>OX637507.1:15024445-16224445 GCA_951799955.1 Apamea anceps | reverse complement strand
TAATTATACGCGTCGACTTGAGAACCTCCTACTTTTTTCGTCACAAAATAATTAAATTCCTTAACACGTGTATTGAAGTACCTCACAACATTTTCGAGAAAAATATCTAGTTAGGTAGAAAAATTATATTGTTTTGATAAGTACCTTTGT
This sequence comes from Apamea anceps, assembly GCA_951799955.1. NCBI lineage: Eukaryota > Metazoa > Arthropoda > Insecta > Lepidoptera > Noctuidae > Apamea > Apamea anceps. The sequence continues at coordinate 16,224,295 of OX637507.1, read as the reverse complement.
CTGTCACCTGGTGATTGGACAGGGCAAGCAATGAAACTAACCATCCAGTTTATTGGGGTCTGAAATCAGCTACATAAAACGGAGACAACTCCATCTATTTATAGTCCCACACTTTCTCCACGATTCAATTTAAACACGTCTAAGGCAGAGTTTTCTAACAACCTCATACATAAATTTTGCAACCTACGTTCAATTTCTATTGAATTTTGTATGAACTCTACCTACACGCAATTTGTGTTATTATCATATTTGTATGCTGATGTGAACATTGCTCTGACAACAAAAAAGATAAAACGAAAGAGGTGTCGTAATGTTCTGAACTTTTATGTAATTTTTACGGCGGAGACAATTGGAGTAAGAATTCAGTTTTTGAATGGAAAAGTCAGTGTGGTTGCTCGTGTGCTTATTCCACTAAAATGGAGGAAAATCTCAGACTGAAAGCATTTATTTCAATTAAAACATTTACGGGCACTTTTGCATTGTCAAAGAGCCGCACCCTAATTGCGTAACATACAATCAATCGGAATCAGAATCATTTTGAAGCAAATTGCTAATCCATTGCTTCATAAGTTCAAAAAAGTCTGCTCAACACGTAAATAACGCAATGAATGTTGTTGAACTGTCAAAATGAAACCGATTCCGATTGATTGTGTGTTACGCAATTAGGGTGCCGATCAGTTAGTCAGAAAGTCGAAGCTAATTGCTCCTTCCAAAACGTAGATTCTATGGAGAAGAACGGGCAAGACAACTCAACAACGGCCAAGGACGCTCTTTTAAATCAAGATATTACAAAATCCTGGGTGCATTCTTGTTGTTTCTGTCTCAATTTCTTTTGAATTTTGAGTTGCTCTCGTGTGTATACTAAAAGTTATTCCTTTTCATGGGTTCATCTTGGCTAGAACTGGACAGAGCTTTGCCCTGATAAGTGTCACGCACCGTTCTCTTGAAACTTCAGCTTCACCATCTCCTTTGTGTATTTACTTCGTGATTATTCTTTGCCATGGTCCCTTTCCAAGATGGTGCTTTCACATCCTATAACAAGGTTTGTTGTAGTTGAGTATTATACGAATACCTAAAAAGATAAATTACGTTAATCTAAGTTCAAGACATTCCCCGCAGAGGTTTAACCCACGTTGATTATAATGTATATTAGGTGCGCACTAAACTATGCTTTTGTTTAACTTTCAACAATGAGTACCTGACCTAATTTTACCTACAATGTTGAACCCATTTGCAAGCTTTAAGCTACATTAAGTTTCATACCTGGGTAGTTAGATTGTACTAAAACTAAGTATATTCTTTAGTAAAGTATTGTAGGAAATAAAATGGGAAGCTATTTTATGTTTGAGAGCTGTTCTGACCCCTTTGCTCCAGTTACGCTGATACGTGGGTAATCACGAACGTACGTTGAACCTTGGTGACGTCATTCAATGACGTGAACAAGAAACCCGTGAACATATTGTGAATATTTGATCAAATGTTCAGTCGTGTTTACGGAAGGTGTTGAAGTGTTGGGGTGTTCGTTCGGTCGGAGTCGCGTAGGCGCCTAGATAGAGGTTCTCCAGATAACTTGAAAATCGTTCTTGAAAACGGTCTTATAAAAAAAATTAGAGAACGGATTTGTGCCAGGTTGATGGCAATAGGCACTCCCCGTGTAGCATCGGGCTTATACATACCGTAGGTGTACTACAAGTATACCCCTGCCTAACCCTGCGGGAAATACAGGCGTGATGTTTCACAATATGAATTAGAGAATTGATTGTCCTGCCTGAAATTGCAAGTGGTTTCACCTATTTAGAGCTTAATTGCTTGCGTTGTTCCTAATTGCGTAACACACTACCAATCTCGTTCATCTCAAAGGATAGTTCATATATTCGAAAAAAATGTCTTCTCAACAACGTAAATAACGCAATGAATGATGTTGAACTGTTAAAAAACTTTTTTGCAAAAAAAAACAACCGACTTCCAAAAACGACACTACAAAGTGAAAAGGATAGTTCATATATTCGAAAAAAATGTCTTCTCAACAACGTAAATAACGCAATGAATGATGTTGAACTGTTAAAAAACTTTTTTGCAAAAAAAAGCAACCGACTTCCAAAAACGACACTACAAAGTGAAAAATAACTTTAATTTCGGAAGTCGGTGTCGTCGGGTTCGCATTTTCGTTGTTTGCCACCGACTTCCGAAATTAAAGTTATTTTTCACTTTGTAGTGTCGTTTTTGGAAGTCGGTTGTTTTTTTTTGCAAACAAGTTTTTATTTTTCACTTTTAAGTTGTAATTTTTACCAGTAATTTTGGTTTAAAAACCAAACTACTGAACCGTTTTTGATGAAATTTCTATGGGACCACTTCAGAAGTATCTCCTTTCGAACAAAAAAGAATTTTGAAAATCGGTCCACAATTGGCGGAGAAATCGCGTAACAAACACAGAAAAAAAAAAAAAAAAAACATACCGTCGAATTGAGAACCTCCTCCTTTTTTGAAGTCGGTTAAAAATGAAAGCCATTGCTAATGATACGTAATTACCCCGCAGATATTTAATAATAACAAAGGAAATGAAAGCGATCGCTAAAGCCTGGAGGAAGCTTACTATTCATATATCAACTCAGTGTAAAATATTATTTTGCCACAAGGCATAATATTTTCCCAAAAAAATAAACAACAATGCCAAGGCAGTCAATAGTAATCATTCATGTCTAAGTCCTGATATACGAGTATTTACTAAAGGCAAAGTGATGTATGCCGTTAATGATCGATCTGTGTCTGCGAAATTAGACACAAGCCCACAGCCGGTAACCTCGCGTCAAAACACCCACGTTCAAGGTGACTCCGTTTAGTTTAAAACAGTTTTAGCTTTGACATTTTAACTTTAGGTAACTATTGACGAACACTGAACGTGCTTTTTAGGGTTCCGTAGCCAAATGGCAACGGAACCCTTATGGATTCGCCATGTCTGTCTGTCTGTCTGTCTGTCTGTCTGTCTGTCCGTCCGTATGTCACAGCCGCTTTTTTCCGAAACTATAAGAGCTATACTGTTGAAACTTGGTAAGTAGATGTATTCTGTGAACCGCATTAAGATTTTCACACAAAAATAGAAAAAAAACAATAAATTTTGGGGGTCCCCATACTTAGAACTGAAACTCAAAATTTTTTTTTTCATCAAACCCATACGTGTGGGGTATCTATGGATAGGTCTTCAAAAATGATATTGAGGTTTCTAATATCATTTTTTTCTAAACTGAATAGTTTGCGCGAGAGACACTTCCAAAGTGGTAAAATGTGTGTCCCCCCCCCTGTAACTTCTAAAATAAGAGAATGATAAAACTAAAAAAAATATATGATGTACATTACCATATAAACTTCCACCGAAAATTGGTTTGAACGAGATCTAGTGAGTAGTTTTTTTTTAATACGTTATAAATCGTAACGTAACGGAACCCTTCATGGGCGAGTCCGACTCGCACTTGGCCGGTTTTTACAGCATGGATTTAATCGAACCTTTAATAATTCCCATTTTGCGTTCCTAAAATATTATTGAACACTTTAATATAATGATTGTGCGCCTCTTTTTGTGAACCTCAAATAATTCCTTGTACACTAAGACAGTGATATTCACAGTGTTAACACTAGAAATAAGGACAAACTACTTGCGCCCTTTCACCGGCTTTATAAGGTTCATAACTCATTTGTTGGGCTTGGTAATAACCTTTTATAACAAGATGCGTTTAAAGCTCAAGTAAAATCCAACCTTTGTTCAAAAGCATACTATTCCATCAACGACTACTTACACGATAAGAATAGTTGGTCGCCCTGATTAACTCAAGACAATGTTTATGTTCTTTCTCTAGAATTAGCTTACTGACAGGTTATATGAGTTCATATAATTCTTTATTTTTATTTGACTGTATAAGTCAATTCAGTTTAATTTTATTTGAAATTATTACATAATCTAATCTATTTTAATGTTTTTTTTAATGAGTTGATTGCAATATATGGTTAGCTAGTGACCTCGACGATTGATCATATTATTCTTGCCTGAACAACCGGCAGCAAGTTCGCCATGCTCCCCTTACATGTCACTGCTTGCGGTAGCGTCGGGGGTCGGGTTGCCTCCTTCCCTCAAATATGGCGAGGGGGGTAATGGCTGATCTTTGCGTTATGCTCGTGAACGCGGGTCGCTTGTGGTGACTGGTCGACTTGCTGACCATGGTTTTATTGTTGTTATTAGTATTAACTTATTTATTTATTTTACTTCGATGGTCCTAGGTTATCATTTGTGATTTCAAGTGACAGCTATGTGAATAGAACCCAGCAATGCATAAATATGTAAGCTGTCACGCCCTTTATGCCTGGAGGCTTTTATTTAGGCAGTAAGTTTTTATTATATTTGTTGGTATATTGGCGTGGCTAGCCGACATATGGCAAATCATTTAATTTAATGTTCTGTGTCTTGTAATGTTAATTACTTAACATACCTATCATTTTATACAATCAAGTATTTTCTAACTGAACAGACAGCTGTGCTGCTGGGGAGTTTGTTGCGCCTCTTCTTCTTCCCAGCGATAGCACTAGGAAGTGGTGAACGACGGGCGTTTTTGGGGGGCTGTCTTTTGTAATTTTGACTATCGAAAATTGCTAATTCTCACCCTAATTTGAATAAATTACTTGTGATTTTGATTTCCTGTTTTGGGTCCTTAAAATATTAAACAGCCATGTAACTGCGACCGACCTGGATGTAGCGTTCGCCGACCGCTTTTGAGGCGGAAGTTCATTATCTGCCTAGCCTTTTCCCAACTATTTTTGGGGTTGGCTTCCAGTCTAACTGGATGCAGCTGAATATCAGTATTTTTAGTGGAGTGACTGCCTATCTGACTTCCACAAGCGCAGTCACTGGGTAACACGATACCCCTTGTTAAGACTGGTTGCCAGACTTACGGGCTTCTGACGACCCGTAACGATTGTCAAAGATCCACAAATGACAGCCAGTACCAACAGCTTAACGTGCTTTCCGAGGCACGGAGGGGTCATATATGTAAAGATGGTCACCCATCCACGGCCAGACCGCGGCAAGCTTAGCTTAACCAGATTGATCGACCCGTGCGGCTTTTTTACTTAGCCACGAGCCCCTCTTTCGAAGTTCATTTTCAAGAAGAAGTTCATTTTAATTTTTAAAAGTGCCCACCATTATAAGCGCAAACGGTTTTTTGAGGATCAGTGAAACATTTCCCTTTTATTGCAAACGTTGAACTAAAAGTTCTGTGATTTTAAAGTGTATTGACGCAGCACTCGGTTTGTGATTGAAATATTATTTTGGTAGCTCGGGTAGTTTTAACCACAAACAAGTTTGAACGGTTTCATCGAAACTGAAAGGTTGTTTGCCTCAATGTTCATCATCATCTGCCTAGCCTTTTCCCAACTATGTTGGGGTCGGCTTCCAGTCTAACCGGATGCAGCTGAATACCAGTATTTTACATGAAGCGACTGCCTATCTGACCTCCACAACCCAGTTACTGGTTAATACGATACTCCTTGGTAAGACTGGTTGTCAGACTTTCGGGCTTCTGACTACCCGTAACGACTGTCAATGATCCACGAATGACAGCCGGGACCAACGGCTTAACGCGCTTTCCGAGGCACGGAGGGGTCTCGATATGTAAAGATGGTCACCCATCCACAGACCAACTGCGGCAAGCGTAGCTTAACCTGACCGATAGACCTGTGCGGCTGTTATTATTTAGCCACGGGCCCCTCAATGTTATGATTTCAATAACTTTTTTCTGAAAGGATTTTCATTCATTCGTTTCGTTTTGATTAAATATTAATCAAGTCATGTCAGTAGCCTATAGATTCTTGTGATCGACATGATTTTACATTGTGTCGTGAATGGTATCAAATTCACGACACAATGGAAAATGTGATACTTATGAATAAAATTGTCACCCATTATCAGATTGATTTCCCGGGAAAAGGGGTTGGTGTGAAAATGGAATAATAAAAAGGACGTCACCTATATAGGTGTGTAGGTGTAGATCGATTCGATGAAGCCCATGATTGAATAAAAATATGAAAGGCTCCAAAATAACGTGCAGTAGGTAATATTTACCTTCACACGATCCCGACCTCCATATTTCCTTTTAGAAAACCTTACCACCTGCACCCTAATTGTGTAACGTACTTTCAATCATTTGACGGCACGGTTGGCGCAGTGGTTAAGCGATTGACTGCTGCGCTGCGTGTCGCGGGTTCGATTCCCGCACGGAACAAATATTTGTATGGCCTAAAAGTAGTTGTTCCGGGTCTGGCTGTTTGTGTATGTGAGTTTAAATGTTTATAAACGCACCCACGATACAGGAGAAAATCCTAGTTTGGGGCAACATTTAAAAAAAAACAACATCTGAATCATTGTGAAGAAATCCATTGCTTCATAATCCTACTAATATTATAAACGCGAAAGTTTGTATGGATGGATGGGTGGATGGATGTTTGTTACTCTTTCACGCAAAAGCTACTAAACGGATTTGGATGAAATGTGGCACACAAATAGTTTATAACCAGGATTAACAAGGATACTTTTTATTCCGATATTCCCACGGGATCGAAACTTATGCGAGTGAAACCGCGGGGCGCAGCTAGTGTTCGATAAATTTCTCTGCTCAACAACGTAAATAACGCAATGAATGTTGTTGAACTGTCAAAAAGCCCTGTTAGTGTGCTCCGCAATTACCCTACTGTTTAAGTGCTAAAGCTGCATCATTTTAGCAGAACTTAAACTTAAAAGTGGTTTAATTCTAAGCGGGCGCCGTCTCCAGGACATTTATCTTACAAAGCATTTTATAAGCTGCTAACATGACGTCATAAAGGCATATAATAACATTCTAGTATATGAGCGGTTCGTGCCTGTAGCTCTAATAGCAGCTTTAAAGTATAGAAGAAATACGTGAAGCTATTTTCAAGGATCACATAAAAAAATAAGAGAGATTAAGGCCAACTAGTCCGCCCTTAATTAGAAGATAAGATAATGAAAGTCGCCGAATTTATTACGGTAAGTAATCGACATTGTATACGCGTTGTGCGGCTCAAGGGAGAGCAAATTAATTTTAAGTGTTACTTTTACTCATTGTAAATATTAAAATGGCGAGATGTGTCTCGAATTTTGCCAGAGACAGTGGCACGTATGTTGGGACTGCAGTAAAGTTTTTGGCCATGTCTGAAAGTTGGTTGTGGATGTGGTGGATGATGGTTCTCTTTGCAAAGAATAGAAAATATTCAATCTTCTTCTTTTCTTTTTCGAGTTGTTGGTAAATACAATACATCAATCAACTCAGCCTATCTTAGTCCAGTGCTGAACATAGGCCTCTTCTAATCTACGCCACAACACGCTGCCCTCCACCTTCCGCATCCAGTCTACCTTTTTAAGGTGTCGGTCGATCTAGCCGGGCGGCGTCCCACACTACGCTTGCCGATACGCGGTCTCCACTCCAGGACTCTTCTGGCCATAAATAGGCCCCGGAGCGCAATGGAGCGTGAGGAGGAGCCTAGCCTAGAGACGGAGCTGTGATTGCCGTCGACGACGAAGTACGAAAGACTATGTATACGTGCTCGTTGCCTACCCAGAAGGGGAGAGTGGCATCAGGGACACACACATGGTCAACTTGTAGGGATCAAGAAGCGCCTGCGGACAAATAAAATAAGATGGCCAAGGGAGCTATGTCCGCAGCCGCCCCACGTTTCGGCCCGTATAACGAACGTTGGAAGGGCCATGGGTAGGGTTGCCAGGTCGCCAAACCTAATAGCCGGACAGACTAGCCAGTTTGACCGGACATTTGGGTAGAAAGGCCGGACACCCTACATTATTGAGGATTTTATGTCTTAGTATTAATAGGTACGACAAAAAAGTTGTATGTAAAATCAAGCTTTTTTGATTATTGTCATAATCAGTCATCAGCGCTCGTTCGTTTGCGAAATGTAAAAAGCCTAACAAAAGCCGGACAAGCCAGACACCGTTTATTTTGGCCGGACACGCAATCAAAAAGTCTACCTATGTCCGGCTTTATCCGGACGCCTGGCAACGCTAGCCATGGGAAGGTTTGGTGGCCATAAATAGGTACATGTGTTTTGTTAAATGTATTGGGCCATGCTAATCGCGACGTCAGTGCCGTGTTTTCACTTTGGACAGTCTATCATATGGTACATGGTTTGGTCAGGAGCACCGCATTCGCACTGAGTATCGGTTTCAATTTTCTAAGCTTTGGCCATTATATGAAAGGCCATAAAAGTTCACTACAATACATTTTATGTTTGAAAATGAAGATCGGCTGGCAGACAAATCGGTGATTGCTTTATGTTATTGTTTCCTGACAGAAGCTACCTCCGCCTTCTGACGTAATTGCACACAAGTATTAAGATACAAAGCCTAAGGGTGAGAAAGAGATGGCATATTCTTTTCCAGCTCGTCCAAAACCCCGCCGTGAAAACTTAGATTTAATTGAACTGTCATTCCACCTCATACTAGGGATTGAAACTATTGACAGCTAACTTCAAGCGTCTTCAAGCTTACTAAGATTGGCAGGTCTCCAGTTAATCAGTCTAAAGTTTGGACTAGGTAAAGTCGCAGAACAGTAAAGTTACAGTGGCCTAATTCTTCGACGTAATTTTTATACAGTTTTTTTCAGTAGCCTGAAATATATTTTTATTTCATCCATAAACATGTTGGCGTAGTTAATTCGATAAAAAAGATTTTGCGACTTAATGGGCCCATTTTACCCACATCGCGTGAGAAATAAAAATCCGTCAAGGTGACTGTAGGAAAGTTTTACACTACCTACTAATAAGTAGGGTTGCAAATATGCCTACATCATACTATGGCGATAACAAGTTTCCAGACTTTTAGGGCACTAGGCTCTTGGTGAGCTCGATAATGTGTCTGCACAAAGGGGTTTGTGACGCACTGTAAAAAATCATGGATCGAGGAAATAGTTCCTTGGCAGGGACATGCAAACTGTAAACATGAATTCAACCCATGATTCTAGGCCCTAGCGTAGAAATTTTTCGTCGGTTATTAAATCCATGGTAACAAAAACAAAATACAGCTAATGCAGCTTCGCTTTTTCTTACTAAAGAAAGATACGATGGATGGACTGTGTCAAAGATATGGCTAGAAAGGAGGTGACCACCGAGATGACGACTAAAAGCGTGGAAGAAAAATATATGTAGCACCGACCCCAAATCCTTACGGCTTTATAACCTGGACCCGTATTCCCGTAATTTATAACGTTCAAAATCTAGTCGCAGTCTCATCTCGGCCACAAATAAATGTCAAAAACTTGTCAAAATGTAGGGAAATTAGACATATTTTTGACAGATTGAGACTGAGATCAGACTGTGAACGTTCTTAAAATTACGAGAATTACCCCTCTGATTATTATAGCGTATTACGCCGTATTAAAAGTAATGTCAAACTTATTTTCGATTTTGTCATGACTACCTATATTAAAGCTAAGAAACCTCACCTCGCATTTCTTTCTGCAAAATTAAGGGTAATTTATCATTCCGCTAACGATGAAATTGGGGAAAAAAGTTTGTAATGTTTCAAAACATCACAATTTCCCTAAAACGTCCATTAATTTCACTCGAGCCCATAAATTCAAGGGCGGCCGACAAACAGATAACGAAAATTCGAATTATGTACCTTCAATATTACGAAAACTTTACGAAAACTTTTCTATTTATTATGTAGGAGCAGAACAAAAGTGTTCTTCAGTTTGTTTTGCAGATTAAAATTTATCCTAAGCCCTATTTTCTTCAGTGTTTTCGAGTAAAATCTTGTTTGAAAGTAGCTTGTTTTTGAAGCTGAAATTTATTAAAAGTACCTAGTTTGAATTTTGATTGTAAACCTGATCTTATAAGAGCGGAGTATTGATGTTACAATTCGCTGTAAGGGTTATGTTTGAGTACCTAATTTAAATAATGTATTGTAGCTTTAAGCACTGCAAAAGTCCCGAAATAAAAAAGAATTCGCTGTTAAGTAAAGGGGGGTCTACAATAGCACGTTTTTAAAAAAGGACATTATGAAAGATACATAGCCATCATTCTTTGAATGTCACCGGAAAGATTCAAACGTGAGAATAACAGACCAACTTAGACGAAGATATAATGGAACGGAATAGAGTAAATGCGGGACCCGGGTAACTGGCTCTCCTGACCCAATTTGAAGCAAGTCTTGTGACCCACTGAAGACTACCAACTATCTGTATTTACACTGCTTCTACATTTTTCGACGGCATGGTTGGCGCAGTGGTTAAGCGATTGACTGCTGCGCTGCGTGTCGCGGGTTCGATTCCCGCACGGAACAAATATTTGTATGACCTTCATGTATTTGTTCCGAGTCTGGGTGTTTTTCTATCTATAATATGTATGTATTTACAAAAAAAAAAAAAATGTATATAAGTAGTTTATCAGCCATCTTGTTACCATAACACAAGCATTAGGTTGCTTAGCTTGGGACTAGATGGCGCTGTGTGAAATGTCCAGGGATATTATTATTATTATTATTTTTTTTACTTTGCGGTATATTTGTATACTATGTAGTTAGGTATGTACTTCTTGTACGAGAACATAATGGGGGGGCTGAATTATCTTACCTATTATATAGATTACCCTTTATACTTTATACATAAATAAACAGATTATTCTCCTTTTCATCTTAAGATTTTCGCCATTCCTTAAAAAAATGTGTTCTTTTACGTAAGGTGATTACGTACTTAAATAAACATATTTTTTCAAAAGGTGATTCAAGAAGGGCGGAAAGCAATACAGTAAAAATAAAAAAAATAACATATCCTTCTTGATAAGTAAATATACATATTTACTCACCCACGCCCTCACACACACACCCTTGCACACATACACACACATAAACATACAACACATAAATGTTTTGTTTTTATTTATCCTTTCATTTTACCAGCGAAAATCACTAACGATTGAGATTAAAAGAGTAAAAAAAAACAAACAAGTGATACGATGCTGTGACGATAATTTCAATTAAATTCTACTTTGTTCCCGCAATCCCCGTCAGATACAAATGAGGTAGGCAGCTTTATTGCGATTTCCATTAGTTTTTGCAGCTTTTACAACTACGAACGTTTTTAAATTGAATGTTCACGTTGAAGTACCTCTTCAACGTGAACATTCAATTTAAAAAATCTGATTCAGACAGTTTATACCGACGTGCATTAAAATTTCATATGTCATTTAATAAATGTGAAAAAAAGAAAATTTCGCTCATCGCTCTTGAGATGAACAATTTTTTAAATGACATAACTGGCTAAATGAAATATTTTTTTTTTAAATAAATTCTTTATCAAAATAAATTGGGTTTCAGAAAAAATGTGAAACCCTGACTCCAGAACAAGGTTTGAGAACCTCTATTCAAGGAGCCCAAAAGCCCAGGAAATGTAGGTGTCACTTCTCCCTTCCTCTGACAATACCTATAGTCATAATGTTATGTACAATTGATATGGGTATTATCATCATCACTCTCCTGCCCTTACCTCAAGTTATCTATGGTCGGCGCTACATGTCTTTTTCTTCCATACTACTCTATTAGCCATCATCTCGGTAGTCACCCCCTTTCTAACCATATCATCATTCACACAGTCCATCCATCGTTTCTTTGGTCTTCCCCTATTCTTATAGTAGATATGGTAGCTACGGTATATCAATAGAAAATATTCTATTAGATATTAATATTAGATTGTAAAATCACCTTTAAGGAAAACCAAACTTTTTGATGGAATGTGGGTACAGTACCGTCCGTACCGTGTCAGTGAGTCAACCCTGAATAACCATTGGTATTTCCTACCGCTCGCTATCCGTTATGGCTACCTGGTACAAACAATTCCAATTACCACAAAGTCTGCCTCGTGGGAAATAACATCAGTGATGTGGGGCATGGTCGTCTGCTGGAAGTTTCCGCCATTGTCAACTGGAATCCCGATTAATAATGCAACCTACTGTGTACTGGCAACTTCAATTTGAACTTTACCAATTTGTACTGTTACAAGTTTTTTGACCTTGGTATTGTCGGGACCTTTTTTGTTTGAAATTTGTTTGTCATGCAAGACTTCCATTATTATGGTGACTGCGCGATTTTTTTGTATTGTTAAGTTTTTTTTTTCGTTACTTGGAATTACGGTAGTACCTAGTTTGGTCTATTATGTTAAGTTAAAGCAGCATCATAGAATTTTGAACAAAGCTGATTGCATTTATTCAACACCGTTCCGTTCTGGTGAAGTTGCCTCTTCCGTAGCTGTCTAAAGTCGGGCGGAACGCTTGTTGAAAGCTGATATTTTCCTGTTTCTCGAGAGAAAGCTGGTTCAGAATTTCAGATTAGATTCCAAATGTATGAAGACTTTAAAGTCTTACGTAGCTATAAAGCGTCGCTACGTAAGTTGCTACGAGTAAAACTCTCTAGAGAGCTACGTGCTACGATTCGTAGCAATCCGTAGCCGAGCTACGAGATTAAAGAACTAAGTTTTTTTTTTTTTTTTTTTTTCGTGTTTTGCAATTTAAACTCCGATGCACAAAACTTTGAAGATTGTGTAAAAACAGGTTACTGATGGAGTGCTTTGTCCTTTCGAAACAATGAACCAATTAAGTTACACTGCTACAAGAATCTTTTGGCCCTCGAGTGAAGTTAACAGGGGGGCGCTATTGGGACACATTTATGGCAATTGTCTGAGAAATGTATTGAAAAAACAAGATGGTGGCGTTAGTTCTGATTTTGACCACGCGCCAAAAGATCCTTTTACAGGTATATGTAAGTTACCTTGGCGACTTTCGCGTCTAGCAGCCACTGCAGCGCCGTGTTGGAGGCGTTGGCGAGCGCGGCCAGGGCGGCGTGCTCCCACACCACGTGCTCCCAATGCTCTGTCATGATGGCCGCGCACAGCATCGCCGTCGAGCAGCTGGGGCAAAGGAAAAACAAATGAAAATCAACGTCTTTCTTCTTTTTTCTGGAGGGGCTTGTGGTTAAGTAATTACGCCGCACGGGTCGATCGATCAGAGTGACAATTCTCGTAATTTTAAGAACGTTCACAGTCTGATCTCAGTCTCAATCTGTTAAAAATACTTACATTTTGACAAGTTTTTGACTTTTGTATGTCGCCGAGATGACACTGCGACCGGATTTTTGAACATTTTAAATTACGAGAATTGGCCTTCAGATTAAGTTACGCTTACCGCGGTTGGTCTGTGAATGGGTGACCATCTTTACATACCAAGACCCCTCCGTGCCTCGGAAAGCACGTTAAGCGTGGATCTTTGACAGTCGTTACGGGTCATCAGAAACCCAAAAGTCTGACAACCAGTCTTACCAAGGGGTATCGTATTACTCAGTAATGGGTTGTTGGGGTTAGATAGACAGTCGCTCCATGTAAAATACTCTTATTCAGTTGCATCCGGTTAAACTGGAAGCCGACCTCAACATCGTTGGGAAAAGACTAGGTAGAGGATGATGACTAAGATTTATCAGCATTATTCAGGCCAAATTGATATCGCCTCTCTTAGTAAACGGGACACATTTTTACGCGCTACATGTCCGGGTAACCGTGAAGTTAATCCTCTCATAAATCAACCCCACATTGCCATTAATCAGACACGGAGTAAATCCTGACCTGAATAACTGACAACTTTGCAAAAAAAAAAAACCGTTACAGGACCTACATTTTTGCCCGACCGATCGATTGAGCTCGAGTCGAGAAATTTGAGAGAATGAAGAGGTGTAAATTGTAGGTATATCTGTTCAACGTTTAGCGGGTAAGAGCCTTCCTTTAAGGGTTATTATCCAGCGAACATAATTTGTTAATCTTAGGAGATTTGAAAGCAAAGTGAAAACGGACAGCTCCACAATTTTAACCTCTAGGTACTCAATTTCTCATCATTAAAGGAACCGTTGATCTAAAATGGATAGAGCATGAGTGATGCATTATTCTTTTCACTGAATCGCTTAGGGTTCCGCGCACACGCTTCGTCTTCAATCACCATTATAACTTCTTGCAAAAAGTATCGAGCTCCAACACGAGACCAGCTGGGAGTCTGGAAGATTGATGATACGAAAAATGCTGTTATTTTTCAACTGCCAAATGAAATTGCTCGCATTGTGTGGTATCACCTTTTTAGGGTTCCGTACCCAAAGGGTGCCAACGGGATCTTATAACTAAGGCTTCGCTGTCCATCCGTCCGTCTGCCGTCTTTTGAACCGTAATTGGTAGACATTTGAAATTTTCACACAGTGTGCACTACTATAACCGCTATAATAACATTTTTTTTAAACTTATTTTATTTCACTTGAAGCTAGTTTTTAATATGTAGTGTTTGAATATTGTACGGTAAAACGGAACCTTTCGTGTGCGAGTACGACTTGAACTTGGCCGGTATTTTTATTATAGACAATGACAGCTATTAAAACATTAGATCTTTGGTTTTTTCAATAGCTTTTTTTTTCTTTCAAATTAATCAAAGAGAATGTAGTCATTTGTTTTATTTCAGTGATTCTGTATTGTCTTAGAACTTGATTGTATTTACTGCTTCAGAGTCGGGTTACCCCTTAGGGAAAAAATGGGACACAGCAGTTCTTTGACAAAAAATTCTGTGTGACACAAAGAAAGATTGCCTAAAGTTTTATCAAGAAAAACGTCAAAGCAATTCTCAAGTTTCAAAAGATGTTTCGATTCGAAAATTCAGTTAACTTTTCACAGTAAAGTTATGTTCTACAAAGTTTGCAGCAGCAACACTTGCATATTTCATTACCCCTGGGGCGAGAGAGGTTTAAAACATGTTCAGTTTATTCTGTTTTATGGTGTATTTGGAGATTTAGATACAGTGTATCCTCCATTTAAGGCTACTTCGATAGTCAGAAAATTGAGGTTTAATATTAAAGACGTGAGAGGAATACGAGATCCGAGCAAGACGTAATAATTAGGCTCGCTGACAGTTTTGGCGCCGAGGCAATGAATATTAAGCAGAAATTCAAATGAGTTTGATATTTTCTTTTACTAAGCCCCGAGTGTTTGCAAAACGAGATTTGTATACTCGCTGGGATTTTAAACCCTGTAAAGTGTATTTGAAGAAGGCTTACAGTAATAGATTCTTCAGGACAGACAGCCTATACTTTTAGTGTTTTATTTCAGCCATTGCTCTTGCTAGGCAAAGTTATGAGTTTGTAGATACGAGTAGTTTTATGTATAGTTCTGTACTTTATGCTTTTACGCTGCATCGCAATAGGCAACAAAAAGCGAGTGTGACAGAAAAAATCGATATTTATATAAGCCGCCAGTGGAAAGTATCGAACACATTTTTTTCACAAACTATTTTTGTGAATATTATACTTAGTATACCTACAAAAAAAAAAAATATTTGGCTATACTACAGAATTATTGTGTTGAGTTTTTTTTCGCATAGAAATACCAACGTATAATAAACTCAAAACTCAAACTCAAATCATTTATTTTAATTAAACCATTTCAGGCACTTTTGAATTGTCAAAATTAAATTGTCGGTCAGTTAGTCAGAAAGTTGAAGCTAGTTCAAATTCAAATTCAAATTGTCACATACCTATAAGGTGTACAATATTTAATGCAAGTTCCATATTTATTCAACATTAAAATCACCAGTTGCCCATTCCAAAACGTATTATGAAGGGATATAAAAGCAACAGATAAATACTTACTTAATAAGTGAGAGTATGTTCGTAAGTTGTAACATAGCTGGCGATAGCGTTGTAATGTAACATAAAAACAAATTGAGCTATTAGGTACAACTATAATTATTTGCATTGCGCATTATCATGAAACACTATACGCAAGCTAATCTTCTATTGATCAGAAACACAGAATAATATAAATATCAATAGCCTTCAAACTCGAAATCGATAGCCAACCAAACATCGACTGCATAATCAGCATGTTCTCACTGCTGGGACACAGCCACACAGGCCTCCTCTCTGTGAGAGAGACTAGGTTGTAATCCAATACGCGCAAGAGCCCAGTTCGAGCCGCGGGTTGGAGGATTACATGTCTTCGAATTTTCGGTTCACATGCCGGTTTTCCTCACGATGTATTCCTTCCCCGTTTTTAGAGCTAGTGATTAAATAATTTTCACAAAGTTAAGTGCCTGTCTGGGTTCGCATCGTAAGCACCTATTAGCTCCAAGTAATTATTTCTGCTAATAATGAATGAGATCCAACCAATATTAACTAAATATTTGTAGCTTTAGTTGCTTCGTCTATAATTGTAGTTATGTTGATGTTTAAGCCTTGGGCTTTAATTTATTGAGCACTATTCATCAATTAGTTCAAACCAATGGGTTACTAATTGCATTAGTTATGTACCATTAATACAATCCTACTAATATTATAAACGTGAAAGTTTGAATGGATGGATGGATGTTTGTTGCTCTTTCATGCCAAAACTACGGAACGGATTTGGATGAAATTTGGCAGACGGATAGTTTATAACCAGGATTATTACATAGGATGTTTATCCCGATATTCCCATAGGATTGAAACTAACCTAAATTATAAGTACCAGCCTGTTATTGCCACATTGCAGGGTTAACGGTGTCTTCTTATACAGAGAAGGCATTAATCACCACGGGTTCAAGACGTGTTGGCGATTCCAAACTTACTGTTAATACCATTTTTCATGCTTAAATTAGTATTTACTAGCTAACCCGGCGAACGTCGTACCGCCATATTTTTTTCTTTTAATTTTCTCCTATACAAACCTTGTCCTGACAATAACAAACACAAAAAAAAATAGAATTAAGTATCCAATTTGGTGCAGTCGATCGGAAGTTATGCGCGTACATACATTCCGGTGATTCATTTTTATTTATGTAGATTATAAAATTACCATATCTAAAGTTCAATATTGCTGTACAGTCTGAGAATAATTACTGGATATTTTATTCAGTAATATCTGTAAATGCGATGCCATTACAGATAGTATACCAAAGCTTTTATATAGCTATTTATGTGTTTCAAAAACATTCATTCAACTTTTAACAACTTTTGTATTTTTATTTGAGTGTTGGTAACACTGTTTCTAACCAATTAACAGAAGCCTGCGGGTTAATTGCGTAACACGTATCAGTAGCAACGCCTTTTATTTTGATAGTTCAACAACACTCATTGCGTTATTTTCGTTGTTCAGTAGACCAATTTTTCGCACATATAAAGCAATGGATTAACAATATCCTTCAAAATTATTCAGATTGTGAATGACAGTGTGTTGTGTAGTGTGTTGTTGTGTGTAGTGGGTGCTGGTCAAGTATATTTCTCCAACATTACCTATTTCCGGCTTTTTCTCTCTAATATTAAGAGACAGCCCATGATATTTTGAAGAAAATACTTTAAAATGTGAACAGTATTTTCAAAGACCCATTTGGAACACAGCATTTGCAGCTGAAATACAGTATGTAAGTAGTAAGATAGTACATTAAATAGCAAAAGAAAACTAATTAAAAGTTTCCACAGCTAAGTAAAAGAGAAGAGTGTCTACTTAAAGTTGTCTTACAGAATTGAGTGAGATTTACTTTTGACGTTTCAACTATTTTC
Source organism: Apamea anceps (assembly GCA_951799955.1). Taxonomy (NCBI): domain Eukaryota; kingdom Metazoa; phylum Arthropoda; class Insecta; order Lepidoptera; family Noctuidae; genus Apamea; species Apamea anceps. Next base: position 16,206,675 of record OX637507.1, on the reverse strand, counting down.
TATGTCTCGTGGAAATATTATAAGTAGTTACCGGGTAGTGTAAGTTTCGTAGATTATAGCTTCACTTACACTGACAAGACAGTGTTGTCTTTGTGTCTGAGATGAATTTGTAAATATTAGTCAGTACTTACTGCGTTATAAATTTATGATCATAGAATCTTCCTAATAATAGGCTATTTTCCTAAAAAAAAAAAATAATTAGTTCGTAAGTTAGATTATCAAAAAATATTTGTTACCCGAATTTTTTTTTTGTCAATTATATAAAAAAATGATGAAGATGTCGCCCGTTAAAGTTGCGCGTGACGTCACTTGCTCGCGACACTTTTGCAAGCAAGTGACGTCACAACCCCCCTTTTGACGCGCTTTGTCTTTGTCATTTTTTTGTTTGATTGACAAAAGAAAAAATACGTGTCCATTATTTTTCGATAATCTAACTGACGGACTAAATATAATAATATTTTTTTTACCCAGGCAACTACCCTATTTATTATAAATAGATAGATGGATGGATGTTTGTTACTCTTTCACGCAAAGACTACTGAATGGATTTGGATGAAATTTGGCACCCAGATAGTTTATATCCATTTTAACACCTAAGATACCCATTTTTATCCCGATATTCCCATAGGATCGAGTCTTATGCGGGTGAAACCGCGGGGCGCAGCTAGTCTATATTATAAATTAAATTCGCTTCTCGTATCTGTCTGTGTGACCACGTTGTTCTTCTAAACTACACAACGGATTTGATGCGGTTTTCACTATCATCAAGAGAATTTATTCCTGAAGGGTGTGTACATACAATACATTTAGGTATATTAAACTTACACATAAAAAATTTAACAACCGTGCGAAGCAGGGGCGGGTCACTAATTCTACACCATTTTATATATTTTGTTTATATACCTAGTTGTTTTTCTTATTGAATTAAAAGAAGCTCGAAAACTATCAATACTTATGTATTGTCTTTTGAGCCAGATGTTATGTACATCTGCTCAAATGGATATTCAACTCCTCTATAATATCTTACATCTTCGCCGACTAGGAAATCATTTTATATAGGTATGCTATTGTTAGAAATAGTTTGTTCCAACGCAAAGATTGAAGTTTTATTCACCGTAATAACGATCCACCATCATCATCATCAGCTTATAGCAGTCCATTGCAGGAGACAGGCCGCTCTTATTGCACGCCATACAAATCGATTTTTGGCAACTCTCATCCAGATGCTAAAAACCTTCCTGCAAAGATTGTAACGATAATAACGATCAAATAAGCCTAAATCTAGAACCAACCTGTGTCCCGGCAGTGGCAACATTACAGGCTGATTATGCTAAGCCTTTATTTAGGCAGTGCAGTGAAATATCCCCACAGTCATTACTGCAACTGCAGTAGACTTATATTTTTTACCTAACCTAGGTTCGATGTCGAAACATTTCCGAAACGGATATCTGAAGTGAAACAAAGTTGCTGAAATTCGTAATAAGTGTATTCTCCTTAAAACTAAATAAAAAAAATGAATTCTGCACATGACTCTAGACATTTTTCGTCGCGTAGAAATTATTCGTCGTTTATTAATAAAATCAACTGTTGCGTAATACACGGTTAAAATGTATTGAAGAGCTGATTTTGTTTTATTAGATACACGTAGTACCGTATTAGACTGCCCTAATATTTAAAACGTGCAGATACTGATTTATGAACAAGAAACGCCTACCGCAGCGGATTTAAAACTGCCACTTTACTTTGTGTGATTGTAGGTACAGCCTACAATCGCACAAAGTAAAGTAAAACCATATGCAAAGGCTGTAAAACCCGATAGCGCTGCTTCGTCGTAAATGTCGTATCGAACTTCCTTCAGCGAAGAATTTCTTTAAACTTTGCTGGCAACCTCTCGCCGAACTTACATAATATGAAATTTTCAGCGTTACGACGTGCCCGCTGTATCGCGCAGGAAAATGGAAACCACTGTCATAAGTTTTGAGAAACGTTGCAGAAAATCTTTACATAGAACAAAGTCTACTATTGTTTAACTGTAAAGAAACGTAATCATGTTACTGAATGATTAGGTAAAGTCAAGTCATTGTTAAAAGTAGGTAACTATAGAGTATCAGCCTATAGTGGCCCCACTCCTGGGGCAGAGGCCTCCTCTCCATGAGAGGGAGTGGGCCGTAATCCGCCTCGCGGGCCCAGTGCGGTTGGTGAATGACACATATATCGTCGAATTTTTGGTTCTAGGACATGCCGTTTCTCACGATGTTTTCCTTCATCGTTTTGAGAGCAGTGGTGAGGAAATAAATTACACGAAGTAAAGCGCGTGCCTTGATTCGAACTCACGACCGTAATCGTAAGTTATGGTTAACGGCCCCAACTTATGATTGAGGATTGTATGGGGTAACAATTATTATAGCTACATACAACGCTACATAGTTGTTCTGGCAAGTGGCCATAATCAGAACTAACGCAGCCATCTTGTTTTTTTTAAATACAATTTCAGTGATAATTTCACTAATGTTTACCAACAGCGCCCCCCAGCCAATGTCATTCGGGCGCCAAAAGATCATTGTAGCACTCTAGCTACAGTCATTTCACAGTCAGGAGTATTTTATCTGTGACGGCTGCAACCTAACAACAACTTTATCGCGACGAGTATAAAGATCACAATGATTATTACAGACTTGTCAATGGCAGCAGCCCAACAGAGATTAAAGTCATTGTTATTTTGCCAGTGATGCAAAATCAGAGGTAAAATAATTGTGAATAGATTGTACATAGAAACAAAAATTTCCGTAAAATCAAAAGATATGAGAGAGAGAGGAGAACCACCAAGGAGGCCATGTTTCATACCTCAAAAACCGCAAAGCAGTAAACGTCAGCATTAAATACATCGCACCTTTTAACAGGTATATAAACACAGACGAGATTATACTACGTCTACGTGAAGGGAATTAAATTACCCCGATAATCTCGGATCGTAAGTTGTCTGCGCATCAAATTGTCTAACATGTAACGAAGATTAACTATTTCACCAAATCAGTAGGTACTGCCTCAGCGATTTAATGCTTACGTGATTTTAATATATTTTGTTGGAGAAACGTTTGAAGTCGACCGTCCACTGCGAAAGAAAAGAAAGAAAATTGTTTATTCGGAAAAGTACTGTACGCAAGTAACATATTTTAACTGCTATATACGTTGTGCATGGAGAGGTTTGCTATGGTTCATTTGTTTCGTGCTTAGCGTGACCGTGGGTCGCAATACTCGAGGTATACCATCCCGCATACTTTTTATACAAAGCGAAGCTGTGATACACGTTTGTGTGCAGCATATCCATGGGCCGCTGTGCGGCGACGAGTTTGTACTTGGTAAGAAACACGAAATAAAGAAAAGAAAGACAGAAAATTCCGCACGAAACAAAGACAACACAAGAGAGCGAAATTGGGATCCTTTTATAAAGGTAACAAAGAACAAAGCAAAACAAACATGATATAAGTCGGTATACACATACCTACCTAACGTGTTGTCAGCATGAACATGTTGATTGAAAGGCTTATTATTTTCTCTTTCACCATTGTGTAAGTAGACTTGTCAGCCTATACAGGTCATAAAGGAATATCTAATAGAATGAAATATTATTTCTCTTTGTCGCTTGAGTTCAACAGAATAATAATATTATTTCGGACTGTACTTTGATGGCGTGTCGAAAAGAAATTTAAATTTAAATTTTTGTTAAAGACGACTATATTGTTGTTATGGTTTTCCGAGAAAATAATCTTGTTGTAGCCAATATAGGCTCGCCCTCCTATTACACTGGACTGGCGAAATGTATGTTTACTATAGCTCCACCTCTGCCCAACCCTTCGGGGATTACAGACGTGATGTTATGTTATCTGGTTATTTCTAAACATAAAAGAAAATGTATTGTAGCAAAAGTCTAACGACGCTTATTATTTTTTACTTTGGATCGTGCAGAAATGTAATTTTGTCTCATATAAGTCGAGTAAGCCCGAGGGCTTACTCGACTTTACGCGTTTTTTTTTTGCGGACATTATAACATATGTACATAATCTTGAAGTGATGGTAACTACCCACCATTAGGTGGGACGGGACTTTATTCGCCTTAAAGATAAAAAAATAACATAAAGATTATTTGGGCCGTGAACTTTGTTTTTGTGAACGCCAATGATAGATATTGCTATCTAAATAAGCATCGCGCCTCGGGGACACCGTGGGGAAAGAATAAATACTCACGTTACTTTATTCATAAGCATAATCATCCTATAATGTTCGCACTGCTGGGACACAGGGCTCCTTCTTCATTGACAGGGAGCGGGCCATAATCCACCACGCGGGCCCAGTGCGGGTTGATAGATGTCCGTCTTCGATTTTTTGGTTCAAGGACATGCCGGTTCCCTCACGGTGTTTTCCTTCACCGTTTTGAGTGCAGTGGTGATGAAATTATTTACACAAAGTAAAGCACCTGTCTGGGTTCGAACCCACGGCCTACAACTCGGTAAGGCGTGGCCGATACCACTGGGCCACAAGTGTTTCTTTTTTACTTTATTCATGGCTCCTTGAAATACATAATATTCATTAATGTTCAGAACTGAAATATTGCGGCCATTTCCGGAAGAATAAAAGAAATATTCAAGGGAAGGAATTTGTTAGCGGAAATATATTTGATTTAGTAATAAGGGCATTATTTCCCTACGATATTTGTATGCAGAGAGGTGCTATGCGGAGGAAGAAAAATAATAAAAAATGGAAGAGAGGTGCTATGAGGCGAAAGTTGAGCATTTCTAGCAAAGAAATTCTCAACTAACACGGGATTTTGGCAGTTTTATGGCAGAAATTTTTTGTGGTACTAATAGGTACTGTTTTGTATTTCATTACTCCAAGCATATTTCAGACCAGAGATCCCATTGTTTTATTTGGTGATACTTGAGTTGGTACTCAGGCAACTGGGACCGCTGTCAAATTGGGACCATGTTCTAGAAGTGTAACTCATAACGAGCGAGCGAGCGATTTGGTCGCAGTATCTAAGCTAGGGCCCAGTAGGGGGCAGTACCCGACCAAATTCGTTAGGTTAGAACTGTAACAAAGCGCGCGCAAGCCAAGCGATCGAAGTAAGCGACCAGCGAGCGCTACATCCAAGTTGGTCGCAGTTACTTGTCTATTTAGTATTTTTAGGATACCAAAATGGGAATTTGAAAAATCGGCAATCGTTGATGTCGACCTACAAATCACAAGCACAGCAAAATGTAAACAATTTCTCATGACAAAATTAATCCATTTGATTCGTTATCAAGAGCTCTGAATCAGGAGACAGAACCAGTAAGGAGTAGGAGGAGGGGTTCCATTTCACCTCCACAACGGATATTACCGGTGGATACCAATAATCTAAGATTAGATCGCTGCCAGACTGTCGAGTTCTGATTGCCCATAACGACAGTGGTTGGTTTTCGATTTACATGCTCTCTGAAATAAAGTGGGGTCTCAATGTGTTAAGATCGGATACCTATCCAAAACATATCTGCTCGACAGCTCAATGTTGGGTAAAATACAAAATCTGGGTTTCGGAAACGTGTAAGCGAGAGTTGAGATGAGGTTTAGGAATAGGTCATCACCATCGTCATCATTTCAGCTGTAAGACATCCACTATTGGACATTGCTAGGCCCCAAGCATCGCCACTTAAACGGGTTCTGTACTTCTAACATCCAGAGGATTCTTGCGGCCTTCACCAGGTCATCGATCCATATTGTGGAAGGCCTTCCAACGCTACTTCTTCCGGTACGCGGTCACCACTCCAAAACCTTACGGGCTTAAGAAAAGGTACATCCATATAAATTTCAAAAATCTTCGTATTCAAAGACAATACAATAAAAATGGAGTTAGAAAGCCGAGATTTTGTGTATTACGTGGGCCCGATAAACTTCCATTTGAACGTGAACGGGTCCCGCTTACCCCTATAACTTCGAAATATACATACGAATGAAGACAAAGTTATTCGTAGCCGTTTCAATGTAGCAAACGCTTGTTTTGAAACTCTCCCTTAGACCCTGATTTATGCAGGTGAACTAGACTCGTAAAAACAATGTGAACTATACCTTTTTCGTGCAGGATTACCCACCCGTCCCAACGGCCAATTTAATGCCACGTAAACAGAAATCACTGAGGCACGGCAATCTTGTCCACTGGATTTAAATATATTTTATTTTAAATTCATTTTAGGATATATTTTGTATATTTCATACCTCGTGGATTGGATTGGACCCACTGGGCTCTAAGAATCGCTAGATATACTAGATACGCTAAAACGGCTTAACGGATTTAGATGAAATTTCACACATGACACATCACGATATTCTCATGGGATCGAGATTTATGCGGGTGAAACTGCGGGGCACAGCTAGTCTATGAGATTATCATTCAGAAATGAAACTAGGTAATTGCATTTTATTGTAAAATAATAAAATATCTTAGTCATGTTCTCAGCTAAGTCAGAACGTGTTCTAAAAACTCAGCATCAGGCTATATCAAAATAAATTAACATATGTAAAGTGTTACCTAGTAACTTATTCTGCTCTATAATGTCTATTCAGTTAACTTGACCGTGGGATGGGAGCTCCATCGATTGTCGGGCGAGGCGCCAAAGCGTCTGGTCTAGAGGCTTGCCTCCATACATCACGATTATTCCTAGCGTTATATTATGTTGCCAATTTCAGCTGCGGACGGCCCAAATGGCCCAAATGTTTCTAACTTTGAGGATTCGCATTTAAAGGACACCAATGAAGCTATATGTTATGTGGCCCACTAGGAAAACTTTTCGGCATCAAATGAGAAGTATATTACGGAAGAAAAGGTCACTGTACATAACCCAATAATGTTAATATTCAGTAATGTTAAATGAATCACCGATACATTATTTTCGAATGAGAAAACACGTCTTGCGAATTCACACAGAATTCCAGAATTTCTATATCGTCTTTCAATTTCTATTGCAAAGAATTTTCTTTAAAAAATATGTCTGACACGTAACGTCCTTTCGAACCTGATGGTAGATGGTATTGATGTACTACTATGTAGCTGTAGTAAAAGCGAATATGTAATAAAACTCGCCAAAATCTTCGCCAGATTACGTGAGCCACCGCACTAATGAGTTCGTGACCTTATTTACAAAGACCTGCTAGCAAAAAGGCTTAGAAAATGTCGCTCACCTTTAAATAACATTGAAAAAGTGACAGAAAAGCGCCTTTTGAACATTTCCTAGAATTCAACGCGATCCCGATATCCGAATAAGGATTATCTGAGATTATCTGGACACCCCTTTATGGAACGAAGTGAGTATACAGAGTGTTTTATTTCAAATTAAATCTCTCAAAGGGAGGGACGGAAGCCCGGACACGTTAAAGGCTAGCCGTCTAGACTTTAGATAGATATTTACCATTTATTACGCTTAGGTACTTTTATATTGGGTTTGCAATAAACGAGCGGGAAAGTAGGTGAGCTTGCTTCTGTTTTATTTCTTTAACGTATCCAGATGCCAGCTCTCTGCCGCTCTCTGTTCAATATTTTTTCATGTCGCCTTTTTCCAACAGCAACCGTCTCTATGTGCGATTTTGCGGCGACACTTTTGTTGTCCATACAATAGGTGTAGTTTCCAACAAATGAAAGGAAAAGCAACGCTTTCATGTCGAGTTTTCAGTGTTGTTCTACTGCGTAGGCGATCGACACGTCATTGAAACAGAAGCATTGTTATTCTGTCCATGAAAAAGCCCGAATGCATATTCATAGGCTACACAGCTTTCGAAACTTTGCTTTTGTAACACAACTACCTAGATAACTTAACATCGCGCCTGTAATCCCCAAGGGTTAAGCAGATATGTACAGACGCCAGCAGGTCAAGCTACCCGAAACTGTCAAATTTTCCCAATCAACCTTGAACCTTAACGCGTTAGTAATAAAGTTGAAAATGTATTAAAGAAATTTGACAGATTGTAGTAGCTTGATGTGCTGGCGTCTGTACCTGTAGAACACCTACATTTCGCCAGTTATGTTTAAGTTCCATGTAATAGGAAGCGAGTCTATAGCCATCAACCGGGCACCAATACAGACTCCGGGCTACTTCTCATAAATTCCTGATGGAAAAACACAATAAGATTTTGCCCGACCTGGGAATCGAACCTAGGACCTGATGCTCAGCAGTAGCGCTTGCGACTACTAGATCAGCGAGGCAGTCCAACAGTCTTTTCCGTGTATCACCACTCAGCATAAAATCCTAGAAAATTGGGCTGGTGAGTTCTTTATAAACACGAGAGAAAACGGATTCGATACGGAATGGCTGTTTACCACATAAAATTTAATATTACATCGGACTACAGACCTAACACGTAAAAGCACTAAAGTTTCACGCTGAGAGCGTTTCGGGAAAGCCCGACCCATAAAATAAAATACTCAGGTTTACGAATACGTTTATATTTTGGTATTTAAAACGGATTTAGGTATATATGATGAATTCCTGAACACGAATGATGTAGTTGGTCAACAATAAAATATTTGCTAACCCATTTATTAAAATTCAAGTGGACGGTAAGTATGTACAAGCGTCTTCATAAGTATATTTCCATACATTTTACTTCTCTGTGTCATTGTGATGCCGTGACATGGACGGGGGACGTCCACGATAATATTGTGACGTAAGAAATTACAAAAGCGCATAAACATAGGTATTTATAAACTAACCACCAACTAACTATGGATGTATGTGATATCCGCCAAACCGCACTGGGCCCGCCTGTTGGTTTATGGCTCACTCCCTCTCACAGAGAGGAGGCCTGTGTTCCAGCAAAGGGAACATTATAGGCTGATCATGATGATACTATTACTTATTTTTACTTTGCGAAAATTAAGTAGAATTTTATAGACAATATCCATTATCAGTCGCCATTTACGAAAGAAAAAAAACAAAGAAAAATTGCGCGTACAGCACCTTACCTACACGTAATAGGAGCGAATCTTCTTCAAAACAACAGAATAAACGAGATTTTGTGTGAGAGACAGAGAGAGTTATATCTTTCTTCTCTGTCATGTAACGAAATGTGCATAAACGTGACGCGTCCTTTTTTCACTCTCAATATCGAATAGCCGCATAAAAAGTTTCACTTCAAAAATTCAAGACCAAACTTTACCAAAATGAGATAGGTACAGCGATAAATAAATTCGAGGGACATGGATAAGAAAACTCATTGAATTCCAATCACTGATTTAAAATGAAAATAATGGCTGACTTGAATTACGTAATCTCTCCAAGAAAGTAAGGTAGATTCAGATTCATTTATTTTCACAAACATGTGTAGATAATATAAATGGTATGATGCTTTATAGGTGTTACAAGGTATTTTTTGGCTCAACATGTTTGACCATGGCTGGTGTACCAATTAGATCGACAGAAAATAAGATTTCAAAATAAAAATACAAAGAATCTATATTTGTATATATATAAATCAATTGCTGTTCGTTTGTCTCGCTAAAACTCGAGAACGGCTGGGCCGATTTAGCTGATTTTGGTTTTGAAATTTTTGTCGTAGTCCAGGGAAGGTTTAAACGGTGAGAAAATATGGAAAAGTTGCAAGGAAGATAGTAAAAACAACAATTTCATTTTCTTTCGTCCCTTCGGTACGGTAGACTCCACTCGAATCGCAAGCACATATTAAATTAAGGGTTTTGAATCGACAACATACATATATCCACATTACTCGGATTATCTAGGATTAGTAGGTTAGGAGTAAGGTAGGAGTAGGGTAGGAGTAGGGTAGGAGTAGTGTAGGAGTAGGGTAGGTGTAGGATGGGGGTAGGACACCACACGAACGAAGTAGCGCCGGGCAGCTTGAAATAATTTATATGGCAAAACAACGTTTGCCGGGTCAGCTAGTAATAATATAAATAAATCAACAATTAACATGAAATTTAAAAAAAAAATAGGTCAATAGTCATGCGATTCAAAATAAATAGAATAAATTCAGTCAGTATCTTCAGAGTCATTTATCATTTAAAAATAAAAGGTAACTTCACAAAGGTTTCAAACTAGTCATGTAACTGAAGATTCTAAAGAGGAATCGGGACAATTAATTGTGTACCTATTTTTATAAATGATATGGACAATACGGTATTAATATTTGTATAAATGATATGAACAATACGGTATTAATTCGAGTCCCTGTCATGTATTGTTGTCGGTACTTACGATGAATGAATTATAAATGCTTAGTAATGGTCTTTGCGACGAACACAATATGCTAATGGTTGGCTTTCCCAGTGGCTTTGTTTATTCAGCGCCACTGTGTTTGTAATTGATACCTACTGTCGATAAGAATTTTGTGGGCAGTACTCATAATATATGTCTACAGGGTAACTGCTGCTATTGACGGATTGTGAAACCAAAGAGTTTTTTCTTTATTTGGATCTCTATTGTCTTCTTCCCTTATACATATATAATTAGTTTCTGCCCGCGACTTCATCCGAGTGAAATAAAGAAAGAAAATACATTTATTTTCTGTAAACATGACGCAAAAAAGAACATATAACACAAAAAAAAAAACAATACGAAATGGTTTACATGCGTCACATCCACGCAAAACGGCTATCGCTCAGCATTATGCTGCGACCCTATGCAAGACAGAGCCCCAGCGCTGGTTTTTAGAGACAGCTGGCGCCGACGTAATGACGTCGTCCGGTGCAACAAACAGTTATTCTTCAACAATTATTAAAACAACTATTTTTATTTTTAGTGCCCCGACCCACCTGTCGCATCGATATTAGGTACTTCGTTTTCGCTTAGCGATCCTTTTTACTTTTTCTTTTTGCTCGGCTCCTTAGGGTCCTAGCCTGTGGCGGGGTGGGCGAGGGAACGCACCTCACGCCCCAGCCGCCGCGGAAGACGCTCCGGGCGTCGGGAGCCGCGTGACGACTCCCGGCCACCGTAGGCGCGGGCCTGCGGGCGGTGGGTAATGGGTAACTCACCGTCCGATCAGGACCAGGCCCGTGCCGGACGGCGTGTTTGTGTTCCACGCGCGCCTCAAAGAGATGTCAGCATGAGTGACGGGGCCCGATAGGGCCGAAGCCTGCCAGCCCAACCAGCAATTTAGTCCTATTATTTCAGCTCATAACTCTAAAAAGCTCTATAAGCGATTTATTAAGGTTTTAGCGGTGCCACATTGTTGTATAAAAGCGTTCGACAGTACATTATTGCTCTAAATGCTTAGAGAGCTAAAAATACCTATAAAGAAAGAATGTAAACGTTTACTACGCCATTTTATACAACCGTTATAGTCAAGTACTATAGCAAGTATTAATATAACTAGTACATAATAATATTGCTCTATAAAACTGTTAACAGGTGCCTTTATTTCTCTGATTAACGTAATAAGGGTTCCAAACGAACTGCAATAGTAGTTTCGTTATAGCAGTGATGAACACTCAACTACAGGGCGATATTGTGATATTGTGGATATTCAGATCACTGCTATAGTACGTGTGCGTTAGTAGTCACAAAGACTTTACAATAGAGTGTTTTTGTGATGTAGTCTAATTTCAGGGCACGCTAATAGAATGTAAGTGTATTATAATAGTTTATAATGCATATTATAATTTTATCGATAAGCATATCACACAGACACTATAATAGAGCAGAATTATTGGATACCAACTTTTTTGGTGCCTAGCAATGCGCTTGTTGGTATTATAAATGGGTATCTATCACTATAATGACGCAAAAGTGGCACATTATTATTATTATTATTATAGCCTCTTTATTTCCACATGCATAAAATAAAAAAATATAATACAATTCATATCATGATTATAAATTACTATCGCATAACAGATACTTTCTAAATTAATAAAATAATTACTTTCCTACATAAATAGATTTCTAAAATATTAAATAATTTTTAAAATAATTCACAATTACATTTAAATATTTCCATATGGACCCCTCAGCGGGTGGAGGCCTCCCCCATTTTGTTCCACGTTTGTCTGTCCTTTGCCTTTGTGATCCAATTTTCACCGGCTTTTCTTATTATTTCATCGACCCATTTTTCTTTCGGTCTACCTCTTTTCCTTTTGTTTGGTGGTCCTTGCCAAGTAGTTACTCTCTGTGTCCATTTTTCCTTGTCCATACGTGCAATATGACCCGCCCATTTCCATTTTTGTTTTTGAGAATGTTCCAAAGCATCTATTATTTTTGTGGCAAAAGTGGCACATACATGTAGATAAATGTTTCTATTAAATGACAGCTAAGTCCCAAAACATTATCACAGCAAGTACCTACTATAATGGCTCTTAGAATATCGAAATCACTTTATATGATAAATATTTTAGTAAAAACTCAACAATTCGAGGGGGGCACTTTAAATTCATGGTAAACCTATCCCTACTTTATCAGTAAACCTGCAGCCGCACATCATTTCCACCGTAATAGACTAATATTATAATATCAAAATATAATCTTAATCATCTCAGATTCTATCTTTTTGTAAAATTATTTTAATTTTTTTTTGCACTCTGCACTATCACTAATGTAAAATAATGAATGGTGAATGAAAAAGGTGAGGTAAAGGAAACTAAACTCTTGTATAGTACGAAAAAGTACTATAAAAGGTCCCACAGTAGCCAGTACATCATTATTTTGAGACCTGCATCACTATTACATAGATTTTATTGGACTATTTTGTCATTTGGAACACTGCAATAAAATTATTTTGTCACTGAACAGAGATGTAAATGCGCCACTTCCGAATAAAAGATACGTTCTTTGGGGTTTTATAGGACCAAGGACAGTTTTTTACAAAACGTTCTATGGTTTTTTATAGTACTAGTTTTCGCTGCTTGGGAGGGTAGCGGGATTGTCCGAAAGGGTTACCGCTGCCCTGGAACATAAAGGGCTAAGGAAGGAACACGGGTGGGTTTTAGTCAGTAAGAGTCTGACACTCCCTTCTGCTCCACCCAGAGCGGGAGGGGTCATTTGATGATTTCCCATCCTCAAAAAAAAAAAGGGTCCTAGCGTGATGTTTCAAGAGTTGAGTTAACAAATACAAAAATAGTTTTTCAAATTCGGTTAGTAGTTCCAGAGATTAACGCATTCAAACAAACTGAAACTCGTCAGCTTTATTATTAGCATAGAGTATAAATTAAAACACTGAAGGATTATGTTTTTAAACTACGCAATTGTCTTCTAACTAATAATTCTGTTAGAAATAATAAATAATTCGCAAAACATCATTGTCATAAACTTTCCAGTGCTTGAATAATGAAAAGGCAAACGCAAGACCCAAAGGTTCTTGTAACATTAATTACAAAACTTTTACTGAGCATAGAAACAAGTTCTTATAAAATAATACAATATCGTGTTTCTAGGCTAACTTCGAAGGAAAAACGTGACACGTCCCAGTCACTTATCTTTCCTAAGCAATTTGTACAAGGCAATTGAAAGAAATGAATCCATTTACCGTGCACTGACTGGGTGGGAACATGCAAATGCCGACGTTTAAATTCCTATACCAACTATCGATTTCTATAAAAATGTCTTATCGCAAGTGAAAGCCGTTATAGCGGCCATAAAAATAATAAACCAGGAATATTTTGTAGACATAATGTGCCAGTTTATCAGAATTTAATTTAGCTAGAGTGTGCGCAGGAAATTGAGGCGAAATCTCTCAAAGCAAACGCAACCGAACGTAGTTATCTACAGAGAGTTACGTTTGCTGCTTTGAGACAGTTTAATTCAATTCTTAGTTGCCAGTTGAAAAGGGTAGATACTTCACTGTTGAAATGAGTTGTTACTGCAACTAGTCACTATCATTAGGTACATCATAATATATATACATATATAACTCTTCTGTACGCCTGTTTGTCACCTAACTCCTAACGGCTGGGCCGATTTGGATGAAATTTTGTGTGTATATTTCAAGGGGTTCCTGGATGGTTTGAAAACACAATTTTAGACCCGGGCGGGCAGGATGACGTCTGCCGGGTCCACTAGTTCATGTCTTTGGAAATAGATCGCATGTTTTACAGCTACCAAACGCTAGCCCATGCCTGTGTGTTAATCTGATTAATAGACAATATCTTTTGTCTTCTTATTTAGAAGACACCTAGTTTACCAGCATAAACTGCGAGTTTGAAGATTGTACTAGTAACCTATACTATGTATTCGAATCACGCCGATCGACCACCTGATGCTAGGGCATCAAGTGGAATGACAGCTCACTTCAAGCTCACTTCACCTAAATTTTTGCCGTGAAATTTTTACATAATAGATCGCCAGTATCTCTAATGTAAAATCGGTACAGCATATACATAATTTCCATATGATTTCCCATCGAGTTTCATTAGTAGGCACTCTTGGTCAATATGTTTATACCCTCAATTTGGCGTTAGCGTTAGTTTCATGTCTTTTGTTCTATCCTGTTTACATTTGCGTTCTTGTGGATTCAGTCCCATCGTATTACCAAACAAAACGTTATTTTACTACGGAATAGGATTGTCTATGTCAATGTATGTTGTGTGTAGGTTCCTACGCATTTATTCGCGCGTAGATTTTATCTCTGACACAAGAATTTAGCTTATTCTATCGTTTTGTGTCTCTTTTTTCGTAGAAATGTATTCTGCTTCTGTATATATTAGAACTCTTTAGACATGTTGTGACCTTCGTAAAGTTTAGTAAACCTATGGATTTTGTTTTACTGTAAAGGTACATACCTACTTATTCGAAAGTAGAAAAACATACATAAATAATGTCGTAGGTACTCGTAATGCTTCGAATTAGGTCGAATATTCCCCAGCGACCATTTTATATCGTTTAATATGTCAAATGTTGCGTAGTAAATTTTGTCATTGTATTAAAATATGAGTAAAATACGTAAAGGTACCTCCAATGTTATTTTGTTCAAGTAGTTTCTATATACTTAGACAGTTTAAAAACAAAGTCACTTTTCGTGTCAGTCTGTGTGACTGGTGGTTAGAGACTTTCTAAACTACACAATGGATTTTGATGCCGTTGTCACCATAATTTAGATAATTTATTCCGTAAGGTTTATGTAAATACTACGATCTAGTACTGAAATAGCAGTGGAGCAGTGGTGGCCTAGTGGTAACAGCCGCTACTTACCTACGAGTTGTCGAAGGTTTGATCCCTGACAGGCGCTTTACTTTGTGTAAATTATTCCACTCTCAAAAACGGCGAAGAAAAACATTGTGAGGAAACCGGCATGTCCTAGAACCACAAATTCGAAGACATGTGACATCTACCAACCTGCGCTGGGCCCGCGTAATAAATTTCGACCCACTCCCTCTCACGGACAGTAGGCTTATTCCCAGCAGTGGGAACATTATAGGCTGTTTATGCTTATGGTAGTACTGATATCTCGATGGTTTGACATTTCGCTATTCCACCCGTGCGAAGCAGGGGCAAGTCGCTAGTTAAGAATATAATATTGCGTGTCATACAAATAGGTAGGTAAGTACCACAAGTTTGCGGCCCTTGTTTATTATAAGAAACAATCTATCTATAGGCAAAGTTTTTCCGAATTACTGAAGTTATGTTTCCGCCTTATTGACGATCGGTCGCTTTATTAACCAGTGCCATATTCTTTCATTTTGTATCAAAACAGACGTTTTTCTTACAAAATTTTTCTTCTCTGTTAACAGGCTTATTTATTGGGTAAATAAACTTCACGATTATGTCAATCTATTTGTTTTATTGAGGAAATGTATGTAAATAGGTAAGTAAAGTTCTCCTAAACGCGAAAGGAAAATCTTTGAGGTGGGTATCACATCTCCGCCGCAATACCATACCAGCGAAACCGCAGTAGTTGCCACGACTTGTCCGTTGTACGACAAGCGAAACAGAAGCGAAACTGCCTGTTCTAACGCACGATTATGATTCTCTCTTTTTCCCGCGTGATTTCGCCGGTCTCCTCGGAAGCCAGTTACACCTCCTCCTACTTGGTTGCGGGTTGCGGGTGCCGCGTTTGTTTCGCAGCCACCAATGTGTGGCAGTCAACAAGTTTATACTTAAAGCGAAACTTCAATTTTTTTCTTTAAATGATATTGATTTTATGGACAAACTAATCTAAGACGTCCGAAGCATAATTACCAGTGATAGGAATAGGTAGTGCCTATTTGCCTAAACTTCGAAGAACAGAGACAAGAAACGGAGACTTCCTTAGGACAAAATTTTTCCGGGACATCTGTCCCGATATTCGGGACAACAATTTTAAATACATTAAAAAAATATGTTATTTGGAATAAGTAATTCGTCTATATTTACCTAAAGTTTGCGACTAGACATAACATTTATAATTTATAATTCCATAATAATAACTTATCATCTATGGGCTCTAAAGGAAAAATAAAACACAGAATATTGTTGTAAGTTACAACAATATTCTATGTGTTTTTTTCGGGACAGGTGTCCCGGAAAAAATTTAGTCCTAAGGAAGTCTCCGTTTCTTGTCTCTGTTCTTCGAAGTTTAGGCAAATAGGCACTACCTATTCCTATCACTGATAATTACTGTATTTACTAAGTTGAAAGCGACGACATTTTGCTCCGATAGTTACAGACTCTCATGATTGTCGTAATGTTTCATAATAGAATTTGTAAAACGGTTTCATAATTATTTTCGCGGCGGAGCTGTGCTAAGGCACTGAATGCTACGATTTTTCCTCTTGAATGTTTGTCGTTAGCCACTGAGGCGTGAAAGGGTTATGTTAATGTAATGGAAAGTAACAATGTGAGAATTTTAACTAAGCTAAGTGCTGAATATGGGTACGAAATATAGATATGGTTCGATAAAGAAGTACCTAGGTACTCATACATACCAGCTAAAGCTGCGGTTTTGTTCATTTCAGTGAGTAGGTACCTAAAACTATTTTCGTGTTTTGTTAAATCCTAAGTAAATCCTACTAATATCTATTAAAAACGCGAAAGTTTATGAGGATGGATGGAAAGATGGATGAATGGATGTTTGTTACTCTTTTACGTAAAAACCAATGAATGGATTTTGATGAAACTTTACAGTAATATAGCTTATACATTAGAATAATACATAGGATACTTTTTATCCCGATATTCCCGCGGAATTGACACTTAAGTGGGGGAAACTGCGGGGCGCTGCTAGTTATGTAATAATTCAGTCGAAAGTCTACAAAGTTTTCACTTGATAAGCACTTACTTCGTACGGAAAGAAATCTAGAAGACGAAATTGTAAATGCTGTTTAGTTTTGCTTTTTCACAAAGTATTACTTATAGCTTCATTCCGGGTCTTCGTCTGTGTGAAATTTCGGCCCCCAACCCACCGCGTCAAAATCCATCACCAGCCGCGCAAATTATTACATACTTCGTTTTCATATAGCGTTTTTCACACTTTTTTTTCTTTTTTCTCAGCTCTTTAGAGGCATAGCGTGATGTTAAGTAAATAGCCTATAATCTTCCTCAAGACAAAAGCTATAAAATGCAAAAAGATTTTTTCAAATCTGACAGTATTTACTCTTCATAAACTCGGCTTATTACTAGTACTTATAGACATAGATTTCATTGCCACTGGGTAAAAACACATAAAAACAAACGGAAAGTCATGTTTGCAGGTAAGAAAGTCTTCATATTATAGGGCTAGTTTATGTAGTTAGTTATTTGGTTAGGTAGAATTTACCTTCGTAGGTAGGTAGATTTCTATTTACGAAATGGAACTCCTTGGACCCTTGTCCAAGGAGTTCCATTTCGTAAATAGAAATCTGCTAAGAGCAGTGATAGAGAAATCCCATTTACAAAATAAACATTTCGGCTGCGTAATACAATGTGTTATTATAACTCAGATACATTTTGGTACGTGTTTAATTTATGGGGACTGTAGGTGACACATAAAATGCCATTAAAAACGCTGAGATTAAAAATAAACCTTTTGAAAATTGTTTTCGAAGCGTTTTTAGATTGGCGAGTCTTTTTGTAAATGAAAGCTCGTTACTTACCTACTGCATTAAATATAGAAGAGTAGTTTGAACTATTATTTTATAAACATTAAGTAGCTACGCCATCTGCAGTCTTCGTAATATAACTACTTAGCACATTGAAATAATTGAGCATAACAAATTTTATGAATCATTGAGAAATGTTTAATATTTACAAAAGTTTACAGCGAATTAAAGCTGTTTCGCAATAATTAATACCTAAGTACTATTAATGTGTAAGTGAAATTGAAACAATTGATGCCATCAATTTCAGACTTTACAAAGACCTTAGGAAAAGCGAAAAGGGTATCGTGCTAGCCTGTATTTTATCAAAGTCGATTCAAGCTTTTCGCTCTTTACGAAGATTTAAATTTCTTTTTAACAACGGAAAACTCATTTTTCTTCGTCCTCTAAAGTTTTATGAAAAAATATTTAATTTTCCGAGGCAGTTGACGTCGAGTGGCAATTTTAACGCGACGTTTGTAACAAGATGAATATTGCCTGCCTCTTGAGCAATATTTTGCAATTAGCTCATGTTCCGGCTTTGGCAATATTTATAGCCAGTATTATTGTGCGATCTGGTAGCGACAATATTAAATGTCGGCGGAATGATGTTGATATTCGATAAACATATTTTTATGGGGCAATCCGTTGGAGATCTACATCAAATTGGTTCGTGGCATGCGACTGCCTTTACATTCAAAGTATATATTAAGGGTTTGAAGGTTTAGTACCTCCCTGAATGTACCTTCTTGTCAATGAATGTGTGTTGTATATGAAATAGACTCAAAACAGATTTGTCACATAGGTAAACAGTACTTACATATTTGCAATTCAAAGTGGAACCTCAGTAAAAGCTGAGTTAGACAATTGGCTTCGGAAAATTTAAATAAAAATATTTGTTTAGCAAATGGTCGCGTCTGTGTCTTTGTTTAGACAACAAAATAAGCTTTGTAGGAATATTTTACCGCCCTGTAGACAATTATGTGTATGTATGTACTTGTAAGTACAAGGTACATATCTATGGTAGCGGGATCGTCCGAAAGGGTTACCGCTGCCCTGGAACATAAAGGGCTAAGGAAGGAACACGGGTGGGTTTTAGTCAGTAAGAGTCTGACACTCCCTCCTGCTCCACCCAGAGCGGGAGGAGTCATTTGATGATTTCCCATCCTCAAAAAAAAAAAAAAAATGGTACATATCTATTATAAATGTAATATACGATCTAGTGTAGCCTATCAGTTATATTGAGTGGAGGAGGGTTACCAATAACTTAGGAAGAGGTAGGTACCTACATTAGGCCGTAAACTTGAGATGGGTGAGACGAGAATCTACGAAATGGTGATTGAGACAGATTTAGGAGACGTGAAATAACCTGCTAGGAGCACAAATTATGGTAATAGGTATATACGAGTATATAAAAAGTGCAAAGATGCTGTAGATGTTATCCAAGCAATGTAGGTAAGTATGCTTTATTATAAAGTTTGATTGATAGTCTCGAAGACATGATTGATCGATCACATACTTGCATACGTACCTAGTAAATTACAGCGGACAATAATTTCACTGAGAGCTATGAGCTGCTGAAAATCCTGGTGACTCATAAGGGACAAACCAGACAAAAAAGACAGGGCACACAACACAGACATAGATAAAAACTTCTTTGTTCTTTTTAAGAAAAGTTATTTGATTAGGCCGGTCCACGATTAAAAAATGAACAGTCAAAAGAAACAGACACAGACAGAAGAAAATGAAGAATTGTCCAACTAACCTGGTGAGGAGCAAGGTGGCCAGAAGGTAGAACACTGAAGGGTGTACACCACATTCGCACTCGGTTTGCGGCGTGGCGGTCTGGGCCTCCATGCCTGTCCCGAGCTTATGGTAGGCGATGTACGCGCGCGCAGGACTGCCGTGGGGAGCAATTTTTGTGGCCTTTCCTCGCTCCCGATAACACTGAAACTGATCATCTGGTCGCCGAGGAGACTGTACTCCTCACCTGAGAAAATAAAAACACAATAGTCACAATACATTCCTGAGAAAACATAACAAAAGCAAACCTAAGCAGGTAGTTAATACCTATACCAACTCTTCTTTGGTTCAGATGGATCTGTATTTACTCATTTCGTTGTAAACAAAGGAAAATACTCATAATAAACCGACTGTTTATCGTTCTGGGTGAGATGTTACAGTCGGGTGGGGGACAAAGGTCAGAATAGTGGTCATAAACAGTACGAGCCTCGGAAATAGCTAGTTTATTGTGAGGGTTAGGTACTGCAGACCCAGAAGTTTTTGCTAAACGTGGTTTACAAAATCAGAGAGTGATCTTTAAAAGAGAAAAAGAGAAAAGAAAAGCAAAAAGAGAACAAAGAGAATTGCTTTATTTATTTGAATGTTTCTCATCGTCATTTTTACAGAACTTATATTTATTTGCTAGGTGCGCCCCGCGGTTTCACCCGCGTAAGTTTCGATCCCGTGGGAATATCAGGATAAAAAGTCCTATATGTTAATCCTGGTTATAAACTATGTGTGTGCCAAATTTCATCCAAATCCGTTCAGTAGTTTTTACGTGAAAGAGTAACAAACCAAATATCCATCCATCCATCCATCTATACAAACTTTCACGTTTATAATATTATAGTAGAATAGAAGCGTCGCGGATGATGTTCTCGTATATTTTCTAGAGTAGGTAGGTACTCAGATATCCAGTGAAAAAAGAGAAGTTCTGCAGTAAAGCGCAAGATTAAAAAAAAAATCGGATACTGCAAAAGCACATTTCAATATATGGTTTACATAACCAGCACCCGAGCCTGGTCTACACGAATAAAGCTGCATGTTGAATACTAAGCCCGTTGGAAATATTCACACTAATCCCATATATTTCCGTGTGACAGACACGTTTACACTTCAGAAAATACCAAATAATTCATACATTCTGTATAAAGGACACATGCGCGACGAGAATTTTAATACTTTTTTTATAATAGGCTGTAGGACTAAAGAGTAATGTTGTGACTTTTTAGGTCAGACACGTGAAAATAACTCTGATAAATCGGCCTAGCTTTGCGACTTGGGTAATCACGCTCTACCAAGCTAAAATTAATCTCCTACATTCATAACCTACTTATTTCGAAGTCCTGATTTTGGTATTCTTGGCACGCCCACGAAATATTTTTCCCTTTCCCTGACGCCACAACACGCCTATAACCTAAGGGGAGAAATGATCAAGTATATTCGTTTCGGGTTATTTATTTTCCGTTTATTTGCAAGTGTTGCGGATATTGGCGCCGATTCCCTTGTTCACAAACTAAACTAAATTTAAGTTCAGTGCATCTTTTTCTTTCTATTTCATTAAGAAAAGGACAGAAGATAAAATATTAGTTTAGTCCTGTCAAATTAAATACTCCATAGCATGTTTAAACGTGATTAAAAACATGGCGACTATAAATAGTCAATTTACGTCAGGCGCTGACTAATTTGACAGGATTAAACTAATATTTATTTTCTGTCCTTTTCTTAGTGAAATAGAAAGGAAAAGATGCATTGAACTTAAATTTAGTTTGGTTTGTGAACAAGGGAATCGGCGCAGTTGTTTTACCAGATTGGCCACCTTGTGCTATGAGAAGTTTATTCCTGTGGGGCCTAAAAGAACATCTTTATTTCTCTTTAACGTAGGTATGAACTTGTTCAAAATGATGCTAGCTAGATGAAATGCTGATGAGGCTAGATGGCTAATACTAGGGGGTTTATTTATAAACGATGAGTCAAGTTAAGTAACGTTTAAACGGAGATGACGGGATGAGCTGGACTCCTTTAATAAAGATTGATTCTTGGCGGCTGTGGACAGAGAGAGCTGGAGGAGAGCTGGGTGGTCCCTTTGCCCAGTAGTGAGACATTTAGGGCTAATAAAAAAAGCTTAAACGTCAAAAATGTATGGTTAAACCATCGCTAATCACTACTTAACTTTAAGCAACATTTATAAATAAAGGGGTAGTTATTTAAAAGACAAGAATCTAGTACTAAGTAGATATAGGTTGCAGAAATGCAGATGATGGTAGCAAGCGAAGTGCTCTACAATTATTTCGGTTCCAGCCCGAAATCATTAAATGATTATATGCACCGTTAAATTTTGATCGTTTTAATCCTTAAAAGGGGTCATTGTGCTCATCATTATGAACAACTTTTACTAGGGGACCAACCTGACATCGTGAAAAAAAAAAATCAGTTGAGCCATAGATTTATGTTCGCACAACTTGAAATAATGTATGGATCAACTGATTCTTTTTTCACGATTTCAGGTTTGGTCCCGTAGTAAAAGTTGTTCATAATGATGAGTACAATGACCCCTTTTAAGGATTAAAACGATGAAAATTTAACGGTGTATTGACCAGCCTGTACTTCTTTGTAGTAAGAAGTAGGCATGTTCCTCCTCTACCTGAAATCTCTTCAGCTCCGTCTTGTGTCCAAATCCTAATAAATCGACTCATAAAATTTAACGTCGGCGTTTACCTGTAAGTACCTTTACTGGCATTAAAACATTTTAATGTCTACAGCTTTGTGAAATGTATGGATAATGTTCAAAAGTTGTGGTTTGCACCCCTGTTTGTGTGTTTTGTTGTCTAGTTTACCTACACTGGTAATTTCGACCTCATACTGTACGACTTAAATGTTTCGTTTGTTTTGGTCTCTGATACATATTTTTTCAGTGTTGGATAAATAAGTTGATTAAAATCGGCTTCGAGATGGGAGTGACAATTTCATCATCTTTTAAAATTGTTTCTGTATGAACCGAGCGAGGAGAGCTGAGATAGCTCTTCTACATAGGTAGCTAGGTACCTACCTTAGCAATTTGGTAATGGTAGCAAATCTCACCGAAACCGACCGCCTAGGTGCACTGTTCGAATCAACGTAGGTAAGTCAGACGACTTACGTTGATACGTCCTGACGTCGTTGATTGCGACTCGTAATTGAGGATCATATAAGGAACCCAAAATATAATGATAATAAATTGCCTGTAAAAGTTTTAGGGCGGGTTCAGACACATGAATAAAAACTTTTTGGTTGTTTTGCCTTAGTGACCCCTGGGCCGTGTACTAAGGACTCCTTATTTTTTATCGTCCTAAATTTGATTAGGGCAACTTTAAACAGCCTGTTGCAAATCACCTTTGGTCTTATGGAATAGCTGTATTTCGCTGCAGTGTTGCTGATGATTATCACCAGTTTATATGATTCGCGACCGTAAAAAATATGACTTTACATAATAATCATTAGAATCAGCACTACAACTCCTTGAGTTAGAATTGGCCTCAAATGTCATGAATGAAATAGGGTAATATGAACTTAGAGAGTTGTATTGTATCTATTGTTGATTTTTTTTTATTACGAGTATCCTACTAATATTCTAAACGTGAAACTTTGTATGGATGGATGGATGTTTGTTACTCTTTCACGCAAAAACTACGGATTTGGATGAAATTTGGCACACAAATAGTTTATAACCAGGATTACTTAACATAGGATACTTTTTATCCCGATATTCCTACGGGATCGAAACTTATGCGGGTGAAATTCATGGGCTACCCTGACGCTCAAAATGAGCTCATAGATAAAGCACATTCTTTGTGCGTGAGCTAATGAAATCGCTGTAGGTATTATTTGATATCAGTGAATTCGCTTTATGGCTAATTTTTCAATCCACAGATAATTCTTATTCGTGGAATAAAATTGACGTCTGACAGGTTCTGTGTGAAAGAACTGTCAATAATTCAAAATTATTCCTCGGATAAAATTATTTGGCATTGGAAAAATCAGCCCTTAGTGTTGTTGGTGCTGATCAGTGTTGCTGATACAAAGGTAACCAACATTTCATGGGGCATTAGAGTAGCAACGTGCATTATTAAAACTAACAGTAATAAGACGTAATCTAGACCTTATGTGTCTTTATGGTTCAAGTAGATAATTTCCAAAAACAAAATGAGCTCATAGAAAAAACGCATTATTTGTGGTTTTCAAATTCAATTTTCATAACGATTTGATAACAATTTTGCTCAATAGTCTACCTATTCGTGAAAGGTACGTTGTAGTACGCACCTGCCAATTTACACAATAGCTTAGATAGGTACTTATATATATACAAGCACTTATACCGAACTAAACCTTCACTAAAGGTCATTTGAGTAATTAACCATCATGGTGATACCGTAGGGCGATAATGATACGAGTAATAGTAGGGAATATAACGAATGGAAATAGGTGTAGGTATCAATTTAAAAAAGTAGCCCGTATACTTATTTTAAATTGTGTTAGTACTACCTAGGTATTTCGGTACTATAATCGTATGGGTTCATTGAACGAACTTAATTTACGAGTATATTGGTATAGTGTACCACAACACTAATTTATCGTAAGTATATGGGCTATAAAGAAAAAACATTACAACAGAATCTGACAAAGATGTGCAATATACGAGTACAGTAAATATTTGTAAGCTTTCAAAATTAGTTAAAGCAAACGTAACATAAAAAATGCTGCTAATAAACAAATAGGCAAATCAAAACTTACGTATAGGGGTTCACACCACCTTGCATGAAAAATAGTCTTTTATCACATTTTAAATGGTAACGACAAAACTTTTTATTTAGATCTTGCGTGATAGGTATGTCAATAAAGGGTTGTAATAGGTTCGCGAAGGAGGCCGTACGTGGGCACGTACTGCCGGTCCCACCGTTGCAGGCAAACTGAGGGAAAGTGGGAAAATGAAGCGGTACGTAGTGCTGGAGTTACGGAAAACTGTTTTATCGATAGTTAGTAAACTGTGTGTTGTTGAAAGACGGGAATTTAGGTGGGTAGAAGATAGTTGTTTGGGTTGACTATAGCTGAACATTTGAAAGATAGGTTATAATGGTGTCTTGGGTCTTTCAAACAGGTCTACAAATTGTTAGTTCTTAGAGTGTCATTTGTAGCGCTTAATTTAGGTGTGGTATTAGAGGGATCGTTATCTTCACCTACAAAAGTACCTACTCACAAATCATGTGGTTAGTTCCATTCAGCCAGAAATTCTAACTTTGAAATATGAATATAACGTCAATTTATCGATATGTATCTCGATAATGCACAAACATTACTAAAGTTTGATTGGGCGGGTGACCGCTTTGGATGGGGCGGGGGAAAAGTCGATAGCTACTCACCCTGTGTTATTACACGATGCAAGCTGCACCGTCATTGATTAGATATCGAACTTAATAATTAACTAAAGTGGCGAAATAATAATAATAATCATTTATTTATCCAGATATTTATTTTTATTTTTTGTTTATTTATTCATCATACAATCCAATTGCCATTGAAATGGCCATTCGACCAATATTTGCAAAAAAGTGCAATTTTTATTAAAAAAAAATTACAACTATAAAGTGAAAAATAAAAACTTTTTTGTAAAAAAATACAACCGACTTCCAAAAACGACACTACAAAGTGAAAAATAACTTTAATTTCGGAAGTCGGTGTCGTTGGGTTCGCATTTTCGTTGTTTGCCACCGACTTCCGAAATTAAAGGAAAATTAAATTTTGGAAAATTTTGGAAGTCGGTTTTATTTTTTTGCAAAAAAGTTTTTATTTTTCACTTTTTAGTTGTAATTTTTACCAGTAATTTTGGTTTAAAAACCAAACTACAGAACCGTTTTTGATGAAATTTCTATGGGAATGCCATTTGGAAAGTATACCCTTTCCAACAAAAAAATAATTTTTCAAATCGGTTGGCAAGCGACGGAGTTATGCGCGAACAAACATAAAAAAAATACAAACAACCGAATTGAGAACCTCCTCCTTTTTTAGAAGTCGGTTAAAAACTCATTAAAAAAACCTACATACCTAATTCAGTAAATACACCAGGTACGTGATTACCTACCGATTAATAATAGCAAAACTAGATAGAACTTCAAATATTAATCAATTTGCACTAGTATCATCGTATCATGCTGAAGTAGATGTAGATTTATTCATTTAATAAAACTTTATGCCCAGTTCCTAGGTACTTCAAAAAAATGCTGTTCCTACAAAGGCGGACTTAATACCTGAGGCATTTTCTACCAGTCAATCTTAGGGTGATGTTGATACAAAGTGGCAGATGCATTAGAAGGGATAACTCGAAAATAACTATAAAATATGTATAAAAATAAATACTAATACTAATACATACATAATTACATACAAACAAAACAAACTTTGTCAGAAGAAAAAATATCGGTAGAGGAAAAAACGAATCCAGCAAATTAGGGCTCTCTTCTTCTTACGAACATATTCCCGTTAGATTTGCCTTTATTCCTAGCTTTCGTCGAAGCGCTTAACTACCTACAATCTTGTGTATTTTCCGTGTCGCATTATATCCACGTGCACAAAGAGAAAGAGGAGTTGAGTCTTGAAATTATCAATACTAACAGCTAATAATTGAAAAAACTTGCTTTAAAATTCGTGGTAATCTTTTAGCTTTGATTTACATGAAAATAATTTTCAAATTCACGCGGGAATAGATTTGACAGTTTCGAATTTGCGCGGCAATACGTCCATAGAGAAATGCATTTTGACAGCGAGTTGACGTTTCTTTTTGTTGTCATGTGTCACTTGTCAGTCAAGTTTATTGGTTGCTTTTTTATCTGTTTTAAAACGGCAAGAAAACGGAATCGGGCGACACGCGTGCGTGCTTATTTCCAAGTTTTATTGGTTTTTGCTTTGAATTTACTAACAGTTTTGTATTAAAATTGTAATATTAATCGAAAGAAACCACCAAAGTAAGTATTTACCTTGTTATTTACTTTCACATGATTACTCATCGATTATGGAATCTAAAATTTTGGCGCGGTTCTTGCATTAATCGTCGATATTCATTCTAATATTTTATCATTTGAAATGTAAATCTACAGTATTTAATAGCGTCTACAAAGTAAATTAGTCGGGAGTGTCATTTTGCGCCCTTCCACGTGGAATTTGTTAGTTGCCTATTGTATTTATTGATGTAGGTATTGTTAAATTACCGCCGACCGTTACATCGTGGAAAGGAAGAAAAGAAAGTTATTGTCTCTTTCACCGTGAGTTTTTCGTTAGTATCTATCGTAAAAACAGCTTTATTGCGGCTAAAAGTAGGGCACAATGCCCTATAATTGACATTCATCGAGTGAATTGGCTCTTACACCATACGGCGTGAATACTCGTTTGCCGTGCTCGCTTGTGTTTAATCTCAAACTTCGTAAAAGTCAACTATCACTTGTACTTGATGATACTTCATGAATGATTATTTGTGTTGATTTTCCAGATTCTTCTAAAAACACCATTCTCTCAATTGATTAGACACTAACAATTATCTTTTGTTTGCTTTTTTTTTGTTCCTACTGGTTGCATAGATAC
This sequence comes from Apamea anceps, assembly GCA_951799955.1. Taxonomy (NCBI): domain Eukaryota; kingdom Metazoa; phylum Arthropoda; class Insecta; order Lepidoptera; family Noctuidae; genus Apamea; species Apamea anceps. The sequence goes on along the minus strand of OX637507.1, from coordinate 16,179,284 downwards.
TGATTTCTCTGTAGGTACTTATCCACTAGAATCTTTAAAAAGGTAAAAAATCACCACTATGCTGACCTGTAACATGAATTAACTATTGTATTTGCCTCTAGATGACTGAGGTATCAGAAGTATCAACATCGTCCCCAACAGAGCTGCTAGCTGAGGGCCGCAGGCATCTGGCCGTGAGAGACTTCAGTGCAGCTGCGAGCACCCTTGCTGAGGCCTGTGAGGGGCTCGCTAAAGAACATGGAGACACTGCCGATCAGTGTGCAGAGGCTTACTTGTGGTTAGTTATACTTTATTTACTTAAATGTTTATCTAATTGTTATGAAAACTTTTAGGTTTAGAACAGGTTGGGAACATTGATTCAGTTTTGTAGTTTGTAATTCAATATAATTACTGTTTTTTCCCATCAAAGAAAGCTTTCAACTCTATTTTATACTAAATTAGCCTTATCTCCATATGGGAGGGTCTACTATGTAAAGCTATGAGGTATTTGCCTAGGTATTTTATTTTTAATATAAAAACAAAAGATAAATCCACTCATACAGCAACTCATATTTTTTTGTACATTTGATGTATATATATATATATATTTTTACACAGGTATGGCAAAGCTTTACTTGGCTTGTCAAGAGAAGAGAGTGGTGTCCTTGGTGATGGTGTGCCTGGTTCAGGCAATGCTGACGAGGAGGACGAGGATAATGAAGGTAAATGTCTGAAAATATGAATCAAGATTATTTCCAACAGCATTTCTTAGAATTTTAATTCTAAATGTTTTCTTTAGAACAAGAGGAGAATGTAGAGAATGGCGAGGCAGATGCAGAAGCGGAAGCAGAAGCTGCGCCACAGAAAGAGAAGGAAAATGGAGAAGTAGAGAAGGTTGAACCAGAGTCCACCACTAAGGAAGAAGAGCCGGGCAGCAGTACTGCTGCTGAGGAGAATGAGGAACCTGTAAGTCTTCACCATAATTTTGTTTGTTGTTATTGCAAAATGAGTTTACATTGCCGTAGGTCGTGCGCTTCTAAACTGCCCGGTGGTCGCCACACACAGGGCAAAATACTTCAGTAATCCTGGTACCCTACGTGAGAAGGTCAGCAACATTAAGGCGTTGCTGGCCTTCCTTGTGGAGCTGGGGTGGATCGAATAATCGATTTTACGCAAAATACGCGTATTGACGTGGAGTTGCGTACACCAGCCTGTATTACCTATTACCTTGCCATAGGTTGTGTGTATTGTAACTTTTATTATAAGTACATCCCTTGCTGCCTAGCTCTATAGAGCGAAATAGGTATTGCAAAATAGAGCTAGAAAATATTGGTATTTGCTTTTGAGTTATCATCAATTAATTCACACATACCATAGCATCACGCCTCTAATCCCTGAAGGGCTACGCAGAGGCGTGCATATAGGACAGCAAGTAATACATTTCGCCAGTTCCAAGTCCCCAGTCAAGCCTTTGGTCAAAGTCAAAGTCAAATCATTTATTTCAAATAGGTACTGGTTGTCATTAATTTGTGGATCTTTGACAGTCGTTACAGGTCGTCTGAACCCCGAAAGTCTGACAACCAGTCTTACCAAGGGGTATTGTGTTAACCAGTAACTGGGCTGTCGAGGTCAAATAGGCAGTCGCGCCATGTAAAATACTGGTATTTGTCTGCATCCGGTTGAGACTGGAAGCCGACCCCAACATATTTGGGAAAAGGAAAGGCAAATTCATGTGGATACCATTCACCGTTTTAAATGATCGTTCACTGATATTAATCTTTTATTTACCAGGAAACCACAAATGGCGATCATGACGAATCTACAATGAACGTTGATGCAGAGGATGACGTTGATAACCTGCAGCTAGCATGGGAAATGCTTGGTAAGCTTAAACCTTCTCCATAATGAGATAAGAACAACTCGTAAATTATATGAAAAACGACAATCGAAACATGTATTATACCTTTAAAATTAAAGTTACTTTAGTCCTGATTTGACAGTATGGAATATAAAATGTGGAATGAAGGCCATATTTTTAACCGACTTCTAAAAAAGGAGGAGGTTCTCAATTCGGATGTTTGTACTTTTTTTTTATGTTTGTTCGCGCATAACTCCGTCGCTTGCCAACCGATTTGAAAAATTCTTTTTTTGTTGGAAAAGGTATACTTCCCAAATGGTCCCATAGAAATTTCATCAAAAACGGTTTAGTAGTTTGGTTTTTAAACCAAAATTACTGGTAAAAATTACAACTTAAAAGTGAAAAATAAAAACTTTTTTGCAAAAAAAAAACAACCGACTTCCAAAAACGACACTACAAAGTGAAAAATAACTTTAATTTCGGAAGTCGGTGGCAAACAACGAAAATGCGAACCCAACGACAACGACTTCCGAAATTAAAGTTATTTTTCACTTTGTAGTGTCGTTTTTGGAAGTCGGTTGTATTTTTTTGCAAAAAAGTTTTTATCTGTTCTTCTTAGTGTGTCGATGGCAATCTTATCTGATTTTACCCAGATTGTTGCTACGCTTTTGGCGCCGTTATTAGTATCCATCAGTTTTGGTTCTATAAAAATTCATTTCATACTGTAATTGTTATGTAAAGAGTACATAATAATTACAGTATGAAATGAATTTTTATAGTATTCATACTATTCAGATTCAAAGATGCAACAAATCAACAAGTTTATGTAATTAATAAAAAGTTGTTTCTCTCCATAGACCTCGCCCGCAGCATCCTGTACCGCCGCGTGCAGGAGTGCGGCGCCGCCGCGGCGCGCGCGCTGCTGGCCGACGTGCACCTCGCGCTGGGAGAGGTCGCGCTCGAGAGCGAGACCTACGACAAGGCGGTCACTGATATGCGTGAGTAGTAGTACATGAAAATAACTCTATTGCTGTAGGCAATAGGGTCCTTGATACTAGTAGTTAGGACTACAGTTGTCATGGGTAATTTAATTTATTCTACTTAATAAAAACCTCAAATTCATTCACTGACAGACAACACAGCCTAAACTGCTGGGTCTAGGATGACGTTTAACAAAAGATTTCCTTATAATATTATAATGAAGTTTAGCACTAAGGAATGTTTTTTGAAAATTCATCCCCTCAATTGGTTAAATAGGGGATAATATAAGTTTTTTAAGTTCCTCTTTTTTGCCGACGGGAAATTCCCTGGGGCACAAGGCTTATGAAAATAATATAAAACTGAATCTGTTTTGAGTAAGGCCTGTGTGATTATGAGATGAAAAGCATGTTGTCAGTACTTTACGCAATCACTATAGTCTTCAAACATGGGCCAGTTGCTTATGCCACACAAGCCACTAATCTGCCCCTTCTTTTAAATAATTGGATAAGTAGTAACAATAAAACGCCGTATTTACCGAGAGTACTTCATTAAACCATTTATTGTATAACTTGCGTGGGTTCCTACTTCTCGCATAGTGGTGTTAGCGTTTTTATTTGTTCCCAAGTAGTTTCAATGATGTAAGATGAGTAATATATTTTCTGTGAATTTCAGAGAGTTGTCTAGACCTCCAGAAGGAATTGTATCGCAGTGACGACAGACGTATTGCTGAGACACATTATCAAATTGGTAAGAATGTTAATTCGTAATTTCAATAACAAAACTTGATCATTATTCATGATATCTTTATCTATGATCGATTAGCTAGAACGTTTCAGTAAAAAAAGATGGAAGTTCATTTATTGCATGGTCACAATTTCGTTGCTATCTTACAGGTCTGGCAAATTCTCTGGCATCCAACTTCGAAGACGCAATCACACACTTCAAGAATGCAGCGAACATTCTGGAAACACGCATCAAAACCCTGGAGAACCCAGCAGCCGTCATTAACGACGCCACCGTCAAGAAATTCACGTCTGCAGATCCATTCTATTCCGTCGAAGGCGAAATCAAGGAGTTGAAGGAACTCCTGCCAGAAATTCAGGAGAAGATCCAGGATATGATGGACTACAAGGCTGAGGTAAGACCTTGTGAATGCATTGAGGTTACTAGGAAGATGCTTCGCAACATGATTATTAAGGAGAGGACCCATTGTCAGCTGGAATGTCAAGCTTAACATGCTTTGATGAATTTTCGCAGTGTTGCAATCATCTTTTGATTTGAAGTAACTTTTTTTATCTGTGAAGACCATATAGCGAAAGATGATTATGACAACTACAATATTTGCAACAATTTTATTTTTTAAATAACATTCCCTCTATATTCATAAGCTTTCTTATTATTAAGAGTAGAATGTTGACATTCCATGACGTTGTGATAATTGTTAAGTAAAATTGAAATTGTTCCTAAATTATTATGTGCCAAATTGCTAAATCCATGCCACCGTTTTTGTGACATTGTGATTGTTAATTTTAATATTTGACTGTTAATAATAATCAGTATTATTTTTTGGAACTTTCGGAGTGAATGGTGTGCCTTACTTTAAAAATATTGATGAAAATGTGATTTTTGAGAGACTATGAAATGAACCGTTGATTTTACCCAGTTTTGACTGAAAGTATGGACTGAAAGTTGTTAATTAATCATTGTAATGTTAAGACTTGTATTAATTTGGAATGTGATATTGTAATTATGTATTGTGAGAATTCAAGAATGTATCGTAATGTGGATTTGAAGGCTGTATACGAAAATGTCTTGCATATTATCCATACGTAAACATATTTAGACTGACGCTAATATTGCTGATGAAACTATAATCTCACCAACCCAGATTGGCAGCTATCTCTAGCAGCAATAATTATAATACAATACTCCTAGTTATAAGCTCAATGTACAGACGCCAACACATCAAGTTACCCGAAACTGTCAAATTTTCGCAATCAACCTTGAACCTAATGCTTCTGCGATAAAGTTGAAAGTCTATTAAAGAAATTTGACAGATTGTAGTAGCTTGAGGTGCTGACGTCCGTACTGATTTAATTTTGATCTGAATCATGTTAGTTTTAAGCGAACATTTTACCACAAGGCCATTTTTCTATTGTGTTTAGCAACATTTTGGAATAAATTTGTTCAAAATTGTACCCTGTGTATTATTTCAGATAGAACCCAATACATGAATGGCCATGTGGTTGATTTGTTGCTTATTACTGTTGTGATCATGGCCATTGATGTTATATTCATGGTTTTAAATGCTTTTGATAACTTTAGAGTTATCCACTCCATAATCTAAATGACTAAAGTCACAATAGTTTTTTAGAGTTAACGAAGATGTTCAACTTTGTTGAAGACAAAGCTTTTTATGTGCTCAACTTCTGGAAAGATAAACCTGATTCAAGTAAAATTATTAATAGTATGAAACAACTAACACAAAAATCTGAAGCATCTAATTTTGGATATTAACCCATTAAACCCAAATTAACACCTTTCACTAACCTACATCTACCAACCTACCCATATTCATTAGGCATTGTGGAATTTTACCTAATCTTAGTAAAAGTAACCATCATGTAATATCAGTGGTCAAGAGGAAAAAACAAGATGGTTCAACAAAACATTGACTCGATTACAGCGAATTGCATAAAGGTCTGGACTATTTATTTAGGCTACGGTTAGGCCTACAACTTTTGATAAGTACTAGAACCTCTTTTTACCATTTCCACAGACAATAAAACGAGTACGCGAAACTCTTTGCTCCACGAACGGCGAAGGTTCGTCCACTTCCAACGGTGCTGGAGCCAGCTCAATTTCCAGTTCTTCAGCCCCTAAACCTGCTGCCTCTGACATCTCGCATCTTATCAAGAGAAAGAGGAAGCCCAGTGAAGGCGAAGCGGACTCTTCGGCCGCAAAAAGGGTCAACACGTGAATACCGCATAGCAACACACTTTTACTAACCTGTAAGGGCCTCGACGCAATTGTAAATTACTTTAAGAATCGACTTAAATGGGATGTGAAGTTCTTTGAGCCGGTTAGTTGATACTTGTTTTTTTTAGTTCAGAGTTTTGACAACCAAAAAGGTTGTTTCAGTCGCCTAATTTAAAAAAAATTGATTTTCCGGTTCTTTTACCGAAAAACAGTATTGAATATATTTTTTAAATAAGTAATTTAAAGTTTAACAAATATGTAATGCAGTAAACTGCGATGACCGTGTCCGGATTTTATTAATGATGATCTAAAACTGCAAATATTGATAATCCAATCGTGTAATTAGAGACAAAAAAAAGAAAGAATGACGTGTATTTGGACAAAGTTCGTGAAACACAAAATAATAACAAAATAAAAAAGTGAAAATAATTTTCTAAACAATAGAAGTTTTATTGTTATTATGTCTGGGAGCGTTTAGTGTCCCGCAACGTGATTATTAACGCAGTTATTACGTACCTACTAGCTGCGACCCGCTGTTTCACCCGCATAAGTCTCGATCCCGTAGGAATATCCGAATAAAAGGTATCCTATGTCCTAATACAGATCATGGTTTGACCATGTGCCAAATTTCACACAAATCCGTTTAGCCGTTTTAACGAGAAAGCGTAACAAACAAACAAAAAAAAACGGGTTGCACTCCGTTAGTGCCGGCAGAAGTGAAAACTTGAATATTAACGTTGTGCATTTTTGATATTTTGGAATGCGGTCTACTCTCCCTCCGTCTTACGAATTTTCGATCAGGTCACGTGTCCTGACGCGAGCTCCGTCTGCACAACGCCGCTAAAGAAGTTTTCACTTCAAAAATCAAATGTTTTCTCTTTATAATATTAGTTTAGATGACGAATAACTGCCAGAATAGAATTGCTCAGAAAACTCTTCATTCATTATCTCATGACGTTGTCTTTGGTTGGCTGAATCGAAAATCTGATACAGGAAGCAGTTCCTCGACACAGCTCACATTGCGAGGAGTCCTGTTTCTGTCTTAAAAAAAACTGATCTGGCTCAAAGATAAAACTCAAAATCAACTCTAAATTAAATCTAAATTATTTAAATAAATATTCGCGTTGGGGCCCAAATATTGTGTAATCTTGTGTACAAAACGTGATGGTCAAATGTTTCTACTGTCTGTCTGTAATTGTACTGACTCATTATTATGAGGATACTAAGGCTGCCTGTCCATTTGACCGAGTAAGTGTTCATACACACGAGCGGCACACGTCAACGGCAGAGGCAACTGCAGCCGTCGACACCCGTCGACACGTGTTGGCGGCTGCCGTCGACGACGTGCCGGTCGTGTGTATGCACACTAAGTCGAAAAAAGAGGGCAGTAGTGTAATGCAGTGTAGCAGTGTCTCTGTCCACTGAAACACGTCCACTGCTTACTAGCAGGGAAATGCCTCCCCCGTGTGTCGGCACTCCAGCGTAAATTACGTGATTTCAATATTAGAATTATATTTTGGTTAAAGCTATTATAGTTTTAGTCTAAAGATTTGATCAAACTAAGGCGAATTTCACGCGGCATGCGACTGCGAGTCAATTTTTTTTTAATGATTAGAAAGTCACGCGTATTTGCGCGCCAGTTTGCACACCTTCATACAAATTACAAAAGGAGAGAGAATGCGTTCTTGACACCTGTCAGTTTCAATGTTAAAGTCAAATCATTTATTTCAAATAGGCACATTTGAACGTCAAAAATTATATTAAAATAGAATTGATTCTAGTCGCCCCTTCCATAAGGTAGTTTTCGTATGGAGAAGAATGGGCAAGAAACTCCACCGTTATTTTTTTAAAATGTTTTACAAGGTTTTTTATACATACATTATATAATTATATGTGAAGACGATGCATCCAGAATATCATACAAACGAATACGTGTTCTGCGAATTTGATCTTTATTCGTTACTAGAATTGTCGCATTGACAGGTGCCAGGTACGCATTCTCTCGACGTCCGGACTGTAGATGACAAAATCGGCGCGAGCGAATTTCGTCCCACATTCACTGTTTGATGGTGTACACGCCGCCGTAATAAATTTATGTATCGATCGCTACTTTGGCGCAGTCATCTCGTTCTCGTTGACGTCCTGTTGACGTGGCGGTGGACAGCCGGCCATACCGCGCGACACTCTCCACTCAAATAGGCAGGCAGCCTGATACATAGATGTATATTTTGTATGAGTCCTGTTGTGTTTGTCAGACAATTGTTAGCTTGATTGTATGGGGCACTTACGTACCCCAGATGAATTGCTAGCGCCATTGTTTGCAGCGCTTCCATATCCCAGAAAAATACAACTTCCAGTGACACTAATCTAAAGTAAGTAATTTGAGGCTTTTTTTTGAGAAATGATTATACTATAGTTAGCATTACACATTTACAATACGTTTTGTTACAAGTTGACTGAAAAATCAAAGAATCTATATCCGCTCATGTTAGTTGGTGTAAGTTTTGATTGTAGAAATCTGATGGACTAACATTACTTTTAAACTTAAATCAATGACTGTTATAAAAACGTAAAAGACGTATTTAAAAATTGATAACTATAACTATGTTAAATTATACAATTAAGGACTGATTTTTTCAACGCCAGATAGCTTTTTCGAGGAATAATTTTGAAATGTTGACAGTTGTTTAATACTAAAACTGTCAAACGTCAGTTTTATTCCTCGAATAAAAGTTATCTCGCCAAACGTCTCAAATCGCCAGATCGCAGATAACTTTTCCATCGCCAGATAACTTTTATTCGAGGAATAAAATTGACGTTTGACAGTTTTAGTATGAAACAACTGTCAACATTTCAAATTTATTCCTCGTAAAAGCTATCTGGCGTTGAAAAAATTAGCCCTTAGAGCTTTTTCACCTTCCAGTAAAACTTCCCTTGATTAAGCAGTTTATTATTATTGTCTGATGAACATTTGAGTGTTATGCGACATGTGACAGACTGAATTATTTAATACCTAATTACCTACCCAGTAAGATTAGCTTTGTAAATCGTAATACTAGTAGTACACACCAAGGTTGCTTAAAGTATCGTTTAATAAAATTACATAAGCGTAATAGATGGTAAATACCTACCTAAAGTTTAGACGATGCCTTTGTGTGATGCTTTCGCCCCTCTCTTTGACAGATTTAATTTGAAATAAAACACTGGCGCCGATTCCCTTGTTCACAAACTAAACTAAATTTAAGTTCAGTGCATCTTTTTTCTTTCTATTTCATTAAGAAAAGGACAAAAGATGAATTTTAGTTTAGTCCTGTCAAATTAAGACGCTCCATAGACAGTTAAGACGTGATTAAAAACACGGCTACTAAAAATACATCAATTTACGTCTGTCGCTGACTAATTTGACAGGACTAAACTAATATTTTATCTTTTGTCCTTTTCTTAATGAAATAGAAAGAAAAAGATGCACTGAACTTAAATTTAGTTTAGTTTGTGAACAAGGGAATCGGCGCCACTGTCTACTTAATTCGTTCTTTTATGGAGTAATACAAGGGGATGCGCTAGATAGCCCCGCACAAGTTAAAATTTTGTTACGTTTTTTGTAATTTGCAAATCAGTGTCAGGTTGTAGGTATGTTCAACAAAAAATGATTCGTGAGCGTAACAAGTGTGTTTTTACAGAATTATAATCCTTAAAATCGTCAATACAAGTAATACAACCCTCTAAGTTCATATAACCCCATTGATTGATATTTCATTAAATATTTATTCAATAGAATTCAAAAGAAAATTTTAATTTCACGGAATAACTAGCGCATCCCCCTTAAGTTACGGTTATCTAGAAGATCGGTGGCCGCCACATAACGGCCGCAGTGACGGCTGTCATGAAAATGATAGTAGCAGGTCACTGACTTATAATAGACAAGTACGCTGGACTTCATACTATCGATAACAAAATGTAGATATTGGATTTTCGCCATTTTGGCGCTGATAGCAACGTGAGCGTCCATGGAACTAAAATTTTATATAGCGAATTTTACAAGATGCTCAAGGTACTCTCGAAGTATCTCGTAGTAAACACAAACTATACAAAAAAGTCTAATTTCACGATTCAGACCTAAATCATTAGAGACTTACCAAAACAAAACGACAGCCATTTGCGGCAATGTATCAATTTTAGTTCATGAGACGCTCGAGTGGGGCACTTTGAATCTACACAAAAACAACTAACATCTAATAGTATATTTAGTTCAGCGTACTTGTATAATATAGGTCAGTATAAAACGCTCTCTACGAACACTTTCATACATTTATAACGTGTCAGTGACAGCGATCCTCTGGGAAAACGTAGCTTTAGGTACACCACAAACAGGCTACTTAGTTTAAATATTAAAGTCACTTTAAACTTCCGTAACTGATCTTGTATAAACAATGCGAGTGCGAAGTTCCCAAAACTAAAGTTAGAGGTTCTAAGCTTCAAGAGACCGCACCTCACACCGCGCCTCTACTGCGGATAGTGTCGAGTGTTGATGTCATTCGAGCGCCAAAAGATCCTTGTAGCGATCTCGATCAAATGCCAGTCGAAAAAATAAGAAAAAGTGTATAATCTGCATTCGCGATTTACTTGCAAAAAATATAAACAAATATGAGTTTATAGAAAAATAACTTTAATTCCTACACAATAAAGCTCAGTTTACGCTACGACTTCAAACATTTTTATAACTTTATCAATAGAGCTAGTCACTCTGAAATCAACTTGGTCACCATTAAAATAAAGTTGATATTTGTTTAACTTCAAATAACATCAATTTGAAGGATTAGTTTGAATAGACTAGGTCTGCTGTAGGATTTATTTCGTAGCTGGATAACAAGTTGAAACCGCGTTGCCACTTTGGTGTGTATTGCCATAAACAAACACAATAATTAAAAAAAAAAATCGTTGTCACAGTGTTAAACGAGCACAATCTTTATACCGACGTAATATTTTAAGTTAATCATTAATTACACATCATTACGATTATAATCTGATTGAAGTTTTTCGTTAGCAACTGATAAATGAAACGCTTTATGATACAAATCAAGGTAATTTCATTTTTGTGTGTGTTGTTTATCAACATAAAATATTATTAAGAATTATGATATTTTGTTCGATAATTTGGACTGTAAGGTGGGTAATCAGATATCGAGTTGCAAATAATAATGTTAAGCTTGTATGTTAGTGCTTGATAATTTACGTTATAATATCATTTCAGACTTTGGTTAGGTACAATAAAATTAATAATTTTGATATACTTTGGTATTTTATTTAATGATGTGACACGTTGAGTGATTTTCTTACTTGATATATGCATTTATCTGATTTTATTGGTATCCTTATCGTTATCGTATTAAATCGTCTTCAAGCACATGATTCTAGCATAGATTTTTTAACTAGCGAAAAATTTCAAGGGTCTTCAGAATCATGTACTGAATCCACGGTAGCAGGTTGCGCGTCGAAGTCCCTGCTACCCTGTATAAAACAAATAATATCGGTATTCGAAAGTACAGACGCCAGCAGGTCAAGCTACCCGAAACTGTCAAATTTTCCCAATCAACCTTGAACCTTAATGTTATAGCGCTAAAGTTGAAAATCTATTAAAGAAATTTGACAGATTGTAGTAGCTTGATGGGCTGGCGTCTGTAGGTACGTAGTAGGTCGCCACTGCTGACCGTACAAATAAATGGCTATAACCTGAAGCTATAACCTCATTGCATTTTATAATTTCAGAGGACTGGGTGGGTTATTTACTCTTATGTTTGCAAAAGAGGCCGAACGAAATTCCCATGATACTCTTTTCTACCAATAAACTTCACTCCTCCGTCTTCAGACTTGTCAGTGGTCACAAAAGAAAAGGAAATCACAGCTGTCAAATTAAGAAGTATCCTGCAACAAAGTTTTTAGAAATTTTTGTTTCATACAAATTAAGATCCGCAACAGGCATGGCTACCGGCGCGGACCCACCGAACGTCTTACCGAAGCATATGACCTATTCGAACTCCAAGGTGCCGATAATAGGCGCCTTGATTGACTATGTGGATACTAGTGTCCAGTATTTGAGGAGGAAGACTTTTGCTCAAGCAGAGAAGCTTAATGAGAAGGCGTCTAGAGCGACGCTCTCTGCGACTTTTCTAGCCGGAGTATGCATCATGTTAGGCTTCGCGTGTAACGTCAAGTTTGAAGTAGTGACTGTTGATGAGGAACCACTCCGCAATGACTTGCATTTCATGCTGATGAGCAGGGAAGATAAGCTATACATCGACGATATCGACGTGACGCGTAAGTGTTTGATAATATAGGCTTTATATTGATCATTTCCATGATACTGGTTATGATAACAGGATAAACGTGTTTTTGTGATCTTTGGATGTTATGCAATACGTTCCTAAGTAGTTAGTGGGCTCGCTCGTAACAAGTCTCAAGTGTTAAATAAAAACTTATTTACTTATTCATTATAACCTTGAGAGTTCAAAGACCAGTGATGTAGCATTCCATTAGAATCCCAGTCTGTTATCGTTCTAAAAATAGGATTATGCCTGACAATTTATCAATTAGGGTTCACCCACAGAATGATGCCAAACGAGCCTTGGGTTGGTCTGGAATCTGTGTAATATCATAAAATATTTATATCTTACCTAAAGCAATAATATTCTATACTGACTGTAGATAATATTTTATCTATTAATTTTGGAGGTCGTTAATGGATATGATAAGAAAACATAGAAAGGTAAATAACAAACACCTACTAATTTCGTATGCATAGTAAATGTTTACTACTATTTTATTAAAGTCAGGGGCGTAGCTACCGCTGTATCAGCCGCATCAATGATACGGGGCCCCTGAGCCACAGGGGCCCCCGACGTGACGCAAATTTTAAAAAAATATTATCCAGAACCTTTAATTCTTGTTGATAAATGATATTTATTTCGGTAAATTTGTTCAAAAATATTTAAAAAAAGGGTGAGTACCGAGATGACGACTAATAGAGAAATATGGAAGAAAACTGTGTCTCCCTCATTGGTCTAGGGTCGCAAGCGCTATTGCTGAGCATGAGGTCCTAGGTTCAATTCCCGGGCCGGGCAGTGTTATTGGGTCTCTGCTTCCAATCTAACCGGATGCAGCTGAATGCCAGTATTTTACCTCCGGAGCGACTGGCTAACTGACCGCCACAACCCAGTTACTGGGTAATACGATGTCCCTTGGTAATACTGGGTGTCAGATTTTCGGGCTTCTGACGACTCGTAACGACTGTCAAAGATCCACGAATGACAGCCGGGACCAACATGCTTTCCGAGGCACGGAGGGGTCTCGGTATGTTAAGATGGTCACATTGGTCACCCATCCACGAACGACCGCGGCAAGCGTAGCTTAACCTTCAATCGGCTCGTGCGGCTGTTATTACTTAGCCACGAGTCCCTCACCTTCTAAGTCAGTAGGTATGCAAAATCTTTATTTTGTAAAAAACAATACCCTCTGTAGCTTCACATTTGGGTAAAAAGGGTCCCCAAAAAAATTTGATACAGGGCCCCATTAGGATGAGCTACGCCACTGATTAAAGTCCACAAAATCTGATTGTAATCATGTATCCTCACTAAGACGATACAGTCATAATTTTTTGTATGTTTTTTTTGTGCTTTAATATTTTGTACCTACTTAGTTATACCTAAAGTAATATTTTACAATAACATGTTGTTACAGGAGTGAAGTGGTGCGTTGAAGCGTCCGACAGTCTCGTTATATTAATTAGCAGTCTGCTTATATGGAACTCTTCGAACGTGGTAACATACCCATAAATCTTTTAGTACCTAATAAGTAGACGAATGTAGTAAGTAGGTATAGAATTCGGTTCCGAAGAAAGAGCAAATGAAATTCTTAAGTAGGTAGGTTTCAACAAATTGACCATTGACTTTAATTTGAGAGAGTAGGTACATAATACGTGTTGCATTAATATTAACTTACAGTTTAATAACAGCCTTTCCAGAATTTTCACCATTTAACATTCCTACAAAAGCGTTGAAGATATTTTCGAAACCTTCAGTAATGTGTTCCCTTGGCTTCAACTGTCCACTATGAATCCATTTGATAATTTCAGCAAATGCCTCCGGTTGACGGTCCATCCATCGCCAGACCATGAAACCTTCAATTTTCAGTTGATGGAATACTAAAGCAGGTTGTAAGATGCTTGCCTTGGGCATATTAACCTCGTTGTATGAGCTAATAGCACCGCAAACTGAAACTCTTCCGTAGTCGTTCATTTGGTTTATGATCGTCGAGCTGAGCTCTCCACCAACATTGTCGAAGTAACAATCCACACCCTTGGGAGCTGCTGCTTTCAGAGCCGTTGCGATGTCAGCAGTCTTGTAGTTGATCGCCTTGTCAAAGCCGATTTCCTCGAGCCACTTCACTTTATCATCAGAGCCAGCGAATCCGATGACCCTGCAGCCCTTGATCTTCGCAATCTGTCCAACAAGAGAGCCAACCGCTCCAGCAGCGCCGGACACAACGACTGTTTCACCAGCTTTAGGCTTGCAAATTTCCAGTAATCCGAAATACGCGGTAGCGCCCGGCATACCAACAGCGCCAACTCCCAAAGAATTTGATAAACCTTTCAAGTTTGGTAACTTGTACACCTTACCACTGTCGCTTCTGGTGTCATTTGTGTCAATGATGCAGTAGTCACACCAGCCTTTGTGGGAGACGACCCTGGTTCCAACCGGGAATCTGGGATCTTTTGAATCTTCTACTAAGGCTACTTGGTAGCCAAACTGGTCATAAGGCGGTGGGTAACGAGAGCTGTATGCCCGCATGTACGGGTCCACACTCACCCACTCAACTTTGACGAGGATCTCTCCATTCTTAAGGGCTGGTAACTCGTATTCCACTATTTCAAAATCTTCACGTTTGGGAAAACCCTGGAACGCTTTCTTAACCACGTACTTCCGTGCCTTCACCATTATGATCTATCGTTCACAAGACGTTACGAGTGACTGAGTTTATAAACAAGTGGAACATAGTATATAGGTAACCGGCCTATAGTGCGTCGTCATTGTGATTTGTAATCACGCGGAGCGCTAAAAGTCAATATCATGCTTACTCACTCACACGCGCCGTGTATCAGATACCGGCATAGGTACCTAGTTGATAATGACCGGTGTGAAGTCCAGCGATATTGCCGCCTGAGCCGCTGATTTTTTTGACAACGAAATATTAACCCACCGCAATAAATTCTATTTGTAAATTTAATGATAATGAAACATTAATTATGCCGAATATTTAATCGTAAAGGATTCATAGATGCATTCGTAAATTATAATAGCTAAACACACCAACTCAAATTATGTACTTACCTAGTCGGTGTTGAGTTTTAGCCCCAGGTAGGTTTGGATTGGATTGTTGGTGATTTTGGCACACAGTGGTTAATTTTGTGTCAAGTGTTTCGAAGTAGGTACTTACTTAGATATTTGGATCTAGTTTTTAGACAATTTAACGTTTGGAAAGTAACTTGGATATTCGTCTATTTCATAATATGGATTGTATGTACGCGCTTTTGGTTACAATACAGGTTAAACAGTCAATGTATAAATTAGGCAGGAAATAAATGAACATTTATTTCTCTTGCACAAAGGCGCCTTAAAAATATGAAGATTATAACATCTGATAAATCCTTCGTGGGAGATTGGTATCTGCACTAGGAAAACCTGTCACACAGATTCCCAAAAAACAAAGATGATAAAATATTCGCCGTGTTTAGTCTAGTCTAGCCGCCAGTACGGTCAGCACAACACACGCACAAATATTTTTATTTCTAATCAAAATAGATCTTAAATTATTCGATGCACTACTCTTCAGTATTTCATGTACCTACCTATAATAACTACTATATTGTTTTTCTGAATTCAGCAAAAGTGCCAATTTTTTTAATTTTGTGCTGGTATAAATATGATGTTTTAAATAACTGAAGTATGAATTGCTTTTTGTTGCTGACCGTACCAGAGTGAGACACGTCCGTACAATAATTAATAGTAATCTGTGCTTGTGTCGAGCTAGCAAGGACGGGCAAGGCCAAGAACTAATGTGTACCTACCTGGGAGCCTACCACCACCTCTTATAGCAGGCTTATAAGAGGTGGTGGTAGACCCCCTGATGCCGTGCTTCTTTAATGTGGTAAGTGATGCGTTGAGGCGTCTGACAGTCTGGTTATAACAATTAAGCAATTTCCTCATATTGAACTCTCCGATAGTGGTAACATTCCTATGCCCTATCATTTTTTGATGTGAAAAATCTATTGGCGCGCCCTAGGGGTAATTTTGACTAGCATGCTGTGACCGCAAACGGCATGACGCTCTCTTATGTCATCATGCCCCCTTCCCGCAATGTTTCACATTTGCCGGGCGTCCCGTAATGGCCACTTCGTTTTTAGTCTTTCCCACTTCGTTAGATATTGCATCTATGTATACAATGCTTATTGGGGTAGGTTAGGTTAAGTCTAGCCCCCCCCCCCCCCGCCCCCCTGTGGGTTCCCGCGTTGTCGAGGCGGGAGGCTCAGTAGCCGTGGCTTGGACAACCACGGTGAAGCCAAGAGGAACCCGAGGAGGGGCCGCTCGTCAGGGCTTTGCCAGTAAGCCGACGACGTAGCGGCCTACAAGTAGGTTGCGGTGCCGCTTGGGCGACTGACAGAAGTTCGTTCAATTCAATTTAAAGTCACAGTCAATATAAATAGAATAGTTTAACGTACGTTATTGCTTTTGTAGATTATTATACATTACAATCTTCTATATACGTAACAAAAAGGAGAAATTGACTGACTGACATATCAACGCACATCGGAAACGCCTAGGCCTAGGAATGTGAAAATTTTGCACAAGGTTTCCTTTTATGTAGGCGAGCACTACGAACGGGTTTTTGAAAATTTAACCTTAAAGGTGGTAAAAAAGGGTGATTTGGCATGTAAAATCTTATTTCTTAGATTAATAAACTTGAAACTTGGCACGAATACTTGCTCAAAAATAAGATTACAGAGATTTTACATTGGCCCCAAACTAGGCAAACCTGTATCTTGGGCACCAAATGCTTGAGGAAGTAATAAAGTTTGTCATAATTAGTTTTTCAAAACTACCCATCAAAGGGGCCTTAGGGGGTGTTAAAATTTGTATGGTTTGTGGAAGATTTTTAACGCACGCTCCGATTAACTCGAAACTCAGTATTAGGAGCACTGGTGGCTCAGTGGTAACGCCCCGAGTAACGAGTTGCATCGTGGGTTCGAACTCAACTAAGCGCTTGCATCACCACTGCTCTCAAAAATGTGAAGGAAAACATCGTGCGGAACCCGGGATGTCCTAGAACTAAAAATTCGAAGACATTCAAGGTTTTATTGTAACTACAAACATCTGCACTCGATATCGTGAAAGAGATCAATTTAAAAAAAAATATTCTTTACAACTCTTCTTCGCAATTCCTCCAGTTTGACGGAATTCCGATTGTTTTCTTTTCTCCTCCTTTTTCTTCTCCAAGCACTCTGCGTGTGTCAACCGTGAATTTTGGTTTGTCATTCTGGAATACAAACAATACATTAATTAATATTTTTTTGAGTAATCGAAAACCTAAGCAAGTATTTAATTTTTGCTCGCTCTTTAATGTAATATATCTCGTAAATATAAATATTTCTTTGTTCGTTCGTTCCTCTTCCGTGTGTTTTGTACACACGGATACACCTCGAGCTAAATATTTCCAGTTTTATAGGTACTGGTTATGTATAGCTTGATGTGTAGCCGTGCGTACGCGCCCCCAAAATGGGTTCTTTATTATAGAAAGCCTTATTCGTTCAGGCGTACAGTACATGAACGTCTTAAAGGAATTACTAGTGCAGAATGATACAATTTCTTGTTTCTTCATCACCCTGAAGTTACTTATTCGTATTAATATACATAATTTACTCTACTTCCAGACCGAGTTACCTTATTAGATACGTTTTTTTCCGTTTTTTTTGAAGTACAGTCTCAGTCAACATTATCTGACCCACCCTAAAAACAAACAACTTTGGACCCTCTGTTTGTAACATTAAGGTTTAATCAATTTATATGAGCTTAACAGACAAGTGCTCAAGGACTCGATGAACAATACAATAACAATACAGACACGAAATTTGATCTTTATAACGTTAGCATTAGGTTATATGTCATAACTATTTGTTATAATATAATTAGTGTAATAGCTTATTTTAATAATTACGTTCAAGTAATTCTGATCTCGTGGTCTGTGTATAAGACTGAGAAAATCAAGGTGCGAGATCAAATCCTGCGACGATGATATTGTTTTGCTTTCAATTTAGAATTTATTTATTCCAAAACTATTTCTTGTATTATAATAAAGAACTATAGACGGATAATCTTCAAATATAAACTTTGTAAAATGGTAATATTTTCGCTTAACTTGTAATAAGTGGGTAGTTGAAAAATAAATATTATTTATTACAAAACTGGTATTCAAATGCTACTAAGGGTATGCAGTGACTACGCTCAAACATATTTTACCTTGCCTTACCAAATTGCAAAAACAACGTCTCTTTACCATATTTTATATAGATGAATTTATTATCTACCTCACGAAGCAAATATATTTTTTACTTCGTATCCAATCATTCTTGATAAATATAAATTCTGTAACTTAAAGTTTCTCAATTTACCCACCTGTTTACAAGATAAGTTATTACGCGTAAATCATATTGGTTGTTCTTTAATAATGCAAGTAATATTGTAGAAATGAAAACAAATTAAAAAAGAAACTGATAATATAGGCGGACTGTATTTTCGAACCCACATGTTGTTCGTCGCCAATACAGCATCAAACCGCTAAGCCGAAATTAAAGATTGGGTTGTAATTATGTAGTGTGACTTATAAGCTTTTCAACTTTAATGTCAACGAGATAATGATTATATAATGCTGGTAGCTCCGACAATGTTGGGTGGGTTTACCTTAACGTTACGTGTTAAAGATGAAATTTGCGTCTCTGTATTGATTGTATTTAGTCATCGAGTACTCGAGCACTTGTCCGTTAAGCTCATATAAATTGAATAAACCTTAATGTTACAGGTAGAGGGTCCAAAGTCGTTTGTTTTTAGGGTGGGTCAGATAATGTTGACTGACACTGTACGTAACTCGAAAATATGGTGTAACTTTTTGTAATTGGTAAAGTACAAAAAAAAAAAAAAAAATTGCACCACAATATTGGAATCTAGTTTAATATTTTTATTTATAGAAATACTACTAAGAATATAATAATTATATTTGTATAATTTTTAAAGAATAATATTCGATTTTCTCTAGGATAAAGTATTGCAGAAGAGAACAAGTGTTGCAGAGTTTTATTTAAGAATAAAATTGTCATCAGATAGAGAAACTAATACTGAATTCCTGAATTCAACTATAGTGTAGTTTCGTTTAAGCGGTGGTAATTCCCAGAAAACCAGAATGAGGACGCGCCACCAAACTTAGAATAATGCTAAATAACATTTATTTTTTGAAACTTCCAAAGTGTTGCCTACTAAAATATTTACGACCTGATGAAGAAATGTATGTCTGCTTTCTTTACAAACGTAAAGTAAAGTTTAATGTTTTTACGATACGGTTTTCAGCCACGCCGCCTAAAAATTACGCTTGAGAAATTCTCTCATATAATAAGCGTTGCATTAACATTAACTTACAATTTAATAACAGCCTTTCCAGAATTTTCACCATTTAACATTCCTACAAAAGCGTCGAAGATATTTTCGAAACCTTCAGTAATGTGTTCCCTTGGCTTCAACTGTCCACTATGAATCCATTTGATAATTTCAGCAAATGCCTCCGGTTGACGGTCCATCCTTCGCCACACTAGGAAACCTTCAATTTTCAGTTGATGGAATACTAAAGCAGGTTGTAACATGCTTGCCTTGGGCAAACTAACCTCGTTGTACGAACTGATGGCACCGCAAACTGAAACCCGTCCGTAATCATTCATTTGGTTAATGATCACTGAGCTGAGCTCTCCACCAACATTGTCGAAGTAACAATCCACACCCTTGGGAGCTGCTTCCTTCAGAGCCGCCGAGATGTCAGCAGTCTTGTAGTTGATCGCCTTGTCAAATTCGATTTCCTCGAGCCACTTACTTTATCATCAGAGCCAGCGAATCCGATGACCTTGCAGCCCTTGATCTTCGCAATCTGTCCAACAAGAGAGCCAACCGCTCCAGCAGCGCCGGACACAACGATTGTTTCACCAGCTTTAGGCTTGCAAATTTCCAGTAGTCCGAAATACGCGGTAGCGCCCGGCATACCAACAGCGCCAACTCCCAAAGAATTTGATAAACCTTTCATGTTTGGTAACTTGTACACTTTTCCACTATCGCTTCTGGTGTCATTTGTATCAATAATGCAGTAGTCACACCAGCCTTTGTGGGAGACGACCCTGGTTCCAACCGGGAATCTGGGATCTTTCGAATCTTCTACTAAGGCTACTTGGAAGCCAAACTGGTCATAAGGCGGTGTGTAACGTGAGTTGACTACGCGCATGTACGGGTCCACACTCACCCACTCAACTTTGACGAGGATCTCTCCATTCTTGAGGGCTGGTAACTCGTATTCCACTATTTCAAAATCTTCACGTTTGGGTAAACCCTGGAACGCTTTCTTAACCACGTATTTCCGTGCCTTCACCATTATGGTCTTTCGTTAACGAGGCGTTACCGAGTGACTGAGTTTATAAAAAAAGTGGAACATAGTATATATAGGTACCCGGCCAGGGCGTCGTCATTGTTAGTGATGGTAAATTCCCGAGAATATTCTCATTCATTCTTTCTCATAAGTTCTCTAATTTCTCTAAAAATTTCGCGATGTTGAATTGGGATTTTTGCATTAGATCAAACTTTATGATTTACAAAAAATAAGGTTAAAAAAAAGGTTTAAAAAACATTACGTACACACGGCTACACATCAAGCTATACATTTTCAGTTTTAGCTGACTTCGCATTGTATAAGTTTTTCGTACAATCAGAAGTCAGCTTATACTGGTTATGTATAGCTTGATGTGTAGCCGTGTGTACGTACAAGGTAGGTACGTTAAAACATGTACAACAAAACATTACGTACGTTGTACGGGAAAGGTAAATAATTTAAAACAAAATCATTATCACGATTTCTTTGAAACAGACATTGATATTTTAATTTAACACGTTTTTGGTCGTCGATTGGTATAAGCACTTATTGCTTCTTGCCCATCATAGTTAACTACTTCAATAAAATTATTTAAATTTTCCATGTTCCGAGAATATTTTCCGTCGAAAAGGATATTGCAGAATGTTCTCACGGAGAATGTTTTTTCGACCCATCACTAGTCATTGCAGACCGGTGTGGAGTTCAGCAATATTTCTGCTTGGCAACGTTTTTTTTTTTTTGACAAGATAATACTTAACTACCGCAATAAGCTTCATTTGTTAGTATTATGGTGATAAAGCATTTATTTATTTATATAGGGTCAAATTAGATTAGCTAGCGAAACTCCGCAGACGTGCTGGGTTTCAATATGTAAATATGATAAAAAAAAGAATAAATGTAATGATTTTTTTTTGGGGTCATCACAAAACTACAGACGCCAGCACATCAAGCTAAGTACTACAATCTGTCAAATTTCTTTAATAGATTTTCAACTTTATCGCTAAAGCATCAAGGTTCAAGATTGATTGGGAAAATTTAACAGTTTCGGGTAGCTTGACCTGCTGGCGTCTGTACATAGCAAAAAATTAATCAATCACTACAAAATATACCTACAATGGGCCGGTCTTATCGCTTTCTGCGATATCTTCCAGGCAACCTTGGAACGGACAGTGATTTGCCTGGACATGAAATGGGTCTGTCGTTGGTGCAAATAATAAGTAGGTATACAATATTATACTAAAATAGATACAAATATATATACATATCATAAATAATAGATACATAAATACATACTGTAGCAAAATAGACAAGCAACTTCACCATTTTAACACATATAATATTGTAATAATATTTAATTATAATTTATTTAAAAACTTGAATCAAAATAAAAATAATCATAAATAGCTGTTATTAAAAAATAGTTACATTAATAAGCTAACATTTAAATATCTTTTTTCATCATCTTTTCATACGTCATTTTATATGAAAAAAGAATCATAAGGACATCAAAAAATTCATCCGCTTCGCTGTCGACAGGAACAGTGCCCAAAAGGCTGACAGCATTGCCACGTTGTATGGCCTCTGGTCACGTGAAGAGTCGATTAACCGCTGTGCGATATCTCGAAAAACCAAGTGGGCAATGGGACTTCATGGCTCTAGTGTTTCTACCTCAAACGGCTCAAACATGTAACTCCCAATCAGGTTGGTATATTTTCGCCGTTTGAGGCTTTCTGCACCTGTAGCAGCCGCCACAGCACAGCTCACCGCGCTAGGAAGATGGGATGGCGCAATGTCGACTCGTGTTGCATACCACACCAAACAGTTTACCAGCACACCATACATTCAGTCACCTTTGGGTCTGGCGTGTGAGGTTTATAATGGTGAGTTACTTGAAGGGATAGTAGGGGTGAGGTTTAGTGCCAAGGATGTGACCGTAACCCTTAAGAGTAGTCTGTGACAGACAAGTTACATATATGTAGTGCCGCTCGTAAGAGACTAATGTAGGGAATGTATAATTAACTATAATTAATAATTATTGAATAGGAATTTCAATTTTATTAATATAGGTTATGTTGTAGGTACATAAAATAAATGAATTTTAATTTTAAAGGTCTGCCTAACTTCCAGGGCATTCCGTCTGGTCTCTTCCCATCGTCGCGTGGCAGGCCGTTGGGTTCTAAAACAGCTGGCCCCCGCCCAGTTGTTAAATAGTTGCTAAATCATGTGATTTGGTTTAAATTAAAAGTGAATACGAGGAAAATGAAGGTACACCGGATGGTAAATCTTACTAGGACTAGGACTCCATTAATATTGAAAAAAAAAAAAAATTAAAAATGAATGGCGGTGTTGATTTATATTTTTCCGCAACTCAAATTTTTTTATATCCTTCAAATTTTTTTGCTTATCGATCAAAATTTTAAGAATTCTTTGTAAAAATTTATGTCAAGACATATTAATAAAATTGTAAAAGAAGGTTGTAACCGCAGAGGTCACCCTGCAATACTTACTAAATATATAAGCAACGATAATAAATGAAGACTAAAGATCAGAACGACAAGTAATGTTTCTTCACAGTGCATTTAATTATGTCGATTATTTATTATTAAAGGATCCTTAAATGCATTTCTACCTAAATATAAAAAAAATTGGTAATAAACACACCAACTTAAATTGTGCAGTAGATGTCGAATCTTAGACCCAGCTGGTCGATTCTGTAAAAGTCTCACCATGAAAACTGAGGTGAAGTGAGCTAGTAGTGAGCTGTCATTCCATCTGATGCTAAGGATAGAATGTGACTCAGGCTGGCTGGACAAATCTTCAAAATAGCTCGCATTTAACTAGGTTAAATAGGGCACTTTGTGTGACGGCTAAACACCCTTATTTCAGAATTTGTAACGCTACAGAATCTTAGATAATCGATCGAAAACGTGTCCAGCCAGCTTGAAAAACTACTTTTCGCTGGTCTTTCAATCTCGGTAACGGAAGTGATTTTGACGACTTTTTGCATATCAACGGGCGTCACATAAATTTGTAACAGGCATCGAGCTAAAAGTTTTGTGATACGTACAGCGGTTTCACTCCGAAGTGCAAAGTGCGAATGTTCGGATCAAACCGACACATGGCCGAACCGAATATTATTGAAAAATGCGAAAAATGTTCGGATCGGCTCAGTTGGGTCGGGACCATAGTCAATATTCGAAAGAGTGTAGGAGTGTGGATCGGAACCGACCGAACCAAATAGTAACTTCGTAGCAGGAAACGGCCGAACATTCAGCCGATACTACTTCGGAGTAGACCCCCTGGTTATCATTATCGTCCCCGTCACAAAATTTTGAATTTCCCTATTTGACCTAGTTAAATGCGAGCTATTTTGAAGATTTGTCCAGCCAGCCTGCGTCACATAGGATTGACACTATTGACACCTCACTTCACTCATGTTTTCACGGTAAAATATTTATAGAATACCACTGCAGTTGGGTTATTCTGCACACAGTGGCTAATTATGTGCTTAATTAGTTTAAAAAAAGTAGGTAAGTACTTACTTAGATATTTGGAACTAGTTTTAAGACAATTTAATGTAGACTCAAAATTATCCGATGGTCTATTTCATGTACCTAATAGCTGACAAGAAATGCGGCATGTCTGATGCTCTTGAACCAAAAATTCGAAGACATGTGACATCTACCAACCCGCATTGGGCCCGCGTGGTGTATAACGGCCCACTCCCTCTCGAAGAGACGAGGCCTGTGTCCCAGAAGTGGGAACGTTTGTTTATGTTTATGCAAGAGAAGCTACTTGGCACCTATTCTCATTACAAAATCCCATTGAATAGGTTTATTTTGTTTAAAAATTTGCGTTTAGGGTTTGGGCCACAGTTATTGCCGCTGGTTGTATGTATCATACTCAAACATTGCTGCAAGTTTTTATTGATGTACAGACGCCAGCACATCAAGCTACTACAATCTGTAAAATTTATTTAATATATTTTCAACTTTATCGCCAAAGCATTAGGTTCAAGGTTGATTGGGAAAATTCAAATAATAAAATCAAATTTTCCCAAATCAAGCTTGATGTGCTGGCGTCTGTACTTACGTGTGAAAGTACTTCTATTGCGCCAGTGAAACAATCATCAAAAATTATTCATTGATTGAGTACGAAAAAAATTGAGTAAGAAAGAGACGGGAAATCATTGCTACTTGGGAATGAATGAAAGGCTTGTTTCTGTTTATAATTTTATTAAAACTAACATAATAGTTCAGTCAACCAGAAGGGGGTTTAGAGTGCATGAGCAGAGACCTAAGCGATTCCTGCAGAAACTTGTTCAGGGTGCTTAGGGAGTGAACATATTTTTCCGGAGCCTGTAGCGTGAAAACCCTACAGTAAAAACTTTCCCCCCTTTTCCCCCTTTTGTCCCCCCACTCCGGCTCACCTCCTATACGTCAGGACTTTTAGTGTTCACTTCCTAAGCACCCTGAATAAGTTTCTGTCGAATCGATTAGATCCCTCTTCACGCACTCTGGACTATATGAAAATAAAGAAAGAAAAATTTAACACAACATCACACACAATAACTTTTATTCAGAGACCTTGACCACTGCCTTTCCGTAATTGTGACCGGCGAGCATTCCCCCCATTGCATCTACAATGTTATCGAAACCTTCAGTAACGTGTTCCCTGACCTTCAATTCCCCGGTTTGGATCCATCTCGTCAGCTCCTCAAATGCATCATTCCATCGAATAAACCATCGGAAGGCTAGAAAGCCTTCAACTTTGAGCTGCCTTACCAGAATGGTCGGTTGGAAAACGTTTTGGTGGAACTTTGTATTAGGTTTTTGGTCATGAGCACTTATACACCCGCAAATTGCAACTCTACCATACATTTTCATCTGTTTCATGATGGCATAACTTAATTCTCCCCCTACATTGTCAAAGAAGCAGTCGATGCCCTTTGGAGCAGCTCCTTTTAAGGCTTTAGTGACATCCACAGTTTTGTAGTTAAAGGCATGGTCGAAGCCAAGTACTTTAGTCAACCACTGCGCCTTGTCATCAGTGCCTGTGAAGCCTATAACCTTGCATCCCTTTATCTTTGCTATTTGCCCAGCTACGGAACCGACGGCACCAGCAGCTGTCGTGATTACCACTGTGCTCCCTCTTCTAGGTTTACAAATCTCGAGAATACCGAAGTATGCAGCAGCACCCGGAAAGCCGACGGCGCCTATACCCAAAGATGGAGGCAAATCTTTTATACCTTCTGGCAATTTACTGGCAACAGTATGTGGGATACCAAAATAGGGGCTTACTATGACTGTGTCAGGACTCATCACGCAGTGAGTACACCACCCGTAGTGTGATACGACCCGAGTGCCGACTGGGTGGTTTTCGTTCTTCGACTCTTGAACAATTCCGACCTGGTAACCGTATTGGTCGTAAGGTAGATCTAAGTTATTTTTATGCTGTCGCAGATAAGGGTCCACACTTATCCACTCCACCTTGACGAGGATTTCTTCTTTTTCTAACGGAGGCGTTTCGAACGTCACGATTTCGAAGTCGGATTTTTTTGGGTTTCCTTCAAAAGGTTTAATGGCGACATATTTACGTGCTTTCACCATGATTTATTATTTATAATACTTTTCTTTCTGAAAAAAATACAAAAAATTACATTATAACACATACATTCATACACACATACATACATCAACATCAATAAAAAATCGTGTATTTGCATAAAATTTGGTATAAAAGATAGTGGGTTCAAAAGATGTTACATAATCATAATTCAATTCAGTGCAAAGACACATTACGCCATGTAGTGATGGCATGCAAATATTTAATAGATTAGGTATCTAAGTGATTTAGTTAAACCAAGTTAAACAGTGGCCTACTAACATACAATTTTTGACAAATTAATAACAATTTTCTGGTATAGGTAATTGGGATTTGAGCGTTAAGAATTCTATAAACGAAAAACACAATTTATTCAAGTCAATACTAATTTAATTGCTTTAAACGTACATTACATAAATAGTAAGGTAAAAGTAAAGGGACTGAGCAACAAGGTAACTAAATTAAAAAAGTACCTAACTTAAATAAGTAAAAGTTACTACAATGCGTTCCTGAAGTGGTAAGACTGTCATGATATTTTTTTAAGAAATCGCTGACTGAATAAAAACTATGCGATATGATAGGAACCACTTCTTCAAAATTATGCAAATTAAAAAAAAATGAAAATCAAAAGTCATTTATTCAAATTAGGCTGAGAATAAGCACTTTTCGAACGTCAAAATTACAAAAGACAGTCCCCCAAAAACGCCCGCCCTTCACCACTTCCTAGTGCTTTCGCTGGGAAGAAGTGGCGCAACAAAGTCCCCAGCAGCAAAAAGGTTTAAAAGGTAGTTCTGTAATCCAGTTAGGTAATGAGTTATACATACACTTGGCGCCATATTTACGCAACTGCACCTCTACCCTCGCTCTCTACTTAGTTCCATTTCGGTTTTATATTATTCATCATCAGCCTACAGCAGTACACTGCTGGACATAGGCCTCTTCTATTGCACACCTTTCAACTCGATTTTTGGCAACTCTGATCCAGCTGCTACCAGCCATCCTGCGATCGCCACACAAAAACACGTCTACCCCGACGGTCATCATCGGTTTTACGACTAATATGGCCGGCCCATTACATTTCATTATTCATTGATGTGTTAGTACCTTATATTTTTAAGGGCTGATTTTTCAATCGACAGATAATTTTTATTCGTAAAATAAAATTGACATCTGACAGATTTTTTATGGAAGAACTGTCAAAAATTCAAAATTAAACATCGGATAAAATTATCTGCCGTTAGAAAAATCAGGCCTAAGGAGAACAAATTACTATCTGAGACTTACTTAGATATCCGTTTGTTTGATTGAGACCTTATTTACGCGCCCGCGCTTCTTGCGCCTGATTCGAAATGTAACATTCACAAATTGGCTCGGTTTATTCATACAAGTAGACTAGATTGTAATACTATTTGGTTTCCGCGGTGCTGCTTGCGTCTCATTTTATGGAATTCAATCACTGGCTACCTAAATAGCAAGGTATGGGAATACGACAAGAATAATTTGACCCCTCAATGTAGACCAAGGAAAATGGTCTGAGCCCTTCAAGTAATCCTGCAAAGTAGGTATCCCCTTCTCTAACTTTTCTTTTATGTATTACCACGACGAAGTTGGCGGGACGAGGCCTTTGCGCTGCAGTGGGGCAATACAGCCACAGAACACTATTACTATACAGCACCCCAATGGCGCATCTCACTATGAATCGCAACCTGAATCATTTTGAAGGATATTGCAAATCCATTGCTTCATATGTTCGAAAAATGTGTCTGCTCAACAACGTAAATAACGCAATGAATGTTGTTGAACAGTCAAAATGAAACCCATTGCTACTGATACTTAGTGTGTTACGCAATTTCCCAGCAGGCTAGTTAGATATATAATCATATTGTTGTATTGGTGACAACAATACCGACTTCTTTTTTGTTTCTATAGTTGTGTTTATTCAGAAATAATTGACCATTATGTACCAGAATTGATTGATTAAAGATTTGTGGCTTGATAAGAAATATAATTGTGTAATAAACATTTTTTAAATGTTATTGTAATACTATGAAAATAGGCACAATGCTTACTTAGTTACTAATTAAAATTGAGAATGACGTGTAATTGAACGGACATTTCTGTCATTGCTTCTCGTAGGTCAACTATTTAACCCAGGACCACATGTTGTTTGTTAACACACAAACACACACCTGTTTTCCACGCAGGGTTAGGCAGAGGAGGACATACAGGGTACCCACGTGTGTTGAAATTCATCGTCGGTTATTAAAAAAAAAATCGTTTTCCATACATTTTGACCGCATAGGCACTTTTCTATGGAACGCTAGGGTCTACAATCATGTGATTATCTTAAGTCATGGTTACAGTTTGCGCGTCGATGTATGCCATCCTGTATAGTCTATTTTTTATTAATCTTAAATTGGTACAGACGCCAGCACATCAAGCTACCCGAAAGTGTCAAATTTTCCCAATCAACTTTGAACCTAATGCTTTAGCGATAAAGTTAAAAATCTATTAAAGAAATTTGACAGATCGTAGTAGCTTGATGTGCTGCCGTCTGTATATTCCAGCGTTCTCCATTAAGCGAGTATCTTTTCCTGCCATGGCTGGGCGCGACCCTGCGCGGCCTGTTCCTGCGACAGGCTCCCACAGCTGGGGCGCTCCTCTACACGATGGCTGTCATCAACGGCAACATCAACCCCCTGTTCCTAACCGCCTTCTCTTTCCTGTTCTGTGAGTTCTTTTTACCCGATTGTTCGACAGCAATACCAGGGTTATGTTTTTCATTCACGAACGCCGATTTTTCATAGTCGACTGATAAGATAAGAAGATGGTGATAGGACAATATCAAGCAGGTATTCCTCAAAGGGTTAGGCGAAGGTATAACTATGATACATCCATACTTTTGCCAGTTAGTCCCATGTTATAGGGGGCGAGGCAATTGCTACCAGCTGGACACAAATCCAGACTCCATGCTGCTTCTAAGAAGTTGCTATTATTTACGACTACGACTTAATATAAGGTATTGTCTTGCCAGTGTTGGAGGCGCGGCTGTGGCTGGAGATCGCTCGTCTGGTGCGTGCGCGGTGGGAGCGACGCCAACACGGCATCATGTCTCGTGACTCCGAATACGAAGTGCAAACTCTTTGGAGTAATGAAGACGTGCAAAGCATTGAAGTACGCAACTATGTTTATTAGCAAGATCTCATGATTCAGCACTTGATTCATGAATTACTTGAATAAAGTAATGTAAGGCTTAATTTTGTATTAATTGGATTGAGTGTTGTGTCATCCTTCTTTGTTTATAGGTACAGACCGGTTTCCTGGGCTCGCAAAGGGCTGTTTTTCCAACGCTAGATAATTTTATCCGAGGAACAATTTTGAATTTTTGACAGTTCTTCCATGCAAAATCTGTCAGAGACTATTTTATTCCACGAATTAAAATTATCTGTCGATTGAAAAATCAGCCTTAAAACAAACGGGCAACTAAAAGTTGCTTAATTTTTCATTCATTAATTAGTAGCTTTTAGGTGTTCGTAAAGTGTTCGGTCGTTCCTCGTCTTAAGCCTGATTTACACGATGCGATTTCATTGCCAGCGGCATGCAATAAGTTGAAGCAATATAAAAGTTGCACCTTATACTTAAACAGTGTTTAGACGGTGCAAGTCAGTTAGTGCTTCAATTTTATTGTATATCACAGGCAAGAAAGTTTCATCAAGTAAACGGGGCTGTAGACTTGTCGAAACTGCCTTATATCTAATGATGCTGTTGTTTTGTATGAAACAAATTTTTGTATTTTGTTATATTATTATGTTTATAGATGAACTTTTTTGAATGATACTTTTTGATTAAGTAATTAAAAAATAAAGGTCATTTGTGTGTTCTTTCTTTAAATGTTTTGCACCAACTTCTTCACCGCTTTCTTGGATAACACCAGATAGATTATTGTTAATCAATTACTTACAGTATGGCTAGGTATATATCCTTTCGTAAAGTATTATGAATGATTCATTTTTTATTACTTTTTCCTAAATTTTAAATACAACAACTTAATACATTATGTGCTCTTGGTCACAGAGGAGGCTGCTAAACGTGTTGTTTTGGGGTCAAGGCTTATTCCCAGGCAACGCACCATTTTTAAATTAGCCCCCTCGAGACGTCCCGGTGGCTGATTGGGTAATTCAAGAACAAATTAAATTAGATAGCAAAAATAATTTTATTTTTTTGCTTTTTCATGATTAGATATCGATACTCATAGCCTGTGGAGTTTTGCTAACTACTTAATTTGATCTTGTGTAATTGTGTCTCATTTCGTTGATCGAGGATTTGAGCTCGAGCTCACACAGGGTTTTTTTATCACGACGTTTTTTTTCACGCCCTGGTTTTTTAACTTTCGTTACTGAGCCGAGCATTGAGAATCCAACAGAGCGCACCCCAGCGCGTCAAAAATTTTCAACTCTCGGCGCTAAGCAGAACGTTACAAAACAAGACGCAAAAAAAAAAAAAAATCGCCGCGTTTAAAATACGCCCGTGCGGTAAGAAAACAAAACTATAACATAAAATTCTTTAATCCAAAGGCGAAAACCTATTTTCATAAAAGCGCTTACAAATAAATACTGACCTAGAAAATGTAACTACTAAAATAAAATTAATACTAAACTTTAGTAATAAAATACAAATAACTAAAAATATTAATATCACAATCAGCTTCCTGTTTTCTGTGTTTACAAATACAAGGTGGAGATGACAATATGAAAATAAATTAATGCGTATATCTGATGCCCTACCCAGTCTACATACGAAAATTCAATCAAATATATCCAATAGTTTAGTCACTATAGTTAATCAAAGATTGGCAAAACCCGAAGTCGGCCGGCAAATCACTACTATTTTTTTTTTTTTTTGAAAAAAGCGCTTTTTAATTTCGATGCTAGGATTTATTTAACAGTTGCACAATACTCTTATGCATTAGTATTGCCAGTATTTTCATTTAGTGTCGTATTGTTGTCTCCACATTGTATATTCGATCGATATTCTTTAGGTTTAGATATCGTCTTACATAATACCTATTCATAATTAGTGATTAAGTGATTACAAGGTTAACAAAGTCTATATTGATTATTGATAAGAACCCGAGATTTACATTCAGCTAAGTAGGTACAGTCACGGTCATAAATAGCGTATACTTACGCGACATTCAAAAGCGATTTTTAAAGAAAATATCAATTGCAGGTTTGAGAAAAGGCCTATTTAATAATAGTATGTTTTCTATAATACCTACTTATAAGGTCGTAACAAAATAAAATTTATATCAAAACACCTTTGAGTCTTGCATAAGTGTAAGGTATTTATTCTCGTGCGTGGCTGTACCATCTGGAAAATGTTCTTGTTTGAAGTTGGTTATTATATCAAAGAATTAGTGATGACTTTTGTTTATTGGTTCGGTCTATCGCAACACGTCATGTGTTGAATAAATTTTGAGTTTTTACGTGAATAATGTTGAAACGATGACCAGTGTGATTTTTTATTTCGAGGCAATTGGACAGCATTTTTATCTAAAGTGAGTATAAAATATTAAGATAAAAATTGGAATTTAGATTAAATGCATGAACACGCAAATGACTTATCATCATTTGCATTGTTTATGAATGGTATTAAATAAATATCACACAATAATATTAAAAAAATATGTGAAGGTTTAGTTTAGATTATCTCTACGCTACGCAAGTGTAGCCCTTTTGTACGACACTGTCTGATTTCGTAGCACTCGTAGCGGCAAGGCATCATATCGTAGCTACGAACTACAGGGCATAGCAGATTGTGGATCGGTTCCGCTGTACCACTGTTTTACGCACCGTTACTTGGGTTGAATTAGATTATTTTGCGCATGTCATTGAAAGTACCTAATTTCCCTAATGATTACGAGTTCTTATGAACAAACTTATTAACGAACCCTACATATCAGTGGCATTGTGGCTACATACTAAGGGCGAATTTCATCTATGAAACTGACCGCAATCAGCACTATTTGTATTTGTGCTGCTAAACCGTGATTTATCACCAAACAGTGCACTTGTGTGTAGGGTTCATGGGTGTCCCGGGCGGGCACTGGAACTCTCGTGCGAAGTCGTGTGAGTTCGAGAGCGTGCCGATGACTCGGAACCGTCCCGGGGAGTGTACGGCCGTCTTTAGTTTGTTGCGCATCGCTTCTGGACGCATTGCGCCGCACCACACCTGAAAATACCAAATAAAGTCAGTTTAATGCCAGAATTGATAGTGGTGGATGAGAGAGTGGTCATACTCTTGTGCACTATAATATGTCACGCGTCCATGGCTAGTCTCCACTGAGATTGGCCGTCATGTTCTAAATTTGGTCTGGAGGCCTATTTTTTTTTTTATGTCTGTCTTCTGACTTGAGTAGGACTTTTGGTTCTTAGTTGGCCTTCTTGGTTTCTCGGTTCTTGTATTTTTTCCGATTCACCATTGACGTCTATAGTATAGCTATATTTTTTTTATCAACTAACATTTAATTCAACAATTTAGGCGTTTAGAAGGTTCTCTTTAGCCCTTGTACTCGTAATTACTAATCTTGTTTCACCTGTGCAAAGTTGAGAAAGAACAGCTGCGTATGAGTATGGTTGAGTCCGGGCAGTGTTTCACCCTTGACGCCGTGTCGTTGTACCCAATGCAGGTACGCGCGGAACGCCTGCTTCACACCACCGTTGTCTGCTATGTTCTCGCCCTGACGACAAGAAGGCTTACATAACATAACGCCTGTATTCCCTGGAGGGTTAAACAGACGTGTATAGTACACCCACATTTTGCCAATGTTTAGATTCCATAAATGAGAGGCGAGTCCACCAACTGGACACCAATTCAGACTCCAGGCTACTGCTTAAAAATATCCAATGAAACCCAATAAAATAGCGCGACTTGGGGTTGGAACAGATGCTCAGAAGTCCCAGTTTCGGCCACTGGACCAAAGCGCCTATAGGTGAGACGATAGTTCTCAATCTCGTGAATGTTACTTTTTCGATCTATAGTTATGAGGAATAGAGTGTAAAGTTCCTCTATAGAAAAGGGAGGATCATCCGACCAGAAGCGTGTCGTGTCTGAGGGGCTACTGCACGACGATTAATGTCGGGACGTTGTATATTTGCTAGTTGCACGGTAAACTCGGCTTGCGCGATGCGGGATTTTACGTGACGTATAGTTCTTATGTTAGATGTCGCCACAGATCTAGATCAGTCTAGAATCGTGTGTATTTTTTTTTTTTTTTGTGGATGGGAAATCATCAAATGACCCCTCCCGCTCTGGGTGGAGCGGAAGGGAGTGTCAGACTCTTACTGACGAAAACCCACCCGTGTTCCTTCCTTAGCACTTTATGTTCCAGGGCAGCGGTAAACCTTTCGGACGATCCCGCTACCCTGAAGGCCTACTCCGAAGTGGCACATTCGAATGATCGGATCCGACCGACACATGGCCGAACCGAATATTGTTGTCTTACTACGAAAAAAGTTCGGATCGGCGCAGTTGGGTCGGAACCATAGTCAATATTCGGAAGAGTGTAGGACCGAACGAAATGTAGTGCCAGAGGTGAACGTTTTATCGATATGTTTTTATTAGTCATTATTATTCATGTCGATACAATTAAACTATTGAATTACTGGGTAAAATTATTTTTTATAGTAACAAAATAGAACTTTGCTTTTATTTCAATATTTATACCTAGGAATATTGTAATATTTCTCGAAAAAACAATATATTTGTAGCTGGCATGAAGATGGCATTGCCGATTGTCAAAAAAAAAACGATAAATGTCAAAGGAGGATGACAAGTAAACAAACAATTAGATAGATTGAGATTTTTATTATTGCAAAATTGAGAAAAAAGCTGGAAAAAGTATAAACTCAAACCAAATCTCGTCTGTCTCTATCGTTATGGCGTATTTCGGTCGTTTATCATCAAGTGCTGACTGAAGTGTAAAGTGAAGTTAAGAGATGTATACAAAAAACAAGCTAAATATACTATAAACTACATATTATTATTATATTATTCACTTTACGCGTGATAAAGTGCCCCTTGGGTTTATCGTTTTCTCATGTTCGTGTTTTGGAAGCTTGGAAATGAAAGTTATGAACAAACATTCTGCAAGAAGAAGTCACCATGTCCAGACCGACAGCGGCACAAATTGATGCTCTCCTTAATTTCCGTGTATCATCGAGATTTGGCTCATGGAAACTTGAGGAGCATCAACAGTCGTACGCTGAATCATCGACTGTGGGAAGAAATTTGCACCACGCTGAATGCTATATTATTTTTACTTATAACAAAGTGAAGATTAGTTCTAGTTGTTTAGTATTGTTAAAAATAAATTTTACTCATTATTTTCTAATGATTGTCTTGTCTTTCCCTCTCTCTTTGTCTCCTCAAAGCATCTATGGCAGATGTAGCTGGCTAATATGTGACCTGCCGGGAGTTTTCCGATTCAAAATCATCTTGAGTGGTACACCACAGACTACCTACTATATTTGTTCTTATATTCCTACTAAAGTTCTTTGTGTATATAATATAAAAAATAAAAGACATTAATATAGATTTAAAAAAATATATTTTATTGATTATTTTCTAATATTTGTATTAATCTTTCCCTCTGTATTTGTCTCCTTCTGAAAGCCTCTGTGGCAGATGTAACAGGCTGGTATATGACCTGCCGGGAGTTCTCAGAATGAAACTCTTCTTGAGTTAACTCTGGGGCACTCACTCCGGCCCTTATGCACATGATTCCTTCTCCGCTCCAAACGCTCTTCTCGCAGAGCCTCTTCAACCAAAAACATACGTGCTGCCATTTCGCTACAATGTCAAGTATGACACATTCACTTTAGCACTTTAAACAAACATAAAACTCAATAAAATTGTAATTATTCATTAAATTCGATACTTACGATGCTCAAATGATAGCTATTTTGTTGTCGTGTATTTTGACATTAATTTGACGCTGTAACTCTTGTCAAAATCAAATTATCGGTAGGTCTTTTCTCGTTCAGAGTAGGGTTTACGATACAACAAATGTCAAAATGAAGTTCGGTCGGATCGGACCGGTTAGGTCGCGACCGACCGAACCAAATAGTAACTTCGTAGTAGGAAATGGCCGAACATTCGGCCGATCCGATAAATTTACCACTTCCGAGTAGACCCCCTGGCAGGCTTCGGCCCTATCGGGCCCCGTCACTTATGCTGACGTCTCTTTGAGGCGCGCGTGGAACATATAAGCGCCGTCCGGCACGGGCCTGGTCCTGATCGGA
The DNA here is from genome assembly GCA_951799955.1 of Apamea anceps. Classification (NCBI taxonomy): domain Eukaryota; kingdom Metazoa; phylum Arthropoda; class Insecta; order Lepidoptera; family Noctuidae; genus Apamea; species Apamea anceps. The sequence goes on along the minus strand of OX637507.1, from coordinate 16,143,857 downwards.
CGGTGAGCTACCCATTAAGTACTCTCCGCCCGCAGGCCCGCGCCAACGGTGGCCGGGAGTCGTTAGAATCGTGTGCTGAATTCATGGTTACAGTTTGTGCGTCGATGTCCCTGTCTTCCTGTATAGGCGGCGAACCCGAACGCGTGGTCGCACCGACAGAGAGCGCTTCCCGGTTTTCCGAACTAAAAGTAACGTATTACCCCGCGTCCTAATAAAAAGCGATCGCGTATATTCGCACGAACGATAATGTTGGTTAGGACGCGGGGATATGTATGTATTTTTTCAAACAGAAGGTTTTTAAAAGGGTTTTTTTCGACGATGTGGGCGAAGCTGCCGATAAAAATGAAGTTATAAAGCCAAAATGTATCACCTGAGTATTAACACCATCTAGCTTCATATTGACCTCAGGCACGACGTATCGTCCGTACTGATCGATCAGGCACTGCGCGCGACGATGGAAGGCTTCTATTGCGGAGTCCGACCACCAGCGGTGAAGATTGCCGTCGCAGTCAAACAGACGGCCTTTGTCGTCGAACCCATGGGTTATCTCGTGACCTGGAAACATAGGGACGTAGCTTATTATAAAATTAATGGAATGAAAAGCTTAATCACAAGAAGAAGTTCTTAAATGAGAGAGTGGAGAACGTAACGTAACAGCACGCCTGTATGCTCCGAAGGGTTAAGCAGATGTGTATATAGCACCCTCCACTACATAGAGAGAACATTTTAAAGTTAAATCAATGTGCACGGATTTTATTGGTTATCGGTTCCTCTTAAAAACGATAGGGTACTATCTGCACTTGGTTGAAATCCCGACCAGTTTTACTCAGCGCTTCTCTTCCACATTTATTATGCGCGCAGCCAAAGTGTGGAACTCGCTGCCAGCGTCTGTGTTCCCTTTCACACTTAACCCGTCTGTCTTCGGAGCAAGAGCGAACAGGCATCTACCGGGCACGCTCATTCTATCATAGACCTCATCCATCGCTTTCCATCAGGCGTGATCCAGGTCAAGAGCAGGCCCATTCAACAATAAAAAAAAAAGAACATGTTCCCATGCCCGGTTTAGATATTAATAATTGTGTTTTGACTTTGGATTTTTTGTAATAATTCGTGTCAGTAAAGCTAATAGGGATTCCTATTGTCTTTACACTCCCTTGGCATAATCCTGAATCCTGAATGACGCTTAATAAAATTTAAACATAATTATCAAGACATAATTTCACCTATAACAACTCCAATGCCGCCGTAGTTCAAAGACCTGGGGAAGTGCCTGTGATAGAAGGGAGGTTGCAGGATCCCTGCTGGGAACATGATCTGGTTCTTGTTGCGGCTGTAGTATGCATTGACCACAGCTGGAGCCGTGTTCCATAGTGTTTTGTTAACCGGCTGGCCAATACTGGAACGAAATGACAGAATAGATGATATGATGAGATATAATATGCTTTATTGGACACCAAAATTTTACAATGCTATTAATATTCAGGGTATAATAAGAACAAGGGTGAAGGGAATATATTTTATTACTGCTGACTAGCTGTTTGCACTTCAGTAGGAGTAAGGAGATGCTTAGTAACGATAACCCGAAACGCAAGGAATGTAGTTAGTTTCATATGGAGAAGAATGAGCAACTCAACCGTTACTCCTTTTAAAAGTTTTACGATATTTTGAATACATTAATAATTATTATATGTGAAGACGAACAGAAGGCTGTAGAGATGGTATTCTTTTACATGATCGTCGATCAAATGTTGTCTTCCATTCTAATCGGATGCAGCCGAATACCAGTATTTTACATGAAGCGACTGCCTATCTGACCGACAAAGGCTGTATTACGAAATTTTGTAGCCATCATTGTTCCAGTTGAAGAGAAAGATAGAGCTATACAGGACGTACTAGTACCATTCCTTTTTCGCAGCGGAACAATGATGACTTTGACACTTCATCAGATTGAGACAATATGTCCTAATAAATATGCACGTGTAAATACGATACGCCGTATACACAAGCACGTATCTGATTACTTGATTACCTACATTACTGGTTTAGAGATGAGTTGCCTCACTGAACACTGGTTTTATTTTACCTGATTTGTTACTTACCGTGATTGCTCCATCTTCGTCAAATGTTGCAATATATTCAGAATGTTCTCGAAGTATTTGTCTGGGTGTATTTTTACCTCTTTATATCTGTCATCCAGTTCCTTCTTATTCAATATGAAATCAGGGTACCCTATTCTCAGCATCATGGCGTCCACTTTATGTGCTGCAAGCTTCTTCGTTTTATCATCAATCCAATCAGTTATATGGAGCAGTTCTCTGAATGACTGCTGGATCTCTCTTGTCATGTATAATGTGTCGTTCTTGCTCATTTCGTCGAAATATTTCCTGACGAACATGGAGCCTAATGCCATCCCCATGTTAGAGTTCACCTGTGACACACAGTTCTTCCATCGAGGAGGTGCTTGCTCTCGTCCGAATAGGATGAAGTAGAATCTGAAATATATTCAAAGCATTTGCGTATTTTCCAATAAAACCGAGAGCAGTGGTGGCCCAGTGGCAAAGGCCGTGACCTACCTTGTAGGTCGTGGGTTGGACCCCAGGCAGGCGCTTTACTTACTGTAAATTATTTCATCACCACTGTTCTCGAAACGGTGAAGGAAAACATAGTGAGGAAATCGATATGTCCTATGACTAAAAATTCGAAGACATGTGACATTTACCAACCCGCACTAAGCTTGCGTGGTAGATAACAGCCTAACTCCCTCGGCTGATTATGCAGTAAAACTATTGACTTGCAGTTAACGAAGGCAACTAAAAGGTTTACATTAATATCTAAAGGTTACAATAAATATTACTCACTGTTGTTTGGCAGATTGGAATCTGTCGTCAAGGTTATTGACCCGGTGCCTCACGAATCTCCAGAGCAGGTAATTTGCCAAAATGCTCGGGTCAGTGTCATGGATCAATTGAACTAAATGCTGGCAATGAAAACATAGTACATCTAGAGAGTTAATAAAAAGAAAGGTATGATTCGTCTTACATTACTGCATTAATAGGTAGGTATTGAGCTTCTTTAATCTGGACCAAAATCAGCCCATCATCGTCATCATTTCAAGCGAAAAACATCCACTGCTGGACCTCCCCCAAGCACCACCACCGCCCACACCGCTTCCACAAGTTCTGTGCTTAGCGGAGTTCAGCGGCCTTCACTAGGTAATCGGTCCACCTAGTGCGAGGCCTACCAACGGAAGACATATCAGCGCAGTTGCAATAATTTCTCAAAACAATTATAAAGTATTGAAAAATACCTTGCACGAAATCCAAATTTTGGTTTTCTGAGTCAGTACAAAATTTCACTGTTCGCGAAGTAGTCTCATAGTGGACAATCGCCGTGATGTATACACAGCTCCCTGGGCTGGCAAAGGATTAAATCATGTAACTGTACAGTAGAGGGTACTTACCCTGACGTAACAAAGAGCAAACAGCACAACTGTTTCATTAGGGTGCACGGTCCTGTTCATCACGATGCACAGGTATCGTCTCCACTTCACTTCAGGCACCAGCTCCTCTAGTTTCCCTAGTGGCATCCTTCGGTACAGTTCTGATACATTCCTCCTGTCTTCTGGCGCTGACGTGATCTTTGCTAGTCTGGAATATTTGAGAAGACTAATAAGTGTTCGACGATGTTTATATTATGACAATTATCGAATTGAATTTATTATACGAATTCGATTTCCAATGTTTTGAGATAAATATTTTGGGGTGAAAGCTAAAAATAATAGATATAAATGGATAAAATAAATAAAAGTTTTATTAGGAACAATTTATAATTTAACAAAAGACACCAAGATGCAAAAGTAAAATACTGAAGCGCGGCTATCAACACCGCACACAAAATACATGGAAGACCATTTGTTCCAGACTTTCACATCTTTAAGGACAAGTTAAAATAAATTATACTCCATTTATAATAGCATTAGAAAAAAGAGGCTCGTAGAAGCAGGAATGCAAAACATTTTATTTCAAAGTTATGATAAAACAATTTTAAGGGAGATGCTTAAATTCTAATTTTCTTTCGTTTTTTGCAATTTGCAGGTCAGTGTAAGGTTGTATCTTAATAAAAATAATATGATGCGCAACAATAAGAAATATGTAGGCAATAATACAATTTTAACCTTAAAAATCATCAATACATCCCTTTAAATTAGAATTGCTCCGAATTCGTCTGATTTCGCGGGCTACTGCAGCGCATCCACCTTAATTAAAATAAAATTCGGTAGAATTATAGTGAAACGAATAACGTTCCAAGTATTGTTCATCCCTGCTTCTTTTAGGTTTTTAGCATTGACACTGTAATTTTAAATTGGAGTTATATAATATAAATAAATGAAAGCCACATAATTTCATAAGATAAATAGTTAAAATGGTTACAATTATGTGACAGCTGCTGTAAAAATAGACCATAATAAATTCGGCGTCTATCATAATGTAACAATGTTTATTGTATTTTTGTTACAAAGTGTGCATTAAAAATAACCTTTTTTAACTTCTTTCTAATGCTATTGTAAATGGACTATAGATTCCCTTAAAGGTATGAAAGTCTAGTATATAAGTAACAAGAATAGGACTCTTACTTTATTTCAAATTCAATCAGTTCATCCGCGCTTTTTTTAACGTGGTGAGCATCACCTCCCAGTAATATTGCAATTTTCATTAAGTAATTTTTATATGCGGTCAAGTACACTTTATTTGATTCTTGTAAGAAATAATCTCGTGTTGGTAATCCTGCAAGTACACGTAAGTATATATTTATAAACGAAGTATAAGTTTAATAATAGCAAAAGTAAGTGAGCTCGGCAGTCATTGTACGGATTGTCTTATCAGCCAATGGCCTGATGGCCGAAAGCCTCGATCAACATCTCTCGAGGCTCTCGTGAGGCGGTTGGATCAAAGGCCTGATTCAGAAGGCAGAACTCCTCGATCGCTCGGGTCGCATAGTGAGGAGGTTCCTGTCCTTGCAGCCCTAACCACCGGTAGCTTGGACCCTCACGGATCACAATTTTTTACATTCTAAAATGTTTTTAATAAAAATATTTAAAAATGTATTGAATAAGTAAGAAATGTATAAACGAGTAAAAATAAAATGAGGAAACATGACTTTACCTAAGCTCGTTTGGTCAAACTGAATAACAAATTCATCCGAATTTTTAATATCGGGGCCAACCCATTCTGATATAAGAATATCGTTGTTGTATAACCTCAGTTTTGCCATTAATTCCAGCCAGTCAAAATTGGTGGAATTCCAGGCCGGGTTTAGGATCGGCCAGCCACCGAGAAGGTCCAACAAATCCACCAGCGGTTTATGTGCACGCTTTTCTAGGATTGCATAATTCATGCAAGATTTGAAGAGGAATCTAGCTTTCAGAGCAGCATCGCCGTTTGCGGGGTCGTCGCCCGAATGAGCTCTAGTACCAGTTTTAGCTAACGTGGTTCTTGACGACGGTGTCTTTTTTCCTTCTAAAACCGTAGTTTCCCTTTCACTTCGTCTTTTAAATCTTGCTCTGTACGCCATTAATCTTCTGCCATTTCGTATTTGTTTAGACTTATTGATAAACTTTTTTCTAAATACTTTATTTTCAGCTATTTTTAGTGCTGCGTCAGGTTTCTTTTCAAATCTTTTCACTCTTTCTTGCTTAAATTTATGATTACGTGAGAAGTACTTTCGAAATTTCGTTTTAATTTTAAATATTGGTTTCATGACTTGTTTTGATTTTTTGTCCAAATATCTACGAATGCGGTACACTATTTGCGTTTTTTCCTTATCTTTGGAATTATAGCGGTATTCTTCAGTGGCGGTCTTATTTAATAAATCGTTTAAATGAGATTCCAGTGTGGCCGAAACTTCAGAGTGAAACGGTGCCGCGGACTCCTCGTGAAGCTTCATCGTCAGTAAGAAATTATCTTCTAAATCTAAATTAGATCCTGGATACTTGCAAGGTATCTTATCCTTACTTTTAAATTCTAATAATTCTTTTAAGACAGTGTCTAGATTTTCTCGGAGCATTTCAAAGGTGTCGTAACTAAAAAGGATGAACGTATTATTAATTTGTCTTATTACTTGAATACACAACAGTATATTACAATGGTAATAACTAACCCTGCTTTATCAGCTGGGATGGGATTGAGCGCAGGCCAGTTCCCACAGGCATACTGATAGAAGTCGTGACACGGATCTGCTTCGGCGTCCATGTATTGTTTCATTATATTTGCTTGTGTAGTTCTGATCTGATCTTTGTCACCTTGACCCTTCCAGAATGCATGAATACCTGAATGAAAATATTTAGGAAATATTTGAACATCGTCAGTTTAGACGTAGGTACATAAGTACCTACCTATGAACTTGCGATGTTCGAATTAGGTACCTTGATTGTGTAGGACTTGAACGTTGTCGTACGACTAACCTTGGCTCGTTTTTACAAGAGTCAATTGGATAATTCGTGACACAACGTATAAATTATTATCGAATTGATTTAGCTCTCTATCATACAATGGACAGGAGAATTGTTTAATGGTTCTGGAATAACCTGCTAGTGACAGGGAACTAAAAATAAACTGATTGCTCATTTGACCATTTGAGTCGATAAAGCAGAGGTATAACTTTATATATCTGAGCTTGGCCTCTTGTCTTCTTAATTCATATAAGTTTTTAAATTAATTAAGAAGACAAGAGGCCAAAACATCAATATATTTTCTTCTTCTTTGTTTATCTTACACTGTCCCACTTCTGGGCAAAGGCCTCCCCCAAGTCCTTCCAGGGACTGTTTTCCCGCGTCACCTCGTACCATAAATTTAAGTCCCTTTTCGTGTTTGTCTGTGTGACCGCGTTGTTGTAACGGAGTACGAAGGTTTATTAATGTGTTTAATATTCTCGTATTTTACATTATAATAATGAAATCTCAATGTTTCTTTAAGTCGTAAAGCAGGGCCGGGTTGCTAATACAAATAAAAAACTGCTTTTTTTAATTACCTGCGTAAGACCTGGATGGTTTGTATATGTGTGCGGAGGAGATCATCTCAGCCTCTTCCAGTTCAGGCTGGCCACGGACCTGCTCCACGACGTCATCTAATGGGCCTCTATCCACGTGCATCTCCGGACGAACTATGCTATTCAATCAAGCAGTAATATGAACAATTTGTTCAGCAGACGCGTGTCAGTTTAGTTCAGTTTGAGAAGGTGTTTATGTGATGTTTCGCAGGATTACTTCTGAGGCAGGTTCTATTTTAGAAGCTACGAAAATGGTAACTGTTGGTTCATTACAAAGTTTGTATTTCGTACTGGGGCAGTCGCAGTTTAGAACGATAAATTAAAATTACAATAAAATTGGTCATGCTGTTTTTTATGAATGGAAAATATCTGGTTGAAAGTGTTACGGCAATATTCAGCAAATTCAGTTAAAATATAAACCAGTTGTAACAAAAACATCGTAAATTATATTATATAGCATTTGATATTAAAAATTTGCAACAGAGATTCGAATTAATATATATTAAGTATAATATTGTATTGGTAAGAGATTTAATCGAAGCTTTTATGGATTAGCTTTTATGTTTTATGGTTTTTTCAAGTACTCCTAAGGATCGTTTTTCTGCCGAGGGACAACCCAGGCTGAATTATTTATTTATTTCAGGACCCTTATTTAAGGGATTACCTCTCAATATCTGTATCTTCGTCGTCATACTGATCACTAGAGTCCGAATTCTCGTATTCCTCTTCAACTTCACTTTCACTTTCATTGTCTTCGTCATTGTCCTCACCACCCTCGTCCTTATGCATCCGACGAGGTCTCTCTTTACTAAAAGTGAGTAGAACATTCTCCTAAATTCACCAGATATATATTCACATAATATGCAATAAGAAACTGACTAACATGGCAGTGGTGAACATTAGATTCACAAAAAAATGTAACAGAAAGCTTTTATTTAGTTTGAAAACTTACTCATAGTCTTGTGATGTGAACGTGAAATGACTCAATCGCTTCACCCTGGTCGGTGTCGCATGCTGCCTGTCTGAAGAACCCCATATCAAAATGTCACTGGTCACATTACCCTCGTAATATTCTCGTTTAGAATTTGCATTCGACCGAGCAAGCACTATCTCTTCAGGCGGCAGGAACGACGTACGGAACCCTTGAAACACATCCCTCTCCTCAGGATCCACCTCGCCCTCTAACCGGGTGTAGACTTTCGGGACGTTTTTAACAATATATTGATCAGAAGGATCGCCTAACGAGTCATACGGTCTTCTGATAAGGAAGTATGTAACTGCGACGAACGCCGCGAATATAACAACAGAGATGAATCTACAGAAAGTGGCACTTTTCGCACTTGATTTGACTGATACAGTTTGTGATAGGATCCGCGTGTCGTCGCGCGTCATGGCAGCTTCTGACTGACAGAGCATCGCCGGACATTCGTAACTGGAACATCACACGAACTGCGTAGTGGTCATCGTAATCTTGACCCTGTTGTTGTAGCAGAGTAAATTGCTTACAATCAACAACACAATTTATGGACGCCAGCTATTTTTAGCTTACCCTGTATGCAAAGTTTTTTTATTTGTTAATCAATATGTTGTGTAGGTAGGTATGCACTGGCAATGAAAGATGACCTGTTTATTTGTAAAAAATAAAAAAAAAAACTGTTGTGACAGTGACAAAGTGTCAGTTTTGGACAAAGACATTTTTTTGTGAATAGGCAGCAGGTAGCCTATATTTTTGAAAAGCAAGTGATAAAACACAACAAAGCTTTAGAATGACTTCGTTTGCGGAGCTAACGAAACAAGTGCATTTAATCAACGATTTGATTTTAGCTGATATGACTTGTGGTATGTTTATCCTTATTTTATCCAGTATTTTAACAAGTGTTATCGCACTACAAGGCACCTTATGATCACAAGGAATTTTAAAAACTAACGAGCCATGGAAAATCCGGAAAATCCCATCGGGCACGCGGCTCGATTCATCCCCTATAATTATATCTATTACTAGCTGCACCCCGCGGTTTCACCCACATTAGTTTCGACCCCGTGGGATCATCGGGATAAAAAGTATCCTATGTGTTATTCCTGGTTATAAACTATCTATGTGCCAAATTTAATTCAATTACGTTCAGTACTTTTTGCGTAAAAGAGTAACAAAGATCCATCCATCCTTACAAACTTTCGCATTTATAATATTAGTAGGATTATACAGGGTTATTTGTAAAACACCAACAACCTCTAAAGAGGTCATTGTACTAATCATTATGAACAACTTTTACTATAGGACCAAACCTAATATCGCAAAAAAAAAAATATCAACTGCTCCCTATATTTTGACGAGATACGCGAACACAAATGTAGGGAACACAAATGTAGGCCTGATTTATTTTTGCGATTTCAGTTTTGGTCCCATAGTAAAAGTTATTCATAATGATGAGTACAATGACCTCTTAAGAGGTTGCTGGTGTTTTACAAATAACCCTGTATATATATATATTTTTTTAAATTATATGACAGCTTCTGCTCGCGACTTCGTCCCCGTGTAATTTGTTGTTCCCCCCATCCACCCCGTCGCATCGCATCACCTACCCGCGCTATTGCTTTGTTTTCGCTTAGTTCTTTCTGACTTTGTCTTCTTTTTGCTCGGATGTTAAGGGCTCTAGTCATGTTAAATAGCCTATAGCCTTCCTCAAGCATTAAACTATCAAATGCAGAAATAATTATCCAAATCCGACTGGTAGTTCCGGAGATTAGCGCGTTCAAACAAACTCTTCAGCTTTAGTTTAGAAATATATCTTTAGATTGCACAACCTATTAATCCTCTTGAAATCCTTATTTAATGCCACCTTCAAATTCATCGTCATTATAAAAGGAACTCTTGTGTACTTAGGCCGTGCTTTGTCTTTCAGTGAGTGAGTAAGTGTTTTTTTTATTTACCTATATCGCATTCGGTAAGATAAGTGCAGAAGCTACAGAACACCACCTGCTATGATCCTTATACAGGAGTCAAAAGTACCTACCTAGTCTTTAAGCTTCTCTGGACTAGCGAAATAAAACAAGAATTTAAACCCTTTTCTCCTTAAACACAGACGACTTCGACAATTCAAAAGACGCCCTCACCTTCAGCAAGCATCTCCTGGCTACCAAGTATTGGTTCGCGCGCATATCTTACCCGAACAAGAAGAAATACCTACTCGCTCTGATTCACGACGTGCGCAGTGCATGGGCTCTCTCTCTGCTCCTCAAGTCTATGTGGAACTGCTGGCCTAAGGATGCTGTACTGTCTGTTAGCGAGTTAGTTACAAACTACTGTATTGTTGCTTATTTCGCCTACCCAATTACTTAAATCAAAATAAAAGTCAGTTGCAAAAAAAAAAAAAATTAAAACTTACTCTCTTCAAAGACCGGTCGCCTAACTCCACTGCCCGCCCCCTATTAAGGTTGGAGCCTGATGAGCTTAATATAGCGTGGCTCAAAATCGTCATCATCATCATCAAATTCTTGCCCTTCATCATCATCCACCACCTGACTTTACCCACTGCTGAGTATAAGCGTCTCTTTTCATGTGCCAATATCCACGCTTCTGTACCAGCCTCATCCAGGTTCTAAACGCGATGGCAACAATATCATCCGCACATCTCGCAGCCGACTTCCTGCCCTTATCCCGATTATTTGGGGGTAGCGCAGCATGTCTTCCTCTTCCACATCTACTGCCTACATCTCTATTAACCGTCATCTCAGTATGCCTCTGTAGCCAGATCATCTTTCACACATTCCATCCATCATACCTTTGGTCCACTCCTATCCGTGGCTTAAACTCATTTTATGAAATTTTTGTTAGACACGATTTGCTTTAGTGGAATCAGCTATAGGTTTGAACTGCACAAACTAAAAGGTGTAAATCAAATAACTGAAAACCTGAAGGGGTTAATATTGTGCCTATTCATAATTATGAACAACTTTGGGACCAACATTAAAATCGTGAAAAAAATCTGTTCATCCATACATTAATGTTCACTCCTTTCTTCTTTTCTTCGTCGTTTTCTCAATGCTGAGGATCGCGACCATATACGACGCGTCTCCAAGTTATACGGTCTTCTGCAATGTGGAACGCTCTGTAGATGCTGCCTCCAATAGCCCTTTTGATCGCGTCTGAACATCATGACCATAATATGTCCGCAAAACTCGACATAATGTTGATCACTGCTGATTTTATTTTTTATTCTTCTGTTACAATTGTTTAGATGCCAAGGGCGAAAAACCGTCTATTATAGGCCCAACCTTGGAAATGTTTATGTCTAGTAGTGGTCAGTGAGCAGTGGTGGCCCAGAGTACGAGTTGTATGGCGGGGGCTTGAACTGAGACAGGCGCTTTACTTTGTGTAAATAATTTCATCACCACTGCTCTTAAAATGGTGAAGGAAAACATCGTGAGGAAACAGGCATGTCCTAGGACCAAAAATTCGATGACATCTACCAACCCGCACTGGGCCCGTGTGGTTGATTACAGCCCACGCCCTCTCTAAGAGAGGAGGTCTGTGTCCCAGCAGTGATCGTAGGTAAGTTGAATGACCAAGATTTATAATAATTTCTAATAATAAAAAGAAAATTTCCACCGCAGGCGCCACGTGTATACTAGCTACGACCAGGTGCCAATGGATCACAATAGAACTGCTATGCCAGGCCACACTCTAGCACAAGTAATGAAAAACGACCGCATTTGGATTCATTCACTTGATCCGGTTAGCTTAAAACATTATTTAAAAATAAAAATTATAATAAGCTAAAAGCTTCTTACCTTAGCTAGCTATCTACGCTAAGAAGATACTCGTCTAAATGATTAGTCGTTATAACAATTACTAACAATGGTTATAGCCATTGTTATATTCTGGACTGATTTAATCAACAATTTTGTTCAGCCTTTCTGAAAAAGTATAGTTACAGCACTTACAGCAAGTCAAATATCCGGTAGACCATTGAATTGTTTGGGATTATCCCGTAGACCTCAAAAAATCTACCCTAAGGTGGATATGCGAAAACGCATGTCTGCTATGGGTTTAGGGTGGATTCTCGGTAGTCCTATGTGTTTATCCTAGTATAAACTATCTGTGTGCCCACATCCATCCATCCATCCTCACAAACTTTCGCGTTTATAATTTAGTAGGATAAGCTTTGAGAGAGAGACTCGTATGTACGAGCATTGCAGATGAATAAGAACATATTTCTTTTTTTCACAAAGTTGGACTTAGGTACTAATCGCTTCTTTAACACTTTCAAGGAGCCTCAAGCCCTAGTGTTATCAGAGCTGACGACAGTAGCTGGTGGGCCTGCCATGTGGGTGGTGCTGCGATACGCGCAACGGCTGTTTGAACGCAACCGGGAGCTGATGCTGAAGAACCTCCTGGAGTGCATCGTGGTCAACGGCCAAACTGCTTCACAGGTATGGCATTAAATAGCCCATACCTAATAATCATGAGCATAATCAGTCTATAATGATCCCACGCTAGCACAGGCTTCCTCTCTGTGAGAGGTAGTGTGCCGTAACCTACCACGCGGTCCCAGCGCCGGTTTGTGGATGTCACATGTCTTACATAAGTATATAAAAGAAAAAAAGGGAAGAGGTCATTAGGCATCAAAAAATTCGTCCGCATCGCTGTCAGTGGGAAAAGTGCCTAAAAGGCTGGCAACTACGTTGGAGTTGGAGTTGGATGGCAATGCTGATTCTTTGACCTCTGATAAAAATAGCCTACTACTGGAATATGTAGCTCTTATGTACCTACTATTTCGTGCACAATGATGTCGTATTATTGTAAAAGCAGAAAAAACGACTACTATTTTTTTTATTTGCAGCGGTCTGACTGCAAGTTCGAGTTTTGGAATTTTCTGATTTTGAGTAATTTTCAGCCAGTTTGGCGTTGTATTTAGGTGCAGTTAGGTATACTGTTGTTTATTATTGTAATCATTAACATTAGAATACCGGCCTGTCATGTTCGGTTTTAGAAAACGGACCAGTCACAGAACCGTGATGCCGCAGCAGGTGGTGATGCCAAACAAGTTCGCTCTTCTGCGTCGCCGCCGCCGCCGCCGTCAGAGGCACAAAAAGCGGTTGGTATACTCTACTCTATTTCAGTCATATCTAAACCGATTACCTACTATAGTAAAACGTACGATTTATAGGCTTAGTAGGCACTGACAGATGGCTTGCTTAGCGAGTCTCCTTGTGAGTAGCGAAGAGAAACGAACGGATTAGAATAAGTATTCGTAATCGGCCGCACTGTGCACTTGGCGCCTTCGCTAGTCGCCTAGCGTTGTATATAAGGATGTTAAGTCACTAGGCTATAGGCGCTAAACAAGCCAGTCAGGGCTCAAACACATAAACACGTTACGACGAAGCAACGTGGCACGGCACGGTAACGTGACGTGGAAGTCTACGTCACGGTGCCGTGACGTGGACATCGACGTCGAGCAACGTAAATAATCACGTTACGACGCAACGTGCCAAAAAAAAGAAAGAAAGAAAGATATGGATGGATCCAGTATTTTCATGGTATCTGTTTCTTTAAACGTCTAGTGTGGTCCATTTCTCGAAATTAACTGCGGCAATTCTACTAGGCATGGGTTCGATATATCAAAACGTAACTTATATCGGATATGTGTATAATATCATACCATATCGATATCTAAATATACATAACCGTTTTCACAAAAACTTCATCGAGCTATGGTTTCATTCATATCCGTAGCGCAACAACGAAAACGATCTACGAAAACGCAAACTTCACATCACGAGCCGATATGACATCGACGGTTTTCATTCGCTTTGTCTCTGTCTTACCATTCAATGTTTTACTGGCGTAAAAGTGATGAAGCGAATTTTACGTAACTTCGGCTAGTGATTGGTTATTTGGTTAATAATAGTGCGTGCGTAATATCTATATCCTAACGCGCTAGCAATAAGGTCTAGTTTCTATTTATTTAGTTACAACAAAGATTCCATAAGTTAGCAACTTTCCGGCGGCGGCGGCTACTCGATATCAGGGAGAAATTCATTCTTTAAACTAGGCCTACGTTCAATAGACTTAAGGTTGAATTTATGTTGTTGGAATAAGTTTGCGTTTGTCGTTAGTTCGCGTTTCGTTCGTTTCAGTTACTTGTGCAAATCGTACTACTGATATCGATATCTGAAAACGGTTTTCGATATCGATATGAAAACTGAATAATAATAATAATAATATCCCTGGACATTTCACACAGCGCCATCTAGTCCCAAGCTAAGCTAATATCGGTTACATATCCGTTAGCAACCAAATACGAAAACGCCCATGTCTAAATTCTACAAATCCGACACCGTCAATACGACGTCGTTCAACGTCGCACGTTGCGTTGTCGTGACTTGATTATTTACGTTGCTCGATGTGGAAGTCCACGTCACGGCACCATGACGTGGACTTCCACGTCACGTTGCCTTACCGTGCCACGTTGCGTTGTCGGAACGTGTTAATGTATTTGAGCCCTTAGTGCGTAAGTAATCTTACGATTATGGTTACAAGAATAAATTCTCTCAACAGTCCGGCCGTCGAGAGAACCCGTTCAGGACACCTGTCAGTGCGACAATTCTAATAACTAATAAAGATCAAATTCGCAAAACACGTAAGTGTTCGTTTATATGAAACTGGCGGGTGTCAAGAATGCATTCTCTCGACGGCCGGACTGTAGAATCTATGAAATGGTCTTTAGAGGAAAGTACACGACGCCAGCAGGTCAAGTTACCCGAAAGTGTAAAATTTTTCCAATCAACCTTGAACCTTAATGCTTCAGAAATAAAGTTGAAAATCTATTAAAGAAATTTGACAGATTGTAGTAGCTTGATGTGCTGGCGCCTGTACCACACAGATTAGAGTGAACCAGTTCAGTCAGTGCAAGCATTTGTCAATAATCGTGTAGCTCAACTCAGAACTTGAGGAGCTCAACAAAAACGTCATTTGAAACACTCGAGTGGTTATCATTACACTGCAAACTATTTTACAGTTGGACGCAAACTTGACGATGTGGAATGGAACAATCAAATCGATGCGCGACAGTTTGAAACTGGAAGAATTGGAGATGACTTTCAACGACGGCTCCAAGCGAAAGATCTGGAAAGTCAACCGACCGAAACCTGAAAATATCGAAACTGTGGACTTAGTTAGTATTATCTATTAAAAGTATAAAGGTATTAGTTCTGATTTTTAAATCGACAGATCATTTTTATTATTTAAAACTGCCGTCTGATTGACAGATTTTGTATGGAATAAAAAATTATCTGGCGTTAGAAAAATCTGCCCTTATAGACCTATACAGAGTGGCTGGGCCATTGACGCGCAAACTGTACCCGGCGAAAAATTTCTACGCTAGGGATCTAGAATACTGAATCCATGGTCACGGCGTCGATGTCCCTGCCACCAGTATATTATATTTCTGCTGACTTATTGACAACGGAGCAGTTACCTGAAAAAAAAAAAACAAATCGGTACTGCTTTCGTGCTCTAAACCCAGTTGTTCATACAACAAACTTAACATCACTTGTGTATTTCTAGCAGAAGTGCATAATAATATAACACCCACACTTCACCAGTTGAGTATGCTAAGTCCCCTCCCTCCTCTATATAATAGGGGCGAGTCTATTGCCGTCAACCGAGACAATTACACAGGCTTATTTAAACAAAAAACAAAGCAAAGTATTACCTGTTCTAGCGCATGCCGAGATGTTCTCATAGAACATTTTGATAACAGTGATATTCAAATTCCAGTCAAATGACGTAAATACACGGCAAGCCAAATCAAAATCATTTCAAATTCCACGCGAAAACAACTTCTATGGCAGGCGTACCGCTTCCTTCACAATACCCAATTTACTAAACCTGTACACATCAGAGAGTCAATGAATAGTAAAAACATAAAGCGTAAGCTGAAAGAACATTAAGTACATCAATTCGATTATAACTTAGTTGTATAGCGCGTTGATCAAACCTCAGGCCATGGCATGCTAAGACAGACCCCAGAAGTCTAATTGTGTGCTTTGTTTAAGTTAAGGAACTTGTATTCTTTTTAAATAAAAAAATAACCGGGCCCTACTGAGGAATTCATAATGGAAAATACACTTTTTTTTCTACGAGAACCATCATATCACCAAAATGGCAATTGCAAAACCTTGGATTTATGAGTTCAATATTTTTTCACTAGCTATTTGTCATTCCTAAGTGACAATACCAATAGATACCAATAGCATTAGCATTACCTTTTTTTTTTTCATTTTTTCCATTATCATTTCTGATATACCAATAGCATTTTTTATGTGCACTCTCTTTTTACAGCGCAGTAATATCAATGATTTTTTCTCCAGGTGCAACTGCTACCATCAGCCATCGGCAAAAAAATCTTTGCTTACCTCCCTCGTGCCCAACTCGGTGACTATGCCAAGGTCAACAAGTACTGGGCGTATCTGGTGGACGAGCTCCGTGTTGAGTTAGCAGCCAGGACGAAGATCAACGCCGATCATGAAAGATTACATGTATAAACGAACTCCTCCCTTTTCACCCCCTTAATAGTCGATTCTCCTTCGTTTTATAAATTAGCAAACAAAATGTTTGCTTGTCAATTTTTTTTTAAACCGTTTTTATGGTCAGGTAGGCAGTCGCTCCATGTAAAATATTGCTATTCAGCTGCATCCGGTTAGAAGTGGAAGCCGACCTTCACGATTGGGGAAATGATGATGCAGTTTGTTAGTTTAGTTTTGTTCTCGACAGCAGCTTAAAAAAAACTGTCTGTATTTTGAATCTATCTTCCTTAATTCAGATTTCTGGTCGGCTGAAGCTGTGTGCACGCTTTACCGGAAAGCACAACCAAAACCAAGACCAAGCTCCCAAGTGTAGTGTTATGTTTTTTTTAATAATATATGTTAGTTTAAAAAGGTATTTATGTTATGGATCTCTGTTGCCTGAATTAAATGATTGGAGATGAATACAATATACATGATCTCATTACTTACAGGATCTGTTGCTCCGCCATGACACAAGTCTGGAATTCTTCGACTCAAACGATCAAGCTCCACCAAGCTCAATAGGGATGAACATAACGGTGCCTGCGCCGAATGTGCGGCAGATGCAGCCCAGCTTGAGACCCAGCGAGAAATCCGCGGGGGCTTACTCGCATAGACAATTCATTTCTGAAAAGCTCATCAAGCCAGCCATTGTACGTACACATTTTTTATTTTTTTCGCTTTTTATCCTACTAATATTGGAACGAAGTTCCTTATCGCGCGTTGCGAAAGGGGGCTAGACGGAAAAAATTAAGACCAATAGTTGGAACGACACTTTTTTCTATCTTTTTTTTTAAATAAAATTTTATTAGAATTCCTTCACTAATTAATCGAAAGGAACTTCGTTCCATCCGGGTGTCCCTTGACACCTCTCAAGTTTTTTTTTTATTAATAAGTAACGCGAAAGTTTGTCAGGGTGGATAGATGGATGTTTGTTACTCTTTCATGCAAAAACTACAGAACGGATTTGGTTGAAATTTGGCACACAGATAGTTCCTAAAAGTATCCTGATTACAATCAGGATACTTTTAGGAACACATAGGATACTTTTTGTCCCGATATTCCCACGGGATCGAAATTTATGCGGGTGAAACCGTGGGGCGCTGCTAATAAAGCATAAATAACATTTTACCTGTCAGTGTACTCATCCCGAAGGGGTGACACCCACATTTCGGCTGCTAAGTTGATTACAGTTCCATGTAAAATAATTAGGGACTGAGCGTATTGTCTATTAATCGGGCAAAAGTTCGAACTGCTACTACTGAGAAATTCCTAATGGAAAAACCTTATCCGACATGAGAATCGAACCTGCGACCACTAGGTCAAATAGGCAGTCAAGTCTTGTCTGATATCTGAAGGCCAAGTTTCGTAATTTAAAACGTTCAAAATCTAGTCGCAGTCTCATCTCAGCGCCAAACAAATGTCAAAAACTTGTCAAAATGTAGGGAAATTAGAAGTATTTTTTGACAGATTGAGATCAGTCTCTCTGATCTGAAACTGATCTCAGGATCAGTTGAGTATCCGAATACTGTGATCTTACACGAGGCTAAATTAAATTATCTAGCGAAACTCTGCAGATGATTTAAAAAAAATGGTAGTGTAGTTAATCGAAATATTAGTTTTAAAATTCAGTTTTTTTTTTGTGTAAACTCCACCGACATTATCGACACACACATATACGTCAAAACAAAAATAACTGATTTTCTCAACTCATGTCAGCTGCACGTTACAGGAATTACTGATGGACGCTGGTGACAGTGCCAAAGAAGTGCCGAATTCAGATTGCTATCGACACGATAAGAAGAAGAACTCATATTTCGAGTAACTAACACTAACACTAAAAATGGTCCCTCAGCTCCAAAAAATAATGATTTTTGATTCTTTTTGCTTTAAGTATTATGTTTAGATATCGAAACCCATGACGTCTGTCGAGTTTCGCTAGCTAATTTAATTTGACCCTATATAAAGTGAATTATTTCATATCCTACCTACCTACATACGTCTTATACTCCATTCGAAATAAGCATAATAAGATTAGACACTTAAACAAACCTTTTTTACAGTCCGTCCAACCGATTTTGACTTCTATTGTGTTAGTGACATGACAAATGTCAGCTGCAGTAAATAGTTGGTATTGTAACCACTTTTTTGCTTTTAATGCCATATAAGGATGGCATCCTTATGCCTGCCGAATAGAAGTTAAAATCTGTTGAACGGACTGTAAAAAAGGTTTGTTTAAGTGTCTAATATTATTCCGAATGGAGTATAAGTATAGCGCCCACGATTTTAATTGCTTCTATGATTTAATTTAGATTCAGAAGCCGATACGCAACTTGGCTGAATTATCAGAAAGGCTGGAAACGCGTGGCGCTGCAGACGAGAACATTTGGAAGTGGTGCGACTGCGTACTGGCACATGCCAGGAAATACAAGAAGTTCAGACAAGTGAGTATACTTGACCGGTCTGTATAATCACCCTATTCTGTTCCCATTGCTGGGACACAGGCCTCATCTCTGTGAGAGAGAGCGGACCATAATCCACCACGCGGGCCCAGTGCGGGTTGGTGGATGTCACAATGTCTTCGATTTTTTGGTTCTAGGACATGCCTCACTATGTTTTCATTCTCCGTTTTGAGAGCACTGGTGATAAAATTAAATACACAAAGTAAAGTTTGTTTGGATTCGAACTCATGACCTACAACTAGTAAGTCGGGGCCGATACCACTGCTCTCTATAAATATTCACCCTCACCCTGCGCGTTGACGGTTGAATCCTCAAAAGATTACCTCGGGTGTGTTCTACCTTAGTAAAGTAGGAGTCAATTCCCCACAAGTCAGGAAGCCCACAACATTTTTATTTTTACATTTCTGTCAACCGTAAGGGATCTTTACGCCAAAAAAACTTTTAGAAGTTAAGAGGGAGGGATCTTTGCACATTCTACACCCATTCCATGTCCTATGAATCACATAATTATGATTCAGGTTGATTGTTAAACTATTGTGTCTACTTTGTGGACAGTGAAAGTGTTAAAGACTTTGTGAAGAAAAACTTTTTTTCTTCTAGAAAACGGATGAAGGTGGCAGCGGCGGTGTGCTTTCATTGGGCCACGTGCACTTTCCCTGTCCCTTAATGAAAGTTACCATGCAAATTCCTCTTGATCCTCCTATGTATAAAGATCCAATCATGACGTGAGTGCAAATCGATTAATTTCATAAGTACCTACTCGTAGATAGTGATTTGAGGACCTTGTAACTTGTCCGTTGACCGCTAGTCAAATCCGCTGTTGCTAAGTTTTCATGATTGTCTTGAAAAATGGGTAGACCACATACCAGGGAGCCTAAAAAGGCCACTTTGGCAGGATCATAAGAGGGTAACAATATGAATCATATTCTAATGATTATAATTCTGTAAATACATATTTGTTATGGCCGGGAATCATATTTTAATCAACGTACAACTTAGTACTGACCAGCAAATTGCAAAAAAACCTAAGAAAATTTGAATTTCGCGGGCTACCTTGGAGCATCCACCTTAAAGTGGCCTTTTTAGGCCCCCTGAGCTTGATGTGCCGAGTTGCTGACCGATAAGGTGCATGACAGTTTTTAGCTCAGCCTGTGACTTGGCCGTATAGAGGTATGAGGAAAGTGTGTAAAATTCACTCCATAGAAAAAGGAGGATCCTCAGACCAGATAGGTGTTGTGTCTGGTGGGCTACTGCTATATCGCAGATAGATTGTCGAATCCGCTGTTGTACAGACGCCAGCAGATCAAGCTACTACAATCTGTCAAATTTCTTTAATAGATTTTCAACTTTATCGCTAAAGCATTAAGGTTCAAGGTTGATTGGGAAAGTTTGACAGTTTCGGGTAGGTTGACCTGCTGGCGTCTGTACATAACCGCTATCCGTTTTTACAAAACAGCTCCGTTAAGTAACTTCGCTAGCGCCATGCAGGATTTTTATCAATTAATGAATTACTGTTATTTTTCAGCACTTCTGCCAAACCTAGAAGAATTATGTCGGATTATAATTTGGTACACGCTCCAAAAAATACAGTAAAGCGTTACAGTCTCTGGACTAAAGACCTTTCGAATCTTTACCGTGTCTATAAAATACCATCTTACTTGAGTCCTGAGGATATGATCGCTGGGGCAATGGGGGGAAAGCAACCATAAAGAAACATGTAATTTTTGTTTGTTAACCTACAATCATAGACATTGTATGTTTTATGCGATCTCTGGCTAATAAAAATAATTTATTTGTTTTTTTTTTTTATAACTTGTCCGCATTAATTGGCGTACCTACCTATCATTTGGGTTTAAATTTATTTTTAAATAAACTGCACTTGGTTTAAAGCCTCTTTATTATAAATACTCATTACCCTGCTGTGTATCCATGACCAATTCTAAAAAGAGATCGACTAATTTAAAATTGCACGCCCCTCCACTAAAATTTCTATACAAACATTAGAAATGTGTATGCAACAAGCAATTTTAAATCAGATGATCTCTACACAGAGATAATATAATAATATTACAAAGAATACATACCTACATAACCTTAATTACCTAGTTTAATTCTTTCTACTGTTCCTCGACGGGTTCCACGACTATACGGGTGGCAGCGACACCGATGCGAAACCATAAAATAAAAAAATGCTGTTGCTGCATTTTAATCGCGTAGGTTTTCTATGAAATAGTTGATTGTTTTGATAACTGACGAAACATTTCTACGCTAGGGGGATCTATGTACAATCATGTGCTGAATAAAATGGTTAGGTACAGTTTGCGCGTCGATATTGCTTTCACTATGTCCTTTATGTTAAAATAGGCAGTGTTGCCAACAGGATTTTTAAAAATCCGCCAAGTTCGTTGTGTATTTCCGTCAAAAATCCGTTAAAAATATTTTTTTATCCGTCAATAATAGCCGTTAAATTGTAGTTATATATTTTCACAGTTTAATTAAAATTTAAATTATATGTACCAAGCGTACTTACAAGAATACAATAATAACATAATAATCAACTAGGTAATCCTACACTACTTCTTCTCTAATAAAATGTAAACCTATTAATAGCCTAGTTGACTCTTTTTTAAACTAGGTCTTAAATAGTTCATATTTGTTCTACTAAGGTAAAAAAAATATTGCTATATTTTTTCAACACCTATGAAACCACAAAACTGTAATTTAAAATCAATCTCTTCATGTAGGTGCGAAAACGCTGTCCGCCATTTTAGTCCATAGATTATCTGTGCTCTGACGTCATACGTATTGTAAACAAACATTTGACATTGTTATAACACGGACAGTATGTACAGTTTACTTTACTATAAAAACATGATTTCAACTAATTTACATGAAAAATACAGTAATTATCGTTATTGCATCGTCCGAGAATGCAAAAACATATCGATAAAGACCCCAGGAAAGTTGTGGATTAGGTCTGACCTACCCTATTGCCATCATACAAAATTATTCATTAAAAACATTTGGCTGAAGATACTTTTTGTCCCGTTAAATATGCCGTCAGCCGTTAGAAAGATTTTTTCCCGTTTTTAACGTATCCAAATCCGCTAGATATGACGGGAAATCCGCTAAGTTGGCAACGCTGAAAATAGGTACACATATCAAAGTAGGGACCATGGTTTTGAATAATTTGTCGAAAGTAAAATAGTTAAAAAATCATCACATTTAATTATACTAGACAACCTTAACACTTAATTGGTTTACTTCTGGATTTCACTTCTCCATCGTTTAGACAGAAACTACACTCGCTTTGGCGAATACTTATTAGGAAGTTAAGTTTAAAGGTGTACAAGTCCGAGATGGGCTGCAGACCGCAAACTGCAAGCGACAACACTAGGGATGGCGATCTGAGATCGATTAATCGAAGAATCGATTTTTCGAGCAGAAAATATCGATTTTTTAAATCGATATGAAGTACTGTGTCGATTCACTGAATCGATATATCACCCTTGAAAATCGACATCCGATTTTTTCTGTTTTGGTATAAACCATACAATTATTTGCATTTAGTTGAATGTGCCTGAATTATAAGAGTGCTGCCGGTTATAGAGTTAACTACTCATAAACTCCCGAGATGGCTGTATGTTTAGTATCCTTTACTCGCCTCTCTTTAATAAAAAAGTTACGTTTGAGTATCGTTGGATCATCCGTTCCTTGTGAGCGCCTGTTTTCAATTGCTGGAAACATCGCAAGTGATGAGCGTAACCGCTTGGATCCCAAAAGGCTTGACAGACTGTTGTTTTTAAAAAGTTTAGATATTGAGCATTGGGAACTATTTGGGAACTATAGTTCCCAGTTATAATTCCCAATGCTTAATATTTAAACTTTTAACTCTTACCTAGATATGAGCGCCGATGGCCAATTCCACGGCGGCGGCGTGGCCTGAAAATTTCCACGGCGGCGGCGGCGTCACGGCGGCGCGGCGTGGCCGGCTGTGGGCCTTAGATATTTTTTTACCAGGGAGAGATTTATATGTTTTTGGTAAAGGAACGTATTTGTTAAATACAATTTAACAGTCTTCTAAATAATTGGAGATCACGTTTAGTGAAAATTAATCATTTCATTATTTTCAGTTGAAGAGACACTGAGCGTTTTTAATTTTTAATCACATCACTATGTATCTATACATATAATAAAAACTAAAAAGAAAATATTTATCAACATAACTGTTAAATATGTATAGGTATTTAATTAAGTAAATTCTATAATAATGTAAAAAACTAAGAACATAAAACAATCATATATAAGTAATTAAAGTAGTATCATCTAAGTGAGTAGGTATTGCTGGCTCTTGATATAGAAAAAATAAAATATCAAAATTTCAATAACAACAGCACATAGGTAATTATAATAAGATATGACGGACGTAACTTTATTCCTACATACTTACACCAAAAAGCAAAATACATAGCTGTCATGGATAAATAAATACTATCTTAGTTAGCCTCAAAGGATTTAGTCGTGAACGTTTCGAGGTTATCACGAGTTCAGCTGTGGCTTTGACACGTGACTTTCGCACGGGGCGTGCTGCTGTTGGCTGAGCATACAGTGCAGGCATAGAAGTTTTCCTGTCTTTCCAGTACTGTAGAACGTCTCCACCGCAGTTATTTTCGTTTTATAAACATCAATAGTAGTCGAACTTGCTGCCATTGTTAAAACTAAACAACAACACACGTTCACTCGGTGAAATATTCGACTCAACCGAGTGAGCGACGAGCGTGGCGAGGCGACTAGACGAACTAATGCGGGCGGGCCGCGCGTGCGTGCGGAAAAGCTAGTTGCGACTCGACGCGACGACGCGCGGCGGCGCGCCGCGTGCGCCACTCGGCGACGACGCGTCGACATGAACTCACGGCGACGGCGGCGCGCCGGCGCGGCGCTCATATCTACTCTTACCTTATTTTTTACTTTTTTGCAATCAATAAAAACATTCACTTATTTTTTTTTTTATAGTTGATCTTATAGTTTGATACGGTAATAAAAATAATTGTTATTTTTGAATTCCCTGATTTTATTGATAAGATATCGTTAATTGCAATATTAATCTTGTTTTTAGTAAAATTGATACAAATTTACATTGTAAACGCAAACTTGAAAAAAAAAATCGATTTTTTAAGAATCGATTTTGTAGGCCTCGATTTTTTCGTGAATCGATTCATTAGACTACGATTCGAATCGATTTAAAAATCGATCTTTTTCGTAAAGAATCGCCATCCCTAGACAACACTGGTTTCTATGAATCTCTATGAAATTGATTCCGAGCACGGCAACACTGCGGCCTGCAGCCGTGGCACGCAGCCGTCGGCCGCGTCGCGCAGTGACCGCAGACTGCAGCGCCAGTGGTGTCGCGAACCGCAAAGGCCTATAGTAACAAGTCGTCATCATCTTCCTCTTCTAACAAAAGACACATTAGTAAACTATCGGTAGCGTTTTTCGACATTCTGTCTCGCACGAAGGACTGGAGCGACTGAGGCATGGTTCTATGCATTATGCAGCACTGTGGTCAACCACAGCCGCTAGCCGCAGTGTCACCTGCAGTTGCAGTCTGCAGCCCAACTCGGACTTCTATAAACGGCGTAGGTAACGCATGGTAAAGGTAAAGGCTCTTTTACACAAATGTAAAATGTTGCCAGCCCGGAAAATATAAATAAAATCATTCGTTCTAACGAGAATGTCGCAATAAATCGGACTGTCAAAAACAAAAATATGCAAATGTCAAAAGCTGACAAACATATTTTTCTAGAAGAAAAATAATCACAATATTTTTAATCTTGTGCAAATAAAAACAGTTGCGTAAACTCTACAATATCGCCTGAGTTGAATAATGATATTTGTGACAAAATTGATTTAGAAGAAGTGAGAATATAGCAAGAACAATGAGTAAACACACGTATACCACGGCGAACCTTACCGATAAAGAACTGAAAGAGCAGGGTAATAGAATGTTCAGTCTGAGACGTTTCGAGGATGCTATGGCCTGTTACACAAAGGCTATTGTGAGTAATAAATATTTTTTACGACAAACCCAATCTTCACCATGTTCACTTTTTTACGCAAAGCAAGGGAAACCAAGACATTCTACCTTTGTTTTTTATTAAATTCTGACTATACGTGCTGTCATATTTCTCTATCAATTTACCTATATTTATCCAGTTTATATATGTCAGAATAAAATGCTCTAATTTATGATTCAATTGTGACTGTTGCATGTTGAAAAACAATGCTATGAAAGACTATCCTATATTTTCCTATTTCCGTGTACATATGGATTTTTTCTTAAATAGCCTGCTGTTCCTGTTTTCCAATCTATTACCAATAACACATTTTCATTGTTAGAAATTAGAAAACAAAACTTTTTTTGTTAGGTACCTTCAGTTGTACAAAAACACTTATGTAAACACTATGCGGCATTACAACTAAGAATAGAGTGTTTTCGATGAACTCTGGCACCCAGAGTAAGATTTAACGTGTGTTTAGGGTGCCAGTGTCCTTGCCTATGATTTAAACATATATGAGTAGTTGTAGGACGTGCACTGTATATTATTATTAAGATAACTACTTACTAGTAAATGCATATATTATGTGGCCTATTGAATTATCTATGTAGGGGTATGTGTATGTATTGAGAGAGAGATATGGTGAAACTTTGTGTTTATTTAAGTTTGTATAAATATAATTATAAATATATAACTTTAAAAATAGATACTTTTACATTACAACTTAACACGTTGCGGGATGTTACTGACCTTTTCAAATTATGCGATATGACAGTAAAATTGTCCATAAAAGTTCCGACCACTGCTTTATCCGTACTGCCCTAGAGCAATACTAAAGAATAATATACGACGACAGTACTTTCACAGCCGGATTGATGTGGTATGACAGAAAAACGGGTTTTTTTGTTCGTCTATACAAAATTTCGCTGTAATGCTCGTACCTCAGTTCAGATGAGGTTAAAGTTGTACGGCGGTGCCCGTACTGTCATTTTCAACACCGAAAAATCTACTGCTAATGCAGTGTGTCCCGCAACGTGTTAAGTGGACTTAAAAAAAACCATTATATTAATGATGTTGTTTACATATGTTGCGCTATTATTGTGCACATTCATTTTGTTTAGTTTGAATATCTATTCATGATTCACAAGCCCTGCTATGTTTATTTGTCAATGGAAAGTAAGATAATGAATCACCTTTATTTTTCAAACAACATCTTTTACATTTTTTAGTTGTTTTTTCAGAAAGGCTAATGAAATCTTTTGGGAGATATTGTAATATTGCATCCTCACTCCGTTCTCTTTAATTTGCAAGCACGGTGTGAAAGATTATTTCGCAGCTTAATTAAGTATACCTTTCTAAAGAAACAAAACTTAAACTAGCTAGTCACAGTCGACTTCTCAATTAAACCAGAGTTTGCCAACTTTTACATTTTTGTAGAACATTGACTTCACTTTTTAGTTACGCTAAGTCCACTTGGCCTCCTTTTACTATTTGTGTCGGCTCCATGCAGTGTGCACTTCACCTTATTAGTAAAACCATATCTTCATCATTCCATAGGTCTTCTAATACCTGTTTTCGGTTTCACCCTTTTTCGTGTTCCGTTAGTAGGTTCTACTTAGATTATTTCCCTATTATATTTCTATGGTTCATTTGTCGATACAACACCCTAATTGCATAACACACTATCAGTTATAATCTGAATCATTTTGAACAATATTGCTAATCCATTGCTTCATGTGTGAAAAATTTGTTTGCTCAACAACTTAAATAACGCAATGAATGTTGTTGAACTGTCAAAATGAAAGCCATTGCTACTGATACTGTGTTACGCTATTACCCCGCTGTATTTATGTAACCTTCAAACAAAACTAAGGCCCTGATCAATACCATTCCAGATTAAAAACCCATCAGTAGCAACGTACTTCACAAACCGCGCACTATGCCATCTGAAGATGAAGCGGTGGGAGGCTACGTGTCAGGACTGTCGCCGTGCTCTGGACATAGATAACAACCAGGTCAAGGGCCACTTCTTCTTGGGACAGGCCTTGGTGGAACTGGACTGCTACGATGAGGCCATAAAACATCTGCACCGAGGTAGGTGGCATGTCTTTCTATAATAGTAGTTATTTAAAGTACCATTTTTATGAATAATAAGGCCAATAAGCCCGTTGAACTCTGTCATCATGTAATTTATTACTGGTTTTTTTATTTATCATATAAACTGTCATGATCATAAATGACTACACGGTTGACGGCATGGTTGGCGCAGTGGTTATGCGATTGACTGCTGCGCTGCGTGTCGCGGGTTCGATTCCCGCACGGAACAAATATTTGTATGACCTGCAAGTAGTTGTTCCGGGTCTGGCTGTTTGTGTATGTAAGTTTAAATGTTTGTAAACGCACCCACGATACAGGAGAAATTCCTAGTGTGGGGCGTTTAAAAAAAAAAAAAAAACTACTTGGAAAAGCTATAAAATGGAATTATACTTCATATCTTTTAATATTTCCAAGCAAAATATTTATCATTTATACCTTTAATAATGGCCTATTTGTAATGCTGATAGTTATTTACAACTAGCTGTTGCCGACGACTTCGTCTGCGATCCAGGATGAAAAGAAGCCTATGTCGTTCTCCAGGTCATGGTCTACCCATGAGCCAAATTTTATCCAACTCTGTTCAGCCGTTTTAGCGAGAAAGCGTAATAAACAAAGATACTCACTTTCACATTTATAATATTATTAGTTAGAAAGTAAATGATAGTTCGATAGGTTCATGAGGTAAATCATTAGGCTAACAAATATCCTTTGTGAGAAATCTAATAACTATTTGGACATCAATAGGCCTAATGACAAAATCAATGCTGGTCTATTTTTACGCACAGTCCAAGGGATTCACGTCAAATCTACATATCCAATTATCATAATATTTTAATTAGTAATTCAAGGTAATGTATTATTAGACTGAGCGTGGTAAATTATACTTATTTCTGACAGAGTTTTTTAGGTAACTTATAACGAACACACAGAATTTAAACAGGGTATTGTAAAATAATATTTAAAAAAAATATATATACTTATTTCCTATTTTTGTTGTAAAATAATATTTAAAAAAAGACGAAAGAAAGAGGTTTTTTTTTAAATGTTGATGCTGTAAAATATCGTAAGTCCGAAATTCTTTGGAAAAAAATGATGTCTGTTTTTGGTCTCGAAAACCTCGCTCTACATTTTTAAATTTACTCAATGTCACTGGTAGTATAATAATGCTAGCGTTTTATTTATACAAAAAAAAAAAAAAACAAACGCGCCCTAATTGAATCATTTTGAAGGATATTGCTAATCCATTGCTTCATATGTTCGAAAAATTTGGGCGGAGGACAGGGTGTTGTGTTATGGCGCAGCCTGGGAGATGCTTATGTCCAGCAGTGGACGGCGGTAGGCTGAGTTGATTGATTGACTTAAATAACATAATACAGTTATTTAGTTTTAGTGGCTATTTAAATTCCCTTTTTAGCCTATGATGAGCCACTCAGTAGATTCCCTTGGTTTCTGGCAAATTGCCATACTTATTCAAAACGTATGATAAAAACATTGTTAGTTCGGAAATAAAGTAGGTATCTTAGCCGTTCCCGAAAAATATAGTAGGAGTTGCTCTAAATTTTAGATATGTGAATCACAAACATGAGATGTCTAATGCAATAATAGCAAACACGTGAAATTGTTAGTACGTTTAAAGTTGGTTCCAGCTGTCATTTGTAGATATTTGACGGATATTGCTAATCCATTGCTTCATATGTTCGAAAAATTTGGGCGGAGGACAGGGTGTTGTGTTATGGCGCAGCCTGGGAGATGCTTATGTCCAGCAGTGGACGGCGGTAGGCTGAGTTGATTGATTGACTTAAATAACATAATACAGTTATTTAGTTTTAGTGGCTATTTAAATTCCCTTTTTAGCCTATGATGAGCCACTCAGTAGATTCCCTTGGTTTCTGGCAAATTGCCATACTTATTCAAAACGTATGATAAAAACATTGTTAGTTCGGAAATAAAGTAGGTATCTTAGCCGTTCCCGAAAAATATAGTAGGAGTTGCTCTAAATTTTAGATATGTGAATCACAAACATGAGATGTCTAATGCAATAATAGCAAACACGTAAAATTGTTAGTATGTTTAAAGTTGGTTCCAGCTGTCATTTGTAGGTATTTGACAGTCATTACGGGTATAGTTGGGAAAAGGGAAGGCAGATGATAACTTTTAAATTAAGAAAAATATTTGAGCTGCTGTACTAAATCTGAACTGTTTTTTTTGCAGCAAATGATTTGGCCCGTGAACAGAAGCTGAACTTCGGCGACGACATTGCGGCACAAATCCGTATCGCCAGGAAAAAACGATGGAATCTACAAGAAGAAAAGAGAATATCACAGGAGATAGAACTGCAGTCCTATTTGAACAGGTAGACCTACTGTCTTTTATGTCATCATTATCACGTACATAAACCTACCCCTAAAAGTCGCCACATCGAACGGTCCTGTGCTCGTATCCAGTAGATTTCCGCGGCCTTCTTGTGGAGAAAATCATTCTGTCATCTCTGTAACAATGTAGGGAGCTATATGAACACAACTATCAGTGATAGGAATAGGTAGTGCCTATTTGCCTAAACTTCGAAGAACAGAGACAAGAAACGGAGACTTCCTTAGGACTAAATTTTTTCCGGGACATCTGTCCCGAAATTCGGGACAACACTTAGAAATACATTAAAAAAATATGTTATTTGGAATAAGTAATTCGTCTATATTTACCTAAAGTTTGCGACTAGACATATAATTTATAACTCCATAATAATAACTTATCCTCTATGGGCTCTAAAGGAAAAATAAAACACGAATATTGTTGCAAGTTACAACAATATTCTACGTGTTTTTTTCGGGACAGGTGTCCCGGAAAAAATTTAGTCCTAAGGAGGTCTCCGTTTCTTGTCTCTGTTCTTCGAAGTTTAGGCAAATAGGCACTACCTATTCCTATCACTGACAACTATAGATAAACAATGATTAGTTGGAACATAGCATAATCAGCCTATAATGATCCTACTGCTGGGACAGGCCGCTCTTCGAGAGAGAGTGGGCTGTAATAAACTGCCACGCGGGCCCAGTGCGGGTTGGTAGATGTCACATGTCTTCGAATTTTTGGTGCTAGGACATGCCGGTTTCCTCACGATGTTTTCCTTCACCGGTTTGAGAGCAGTGGTGATGAGATTGTTTTACACAAAGTAAAGCGCCGTTAGCACTCGGCCACCACTCAACATGAACATGGTAAACTATATTTAATATTCCGAAGAAAAACTACCGCCCAAGTAACCAGTTTAACAAAGACTAAAACAATATAGAAATGTCACATCGGCTGTTTATTCTGTTGTCAAGTTTACATTGAAATATTCAATCAGACACAGTTCCTTGCACATCACGGTTGACTGCCCAAGATGGTCGTCGGCCCAAGATTGTTTACTTACAAAGGGACACAAGGTGAAACCAACAATGGGGCACACTTTTGCGAATAATTTGTTTGTTTATTAATCAAAATTTGTCTGTTTCAACAGGTTAATAAATGAAGATATGCAGCGCAGAATAGAAGCAATGAAACTAGATATAAATAATAAAGATGATGTTAATATTAAGGCATCTAAAATTGAGGACGAATGTGTAAGTTTAGTTTTATAATATTTTATTTACCTATGTAAAAGGGCTTTCTATACATACATAACCAGCCTATAATGTTCCCACTGCTGGGACACAGGCCTCTCTGTGAGAGGGAGTGGGCCGTAATTTACCACGCGGGCCCAGTGCGGGTTGGTAGATGTCACGTCTTAGAATTTTTGGGTTGTACGACATTCTGGTTCCTCACGATGTTTTCCTTCACCGTTTTGAGAGCAGTGGTGATTAAATAATTTACACAAAGTATAGTGCCTGCTTGGGTTTGAACCTACGTCCTACAACACGTAAGTCGCAGCCGTTACCACTGGGCCACCACTGCTCTCAAAACATTCTATACATATTTCATTATAATTATATTATAGTTGCGCCCCGCAGTTCCACCCACATAAGTCTCGGTCCCGTGGGAATATCGGGCAAAAAAGTATCCTAAGTCCTAATTCAGGTCATGGTCTACCCGTGTGCCAAACATCCAAATCCGTTTAGCCGTGTTTGCGTGTAAGCGTAAAAAAACAAACATACAAAAATCAAATCTTTCTTCTAATCTACGCGTTCTTTTGTTTCCAGAATAACTACAGGAGTGAACTAAATATCTTATTTTCTAAAATGGACGAAAGGAGACGGGTATGTAGTCATTCGAAACATAAATCTATCAGACCTCATCTTCGTATAGCGTGGATGTGACGCATGTATACCACGAAAATATTTTTTTTTTTGTTTTTTTTTATGCGTCATGTTTGACGCAAATAAATATATTTTCTTTCTGTCCATTAGAAAAACGTAGCTAACGTTCATATTTGTTCTACAGAAACGTGATGTGCCGGATTTCTTGTGTGGCAAGATAAGCTTCGAGATACTGAACGAGCCCGTGATCACACCTAGTGGCATCACCTATGAGAAGAAAGACATTGAGGAACACTTGGAGGTAATACTAATATCTAAAATCTCATCATAATGGCCCTGATTCCCTTGTTCACAAATTAAACTAAATTAAAGTTCTGTGCATCTTTTTCTTTCTATTTCATTAAGAAAAGGACAGAAGATAAAATATTAGTTTACTCCTGTCAAATTAAGATACTCCACAAACAGATTAGACGTGATTAAAAACATGGCTGCTAAAAATACGTCAGTTTACGTCAGGCGCTGACTAGTTTGACAGGACTAAACTAATATTTATCTTCTGTCCTTTTTTAATTGAAATAGAAAGAAAAAGATGCATTGAACAAGGGAACAAGGGTGCAGTGAACAAGGGAACAGTGAACAAGGGAATCGGCGCCAATATCCATAGACGGAATTTATTATTTGTTAGCCTTGAATAAAATTGTTGGTATGATTGATTGCCTGCGTATTTGCAAATTTGAAGAGATTAGTGAGTTTAATGATTGGTGACAGTTTTTTTTTTATTAATTATTAGAACCTAGTTGATAATTTGTAGATTTAGGGCATTTCGATAGGGTTGAATAAGGTGATGACTGTTGAACCTAGCTGATGAGTTTGTTAATGGGCTTTATCTACAAAAAAATCAATCGTTTTTATCATCACTACATACATCTCTAGAACTCAAATCCTCAAAATCAAAATATATTACAAAAACCTACATGGGCACTTATGAAACGTCAGAAGCTAGGTGCACAGCGTGTTTGTACACTTTGTAAACACAAATAAATCCGCGTGTTGCTTCGTGAGATAAAAAAAAAAACTATATCAGCGCTGCGATATACAAGGTGGAGATGACAGTATAAATTAAACTGCGTATATCTAATGCCCTACCCAGTCTGCATACGAAAGTTCAATCAAATATATCCAATAGTTTAGTCACTATTAGCTAGTCAAAGATTGGCGAAACCCGTAGTAAGCCTACACAAGTATTTAGTTTATTTTTTTTTAGGAAAAATCACTTTTTTTTATTTTGATGTTAGGATTTATTCGATAGTTCCAAAATGCTCTCACGCAATAGGATTTCTAGTGTTTTCAATTATTGTTGTATTGTTTTCGGATTTTCGTATACTGTTGTTTTTATTTTTCTATTTTTGTGTAATAACTCATAATATTTAGTTTGTTTTTGCTGTACGAGTCCCAATGAATGCTTTTTGTTTCTTTCTGATAGGTTAAAACCCATATTTATTGTAACCTTTTTCTTCCACAGCGTGTAGGCCACTTCGATCCAGTGACCCGCGTGAAGCTGACGGCCGACCAGCTGATCCCGAACTTCACTATGAAGGAGGTGGTGGACGCGTTCTTGCAAGATAACGAGTGGGCGCTTGATTATTAAGAGTGATACCCCATTACGTGCTCAGCTTAGTTCGTTTTTATGTTGTGTTGGTAAATGTGAAGTGCAGTAATACCCTGAGTATAGACCAAAGGCAGTACCGTAAGGCCCTTTGTACACGGCACGGTTTCCTTACGGTACGGCGTATAAACCGTGCCGTAGAAACAACGTGTACAAGCTTCCGTAGTGATACATACAACACTGACGAACCGTGCCTACACACGGCGAATAAACCGTAGCTTTTCACGGCAAAAAAAACGAGTGTGTACAAAGGGCCTAACACTCTCTGAATGACGATCCTTTTCATTTTGAAAATATAAAAAAAAAACCGTTTCAACCTGTATGAAAGATTATATGTAAGATTGTATTTCTCAATGGAATAGCCTTCAAGCAGGTTCAAACTTCTAAATATCTGGGTCGCATTGTGACGGGTGGCCCCAGGGGCTATGAAGAGATTGAGCGGGAGCGCAGAGCTCTGGCGGTGAGAGCCAATATGCTCTCCAATGCTGCCAATATACACGCAGGTTCGCACGATGCACGAGAGAAGTGAAAGTTACGCTATTCAAAGCGGCCTGTAGGTGAGATATACGCAGCGAGCCCACAGAGCCCTGCGCACTCAGTACAATAATGCGTTCAGAATGTTGTTGGGTCTGCCGCGGCGGTGCAGCGCGTCTGGGATGCTTGCTGAAGCGCGCACTGTTGGTTTCCAGGCCATCACGCGTAAAAAAGCAGCTTCCCTGCTGGCCCGTATACGGGGTAGCAACATCGGCATTCTGAACGCAATAGGAGTATGTTTTGACTGTCCCTTTCAGAATCAGTGGGTCATGTCGTGTGTAGGTGTGGCGAGTCATGGCATATTATAAAAAATTATGTAAAGTGTACTAGGTTAAGGTTTCTATGGGTCTATGCCACCCGAAATAAAGTTATTATTATTATATGGTTAGAAAGGAGGTGACTGCCGAAATAACGACTAATAAATTGACCCCAAATAATTGGTATAGGGACAGGAGAATGATGGTGTTTAAGAAATTTGTCTGTTTGAGAGAAAAAATAACGTAATGAGATTTTTTGGATTGTCAAAAGGATCGTCATCCCGAACGTTGAGCAATTACAGTCAGGTCGTCGAGAGAATGCGTTTCTGACATCGGTCAGTGCGACAATTCTTGTAACTAATAAAGATCGAATTCGCAAAATACGTATGTATGCGTTTGTATGAAACCGACAAGTGTCAAGAACGCATTCTTAAGACGTCCGGACTGTAGTTAGTTGATTTCTTTTAATATTTCAGCTCTTATTTAGAAAGAGAGAAATAAGAATGTCGAGGGAAGTAATTCTATTCAGACTTTTAATGATTTTTTTAAAATGCAGAGTTCGAGATAATTATCAGGTTTTGGGACAACAAACTCAATTTTACACATGACAGAGTCCAAATTATATTGCGACCTCATTACGTTAGAGGTCTATTACAAAAGGCCACTCAACAATTAACTTAGAATACACAACGCTAAAGTAGATAGTTGAGTAAAGCTATGGTTTCCTAGAAGAGATTTTTTATTTCTAACGAACGTCATGAAAATCTATCATTTTCACCAATATTTGACACTAAGGTGTCAAAAAACGCTCTGTATTTACATTACGGCTGTATGTGGCGGTCACCGTTCGTCTAGGAAACCGTCGCTTAAGCGGCAATGGAATGTACTCAGTGTAAGTAGAAGCATTTTATGACATATTTGATCGCTATAATTAGAATTAACTTAAGTTAAAATTGGTTAAAATAAGTTGGGGTATTACTGCGTATGATTGTGTCTGGTCTCATTGACGTGCTTGTTTTACATTTGCCAGTCTAGTTTCGGACTAGAACGGAACCCTGTATCATGAACATTCGTGACTAGTAGTGTTACTTTAAGAATCTTAGTGTATCGATGGCAAAAAGTTCAAACATTTTTGGCCCAAAATTCAGTTGCGCGAACTCCGTTCATCGACGCAGTCGTAAGGTCATCGAGTGCACAATGTATGAATAACGTGGTAGACGTAGGCATAAGGATCAGCGCAGACCATCGGAGTGCTTTACAATTGAAAAATTTAATACCTAAATGCGATGGATATTTTAACTTTACGTAAAAACAACTGAAGCCTGCAGGCCAATTCTCGTAATTTAAAATGATAAAAATCTAGTCGCAGTCTCATCACGGCGACAAAGAAATGTCAAAAACTTGTCAAAATGTAGGGAAATTTGACGTATTTTTGACAGATTGAGACTGAGATCAGACTGTGAACGTTCCCCCCTCCCTCAGGTTTCGATTGAACTGGTCGCTTTTTCAACAATCCGATGTCCTGTGCTGTCCCTTATTTATACAATGCTGACGTCGAGAATAGCTTGTAATATAACTAGGACGTAACCATTACGTTTATGCCACGATTCATCACGGAATACTAAAGAATGGAGTGGCAATGCGAAGAAAATAATCGCTTGTATCTTTAAGCCTGAAATCACTCCATACACTTACTGGTGCGTTTTTACCCCATGTTTATCATAGGTCTCTGAAAGCCTATTCGGTCTGAAGCTATCCGGTCACCCAACCATAACAAATCCATGAGTATGACAGCTGATTAACTTATCAGGCTTTCGGAAACCCGTTATCTAGCCTATAACAGTGTACTAGGCTAGTTCCTAATGTGTCTATTTAGAAATAGTCCATGTATCAATATGTACCTAAGATTGTAGGAGCTGCCGATAGAACCTTAGCCTAATTTAAAATACGATTCAGATTAGTTACGGTTTTCCTCTCGTGCGTTTTCCAAAGGGTTTCGAACTCATAATATCACCCTTGTTATAATGTGGCGGCCGGCATCTGCGACGCCACGTGTGAACTACCAATGGCACATGATGTCACGCAAATGCTGCATCACGCAAGCAAACATTGATGCTCTTTTCTATGAAACGCAGAATTTTTTCTGCGCGTCGATGTCTCTTCCATCCTGCATACCTTCCATCCTGCATGCCCCCTGACACAACACCCGTTTGGTCGGAGGATCCTCCCTTTTTTATAGAGTTATGAGGCACTTTCCGCTCTGTTCCTCGTGCTTCTATAATAAGTTGAGCAGTTCCTATTAAAATTGAACTAACACTTGCACAGGAGTTAAACCAGTAACCATCAGAATCATGAATGTGTCAAGTATAAATAATAATAACAAAGATGAGCTTGCTAACATTACTCATAGATTTTCTGCAAACGTATTCGGATATCTCAGCAGTTCAGTTTCCTATGCTCCTATATTTAATTAACTTTAATCTCTTACAAAAAAGCTTTGGTAAAAATCTAGCCAGTTTTCTTTAAATTTTCTTCTTTAGTCTCTTACAAAAAAGCTTTAGTAAAAATCCAGCCAGTTTTTTTTTTTAATTTTCTTCATGTTTGCAAAGAAAACTAAGCTTGGAACAGACCAGTATCATTCGGCAAGTCGATTATCATCGCGCTGCGTCGAGCGTTAAGAGTCTGTTTCTGACTTAAATAGTATTTATCCTCTTACAAATACGGGCACTTTGCACAACATTTAACTTAAACTGTTTGTCAGTCTTGCCCTCTATGTAATAGAAAATAATAATAACATCATAGTTTAAGAACCTCTAGTGTAGATAGGAAAAAATGCACACTTTCAAGAACAATCTGAAGGATTTTGTAAGAAATTCCTAATCCATTGCGTAAATGACGCAATGGATACCCTTGAATCGTCAATAAGGCATTGTAAGTGTATGTACGCAATTACCCCGCAGGAGCACAAGCTTTTTATCACGACCCTTAGAAGTGACATTCTCTCAATGGCAAAATATAATGTAGTTTATTACTTAAATAATTGACACGATACTGATGCAAACGTCAAAAAGCAGGGGTTTGTTCTTAACTAACTTTGTTTAGTTATAACTTGATACTGATAAACTGTCTGAAAAAAAATGGATGTGGAGTGTTCACGTTCACAAATTAATCGGTGCGGTTTTATTTAATAATAATAATTATGGTTTACTAGCACATTGTAACACCTTATTTTGTCTGGCGTTACTTGGGCTTTTGCTAGACTATGCCCAATTTAATAATGTATAGATCTTATAATAATACCATAAATAATTTATGTCTGTAACAATTGCATTAGACTGCACTGACTTAAAAATACTTTAAGGCTACGTACGCACTGACCGGTGGCTCCTAGAGCCTAGCGAGTCACCTTGCGAGTAGCGAAGTGCGACGAACGCAACTGGCCGCACTGGCGCTTGGCGCCTTCGCTAGTCGCCTAGCGTGTATTAAATGATAAGTCACTGGGCTCTAGGCAATAAGCCAGCCCCCTGTCAGTTCGTACTTAGCCTAAGGCGATCGAAGCCTGGAGAAACAGGTTGAGTTATTTCTTTATCCTGTTTTTTTTACATTAATTACAATAATATTAATAAGACTCTGAGCGTTAAATGTGGATTATGAATTTAGAATACACTGCAGTAAGTAATTGTATTTATTCAACGATTTTATTAATTATGTCGCTTTAATCTTTACATAGATTCTTATCCTGATATTGTCTAATAAAATGTTCTATGAAATATTCTGTATTATATTTCGTCCGTGGATAGTTTATGACTAACGATTTTTTGATTGATTCGCGTATGTGTTATCGGTAAAGATCTCAGTAAAAGTAAAGTACTGAATTGACCGTTTTGGTCATTGTGTATATGCTGTTTGAAAGGAGTTAAAGCTGTACCTTGATTTTTTGCTTTGTCAATAATAATATTTCGATTTATGCAATAAATAAACTGTTTACGAGGAGCGACGAAGTGAATAGTACCAAAAAATGGACCATTAAATGTATCAAAATCGCATACGGCGTGTGAACACATTTATATGTGATTAATTGTTATTTTTTAATACTGAATCTGTTTCGCCAGTTATTCTATGCAGATTTGACCTTAGAGTACACGTTGTATGCGCTATGATTATGGAATTCGAATGTTGAGACTTTAGACATTAGTTAATTCATGTAATAATATTGTTTTTAAATGTGATAAAATAGTGTGTAGTTAGTAATTATAGAGAACTGTAGTTGTTTTCTGTTTATTGGTCATCATTAATCGATGTGTAAACTAATCAATTTTTTGCTTTCGATGCGGTCTTAACAAATCATGCACACTATTTTGGTATTTTTAGTAAAAAATACTCAAGTGTGCACGCTTTGCTGAAACTAA
The DNA here is from genome assembly GCA_951799955.1 of Apamea anceps. NCBI lineage: Eukaryota > Metazoa > Arthropoda > Insecta > Lepidoptera > Noctuidae > Apamea > Apamea anceps. The sequence continues at coordinate 16,105,533 of OX637507.1, read as the reverse complement.
GTGTAAATTAAGGTTTTTTTTTTTATTTGAATGAACGTCGAACTTGTCTAAATTAAATGTAATGTTACGTATATTGTACGTAATTTTGGTACTTATAAGAAGTGTTTTCTAAATTGGTAAATATCCAGTGATAATGTTGATTACGAATTCTCAACAAATAATTCTTAGACACAGCATATTATAGTCATAATCTATACATTTTTGGATAGTTAATCATAATGGATGGTAGCGTGTACACGCGCGTTTTTTTTTTATAAGTATTATACATATAGAGGCACGCTGTATATCGCGTTTATCCTACGTCACACGCGTGGCGACATTTTCTTGGCCAACCTATGTTAAGACGTACGTACGTAGCGCCACCATTTTTCAGTCATCTTTGAAGCTGGTCCACACTGAAAAATCCCCGTAACAAAAGTTGCAGCATAATTTTTTTGTGTTGCGAAAACTTGTTACAATTTCAGTGTGCTTTGTGAACAAATTAAACATAATGTTCCCACAGCTGGGACACAGGCCTCCTCTCTGTGAGAGGGAGTGGGCTGTTACCTACCATGCGGGTCTACAGTGCGTGTTCTTAGATGGCACGTCTTCGAACTTTTGGTACTAGGACATGCCGGTTTTCTCACGATGATTTCCTTCACCGTTTTGAGAGCAGTTGTGATGAACTAATTTACACAAAGTGAAGCGCCTGTCGGGGCCGTTACCACAGGGTCAGCACTGCTCCTCCACAAATGAACACAAAATGATACTGCTGTAACAATGCTTCACAAGTTTCCTACCACGAATACGGGACTTTGGGTACCTGTCCCAACGGCGATGAGCAAGTGACTAGCTATCTCTCGCTCAAAATCTCGCAATTTCGCTCTAAGTTTTCACCGGCGGTGTGAGCAGTCCGCTATCAACTATTACCATAATGTATCTCTTATACTGACACAGGACCTACGTCTTTTTAACCGACTTCTAAAAAAGGAGGAGGTTCTCAATTCGGATGTTTGTATTTTCTTTTTTTTTAATGTTCGTTCGCGCATAACTCCGTCGCTTGCCAACAGATTTGAAAAATTCTTTTTTGTTGGAAAGGGTATACTTCCCAAATGGTCCCATAGAAATTTCATCAAAAACGGTACAATAGTTTGGTTTTTAAACTAAAATTACTGATAAAAATTACAACTTGAAAAGTAAAAAATAAAAACTTTTTTGAAAAATAAACAACCGACTTCAAAAAACGACACTACAAAGTGAAAAATAACTAATTTCGGAAGTCGGTGGCAAACAACGAAAATGCGAACCCAAAGACACCGACTTTCGAAATTAAAGTTATTTTTCACTTTGGGGTGTCGTTTTAGGAAGTCGGTTGTTTTGTACGTTTCTTGAGCGATAGCTAGTTGATTCCTCGTCGGCGCTGGGACAAGTATCGGAGACACATGTGTACGGCCTACAGCACTGACGCAAAATATCATGTAAATGCATTAGTTTTAGTACTTTTAGTGTGGCCATATACAGTTTTCTACATGGCACGCGTCATTCAGTGTGGGCCTGTCTTTAGTTGGGTATGTTTAATAGCAATTGTTGGTGTGAAAGAGTATGTACAGTCAAGGAATTAAAATGTTTAGCATGTTTAAGGTTAGGTTTTACTTGCCTCTAGGTCCTTATTGCCAACATTATGAGTGAAAATGACGATCCGAAAAGGTGACGTGCGATCTCCATGTGGGAGAGGAATTTGTTCGAAAATTGTCTAAAGTTTTCGCTCCCTGACCGTACCTACATTGAGCCGCTAGACGAACATATTCACTTGTATGTCGCAACCTAAAACTTGTATTAAGTTACGTTTAAGTAAATGTTATTTTGTACTCGTGATTTTTATTTTGACTTTTTCCTAAGTCCTATCGTCCAGTTCAGAATTTCGGACTCAATCATAGAATGGGAGCCAGTAAATTAAAATTACAACCCAAAAGAGTTAACTTGAGACTTCGCTCGGATGACGTAAGCGCGCGGGACTGTGGCGTTGATGGCGAGAGCGGTATCAGCGCGGGGGTCGGGAGGGTCCGCTCTGGTCTCTAGTTTGTTGCGGGCTGTAGTTGGTACCTAAGCACTTATCTACTTATTATTTTGACTATTTATAAAAAAGTTGTAATCTCACAACTAGCTGTGATTATATTTTTTAAGGGTTCGTTCATTTGCAACCGACGACCCTGCTACACTCATTGTAGGTGCATTTAGCTTTACGCCCATTAAAAATACTCAAGAAATGAAAAAAAAAAATACACACTACTTAACGCAAATGAATGCAAAAAGGGTGCACCCTAACTAGCGATGCAGGCATTAGATAGACCGTACGAAAGCAACCTGTTACCGTGTTCAATTGTTTATTAAAGGCACAGGACACGAGCACCTGTTGCGTCGCGCTAATGCATAGCGATACCGCACGGAATGTTTACACCGGAGTAACGTTCACGATGTTGAAAGGGCTGTGAAGATGGCAGAATAAATAGGCTTGTTGCAATAGAGTACTGTTTTGTCCGTCAGTATTCGGAACAGTTCGTAATTTGTATTTTTGAGTTTTCGCGATCTCTCATCATAATATTTTAGACTGTCACGTTGGGCTAGTGGTTACAAGCGCTACTGTTGTTCATTTCATGAGGTTCTGGGTCGACTCCCGGTTCGGGTAGTGTTATTGGATTTTCCCATCTGACATTTCTCTAGATTTAAACAAAATTGGTGAAATGTTGATGTGTACTATAGTTACACCCCTGCCTAACCCTCCGGAGGAATACAAGCGTGATGTTATGATATTTAGAGTAGGTACTCAAAGCTTGACAACCGGACTGTCTTTTTGTCTGTACAAAGCTGTAACCTTTCAACCGTATTACAGTAGCCAGTTGAAATTTTACCAGACCCTAGTACATACATACCTACGCAAGTCCGACACGCATTTGGCCGGTTTTTCATTTTTTTGTCGGCCGAGCTTTGCATCGTTGGTCATAACGCTGAGAACACGGTCGTGAGCGGTCGATTGTGACAGCGAGTGTTTACCGAGCATGAATTAATTATTGCGCCCGCGTTGATAGTGAACTCGTTGAGAAGCGAAGGTTTCGATTGCGTGGATCCCACGGTGTTAGTGTTTACAATTGTTCAGTGTTAAGTCATACTCCAAGAACGACGTTTTCTGCAACGAATGTCAACCCGAAAATATTAGAGTCCGTCCTAGAAAGAAGTACAGGCATGCGACGGAGCCATCTTTATTTAAGTATTTATTTATCTCAATTTCATATTACAGGCACTGGTTAATAAAATGCATAATATTAAATAGAGGAGGGTGTGTGTGGTAGTAGGGTTGTTAGGAATGTTGCTAACTATATAATAATATTAGTTTAACTTATTGCCGCGGGACATCTTCCGTAGGACGGACTCTAGCTTACAAATTGTCAAACGCAAGTCAACTGCTGTGATTTCTTAGCAGCAAATCAGAGGGGCAATTTTATAAACAATCGCATTTAAATTTCAGTCTCTATCTGTCAAAAATACGTCTTACTTACATTTCGAAAAGTCGTAATTTTTTTTGTCAAATTTTTGACATTATTGGTCGCTCCCTACAAAGATTTTTACCGTTCTGTTCATGTTTTTTTCATTTATAGCAATTCACACTTGCTTTTATCTAGAGTGAATTGGCTCTACATATTGGCAGAATGGTCGACATCGGCTTTGCTTGCCATAATAAAAAGGGAATAGAATAGAGATTGCGACTATTTTGAACGTTTTATTGGTCTGATCACTTGACACGTGATTAATTTTGACACGACTTTGATTTTCGTCTCAGAAACCGAGTGTTAGTGAAGTCTGTGGTGAAGTGTACAGTGATATGTGGTGGAGAAGTACCAGGCGGTCGCAACGTGGTGGACATGATGCTGGGACCACAGCTGGACAAGAACATCTTGCGCAGGTAGGTAGGCTTGATTTTCTTTCTAGATTTACCGATATTTTTGTTTGTGTTTAAGTTCCTACATACTATGAAGCTGCTCTAAACCTCAACAAGAGAGATAAAGTAGGGAAGAAGAAGTTATGTTATACTTTTTTTTTCCGTTGAGAAATCCTCATGGATACCCTCCGTCTGGGAAGAACGGAGGGTTATGTCGGACACCTCCCGACTAAAAACCCACTGTTTCTACTACTACCATAAATCGGAGGCCCGGGAGATACATATACATTCAACGCACCCCCGACTGTTACAAATATACCTACTGGCTACTATTGTAAAGTTCTATGCCTCTAGAAGAACGAATAGGCTGTAATGAGATGAATTTGGTATTTATTATAAGCACGGTTCTATAAAAGAGTTCATACATTCAGAAACCAGATAGGGAACTACAGGGAATTCAACTAGCGGAAACTAAAAACTAGGTGGTCTGATCTCTACCTACTTAGATGGCGTAGTCGGTCGGAGTTGATCGGTAACGACCCATGGCTAAATGGAATTAGCTTAACGAGTTCCATCCAAGTCCCTGATGCAAGTTCCCTTGCACTTTACAAGTTATGCGGTCACGGTGGAATAGTTATAAGCTCCGTTTGCGTTGGTTTTCTTATTAAAGACTTACCTAGTTAAGTGTCCTTCCTCGTGTCGTGGCAAAATAATGCAAAAATGCAGTCATAGCGACCTCTGCGCTGCCACTGCCACCGACGATGCTGTGGATGCGGCGAGTTTTGGGCTAGCAAACTTTTGTTCACCTATTTATGTATTAGTCGATATCGGAATCCACCTATCTTTGTAACAAAATTGGGACCAACGGAGTTGTTAATCCCACATAAGTGGGTGCTTGAAAGAAGTACGACAGTTACCTATTTGATGTAAGGTTACCTACCTATGTTAATTTATTTACCTAACGATTTTGTAGTCGGTTGAGTATTGGTTGCCTACATATAGTGGAAATATAGTTATCTACGTGTTGCCCATTTTACAAGTACCTACCGACGATGTTTTTTGTTCAATTTGGCCTATCGACCAATATAGTAAAGAATGGTATGGCATAGGTGGGTTGGTTATTTGTGTTTGTCCTAGCCATGAAACAGAAAAAAATACCTATAATGCCCGCGTTTTAATTTCTTTAATGGCCGATGTAATAAGTTGGTTCCTTAACAGTTATGTGGGTAAAGGCATTCGCGTTTGTAATGCCGCAAAAACTTACATGCCGCTGCCATTCCTGGCTGCCATGCACGAAGGAATGTGAGCTTGGTAATAAGCGCATGAATAATTTGCTCATAGCTAATTTAAGCGGCCCATGGGTGTTTGGGTTAACTTAATTTCAGCCCCAGTACCTATATTGACAAACGAATGTTTTTTTTTTATCTATGCTATTTATTTATTTACCAAGCAAGGTACAACAACGATGTATTGACAAGTATAGTAACACAAAGTTAATGCTGTGTAAATTAAATACCTACTTCACATATAAGCATGCACAATAAGGTAAATAATTAATCAATTACATTAGTTAATAATTACAATATTAACAATACACGACGACGTACGATTAAATAATGGATCTTTTATTTGTACACACTACTACAGATTAGAGGGGAGGGGCAATTCTCGTAATTTTAAGAACGTTCACAGTCTGATCTCAGTCTCAATCTGTCAAAAACGCCTGTAATTTTCCTACATTTTTGACATTGATTGTCACTGAGATAAGATTGGGACTAGATTTTGAATGTTTTTAATTACGGGAAGTGACCGTCAGATCACGAGATTAAGCTATGGGGACTGTTTTTTTGATTATTGGTAAAGATAAATAATTAGTTATAACTTGGTTCCTACTGTTCTAAGTCAGCCTGATAAAGGCGATGCAAATGAAATGTTCTGTTCTGTAAAATAAATGCAAAGGGAATAGAATATTTCTATATGGCGTCTGACATAACTACTGACGCGCCATTTTGTTTTTTTTTTTCAAAATGGCGGTCACACATGAAACCTATATGGATCGATAGCTGACATAAATGCAAACAGAAAATGCAATGAGATCAAACCCCGTAAAGTGTCTCGTTTCCAAGATATTAACATTCAAAGTTGATCACGTGACAAATATTTTTTGAACTTGCTTACACCATGTTGCACGGATGTTTGAAACTCACTCTGAAAGTTTAAACTAACCAAACATCTAAGCAACACGATCAAAGCCCTTTTTTCGCTATAGACAAACATTTAGTAAAACGTTATTCTATTGCGCGAATCCTACTACCTACATAAAGAATTCTTCAATATGTCGTTGATTTAAACCGAATAACATACATGAATGCGTTTGGCTCACGAAGCAAAATTGGCGACAAAATCTATCGAGAATGCTGAACAAGAGTTCGAAAGTGCAATAAATATATTTTGGGGGAGACTATTGTATCGATAGGCACCTTCTTTATAATGTGGCAGTAGTGTATTGTGGTAACGTGAGAGCTTTTCTACAATATTTGAGCATGTTTGGGAGTTGTTTCGCCGCCAACTGTGGTGTTTGTCTAAACTATGATTTTTAATTTGCTACTTTGCTAGACTAAAATGACAGCTGCGATCGTTGTACAACTGTCAACATGACAAAAAAAAGGTCGATCGCAGCTATCATTTTGGTCTAGCAAATTAAAAATCAGAGTGTAGTCTTATTACAACAGTATACTTAAGGTAATAAATAAAAATTACCAGAAAAAAACTAGACAGTGTATCTCGTGACATCATCAAAAAACATGTGTTTGCTACGGTTGCTACGGCGTAGCCTACTTGCGTAGCTGCTACGCGAGTAGGCTGCTTTTTTAGCTACGCAGGTAGAATAAAATATAATAATGTCACATAATAATTATGTTGGCTACGATTGCTATGGCATAGCCTACATGCTTAGCTGCTACGCGACTAGGCTGCTTGCTTAGATAAAAAAAATAAATATATATGCAAATAGAATAAATATAATAGTGTCGTGGGTAAATTAGAAAGAGGTGCTACCAATAAATATGCTAGATAAATAAAAAGAGACTAACTGAGAGATATGTAGTATAAACTGCAATTTGCGTGGTGATTTAGCTCCTATAAACTTATCAGATTGGTCAATATATTAGTTGCTATTATAGGTAATAACTGCCACTGCACGCGCATTGGGACTTTAGCACATCTAAGTGAAATGAATATCTATCAAACTGTATAACAATGCCAAGCTCTTTTTTTCAGCCCACGATCCACCCACACGTTAAGCAATTACCTAAATCGCCAAAATTTTCGCGGAAACTGAAAAGAGAATCACTTAAAGTGGTTCTTCGTCCATAAATCGCGTTGTCATGCCGCGTATCGCGTTCATTCTGCAGTCGACTGGGAACGAGTGTCGCTAACCAAATAGACCGTGTTTAAATAAGACGGCGATTTAAAGAGCTGAGACTTGGTCTCGTGGAAAGCAGGGCAGACAGCTTTCACGAGCCATGCAAGGGTAGAAATATTAAAAAAAAAAAAACAAAATCAGTTTAAAAAACCTTCAATTCTAAATTTTTGTACATAAGTTTGTATGTAACAATCAACTCAGCCTATCGCAGTCCACTGCTGGACATAGGCATCTCCCAGGATGCGCCACAATACCCTGTTCCCCGCTTTCCGCACAACCGTGGCTTCGCTTGGCCGCGCTTCTTTGTATGTAACGCTAGTGACTAATTTATTAGCTAAATGAGTAAAATGGTATAAAAAAAATAAATAATAATAAATGGTAAAAGCGGTTTTCTGGCAACGCCCATACTCAGCGGCCACATTCAGTGGTCGCATATAATAAAGACAACAAATTAAGGGTTTTGTTGGATCATAAGCAAATATTTATTGAGTTGTTTACACAGCGCTTCTTCCGCTGCAATCGTGCGCCGCTTCTCGCGTTCTACACGACATAGCCTTACCCAGATCCCCTGCCAAAGTATATCCGTAGAAAGAAAGAGTATATTGTTACAATTGCATCGAAGCCTCGTAAAGAACTGTTGCTCCTGGCTAGCGTCCAGGACGCCGACGTTAGGTGCTACCATTCAATTATACATTAAATAAAACTCCACTTTATCTCATATGATGAATGTTTTCACTTTCTGTTGAGATTTGGCTGAGAAACCGGTGAAGCGGTCGGTTTGTTTGCGATATCTATGTTATATTAAACGATTTTACAGGTTTTTAGAACTGCTTACTTAAAAGTTATAACGTTTTAAATGTATTATCTAACAGAAAATTATAGCTCCACATTAGGTAAAGTATTCGTAGCGTAATTAAAAATCATGCGTCTCCTTTATCTGTGTTTCTACCCATCATACAACCGATAGGTATGTTCATGAAACCCTTTATGCTAATCCAGCACGTAAAGATACACTAACAAATCCGTTCATCCATCTAAACAGACAAACTTTCGCGTTGATAAGACATCTAATTATTCAAACTTCCGACCTTCCCGTCCCATCCATTTCATGCATCCTATCGTGTACAGGAACGTGTCTCATTGTAGATACTCCGTCGTGTGTCGTGTGGTTGCCGCAGCGGTCGCCGACGGACTCGTGATGGCTCTCGGGATGCGGAGGCAGTGCCAGTGGCATCAGGACGATATCCTGCACGCACGCGCCGTGCACACCGCCCGCCCCTTCCGAACTAATGGTAGGATGTTCAGCACAAACATGTGACGGGATTTGTAGTCTCGCACTCAAAGGGTTTTTACAGGGTAAATAACTAATGTCTGTTAAGTGAAGAGAAAACCTGATACTTTTTGTGTTTTAGGTTAAATGTGGTCAAATGTATCGTAGTTTTACAACATAACAGCATCTCGTGCCAACCAGTTGCGTTATTGCCAACTTCATCCAAAAGTTAGATTATGAAACACTCTCCCTGAAAGACTGCACCGTGTTTGGTTGAACGTTGTATGGTGTAAGCGTTCGCGTTCGGCAGCGCCCTGCGCAGAGTAGGTCAGGACAGGGGAGCGCGGGGGCGTGCGGCGCAGGGCGCGGGGCGCGGAGTGCAGGGAGGGGTCCCGATTCATGTTTACGGGGCTCGGCCGTCAGCTGTTCGCGCGACATGAATGTGCCGCGCCCGCGACGCGCCCGCGCCGACGCCGCGCATCGATTGATTGATACCTGAGCGGCCACGTGCGGCGGGTGCCGGGCGCCAGTACCGCCGCGCTTGCCGGCCCGCGCGCGCGCCCGCTCCATGCGACCCCGCCCGCGCTGCTTGCCGCCTCAGCTCATCAATGGAGTGCCCGAGGTGACCGGCCCCCGGAGCCCGCGAGCCGCGCGACACCGCCCGTCTCGTAAGTACCGCGCCTGCATCGCGCTGTGCCGCGCCACGCGTCAACACGTACACGCACTGGCACCCCAATCCGTTAGTAAATAATGGTTTTTCCGATAGCATTAATACCCGGAGACAATTTATGCGACTGCGCCGTGTGATGTTTACTGCGAGCCGTTCCTCGAGCCACCTTCTCATTACATTAGCGGCGGAAATTTTCTATATAGAAGCGTTTTTCTTATCGATCGTCCAAAGTTTCGTTCGTTTCTGACGGAATATTTATAAAAATTCTCTATCGGTTTACGTAATCGAAGGACAGTGTGATCGTTTGTTATTGAAAGCCGCGGATTTCTGCGAGGTGTGTACGAGACACGCACCCCATTCATTACATAAAACATTCCGATCGGTTTCTATCGACCTGTCTATCTGTCGTTATCTGTCCCCTGCTATCGCTTTCATCAGAATCAAAAGATATCGTAAACTTTGAGCTCTGAACATATTGGTGGTTCGATTGCAACGTACACCCCATGGGATTAACATAAACATAATCATAACAAGCGAGCAGTTTATTCTGTTAGGTTAAAACGTGTAACATAACAGTTTTGCCAATATTTACTTAGCAACAAGTCATAATGAAGTAATAATACGCAGCGTTCAATTTTGTTCATAAGCATATTGCCAGCTTATGTTACAGTCGACGGGGCTGCCAACAAACTGTCAATCATGTCGTTACAAGCACTCGGGGTATTATACAATGTAACAACTTGCGATCCTCGCCTAATTGAAGAGCATCGCGTTGTGGAGTCGATACTCACTGATAAGTGATATTTACCTTTACGATGCTGTTACTGTGAAGGTACTTAACTCAGTGTCGAAGTATGATGGCTTGATATGATTGATTGACGATTTGAAGCAATCCTTATGTGGAAGTTTATAATTATAATGATTATACACAAATAGGTGAAAAGTGAAAATCTGGCTGTAAAACATTTCGGCAAACGCGCAGACGAATCAATTAATTTAAATGTAGTGCCTTACATTTTTTATTCAACTTTAATTGCTAAAAAGACTGTCGTCAATTGCTATATTAGCCTGCATGTGGTATCTTTTTAAAACGCTTGGTTTCTGTAATAATTCGCTGCGTACGAAGCCATTCCATTCCTGTAAAAGCCATCGTTATTTAAAACTTAGGTACATTTTTATCGTAGTTCTAGATTTTTGACAACCATTACGAGACTTAGGAGATGATGTGTTTATTTTATTGTGTTGCACTTGCTTCATCTTTCTGACTGAACGACCCCTTGACAATTCAAAAGTGCCTATAATTGGTTTATTTGAAATAAATGCTTTCATTTTGAGTTTTGTGATGACTTTGTGGGTTTTGTTCGAATATAAATAACTAATATTTTGACTCGAAATACAAATTAAACAAGGTTGCATAACAGTGTATTTAATGATATGCATGTCAGATGAGTGAAGGAAAACATTAACTCTGAAATCGCCAACCCATCTTCGAACCCTCGAAATCGCAAACGTGGTGATTAATGTTCGTGCCTTCTCCTTTGCCTTGTAGTGATACAGTAATAGGCTGGTATTTTAATTATTAAGTATAATTATAACCTATGTATGTATTTGTGTACCTATTTTATTTATAATTCAATATGGTAGACTGGTAGAGAATGCCTAAGCAGTCCATCTTTGTACCTTTTTTGTGTGCGAAAAGTTTAAATAAATAATTATGTATCGAAAAGTCGTGCCAAATAAAGTCTATTATTCAGATGGATTACTGTAATAGCTGCACTTACTGCTATTAGCTGTAATGATTACTGTAATAGTGTTCTCAAAACGGTGACGCCAGTTTCCTCACGATGTTTATCGTGAGGAAACCGGCATGTCCTAGTACCAAAAATTCGAAGACATCTACCAACCCGCACTGGGCCCGCGTGGTGGATTACGTTCCACTCCCTCTCACAGAGAAGAGGCCTGTGTCCCAGCAGTGGGAACATTTTAGGCTGATTATGACTGTAATAGGACTTTTACCACACAACAAACTATTTTATTTCACTTAAACCAACATGGGCACTTATGAAACGTCAGAAGCTACAGTTGTCAGAAAATAAAAGGCCCGTTTTGACATTTGAGAACACGTTCTTGACACCTGTCAGTTTAATACAAACGAATACGTGTTATGCGAATTTGATCTTTATTAACTACTAGAACTGTCAATGTGGAAACGGGCCTTTTATTTTTTGACAACGTTAGGTGCACGGTTCCAATTGGTCGTTTTCTATGGAGAAGAGTCACGAGCAAGAAACTCCACTCTCTTAAAAAATCTTCTTTACACTTTTTATGTCAAGAGAATGTGCAGCAGCATCCCCTCCCGTACGCTTGTAATAACAACGCAGCACGATTATCTCATTTCCCACCGTTAACTATGCACCATGTGTAACCAACGGGTTATTATACCAATAAACCGGAACAACCGATAACTTTACAGTTGTGTTGAAACATGTTCAGTTAGCTAGGATTTTACTGCTGGTTTATTTATTACTAGCTTCTGCCCGCGGCTTCGCCCGCGTGGATGTCGGAAATTATCCCACGGGAACGTGCTAACAGGATAAAATGTATGTGCACCAGGATGCCATCTATCTCGCGGGCCCTTTGTGGCTAATTACAATAGAAAACCAATTGTGTCTCATTAATGGTGATTAAGAGGGTACCTATATGATATCTTTACCTAAGTACCTACCAAATTAAAAAAATAAATAAACTCAATAACAGAAAATAAAATACCTACCTACCTAAATAAACCTATTTATGACGATAACTAATCTAAACTCAATCATCATCTGCCTAGCCTTTTCCCAACTATGTTCAGGGCCGGCTTCCAGTCTAACCGGATGCAGCTGAATACCAGTATTTTACATGGAGCGACTGCCTATCTGACCTCCACAACCCAGTTATTGGGTAATACGATACCCTTGGTACGACTGGTTGTCAGACTTTCGGGCTTCTGACTACCCGTAACGACTGTCAAAGATCCACGAATGACAGCCGGGACCAACGGCTTAACGTGCTTTCCGAGGCACGGAGGTGTCTCGGTATGTAAAGATGGTCACCCATCCACAGACCGACCGCGGCAAGCGTAGCTTAACCTGACCGATCGACCTGTGCGGCTGTTATTATTTAGCCACGGGCCCCTCAATCTAAACTCAATAAATAAGCAAAATCTCTAAAAACTAATATCTATACGAATGACTATCCTACCTAACAGTATTATAAAATAACCTACGGTCACTACGTACACTATCAAATATACTACCTATACTTTAAAATTAAAATCTATACCTACGACTTATATAAAAATAAACCTAAATAACTCTAAAAAGTAAAAGGAATAAAAATGACTCCACTGCGTGTGACCTAACCTACGACAAACTTATTATTTGCGGTTGGTACAGTAATCGGATCTAGGGATCGAACCGCAAAATTAAGTTTGTTTTTTATTGTATATACTTTTCCGGGATAAAAAGTACCCAGTGTGGTGCCCAGGATATTAAAGAATAATTATACCAAGTTTCATCGTAATCGAACCGGTAGTTTTTGCGTGATGCCTGAACAAACAGACAGACAGACAGACAGACAGACAGACAGACAGACAGACAGACAGACAGACCGACAGACAGACAGACAGACAGACAGACAGACAAAAATTTTTTTAATCACATTTTTGTGTTCGGTGTCGGTCTAGTAACACCCCCTGCCATTTATTTTTTTGATATTTTCAATGTACAGAATTTTCGCTTCTACAGATTTATTATAAGTATAGACTATTCTTTTTAAATACACCATTTTTAAAATACTTTTCGAGTCAGGGTCTAGTAACCATAGCAAACCTGGATTTATATTTAATGTAAGTCTGAAGTCGTCAACCCGTCTTAGGCAAGCGTGGTGTTCAATGCTCGTACCTTCTAGGTGTGAGAAGAGGCTTTTGCGCTGCCGTGGGTCAATAACAGCATAATCAACTTAATAACTAATGTTCCCACTGCTGGGACACAGGCCGTCTCTCGGTGAGAGGGAGCGGGCCGCAATCCACTACGTTGGCCCAGTGCGGGTTGGTAGATGCCACATGTCTTCCAATTTTTGGTTCTAGGACATGCCGGTTTCCTCACGATGTTTTCCTTCACCGTTTTGACAATGATATAGGCTGGTATTATAATCATAGGAAACCAAAGTTGCATAACACTGTAGCATCAACATTATTTTGTGAAAATGGCACCTTACCATATTTACATCAGTGTCTTAGCTTTAGGGATAAGCTAGTAATATATTGTCGTCGTCTGTAGGTACCTTAGTGTGGGCCACTCTCCCACGCGATGCTTGCCTTAAGACGTGATTAAGGGATTTTACCAAATGTGTAGGGTTCTGGTTTTATTGCATCCGGCTCAACACTGATAACATCTATCTTATAACAGAGAATTGCGGATGGCGGTATTTTTGTTCGATGGAATCTTTTACCTACTATTATGATTTCCTTTATTTAAAAGTAAACATATAAATTATATTTTTAAATATTAGAAGCAGAAGATTAGAAGAAAATATTAGTGTTTAAAAACTTATATTAAATGATTTACCAAGACTGGCTAAATATAGCAAAAGCTGTTTAGCCATATCTATTTGTATATATAATAAAATTTTAAGTGATTTAAAAACTTTAGATCTTAGATTGTTTAAAAAAAAAGCTACATAAATACATAAGTAAAATATGTATGCTCTATAATGTATTTTTAAAACAACTTTATAAACCATGTTTTATGCAAATAAATATTATTTCTATTGTTAATTGACAGCGTTAACATAGAAACGGTAAACTATTACTTGAACGCAGTCAGGTAAATACATTCACCTAAACCTTGATTTTTTTTATTAATCAAGATAAACCGAATCTACACAATATTTATTTACATATCTTCTTTAAAGTATTAGGGAAAAATTATACCTACCTACAAAGAAGTCATTTTTATTATTTCACAATACAAAACTCAACACACATTTCAATTTCCTTCAAACAAATTCGTTCGCACAGAACCTTTTCAGTGTTAGACAAAAGCAATTTAAAATCTCACTACTGAAAACACCTGAGAGATGCATTTGAAATACAATCTACAATGAAACCGCACAGATTTACTGCAGATGTCAGCCGTAGCACCAAAGCAAATCAAATAGCTCGTAGCCTGCCATCGTAGAGGCGCTACGAAATGGCTACGAGAGTGCTACGAGATTGTGAACAAACGCTACGGTGATGATAGTAGTTTGGTGATACAGATTTTAAAACTAAAAAAGTTTAGGTAAGCTGGTTATATTCCTTATAAAATAAGCTAAGCGAAACTTAATCATGTTATTTTTTTTAAAAGTATAATTACGCTAATCAAGGACATGGTGTCAGTTTTGCTTATCCATCCTTGAAAAAAAATTATATGCTATATTTTTTAACTAGAAAATTCCAAATAAGCAGCTAATTCAGCTTAAAAATGAAACTATGTGAAACATAATCATGTTAAGGCTACCAATCGATAAAAACATTAATCAAGAAAATCGTGTTTTGTTCACTTTTACTTTTCCGTAAACAAAAGCACTTTAAAATATAATTTCTGAAAACACCTGAGAATTGCATTTCACTGTAATCGCACAGATTTACTGCAGATGTCAGCCGTAGCACCAAAACAAATTAAATAGCTCGTAGACTGTCAACGTAGAGGCACTACGAAACGGCTACGATATTGCTACGAGTTTTTGAACAACTGGGATCATAACTTTTTAAATATTCGTGAACTGATTATTTAAAAAAAAACCTCTTAGAATAGGTTTAAATAACTCAGAAACCTAAGTAATTAAATCATATAGGTACCTAATGTCATCGTAGACTTTACGAATCGCTACGACATTTTGAACAAAAACTATTGAGATCAAAACATCGAAAATATTCGTGATAAAGATGAGTATACAGGGTGTATTTTATAAATTTAAAAGCTTTAACGAGCGGCTTCTAAGTATACATTGAAAAAAATATTATAGATGTTTTAATTAACCTTGAGCAGTCCATCAAAAATAAAAAAAAACAATAACTCAAAGAATATTGGTTTTGTGAACTTTTTCGTATCAATCGTGTTCCATATCAACTGTCAAATTCACATTGTAACCACATAGCCTTAAATAGAACCTCCAAAAATACTTATATTCAACCATGACACAAGCCAGTAAAAACCGGTCAAGCCATTTATTTCTCCTAATCAAATGTAGTCGCTCTGTATGTATGTATGCGCGTTACGCCACACTGCTTCTTTGTAGTTGTTTATACAGCCCTCTATTTACGAGGCACGGCTCACAAACGAATGCAACCGTTTCCAATCTCACTCCGTGTCAAAGGGAACACTTTAATTCCCCTCTTAAAAGGATTCGCCGCAAGCTTTTTCTTGTGCTCGTTTCTGATGGGCCAGAGTCTCGTTATAATGTTCGCAATATTTCTGGCTATAATAATTTTATAATACGAATAAAAATGGTAACTAAAGTATCTTTGCTGTAAAAAAAAATATCATTAATAGAAAAAAATCCCCTCACATCCTTCTCACCGAGAGGAGGCCTGTGTCCCAGCAGTGGGAACATTATACACCGATTATGTATGTTATGTAATAGAAAACAAAAAACAAAAATAGTTTGTGTTCCTTTTTGACATTTTGAATGAGGTCACATTTTTAGACAGTTTATTTTTCTTAAATTTCGAACTGGCCAGTTTTATGTTTGGTTTTATTACAGGCTATAAACTTTTTGGTTTATTTGATGATTAAAGGATGAGGGGCTCTTGATTAGGCTTAGTTTTCAAGCCTCATTCTTTTAATTAATTATTTTAATGATGTGTCTTTAATAAACTGAGTATATTGAAATGGACTTCCTTAATTGGCCAATCTTATTTGAAAGTTGGAATTTTGTAATATTGCCATAATAGCCACCCCTAAATAGACTTATGTTTAGTACAGACACTGGTAGCGCAGTGATAACAGCCCCGACTTATAAGTTGTAGGTCGTGGGTTCGAACCTAGGCAAGCGCTTTACTTTGGGTAAATAATTTCATCACCACTGCTCTCAAAAACAGTGAACAAAAAAAAAAACGAAGACTTGGGACATCTACCAATACAAACTGGGCCCGCGTGTATCCTTCTCGAAGAGAGGAGGCCTGTGTCCCAACAGTGGAAACATTATAGGCTGATAATGTAGTACACAGATGGTTTTTATTACTTGATATAGTGTAGTGTTTTTATGTTTTAATAATTCAATATGTCTTCTGATTTGAACAAACGGTTTAGCCTCTCCTCATTTAACACAGCCAATTCCAAACAAATATTAAGTTAAAATCACACATCATATTAGATCCTTAATTTAATCCGCTATCCGACACCATAATTAAGGCTTAACACATGTTCAACCCTATGAAAGCATGGTGTGATAACCCTGTTAATGCTTGCTTTAAGAATCGTAACTGTAACAGCCCTATTAGAATGTGTAAAATAGTTCTGAACTATACGGTGCCGACGGAAATTGTACTAATGGTATAACGAGAAAAGTTTGTTTGTTTGTATGCTCGGAATTTATACGGAACCGCTTATCTGATTGACGGGGGATATTTCAATTTTGGATAGCTTATCGCTGGTGTTTAATATTATGTGAAAGGTTTAGGTTTATTTTATGGGATTCATGGTTTATAGAAGATCATTTTTTGGCAGTGAATGATGATAATTTGCATAATGGTCCCACTGCCGGGACACAGGCCTCCTCTCTGCGAGAGAGAGTGGGCCATAATCTACCACGCGGGTCCAGTGCGGGTTGGTGGATGATAATTTAATATACAGATATTAAATTTTTATTACATAAAACTTCTGTAGTCTGTTCCAAAACTGTCGATTGAAATGTAAACAAATGGATCAGAAAACGTACCTTTGTATGCCAATTTGTAGTGCCGCCGACAAATTGAGTGCTTTGATTTGATTATATGAATTCTTAAGCAGGAAATTCTAATTTTAAATCACATTGACCATATTTTCCATTTTACAATTGAGGTTATTTTTAATAACACAATTTTTTTTTGCTGGTTTTTCAAATACGATATAATAATGTTATTCAAACAATTGGAAAAAATGGTAAGACTTAACGTTAAAACCTTTTAAATACGGTTGAATGTGTAACTTATTCATTTTAGTGACTGATTGCGTAAGAATTTAACCTAACCATGGTTTGTTTACACTTTCATCAGACACTTTGGGAACAGAGCATAAATAATTAGATAAAATAATATCAGAAGCACATAAACGGCCTTATTACAATGATGATGATGTTTAGACTTAGGTTTAAACCATTGAGCCATTTTTAACTTCATTCCGACTAAGCTAAAGTTATAATTACAAAAAATACGTTAAAACCGACTCTAAGTTGTCAGTTTTGTATTAAGAACTTTACCTTGCTCGGAACAAAGGTCAAAATATAATAACAGGTTCGATGGTTTAAGCATGGACTAAAGGTAGAACTCTTTTTGTAATAAGACACAAACAGTTTTACAATGACACACATAAATTCTCGCACGTGTGCATCTGATTGAATAAAATATTCAAATAAAATGTTCACATTCAGATACATCGCATATACACTACGATCCTTGAATCGGGGACACGGATTTGCGAACGACGCTCTGTCTTTATATCGGACGGATTTCTGTACGAAGCTTAAGATCTGGTGCACACCCACGCAATGTAACGTCTTTGTATCGTAGCGGATTTATTTTACACGTATATGGTACAATATGGCCTAAAAAGGGACAAGGTTAGTTTTTTTTTATTCTACATTGTATTTATTTGGATAGCAGAACTTCGCCCGCATGGAGGTCGGAAATTATCCCACAGGAACGTACAACCGGGTTAAAAAGTATGTTCTAACCCAGGCCATGGTTTATCCGTGTGCCAAATTTTATTAAAATCCGTTTCAGTCGGTTTGGCAAGGTGACAGACAGACAGACAGACCGACAGACATGCAGAGTTACTTTCGTATTTATAATATTAGTATGGATGCTTTATGGTAATAGACTCCCCTATTACATTATGCGCAGAGTGGGTAAACCATACATTTGCTCACCCTTTCGGGAAATGTAACGGTGGTGTTGAGTAGTAATTAAAAAACAACAGAGTTTGTATCTTGAACAATGAGGTTGGAAGAGTATTCATTGTGTAAATGACAAATGACATGGGGATGTTATTATATTTATTATTTAACGTTTTTAACCCCCGACGCAAAAACGACGGGGTGTTATTAGTTTGACGTGTCTCTGTGTGTGTGTGTATGTCTGTCTGTGGCATCGTAGCTCCCGAACGGATGAACCGATTTTAATTTTGTTTTTTTTTGTTTGAAAGGTGAATTTGTCGGGAGTGTTCTTAGCTATGTTTGATGAAAATCGGTCCACGATGGCCGCCGCTACAAAATGGCGGATTACATATTTTTTCACAACTCCCTCAATATGGGTATCAAATGAAAGGGCTTGACTAGTAGAATACTATACACTATGACAAATTTCAAATCCAAGATGGCCACCACCACAAAATGGCGAATTACAAAAAACCTGATTAAATACCAAATTACCTGAATTTTAAAACGCAAGAAAATAAAAGAAAATAAATAACAAGGAGTCCCAACAAAAAGCATGAAATAAAAAATTAAATTAAAAATTTAATAGGGTTAAATTTAAAAGTTTAATAGGGTCATAATTTCAAGGTTATTTTTTTCTTTTTATAGGGTTTCACGTAGTCGGGGGTTTTTTAAATTTTAAATTTAATTTTTTCATATGCCTCCCGACTGCAAAAATCTTGTATTAATGTAATGCTCATTTTTACTATATGGTAATACCATCCATGGACTCCACGAGACAGGGTCGACCTAGTGTGGAGTTCATAAGCAAAATGCTTCCTTTGCGTCTTATTTTGTTTATTTTTTGTAAACCTAGCTATTAATGTAGACTACAAGGAAACGTAACACTGTTTTTGGAAAATAAACATTATCTTATCTTATCTTCAAACTTTCAAGTGTCCATAATTCAAAAACACAGGTATATTTAGACAGCATTTTCTGCCACATCACGTAAAAACATGAAACAAACAACAAAACCGAAAAACATGCTATGAGCGCGGAAGTTCCAAAACCGCTTGTTCATCATTTAACTAACAGGCGAGCCCGATCACAAATCAGTTAAGCGGAACAGTCCACACAGCAACTGTAGGCAGCCATCCATCATATACCTACCTACCTCTGGCATTCGTTATCGTACGAACTCCCACGAACACTTACGAACTCGCGATAGAAAGGGGTGTTACACACATGATCAAGTCAGTAAAATCAAATATAATTTATATATAAACTCATAGTTGCGATTTGTTGACCATTTTCTATTTTGTTAATTACCTAGTACTGGTTGACAGGCATACACTGTCCTCTCATACCTATTAACAGTGTAATTTGAAAGCATTGTAAAAGCCAATTATTTTTATCAGATTAACCGTGGAGTTTCTTGCCAGCTCTTCTTCATAGGGCACGATCAATTAGAACCTTGCACCTAGGTTCTGACGTTTCATGCCCATGTAGGTTTATGTAAAATAAAATATTTTTAATTTGAATTATGTAGACGTATGTTCGAGAAAAGCCGAAACTTGGCTTGTGCCGAACGAAGTCAGCTAATCGGTACTGTGATGGCATCTACATCGGCACATATAAACTATGCATCACACTGACGTCACACAAAATCCAGCGTGGCGCAAGCTGAGGTTAACGCGCGACTAGCATATAATATACAACGCCCCGACATCAATCGTCGGGCAGTAGCCCACCAGACGCAATTCCCATCTGGTCGAAGGATCCTCCCTTTTCTATGGAGGATGATTAAACTTTGTTACTGTCACCCTGTTCTTTATACCTCTATAGTACAATCCGAATGAGAGCCGAATATTTGTAGTAATTGCTTCGGTACGGCTTTTTTGTTCAACAAATTCTACCGAATGTCGGCACCCGAACATGTGAGTAGCATCCCTAAGCCAATCTCATTGAATCGCCCTCTCATTTCATTAGTCGAAGTAGAGAAATATCATAACAGTGACAAGATAAACAGAACAGATCTTTGTTAGAACACGGTATATTAGTATCGAGTTGTTTGCCAAACATACGTGGGTAAATGAACCGATGAACCAATGCTGCTGTTTATCGTATACCCAGTTCTACCTGTCCGGCGTAGGGGCATGTTGTTGTAATAAAGATTTGTCCGTAATCAATTTCGTTTCTTGTTGATTGCACCTTAATTACGTTATATTCTGTGATGACAATGAAATATTGTTGTTGGTTGAACAATTAATGTTTTTATGTTAGTCGGTACGTTTATCTATCATGCCATTTGTTCGTATAAGAACGAGTTTACTTGTAAAAGGAGATAGAGGGGAAATTTTAAAAACCACTGCATACTTTTTCCCAATAAACCTTTAGTAAAATGTTCCATAAAAAAAACTTTTTGGACAAAGAATCAGCATTGCCATACAACGTGGCAATGCTGCCAGCCTTTTGGGCACTTTTCACGCTGACAGCGATGCGGACGAATTTTTCTATGCCCTATGATTCTTTACCCTTGGTTTGTTTTATATATATGTGCATATAATTATTTTAAGTCTGTTAGCTTATATTATAAGTAAATATTATCTTGTTTCAAAATAAAACATATAACCATACAAAAAATATTCTCTTCTATGTTACATTCGAAACCCCATTCAGCTAAGTACCTGCACCAACCGAAATTTAAAACTAATTTAATATGCAAGATTTAATCGGCCACCAACGAAATGCAGGTTCACAAAAATGAGTCGGGCCACAATATACCGTGCTCTAGTGGCGTGGCGTTCTGACAACCGCGCCATATATCAGACTCCACCTGACATGGACACGCTACTCTATGGCCAAGACAATGGCTGCCCGACTGTGTTAATAATATAGTATGAACAGATTCGACTGCCTGATAGTTTCGAGTGCTATTCAATTGTTTTAGAACAATCATGTGGAGTGTGATGTGAATATTTCATTCTAAGGTGAAATGAAGGAGTTTGAAGAATCTATTGATTATGAGAGATTTAGCTGAAAGGTCTTCTGTTGACAGAGACCCCTCATAATACCTTCATATTGGCTATTTGAGTTGATCCTTTACTAACCCTTTACGTATATGAAAGCGTAGTTTATGATCTGTCATTTTATTATGTTAATCCATAGCATTTTGGCTTTTATATTTTTGCTTGTACGAGTATTATGTCATTGTATAATTATGAACATCGTTAGTTTATAATATATTTCGCGAGCTTATAAAGTATCGAAAATTTGTGATACAAACCATTTACTAGATTATAAACTATAGAAAATTAGTAAGTTATTTTGTAAGCGGTATGGTACAGTTCAAAATTTATCGACAGTTTACAATCTCGCGAGATAGATTATATATAAACTAACAGTCACGGTGTTCACAATTATTCGGTGACATATACGAACAACTTCTGTTATTGAGTCAAAATAAACTCATACACAGATGTACATACATAACTGTGTTTCTGACCTTGTCAACTCAAGGTTTTGAGTTTCGCAAAGGGTTCGGGTTTTTTATCTCACTTCCCATCAACCTTGTATAATTTAAATTTTAACAGACCGTTACAACACACTTCTCACCCTTTTCACAATAATTAGGGACAACACAAAAACAATAAACATCTGCTTAGCTTACCTTTGAAAAAATATCTTTGGTAAGTACTGTATTATTTTATTTTAGGAAAACTTACAGCTAAACAGATACATTAACAGTTTATGCAAAATATGGCCAATTGCAAGTTTCCTCATGTAGTATAGAGGGTAAAATTAAATTCATGGACACCCTTTTAAGGGGTCGTTGTACTCATCATTATGAACAACTTTTACTATGGGACCAAAACTGAAACCGCGAAAAAAAAAATCTGCTGTTACCTGTTTATGTTCACATAACTCGTCAAAATGTAGGGAACAGCTGCTTTTTTTCGAGATTTCAGGTTTGGTTCCATAGTAAAAGTTGTTCATGATGATGATTACAATGACCCCTTCAAAGGATGCCCATGAATTCAACTTCACCTTGTATAAATCATATGAAACAGAAAATTGATAAAAGACTATAAATATAACACAAAAAAGAAAAATGACTATTTACGCTAGAAGAAGCAATTAGATAAAATTGTCTTCAATTTACCAACACTAGTATTGAAAATGTCGATATCAGCTTCCTGGCAGGTTGCGTTGTACATACGATTCGCTCTCACTACGTATTGCTTAGTAATATTTTTAAATCAAATCAAATCAAATCAAAAGTCATTTATTCAAATTAGGCTGAGAATCAGCACTTTTCGAACGTCAAAATTACAAAAGACAGTCCCCCAAAAACGCCCGCCCTTCGCCACTTCCTAGTGCTATCGCTGGGAAGAAGAAGTGGCGGAACAAACTCCCCAGCAGCACAGCTGTCTGTTCAGTTAGAATATAGTTAGTTGCATGTATACAATACTAGGAACCTATGTTCAGTAATGAACATTACAAGAAGCTTAAATTATTTGCCATATTATGTCAGCTAGCCACGCCAATATACCAACAAATATAATAAAAACTATACGTACTCAAGCTAAAAAATAATTAATTAAAATAAAAATAAAAACTCACTACCTAAATAAAAGCCTCCAGGCATAAGGGCGTGACAGCTAACACATTTATGCATTGCTGGGTTCGTCACCTAGCTGTCACTTGCAGTCACAGATGATGAACTAGGACCATCGATGTGAAATAAATAAGTAAGTTTTTATTACGAACAATCTTCCCATACCTACAAATGAAGTATATTACAAACGATGCTCGCGAAAGTATTAGATAGTAAGGCGTCTTAACTTAATAACTTCTATGACTCGACACAAAACCTGAGTGGTATTGGCTTAAGGCTAGCTTCCGACAGAAACTAATATTTTTACTAGCCCCTAAAATTGTTCACTTCAAATAATTTGTGGATATTTTTGGAAATACCTTTTCTATGCGGCGTGGTTTAGAAAATCCTTTGTCTATTACATACGGTATTATTAGTAAGCCGTAATTATTTTTATCTTACACAATCTGACATTTCCGGAAAATAGACTGGCGTTTTTCCGGAAATGCCTCAGTGTTGAACAAATTTCTGATTAAAAATGTACGGTCGCACGATCTTAAATTACAGTGCAATTATGGAGTTGGAATTTAAATGGTATTTTCACTTCCAAGATAACTCACCAATAATGATGAATATATCTACGCTACAATGAAAGCTTTTTCCCAAATGGCAAGTACCAAACAGACACCAATATAAATTATTCTCCAAACCAGTGCCGACACATGAACTAGATGAAATAAACCAATAAATATATTCCGAAGCTTATTTCTGACATACGGCTTGACAAAGGCGAGCCGGCAACAAATGGCGATTCCTCAGCGACCGGCAAGACCATTGCCAAAACTGTGTCCGCGAAATATCAGGTACGTCCCGCGGCGAGGACGAGCGTCTAACTCACATCCGAAGTGCTATGTAGGTCACTGTGCGTCCTTACTCCGTATTACATGTAGTTGAAGTGACCACACGGCACGGGATCTCGACACGCTCTGGAACGTTTTGCATTTTTAAATTAATAATGCAATTTTGCTCCCTCCTATTTCTCCCTTCATTCTTCTTTTGTTTTTGCTCTAATTAAGCGCTGTCTTTTGGAAAAAAGTAAACTTAAACAAGACCTTATAGGTACGTAGGTGGATCATAAATATTGCCCTTCATTGATGAGGTCATTATACATGAGTCTCATTAAGTTGGTAGACCTTTAACAACAGCTGAGTCAACTTTGTGTCGTCTTTTGATAGGCACAAGTAATAAGGTTTGAGGAAAACAGACATGTTTTTGATTACTATAAATATTATAATAATGCTGATCTATTTGAATTAAAAATAGTTGCTGAAACTGAAAAACGACATATTAAGGGTCTTATAATGAGAATGCTTAACTTTTATTAAGGTTACTGTGACGTACCTGCAACAGCAGGGCTGGTGCCTCTCAGCGACGTCGACGTTAATAAGAATCCATGAGACTGTTAAATTGATTCAAAGACGATAATAATTCTCAGTTTCCATTCCACAGTTTATGATCAATAAGCAAATGAAAGAAACGCAATGTAAGTAGTAAAAACAAGTTACTGTCAAGAAGAAAACAAAAGCGAGTTTAATAGAGAGGCAACCTCTGCATATTCAATCGCACAAATCTCAGATCATACATCCCATGTCGACACATCAATTCATCACTATGCGCACAGTATAATCTATCAGGGAACATGGTAACACTATCGTTGACATTATTATATAGCCCAGTGCAGTAGTATTTGAACCGTCGCGAACCGAGGCGGGGTGAAGTGGTACAGCGATGTAGAATACTCAAGATGCTTTCTTAGTAAGAACAGTGTATTATTAATTTTCTTGTAAGATCTTGTAGCAGGATACAATTTGTGTGGAATATTAAGCGTTGGTATGGCATGTGATATGTTTAAGTCGTTTATAATGTTATACATTTAATTGTTTCTTGTGTAACGTTGGTTTTTAGCTCTGTTTCATGATTTTATCTGAATTTATTTGACAACAAACTGTAAAAAGCTTACCCAGAATGCACCAATAGTTAATTACCGAGATACTCTCTAGTTATTAAACGGTTTCTATAGGATTACTTTCATCCTTTGTTTTTTATTTCTCTCCGGATCAATATGGCAGTAATTTATGACAAAATTGAGAGGGATAAAAGTGGCCTTTGGCGTGCAAATGAGGTCAGTGTCAAGGGCCCGCATCTCAGCTTCAAGCACGTATTGGACGCCTTTTGTCTTCATTTTGAAGCATTTTGCTCCACATAAAATGCATAAAAATATAAAAACACAATATAGGTAATCCAATATCGCGACATATTCGCCAATAATGTAAACAAATGTGAGTTTATGGAAAAATATCTTTAACTCCTGCACAATAAAGTTCAGTTTACGTTACAACTTCAAAAATTTTTATAACTTTATCAATAGTGCTAGTCACTCTAAAATCAATTTAATTACCAGTATTATAAAGTTGATATTTCTATAACTTGAAATAACGTCAATTTGAAACAAATAAATACATAAAATAGGTATTTTGTTGACTGACGGATAACTTTTCACTCTAGAGAATGGGTAGTACCATTTTTTTATCATTTATATATCATACTAGCCTCTGCCCGCGACTTTGTCCGTATGAAATTTCTTGTTCCCAGACCCACCCCGTAGCATCGCATCGCCCACGCTATCACTTCGTTTTCGCTTAACGTTCTTACTGACTTTTTTCTTTTCGCTCGGCTCCTAAGGGTCATAGCGTGATGGTAAATAGCCTCTTAATATTCTTGGCCTTGGAATTGGCCTATCAAATGTAAACAGTTTGTCTTTAAATCGGACCGGATAGGTTCAAAGATTAACGCGTTCAAACAAACTCTTCAGTTTTATTATTAGTATAGATCCTGCAGTCACCACGGTGACGTACCTAGTGACAGAATGTGAGTACCAACACAAACCATTTTGGTTTAATGGTAGGTGGTACAAAACAAACACGAACCTGTATATCCTTAAATAAATTTAAAAAAGTACCAATTTCCTTTTGGCAGTTAATTGTGATCTTTATACCCACATAAACCCAAAAGCATAATATAAACATGAACTCAAAGACCTAAAGTCTACGGAAAAATCTTTCACAAAAATTTTCGAACAACTTTGCAAAGTAATAGTTGTAGCCGATTCTCCGGCGATAGTTTCCGCCCGAGAGCATCTCTGCTCCCGGACTGAGATTACGTAATCAAATAACATGTTGATAGCACTGACAAATTCCTCTTATTTACCGCCTTGCTCAGAGGTCGTGCAAACAGGCCATGGGAATAAAGACAGGTACACTTGCCACCATACTTCACTGGCGTACTTTGACTTGCGTATGTTTGAACGAACCTTTGCGAATATTTTTTCAACTCCTAATCAGATTGCGTATGGAAATCTGTCCAATAAAGTACAAAGTATTGACGCAAAGTCGTAAACTAAGTCGAAAGTCACAAAGTTTTCTTCGTGTTCCAGTTAACCGAATCAGGTGTGTTTCTAGGTCTACTATTAAATTAAGCTTGGTCTATAGTTATGACATTTCGTGATAAATATTGCGGTGTTTTCGCGAAATATCAGCGGGATATGAAAACAGGCGGTTTAATTCATGACATTATGCTAACAGGGGTATAAAACATGATGTGGCCGATCATCGCGTCGCGGCGACACCATTGATTTGCTCTGAGGATATTGTGATGGACTGAGAGATCGCAAATATTGATGACTATGTGTAAAAAAAAAAAAAAAAATCTTCTTGTTCTTGCGGTTGCTCCATTGCTAAAGGGTGCAGGCCGTCGCGTGTTTCTCTCATTCTGTTTGTAACTAGACAAAACAGTTTTTCCGAAATTATAGATATCTGTATCCGTCAGGCTCATCATCTGCATAGCCTTTTCCCAACTATGTTGGGGTCGGCTTCCAGTCTAACCTGATGCAGCTGAATATACGATATCTGTCCAGGCTCTGAATAAAAATGCGGATTGATTAAATGCATGCCACAACAAAATCCTTCCACAACAGCGCATCAAACGGTTAGTGATACAACAAAATCAATATGCAAAAAATCCTTCGCTTACATAAAAAGAGAACCCTAGTTCTGATTTTAATACTTGTATCCATATTAAAGCCCAATAACTGACTAGAAATAAAACTGGTATTTGAGCTACATTTTTGCTCCCGTGCTCCACATGAACGCAAACAGACTACTTCGGTTTACTTAGTATCGTTAATTTAGAACAATATTTGCGTCGCCACAACATTCGTATTTGCTTCGTCTAAATTACTAACACTGGTTCCACTGGTTTGCATCTTGCATAGTTTTAGTTTGGATGTATGTAGTTTGCATACGTCACGAGCAAAAGTTACGTTAACTTGAGAGTAAGTCGCTTCCGCTGTCGCGCCGCTTATCACTGTGAACTTGGGCTTTGCATCATTTATTCAGTTTCACAGTTCGGCCTATTAGGTTACGGAATATTCCCGCTCTGAACCATTAAGATAATGATACCTCAGTTTGCTCATAATACTGGGCGTGCCTGTACGCGAATTAGAATAAGGAGGTTGTACGATAGTTCACCTATACTACAGTGCGACCGATGAGTGAATGCGTTTTTGACACCTGTCAGTTGTTGTCATGTTCATACAAACGAACATGTATTTTGAGAATTTGATCTTTATTAGCTACTAAAATTGTCACAATGACAGGTGTCAGAAACGCAGTCTTTCGATGGCGGGATTTTAATTAAGTAGGTAGGTAATTATTAGGCGTAGACCGGTTGAGTAAGGTAAATTTTAACTTTAAGTATCTTACCACAATAATTTGGATACGTGTTCAACGCGTGTCTACTGTCAGTCTAACGTCAAACTCCATACATTAATCTCCTGTATAACAGTTGTTTAGCCTAAACGGCTGAAGAACACGGTTTTGTGGTAATACATTAAATGGTTACGGAAACTGGTTACAAACACAAGTTTCGTTTTTGGACAGGATATAAAACAAAAGTTTTTCCTGCAAATATTTTCCTGGTTACAGATACTACGCAGTTTAATTACGTAAGTTGTTTTACAAGGGCTGTACCTTCAGTATCGTACCTACATTACTCAGGGGAAATTACAACACGTTGACCTAATTCTGTAACAATTAATATCGAATAGTTAATTGGAAACCATCATCTCGGCATATGCTTACTTGGTGAAGGTTTCATAAGTTGTTAGTAGTTAGAGTTTAAATTAAACGTTAAGTTAGCTGGTCGACTTTGAGCAGCGAATTTTCTCCAACGGCGAGGTCTTGGTTCAATATGATCATACTAACTTGCCCGCGGCTTTGCCTGCGTGGTGGTTGTGGAACGTACTACCGGAATAAAAAGTATCCTATGTCCTAAGCAATGGTCTACCCGTGTGCCACATTTCATTAAGTCCATTCAGCCGCGAAGACACGAAAAAGTAACATACAGATAAACAGAGTTAGTTTTGCATTTTTTTATTAATTGGTATTGGTATCTATGGATCATTAAGACCCTCATCTATAAAAGGATGGTCAAGCGTTACGACTGGTGCTCACAGTCGGATAACTTAAAGCTTTACTTATACGGGGTGGCAGGGACATCGACGCGCAAACTGGGCCCCCGTTTTTTCTTTTTTTTTGGGGTGGGAAATCATCATATGACTTCTCCCGCTCTGAGCGGAGCGGGAGGAGACCCCAGCGATGACATTTTTCGGCGGTTATAAAAAAATAAAAATCGCTGCTCCATACATTTTGACAGCGATATTTTTTTTACGCTAAAAAAATTCTGCGCTGTGGTCTTTAGAATCATGTTCTGATATCCCTGCCACCCTGTATTGTGGACATAAATTAGATTCAAATGAACCAAAAAACCGAATGAGTATATTGTTTAACTGATCCGAAGTTATTTGATTTTATGTTTGTGTGAATATTGTGGATTTAAGACAGTATCTACATCCCTCCGTCCCTTTTTGTATCCCTTACGTACAAATAATCTTTAAATCGTCTGAAACCCATTGTTGAACGTAATCCGCTCAAAGCAAGCTCCGGTAAGCTGGATTCAGCTTCACATATACAAGTATATAACATTGCTTTACAAGATATATAATTCAGTTGTAATTTATTTAACATATTAACATAATATATGCTAGGAAACTTAAAATAATAATAATGTGCATGTCCCTATATGAAAAATTCGTCCGTGGGCATCAAAAAATTCGTCCGCTTCGCTGTCACCAGGAATAGTGCCCAAAAGGCTGGCAGCATTGCCACGTTGAATGGTGAAGCTGATTCTTTGGCCAAGAAAGAGACCAGCCTTCTGGTCGCGTGAAGAGTCGACCACCGCTTGGTGATATCTCGAATAACCAAATGGGCACTTGGACCTCATGGCCCTAGTGTTTCAATCCCAAACGGCTCGAACCCAATCGGGTTGGAATATTTTCGCCGTTTGAGTTTAAAATGGTTGTTGATGTGCTGTGATTAATTTATGGTCAATTTTGTGCAACAGATGTGGCTGCCTCCATGGTGGGGAAAAACGTAGAAAATATATAATATTTGGGCCAGAACAACAGTATCAGAGTGAATGCTGAATGTAAAATAATTTTGGAGCGTCTGTGCGAAATGTCGTTGAAATTTTTAATTTTTTCTTCGATAAAAACTGTCTTCTAAAATTGGGGAACCTAGGAGGCGCAGTGAACTTTTGTCTAAAATTTTCTTTTGCATTAAATCTGTCTGCAGTCAATTGTCTGTCGGTAATGTCAGAAAGATAAAATTCACATTTTGAGGGGTTAGGGTCCAAGCCAATAGATTTAAATTCCTGCTTGTGGAGTTGTAGATCTTTCAAAACAGTTGAAAATTTTGAGTTTAGTTTCTGGATAATTAGATGAATAGCGAAACTGAAAATGACTGGCCCGAGAGGGTCACCTGGTTGGCATCCAGCTGCAGATTCCAAAACATTGTCCTTGTTTATTACAAGATATTCTGTGAAAAAAGATTAAATTCTATTTTAGGAAAGCATTCTAAGAGTCATTCTATTTTTGTACAGCGAACATCTATTTTCATCGCCTGTTGGTGTGCATTTCGATTGCTTTCCGTATGCAGTTCTCGGGACGGAACGAATATATATGGAAACGGCAACAAATAATGAGAATAGTGTTTTGTAGTTTTATTAAAAATATTTCAGTTTTTACTAACAATTTACCTCTTGGTTTTACTTCTTCAGGCATAGTATTTGATCTAGAAATGAATAAATTTAAATGTCTTAATTTGATAAAATATTATAAATGGACTGTAAAAGTTCTAGTTTTTTAATAAGTGTGAATAATCAGGAGGATAGATAGGTACAGGTCATTGGGCTCCTAAGTAGCTGGAACTTCTTGTCCGTTCTTCTCCATAGGTACCTACTATGCTTTGGAATGGGCTACTAGTTTCATATTTTTGACTGACCAACCCCTTGACAGTTCACAAGTGACTGTAATTGGTTTATTTGAAATAAATGGTTTGAGTTTCAGTTGAGCTTCCAGAAGGCCAATTCACGTAATTAAAAACGTTCGAAATCTAGTCGCAATCTCATCTCAGTGACAATCAATTTCAAAACCTTGTCAAAATGTGGGAAATTAGAGGCATTTTTGACAGATTGAGGTTAAGATCAGACTGTGAACGTTCTTAAAATTACTAGAATTGCCCCTCTGATCTCTTTCAGACGCGACAACGAATCGAGACGTTCTATTGAACGTTACAATTTACGCAATGATACATTGAATATAACTAGATTTTACTGTAAATCTGGAAACAGAACCAACAAACTTATCAGACTCGTAGTAGGTTAGGTATATCCATTTGATGACAACACAAAAAAGAACATTAAACACAAAATTATTTAGTAAACGCGTCATAACACACGTCCTATAAAAATATGTGTCGCGTTCTTTATGAGACATTTAGTGTAGTGCAAACAAAATTCGGCTATGTAAGGTCGCCCTGATGAATAAATGATACAAAACGTAGTGTGTAGTGTCCTTGTGTCAAGGACGTACGTGTCAAATAATTACAATTTGTTGTCATTTACTTACTGATGACTTTATAGATGCTCTTTGTTGATTAAAGTAATTTCTTATCTGAAAACTAGCTTTTGCCTGTGGTTTCGCCTGCGTGGAGGTTGGAAATTATCGCATGGGAACGTACTACCGGTATAAAAAGTAGGTATCTTTATCCTATTCCAGGTCATTGTCTGTATGCTAAATTTCAACGAAATCCGTTCAGCCGTTAAGGCGTGAAAATGTAACAGTCAGTCAGATAGACAGGCCGACAGACAGACAGACAGTTACTTTTCTCTTTATAATATTAGTAGGTATAGATTGTCTGACTGGTGAAATTGGTTCGCCCCCACTGCAAATCTACTTACTTGGTAAGACATGGGTGTTTGTACTCTACTGCTTAACCCAACAGTGAACACAGGCGTGGTGTTTTGTTTACGTTGTCAATTTAATGTTTAATAGTTATAAAGATTAGGTTGTTAGTGATATTGAATTTGTTTGAGCCGAAGGAGACTTAAGTTCAGATTCGTTTAGCACGAGAGTAGAAGAAATTGAAGGGTAACTGTTATGGCACAATACGAAATGGAGAAATGATCTCTGTGAAACGTGTGCGACATTAAAAACAAATCTATCTTCAAAATAATATAAGAAAACAGATGTTCCTGAATGATAAAGATTTGTTCGAAACTGACCCTACGTAAAAGTTTGTATACCTACGAGAAAAGCCGCAGACAGCAGCTAGATCCGAATAGGTATTACAATTATGTCTTATGTAAGCTCATTTTTTTTTTCAAATTCGTTGAAGAAAAAACATCATGACAAAGCTGGCATGTTCTAGAACCAAAAACTCGAAGACATATGAGATCTACCAACTCGCACTGGGACCGCGTGGTGGATCACGGCCCAGCCCCTCTCACCGAGAGGAGGCCTGTGTCCCAGCAGTGGGAACAGCTTATGCAAGCTTCATATTTATCTCACGAGCGTACAAAATGTGATAACTTTTCACTACCAAAGTAATTTTTGTGGTATTGTAAATATTCCAAACTATTCCCTGAAAACTACAATATGCCAGAAAGCCAACCAGTCAGGCTGTACGTGCATATACAAATGTTGTAGCAGTTGGTTGCCAGACCGCATTGTGGTCGATAACATTTGTCATATATTTTATACCAGGGAAATGCCATGTGGTTCGTGTTCCCGTTTCCTATATATAGCTATAGATGTAACACATTACCTACTTACACGACGCGGCCTTTAATATGGTATATCAAGTTTTAGGAAATGTTCTGCTATGTAGAGCGTCGTCGCGGTCCCTCAAATATAAATCAACAAGAAGTCATTTGATTGATACAATAATAGATTGTAGACAACAATCTATTATTGTATCAATTTGTAGCTACAATTATGTAACCAATGTAGGTATAGAATATTTCGTGGCTATACAGTGATCTTATTTATTATGGAACAAAGAACCGGGTCCTGACACTGAAAATAATTTTTATCGATGGATAATTTTATTTGAGGCTGACTATCTCTTTCCAAATGTACCTGTGTGATTAACTCTTTCTAAATCTTGACGTGCCATATTAACGCCCCCAGGCGATGAAGTGTTTAGACATATAGGTATCTACATGTCTCACTGTCTCTATTGTACCTATCTGGGTACAGTATTCGTAATCTACTTACCTATATGCCTTAATACTTTCCACCAACAGTGCACTAGTAGGTACTCTGTTCATTATACCATGATTGAGATGACACATACAATAGTAACCTTTTACGCATCTTTTACGCAATTACAGAAAAGCCATAACCGTTTCACTACAGTTTGACTTCTTTTACTCTGACTTCAAAAGAGACGATAACCTCTGAGATTTTTTCCGCATTCCTTCGCAGGGGTCAGTCAGCTAAGAAAGGCCAACCGGCGCCATCTAGTTTTAAAATAATAACCAAAAAATGAAAACGGTGAAGGAAGGTATTCTCAAAACGGTGAAGGAACATCGTGAGGAAACCGGCATGTCCCAGAAACAAAAATTCGAAGACATGTGACATCTCCCAACCCGCACTGGGCCCGCGTGGTAGATTATCAGCTCACACAGGCCCGGGGTCTTACAGAGAGGAGGCCGAGCAGTGGGAACATTATATGCTGATTATGTTGTAACCTAAAAGTTGTCCTGAAATGTGTACTTGAAGATCTTCTTACAGAAATAGTCATAATTTTGAACTGCATCAACATATACCTCAGCTTTAAAAGCGAGAGACTATGTTCGTTACTCAACGTAGCGCCGGCGCTAACCCTTTTCAGTGACGTTGCTCCACAGGAGAGCGTGCTTTCCGATTGGATTTGATTCTACCGTTAGTCAATGATTATTTATTTATTTATCCATTTATTTCAGGCATCAAGGCCCATATAGATTAGAGATTAGAGTTACACAGTCGTGTCGACGTGTGTTATCAATGGTGAAGGGCGGGCGTTTTTGGGGGACTGTCTTTTGTAATTTTGACGTTCGAAAAGTGCTGATTCTCAGCCATAAATGACTTTTGATTTTGATATCATCTAGGAACCTGGATTTCAGCTTAAACCCCTCTATTAGCAAAGTCAGACAAGTATCTGACGTTTAGTTTTATGTCATGTTAGATGAGATAAGCAGTAGGTATCTACTAGGTAACAACTGTTGTTTATCAAAGCAAATCTGTCGGTAGGTACATATTAAAAATTAAATACGCTTTCTTCGTGTCTGTCTGTGTGACCGCGTTCTTCAAAACTACGCAGCGGATTTTGATGCAGTTTTCACCATTGTTTAGAGAATTTATTTTGAAAGGTTTATATTTACTACATTATATGTATCCTACTAATATTATGATAATGAAATCTCGATATTTTCTCAATTTGTAAAAACCGTGCGAAGCAGGAGCTGGTTTTCAAGCGTAATCTAAGTTGCAATAACATTAGGAAGAACAAGAATAACCTACAAAACTCACACTAAGAGGCTTAAGTACAAGGAATTATTCTTGCTTAAACACGTAACATACTCAAGTGGAATTCTCATAATTAAACGTTTGCTCGCTTCGCAGCCTCCACATTCTACCCAGCATAACGTTTATAAGAGGAATTACATCCGAAATCTGGGATAAAAAGGTACCTTCGTATCCCAAGGGGCTAACGATGCATTCACACTTGTGTGGTCGTGAATTCTTTGGTACTGAAACTCCGAAAAGTTCAATGGTAGGTACTTGCCAAGAAACGTACAAAAGATTGTAGGTATCGTGTGAGTAAAAGAGATACTGAATATATATACCTACATATATTATATGTTTTTATTGGAAACTTGTAAATGGCCTTCAATTGTATATTGTTTATGAACACTGTATAAATTAGCTGTAAGTTTCACGAATAGAATAAAATAAAATAAAATGTATAGTCGTATGTCGTTGCAAAAAACAAGTACTCGCACAGTTACAATGACAAGAGCTGTCAAAGAGAATACTCGCTCAGCAACGCTAGCTCGGTGAGCAGATCACTCTCTGAGGGTCCTGCGCTTGGTACATACGCATCATCATCATCTGCTCAGCCTTTTCCCGACTAGATTGGGGTCGGCTTCCAGTCTAACCGGATGCAGCTGAATACCATTATTTTACATGGAGCGACTGCCTATCTGACCTCCACAACCTAGTTACCGGGTAATACGATACCCATTGGTAAGAGTGGTTGTCAGACTTTCGGGCATCTGATGACCCGTAATACTTGGTACAGACACCAGCAGGTCAAGCTGCCCGAAACTGTCAAATTTTCCCAATCGAACTTGAACCTTAATTGTGTAACGATAAAGTTGAAAATCTATTAAATAAATTTGACAGATTATAGTAGCTTGATGTGCTGGCGTCTGTACATACGCATACCAGCGAGTAATGGCTCGCCGCCGTCGCGTACTCGCTGCTCGTTGCGCACCAACTCGTTTCTAGTTGCTAGCTCTACTCGCTTCTAGTTAATCGCAGATGGTGGATCAGGTGCCTTACAAAGGTAAATTTTTCAGTTAAAAACCTTACATTTTATCCACTAAAACGTGCTCTCCAAAAGCGAGTGTTTATGCAACGTTTTAATACTTTGCGTTTTTGTGTTACTTTTAGCTTTTGATGTAAGTTTCGGTGCAGCTGCATTACTTGAATTCTTTACTTTTATAGAAAATATTTACGTTAGCTGCATCCACATTGTTTACGTTTATTTATTTATTTATAAAGGTACACCAACAGCTTCTGTATACAAAATATCAAATAACAGTAGATAACAGTCATGGGCTTATACAGTTGCCAATAACAGGTGAACCAACATTCTCAAATACAGTGATAACCTAGAACCTACGTTCATGGCACAAAGTACAACCTTTTAGCCACCTTTTTTCAAAAATTTGAATGTACGTATTTAGGTTTTGAAAATAACTCATGTTTAATAAATAATGCGTGAAAAAGGTAAGCAATGATTATAGCCGTGTTGGTGTACATAATTAAGATTACGAGTAGTGAGTATAGATGGTGTTATTAATCTTTTTCACTTAAGAGGGCCCTTCCCGGCGCATCTATCGTCAACGCGAGCACAGTCGAAAAGCTTGTTGTTTCATCCACCGCAATGTTTGAAAAAGAGGCAAAGCGAAAAGAGACAGATAGCGCCTGAACGCTCGGTCGTCATTCGGTAACTTTCGCACCTCATACCGCCTTGTTGACTACGAATAAGTGAGAACGCGATAACATTGAACGAAAAATAGTGTTCGAAAATTTATAAAACTTGTTCCAGGAAATACGTGTTTTTGAATAACCCTTACAAGTTTTTGGAAAAAATATTTGTCATTTAGAATCTCCATTACATGGGCAAGGCTTCTAACGATATGATTTTTTTACTTTTACAATTTATGAGTACATTATGAACGGCCAAATTTCAGGTAAAATTTGTGCAAAAAAGCAGATTTTTGGAGGCTCGTACTGAATTTGTTTCTTCAATTTTTTTATTTTTGCGTGATAGAAGCCTCGATATAGTGCACAAGATTCCTATTAGTTCAAAAAATTCAAAGATAGATGCCTTACAACGACATAATCACGCACGAGCGTTTGTATGAAAAGTACGACGGGTTAGCCGCTTTGTTATGATTGTTATTGTTTTGTGGCCATCTGCCAATATCGTCTTGTCGTATTGTCAATGTCAATTAATGTGAGTTGTCATTGGTCTCTGGCCTTGACATCAAGCAATAGACAAAAGTGTCAACATTTTTACGCTTGAGTACAAGTCTTTTGACTATGTGTATCTTATGTCTTTTTTTCTGTTTTTATTATTATTATTTTTTATTTGTAATTGTGCGTTTTGTTTGTGCAGAATAAAATATTTTTCTTTCTTCTTTTCTAAGATTACTAAGGTTGACTGGTAGAAAATACCTCAGGCGTTAAGTACAGTATGTTTTCCTCGTGCAAAAAAATTTAATAAATGAATAAAATAAATTGTTGTTTCCTCTATCTAACCCTTTGGGAAATAGCGTGATGTTATGTTATGTTATCGTTGTTTAGTGACCCATAATAAGTCCTACTAAACATTGCAGGGTAAAACGATTTTGTAATCATACCGGCTAGGACAACGACGCGTAACCAGTAACCATGAATTCAGCACATGATTTTAGACCCCTTAGCGTAGATTTTTTTTGTCGGTTATCAAAAAAAAAATATCTGCTGTTTCATAGGAAAGTGCAATACCTGCGTGGTCAAAATGTAGAGAACAACTAACTTTTTTTTTAATAACCGATGAAATCTATCGACGTGAGGGTGTTTAGAATCATGTGTTGAATCCATGGTAACAGGTTACGCGTCGATGTCCCTGCCACCCTGTATAGTTCTGGATTTTATTATTCTCTTATCTGTAAAAACGTAATTGAAATATAACAATACACTATGAACGCTATAATCATTTATGTACCTACGACTGTACTGCTTTATTTACAACTTGGTCTGCAATTATATAGTCATTTGGACGCGGTGACAAAGCAAAGCGGAACAAACGATAATAGGCTAGATGCCTAAAAAAATCTAATTAGTCCGTCAGTTAAATTATCAAAAAATATTGGACCCGTATTTTTTCTTTTGTCAATTATATAAAAAATTATGAAGATATCGCCCGTTAAAGTTCCGCGTGACGTCACGCCTTGCTACACTTTTTAGCAAGGCGTGACATCACGACCCCCTATTTCCAAATTTTGACGCGCTTTATCTTTGTCATTTTTTGTTTGATTGACAAAATAAAAAAAATCTTTCGATTTTAAATTCGATTTCGATTTTAAATGACGGCCGTTAATATATATACATTTAATAAATACGGAACCGCATTCTTAGGAAACCAAAGCTTACCTAAGGGCTGTGTTTTTAATAGCTAGATAACTTTTATCTGAAGAATAAGTATGACAGTTTGACATATCTTCTATATGAAAGCTTTCGAACCTATATATACCTACTTGTTTTACGAATAAACTATTTTTATTTATTTATTTAATATTTGTTTATTTATTCTTCTATACAGGGCGACGTCGACGACTGTAACCATGAATTCAGCATATGATTCTAGACCCTAGCGCAGAAATAGATCGCCGGTTCTCAAAAAAAAAAATCGGCTGTTTCATAGAAAAGTACCTAACTAAATCGAACTAAACGATCAAAACTCAAAATGTATGGAACAGCATATTTTTTTAAAATTAGGAATTATTCCTGTATCGCGCGTGCGTTTACAAACATTTAAAGTCACATACACAAACATCCAGACCCGGAACAGTTGTTCCGGGTCTGGATGTTTGTGTATGTGACTTTTGCCTACAGGTACCTGTAGGCAATACAAATATTTATTCCCTGCGGGAATCGAACCCGCGGCACGCAGCGCAGCAGTCGATCGCTCAGCCACTGCGCCAACCGTGTCGTCGAATCCAGTAACAGGTTGAGCGTCGATGTCTCTGTCAATGTGTATAATAAAAACCAGCTCTAAGTAAATTACAACTAAACTAAAAACAAGAGAAAACCAATAAGATTTCCCTACTCATTATATAAAAAAAATTCTATAAAACCTTACCTACTAACAGCAAATTGAATTTTTCCTTCCTCATTAGTTATTATTTCCACCAGCGAGATGTAATTCCCCATCTTCTATGTACTATGTTATAAAGTTCCTATGTAAAACAGGATTGCAAGCGAGTTCCGTGCAAAATTAATGTAGAACTAATCCCCTGGAGACGCCTGTCTCTTCGTTATAATTAATTAGGTGAATATACACCTGCCCTATGTTATAAGGTATTAGCTATATCCTATTAAGTTCTGTTTAGTGTACAAGCACGTCATTATTGATGGGAAGTAATGTTACGCAGCGGTTGAGATGTGCACTAATTTGATATGAGTTGGATTATTATCTTCTTGGGTCTTCCACACACCTATAGGTGGAAGATCTAAGAATGATTGCAGCCACTGTTCCCATGCACAAGCACTTAAAAGCATTCTGAAGGCGACCACAAGTATTTTATTTAACAAATGAACTACCGAGAAATACGTTAGGTATCTACGATAATATTACGCAGATTCCTTGGCTCGAAATACAGTTGTGTTGTCAACATATTTGTTCTACGATTAACGGCTAAAATATAAGATATGAGTTTCTGTTCGCGGCTTCATCAGTGTGACATTTCGGCTCCCGACACATCGCGTCGCATCCCATTGCTCACCCGTCATACTTCGTTTTCGCGTTGCATTCTTTCTGACTTTTTTTACCTTTGCTCGGCTCCTTAGCGTCCTAGCGTGATGGTATATAACCATTAACCTTCCTCAAGAATTGGGCTATCAAATGCAAAAATATTTTTTCAAATCCGACTGGTAGTTCAGGAGATTACCCCCTACATACAAACTTTTAAACAAATTTTACCTCTTTATAATATTAGTAAGATAAGATATTCGGTTCTTGCGCTTCATACAATTCATTTATTCAGGAACAATTCACATTGTGTTTGAAATCATAAAATTATAAAACTAACACATTCATAATACAATAAATCATATAAGATAAAAGAAAAAAAATAAAAAAATAAAAAGAAAATACATTAACAATAAAATTCAATACATTCAATAAATTTGATTAGTTAATGAGAGAATAATATTAGTATGTAGTAACATACTAATATTATTCTCTCATTAACTAATCAAATTTTAAAACGTGGATATGTCGTCGTCTATAGAATACAGATATTTCTTCAATAGGAACGCCTTAAGTGTTGACTTAAATGAGCTCTTGTAAATTATAGTTTTTAAATCCAATGGCAATCTGTTAAAAATCCGGACTGCTTGATGTTGAGGACTATGTTGAACAATATGAAGTTGGGGTATTAACTTGTTTTTAAAGTCTTTCCTGCGCGTACTTTCCCTCAACTGTCTCTCCTCATCTGTTTCATAATTCAGTTTTTAAAATAGTTTTTTTGTAGAAGTGGCATAGGGTGCATGTAGCTCTAAACTACTCTAACTAAACTCGTGATATTTTCGTCACATTTTCCTTTTACAAGTATCTCCAAAGTGAGCGTCGTCCACGGTCCAACATTATTAGGTGCAGCGAGTCTTACAGTCCGTGCGTTGAGAGCTAGTCGTACCTCATATATTGTATACGGGACTAAGGATGTACCCAAGTAGGGAAGGAAGACAAATCCGAAGTTTTAAGAGGGCAAGTGAGGGTCTGGAGTTGTTACGTTTCTTCCAGGTTCTTATTTTGTAACTTAGGTAATGCATGATTTTATGCAAAGGAATTAGGATGTGCTGGTTAATATTAGAAGCGAATACGAAGTTGTTCCGTAAATTATGGGAGACGAGAAAATGTTAGAAGCAGCTGATTCTTTTGAGTAGTGTCTGTATATTTTGATGAAGTATCTAAGAGGGTACGGTTTAGTAATATTTAGAAAAATAAGAATGATTTAGCGGTTTCCAAAGTGTTGGTAACGGGCGTTGTTTAGGCTAAAAGAGACAAAGCAGACTCGACAGACAGAGTAGTGGTGGCTCAGTGGTATCGGCCCTGACTTACGAGCTGTAGGTCGTGAGTTCGAACCCAGGCAGGCACTTTACTTTGTACATTTTATTATATCACCACTGCTCTCAAAACGGTGAAAGAAAACAACGTGAGTGAAAGAAACCGGCATGTTCTAAAACCAAAAATTCGAAGACATGTGACAACCTCTGGGCTCGCGTGGTAGATTATGGCCCACTCGTCTCACAGAGAGGAGACCTTTGTCCCAGCAGCAGAAACAATATAGTGGGATTGTGATAAGTAAGACAGTATAAAAACGTAGTGATGAAAGAAAAGAGAATGTAACAATGCAAATGTATTTCGTGAGTCGATGCAAAAGAGCTGAGAGCCCGTAGGTACTGCATTTGTGTTGTTGGCATAAAAACGGAGCATGCACTTACAAAAAGAAAAATAAATATTTAAATTCAGAGACAGAGTGGGGCTTCTTAAGGGCTACTAATGTATTTTAATGAAGCAAGGCTGGGTCTACGACTGAGCAGTTGTTGAATGTGTAAAACGTCAATGGTTTCTTTGGTTGCGAGAGGTTCCACACTTACCTACATTAATAGCGTAAAAGGGATTGTTTGACTGAATATATAATTAGGGTTTAATATCAGAACGATAGAAAGTGGTGATCACTCAATGTCTTGCAATGTTTTAACTCTGAGATGCAACTAAAATCTTCGGACGACCTAGATGGAAATGGATAATTATGTGAACCAATATCGTCTGCAGCATATAAAGTCGTCGACAAAAATGTTATAGGTACTTAAAAACAAAAATACACAAGTGCCACATACTTCGCGTTCGCAGTTCTTTCACAAGAACACGTCCCATCTCTACGTCACACAAGTATCTATCGGCGGCCATCTTGGACTGGGGCTAAAGCGATAAGCTGGGAAAGTCGAAAACGTAGCGTGGCTTCGTTTCAAAGAGCTCGTAAGTATGCTAAATTGTTGTTTATGCTTATGATAATGTTATAGCCTGTACTTCAGACTCGAAGGCCCATTGAGGCCGAGCGCAAGTGGCCTCACCCGAATTTTTGTGTAGGAATTTTAATTTATAAACGATTTACTGTTTGGAATGTGATATTTGAGAACGGGAAGCCAATGATTAAATTAATTTTGGAAGGGAATTGCATGAATGTTGTGTTTATGGTTTGTTTAGTTAAAGTAATTCAAGGCTTTTTTTCCAAGATTAGGTTTATGAATTTAGTGCAGTCTCGTATTTAATCAATTATTTCGATACATCGAGATGGTGCTAGTAGATTCTCTGATGAATAAAACCTTGATTGAATAACCATATGAATAACATAATACTACGATATTTCGAAATCTAGAAAGTTGCGAAAAGGTAAAACAATTGACGCCAAGTGTTCGTCAAGCCATTAATTCCGCCGCATATTTATAAGCGCCTTTACGACGTGTATGTAATTATGCAAGTCCCTGTTTTTTGATATCGTTATGTTAAATATATTGTCGGTATAATTTAACGGTTATCGTTTTAACTATAACTAAGATTTATGGTTTTTATATGCATAGCGGTTTTATAAGCCAACCATTTTTATGAAAATAGCTCCTTTTTCTTTCCTTCAGTAATCTATGCCTTTTTTAAAAGCATAAGATATTTTTGAGTTTGTTTAGAGTTGATAAGTAATGGTCCAGGCAAGTGTAACTATTTTGAGTCAATGAAAATGTCTCGTCTCTCTGTTAACCCTTTGGAGATTACAGGCGCAATGCAATGTTAGTATGTATGCAAACTTACTCGTGGAATCTACATTCGAACTTGACAAACTTGTAAATGGTCCAATTGTTTTTTTTTTTATTATAACTTGTGTTGTGTCTTTTATTGCATTGAATAAACGTTTTATCTATCTATCTAGCTAATTAATTTTACGACGAGTATCACGCCACCCGTTAAATTGCACAAAAACTTTACTCCGCCTGACTTTCAGTATGTTCCAGCCTCAAAACACTCACTTCACTCCTCTCTAGTACTTTAATCGCAATAAAACCAGCACCGTTCAAATTAAAACCATGATAAACAACAACTTTCAATTAGAAACTCGATAAACAACCTATAATAAACAAGCAGCAACTAAAGCCAAACAACTGCACTCGGTTACAAACAAGTAACATGAGCCCAATCTTGCACAGTTCATAACAAACCCGTATTTATCTGCACCCCATTAATTCGTGCAACGATTACGCGCGCCCGGACGGATCCCGACACATCCGTTCTCTTAATGACCTGGATTTATAGCACTAGATAGTATTAACTCCGTGAGGACTAAAATGTAGATGTGTGGATGTAGTTACGACTGTTTGTTGTTGTAAGTTGTTCTTGTTAGGGCCCGTTTACATGTCCAACAAACACACCTCATCGCAGCGACAGAATGTGGGCAAGCACTGGTTATGTGTGGATGGTGTTGCAGCAACTCCTTGCAGTTGCGTTGTGGTTACGATGTCGCTAGTAGTTACGATGTGGTTAGGTTGTTGCTTGTGTTTGCAGACAGATTCACTCCGGCTGTGACAGTGTCGATGCAGTAACGCAACGTTGTGGTTTCGTTGTGGCTGCGACGTCACTTTGATGTGGTCAGTATCGCCCACATTGTTGATTTTGACGGCCAAACATGGTCCGTGTGAATAGACTATTCATTTTCGTACAAATTAGCGCCCGTCGACATGGTGTCCTTGTGGTGTGGTTGTCGTAGTTAAGGTGTGGTCGTCGTACATGTGATCGGGCTGTTAATTGGTTCATGAAGAATTGTGTAGGTCCACTTTTATGTCTGTATTCTAAGACTTGAAGTAATTCAATATTAATAAGCAAGTAAACATTAACACATTGTGGTTCTGCAAGGTTCTGATGGCAAAGGTACACATCCGTTCTCCTAATGATCTGAATTTATAGCATTAGATAGTATTAATTCCGTGAAGACTAAAATGACGTGACGTGTGGATGTACTTACGACTGTTTGTTGTTGTTAATTAATTGTTGCTGCCACTATTGATACCTTCTAAAACCCACCCGTGTTCCTTCAGTTGTCTATACCAGGGGCCACGGTATCTCTTTCGAACAACCCCCGGCCCTGGCGGCATCGGCCCTAGCGGACCCCGTCACTTCGTGCTGACATCTCCTTGAGGCGCGCGTGGAACACAACGCGCCATCGACCCAGGCCTGATCCTTACCGACCGATCCTTACCGTACTTTCGGTACCTACGTGGGAAATAGTGCAATGAATAGTAGAATGATGAATGGTAGATTTAGCCTTTAATAATTAAATGTAATTGCATTAGCTGGAATTTCAGAGCACACTCGACTAATTATTAACCTACATTTTAAATGTAGGTATGAAAGAAATTGTACAAATAGTAGTGTCTTTTTAAATTGCAGGAAACAGTCTTTCTTAGAAAGCTATTTAGGGTTCCGACCTTAAAAAAAAACGGAACCTTTACAAAATCACTCATCTTCTGCAATTTCCTTTGGAGACCAAAATAACCTATTTTTCATCTTTTTTTCTTTCACGAGAACCATATTATCTTTACTCTATACTCAGGCATCACTCGGTTTCAAGCAGAATCTCACTAACAAGCTAAATCAACCGATCCTGCGCTAATGAGCGCTCACGCGTCAATTACTCCAAAGTCAAGGCTGTGATGTTTCTGCACCATTTGCTAAAATACCTTACCTTTTATACTTTATATGCGAATAATATTGGCAGTGAAACCCACTCTATTTGTATTTTACCTTTCGTTTTAAATTAAACCATTTACAGGCACTTTTGAATTCACAAGGAGTCGATAAGTCAGAAATATGAAGCTAATTGCTCATTCCAAAGCGTAGTAGGTACCAATGAACGGACAAGAAACTCCATGGACACTCTTATAAATTATATTGTTACAAAAATATTAGTTACATTATTACTGTTGAATTTATGGTTATATGTGAGAACGATGTACAAAAGACGTACATGGTAAAAACGTCCAGAGTAGAGCAAATAACAATCCAAAAATAAGAAAAAATGTATTCGGAATTACAATCTAGTCTGTACTCCTGGAACGGTTCGTGCAAAGACACGGCTCTTTTAAAAGCGTGGTTGGAGAAACACCGTAAGCCTTTGTAGCTGTAGGAGTCTAACATAACGATACGACACGATACGAACGAACGACACGATACGATATATTCGTCGATAAAATTATTAGGATTTGTAAAAAAAAAGTCGTCGGAGTCAACGCTTTTTTTTAATAAATCCTAATATCCGCACATCAGTAGTAAACATTTGACATTGACAGTGCCTTTATGCCGTAGTAGTTGTGGTGATTTCCGTATTGCAAGTGTTACCACTGATGACTGTTATAGTTGACTGTACCTGCCTCAAAACTCTATTTACACTTTTTACTACTTGAAAATCAGATTTAAGACTAAGGAGTTTACTTAGCAGCCATACATTACACCAATTAGATTCTATTATAAAGAAATTCAATTACATTTCCGATCTTAATGTTAACTCCATAACTCCAACTCTATAAGCCCCAAAAACCTCGCTATTTAAAAGGTAAACTGCAGTCCTTGCTTTTAGAGCAATCCTTCAGAAGTTAGCAACATTTATCAATAGTGTTAGGAACACTCCAATGGGTAGTGAATCTCCAAACTTCGGGTTCCGTACTTTGCCATTCGGCTTACTAAAACTATTCGCTGGTATCT
Source organism: Apamea anceps (assembly GCA_951799955.1). Lineage (NCBI taxonomy): Eukaryota > Metazoa > Arthropoda > Insecta > Lepidoptera > Noctuidae > Apamea > Apamea anceps. The sequence goes on along the minus strand of OX637507.1, from coordinate 16,060,715 downwards.
GGTCTTGTTTGTTTTAGCGTTTTGGTTTTACCTAGCCTGTGGGATGTTCAAAGGAATGAGCTTTGTGGATGAGGTAGCGATTGTGTTTAATAACAACCAATAAGCCAGAGGGTGCAATAGCTATTTCCTACGAAATTGTGTTTGAAATGAGTAAATATAGGATGGCAGGTACATCAACGCGCAAAATGTTACCATAGATTCAGCATATGATTCTAGTCTAGCATAGAAATTTTTCGTTGGTTAAAAAAAATAAAAACTTTGCCACTTTCAAAAATACGCGGTCACATGTACCATTTTACTACATGCTCAGTACATGATTATGGAAATAAGTAGCTGTTCCGTACATTTAATAATAATTGTAAATAATAATTATAATTGTTTATTGTAATTGTTATAATAATTAATTACCGTTATAATAATTAATTATCGTTCGTTTACTTAAATCAATATCAGAGGGGCAATTCTCGTAATTTTAAGAACGTTCCCAGTCTGATCTCAGTCTCAATCTGTCAAAAATACTTGTAATTTTCCTACATTTTGTCAGGTTTTTGACACTTGTTTGTCGCCGTGATGACTCTGCGACTAGATTTTGAACGTTTTATATTACGAGAATTGGCCTTCAGATCGCTAAAGATTATTTTCTTATAATTAGTCCTGCACCCTAATTGCGTAACACACAATCAATCTGAATCGGTTTCATTTTGACAGTTCAACAAGCTTCATTGCGTTATTTACGTGTTGAGCAGACAAATTTTTCGAACTTATGAAGCAATGGATTAGCAATTTGCTTCAAAATGATTCAGATTACGATTGATCGTGTGTTACGCAATTAGGGTGCTGTAACAACATACCAACAAGTCGTACCAATAGCTTGAAGCATTGTCCGTGGGTGAGCAAGCCAGTATTATTCTTTACTTAACATCAAACACTAAGCAAATAAAATGTAAATCATACACCTACTTACAAAGCAACATTCAAATACCCTCAAGTGATCAAACGTGACCTTTTCAACCACCCACGTTATAAAATATTTAATCAAAAGAATCCTTAGAACCTATGCACACGCCATTAACGCGAGCATAACGCAACAAAAACGCGCTGTACCTTGTTCTGCCTTTTCATAAATGATAAATGATTTTTTTTTATTTTGTAAGTAGGTTTGTACAAACACTTTTACACGTCAATTATATTTTAAAAACTAGATGAGATCCGCGTTTCCCCCCTGACTAGTCTGAGAAGAAAGGCCGAAACAAACTCGGACGTTACAGTCTCTTTTAAAGTCCAGACATAATCTTGGTCAGATCATATGAACACCATGTAGATCGATGTCTGAGATGGTCTTTTGAGGAAAGAACCACACAGATTGAAAGGACCTGTCCAGTTAGTGCACGCATTTGTCAGAAATCGTGCAGCTCAACTCAAAACTTAAGGAGTTCAACGATTCGACGAACAATACCAAAGAAAGGACATTTCGTGTTTAGCAGCGCAGATAATGCGCCCTCGACGCGCCGTCATGTGCATAAGCTCTTAGAATTAAACCCCCACTGATGATCTTTGAAAGAAAATTGGCGAAACGAAAGGAAAATTAAGCTCTTCAGTGAATGAAAAGGTGTGAAAGATTCAGTTTCACAGTGCGCTTTAATTGCTTAGCTTTCAGGGATTTCGGAGACCGACTCATTCCGGCACAGAGTAATGGGATGCAGTAGGTTAATGCGTCCTCGTTTATCTTGATGAAGCAGGCTTTCATTTATTGAAGCTTCTGGTCTAATAGAGTTTATGCGTGATCATAAGGATGTTGATTTTGTTTGTAGGTTATTCTTTTTATAATCAATACCTACGTGTATTCATTCATAGTAATAACATTAGTTTAAAAACGAATAATAGTGACCTTTTGAGTGCTTCTTACAATATTAAATTGTAAGAAGTTGTTATCAATAATTTTCCAAACGTGGTTTTTTGTCGAAAATATTCCCTAGTACGGCGCGACCATTGTATGAACAATTAGCATATCAATATTTATACACTATTCTGCATATTCTGTTAAACAACGCTGTGGACAACCACAGCGTTAAAATTTACAGAGTACAAGTGAGCAGTAGATCAAACTACAAAGTTTGATCTACTGCTCACTTGTACTCTGTGGCCTGTCACTAACGAGTGACGAGTGAGCTCTCCCATCGCCCGGTGACTCATTTTCATTTCGATTTTAACGGATGACGTCACGCCCGATGTCACTCCAAACCTCTTTACATTAATTGGTTTTTCTGTTATTTACTGTCGGCTATTTAGAATGTAAATGCTGGTTACGGTTTTAATTTCGCTCAAAATATTTTACTTTACAGTTATTTTTATGACAATCAATACTTTTGCATGTGGAACTGCAAGCCAAGTCCTTTTAAAACTTTTATAAAAACTATCTTCTGCTCGCGGTTTCGCTCGCATGGACGTCGGACATTATCCCACGGGATACTGCGACTGGGACAATTAGGAGCCAATGTTCTTCCCCAGGACCACATTTATCTCCTTGCCGAATTTCTTCAAATCCGTTCAAGGGTTTAGGCGGAAAAGGACAACAAGGACAGACGGAGTTAGTTTCGAATTTATAATACTAGCTGCGACCCGCGGTTTCACCCGCATACGTTTCGATCCTGTGGGAATATCGAGATAAAAAGTGTCCTATATGTTAATCCTGGCTATAAACCATCCGTGTGCCAAATTTCATCCAAATCCGTTCAGTAGTTTTCGCGTGAAAGAGTAACAAACATCCATCCATACAAACTTTCACATTTATAATATCAGTAGGATTACTAGCTTTTCCCGTGTTCTTCATTTTAGCTCGTGATTTCGACCACGTGAAATTTCTTGCTCTCCCGACCTATTGCGTAGCATCGCATCGCCTGGCCGCGCTATTTTTTCTTATTGCTCGTTTCCTAGGGTCCATAGCGTGATGTCAAATAGCCTAAAACCTTCCTCAAGAATTAGGCTAACAAATGCATAAATAATTTTACAAATCAAACAAACTATTTAGTATTAGTTGTGTGGGGAGCAGTGGTGGCTCTGGACCCGAATTAGGAGTTGTAGGTCGTGAGTTCGAACTCAGATAGGCCCATTACTTTGTGTAAATTATTTCATCACCACTGCTCTCAAAACGGTGAAGGAATACATCGTGAGGTTACGGCATGTCCTAGAACCGCAAATTCGAAGACATGTGGCATCCACCAACCCGCACTGGGCCCGCGTGGTGAATTATGGCCCACTCCCTCTCACAGAGAGGAGGCCTGTGTCCCAGCAGTGGGAACATTATAGGCTGATTATGTATGTTTTTTATGTATTACTGTATATATATGGATGTATTAAAGAAGTACACAAGAAAAACACTTGTCGAACAGATATGTGAATAATTTTGGGAATTGACATCTAGCAGATTTCACTACTTATTTTTTTTTACTTTATATTATGTTGGTCAACGTTGCGGTACTGTAAATAGGCTACCAGCTTGTCGCAGCCTTTTAGTTAGCGGAATTCGTAGGTTGAACCGTAGTTTACTAACTATAGCTTTGACTAGTGCTGCTTTTCAGGAACACTGGAAAATATTGAAGTATAGATAATTGAAGTTGCAAGTACACTGATGATGTAATTAAGTGCTTAATTTAAATTCTTAACATTATTAATTTTAAAAGCGGTGGTTGCCTCACCCGCCAATAGGTAACCACCACACTAATATGAATAATATAATGGGGTTGCCACTGCAACGGCACTGACTTACGGGTGTGAACTCTGGCAGGCGCTTTACTTGGTGGAAATAATATCATCAACACTGCTCCGAAAACGGTGAAGAAAAACATCTGAGGGCCAATTCTCGTAATTTTAAGAACGTTCACAGTCAGAAGGCCAATTCTCGTAATTTAAAACAATCAAAATCTCGTCGCAGTCTCATCTCGGCGACAAACAAATGTGAAAAACTTATCAAAATGTAGGGAAATTTGACGTATTTTTGACAGATCGAGACTGAGATCAGACTGTGAACGTTCTTAAAATTACGAGAATTGCCCCTCTGATCTCAGTCTTAATCTGTCAAAAAATACTTCTAATTTCCCTACATTTTGACAAGTTATTGACATTTGTTTGTCGCCGAGATGAGACTGCGACTAGATTTTGAACGTTTTAAATTACGAGAATTGGCCTTCTGTTTGTAATGTCTTTATCTACAACCCCGCACTGAGCCCACGTGGTAGATTACATCCCACTCCCTCTCGAAGACAAGAGGTCTGTGTCCCAGCAGTGGGACTGTGTCCCAGCAGTGGGAACGTTATAGGCTGATATACTTATGCTATTAGTTTTATTTAAAAAGTTTCTTTTATTAGAGGATACTGCCAAAAACTGTTGTCGCTCCATGTAAAATGCTGATATTCAGCTGCATCCAGTTAGACTGGATGCCAACCCCAACATAGTTGGGAGAAGGCTAGGTAAATGATGACTGCCAAAAACTGCCTTTGCAAATTGATTTGTTTATATGGAAGGCCATATGGGAGCCGTATTAATACCCACGTTGCGTCCGACAGTTTCCAACCGTTCATTAAATATTTACGAAAACGGGTAAATCTGGTGGCCCATTTGTTTTTGGCTTTCAACACCGTTCGCCGAGGTATCAAATTGAAGTTGATTAAATGGACAATCTCCTGCCAATATATTTTAAATTTTAAAGCGTTGTAGTAAAGTATATCACATACCGAATTATTGTTTTTGCTGTAAGTCAGAAGTTGAATAATTGATGAGTTATAATGAAAACGTTGAGTTAAAATATTAGAATAGAATATACTCTTTATTATGTGTACCATATAAATACCCATAAAGTACCCATAGTTTACATAAAGTAGCTGAAATATGTGATTTTTACAAAAAAAAAAAAAAAACAGAAATGATTTTATTATTCGACTGACTAATGATTGCCTCATTGGTCTAGTGGTTCCAAGCGCTAGTGCTGAGCGTTGGGTCTTGGGTTCTGTTCCAGGATCGGGCAAAGTGTTAGCAGCGGTGTAGCAGTCTGGAGTCTGGATTCGTGCCCGGTTCATGGGAATAGGCTCGCCCCCTATTACCTACATGGGATTTAAACATAAACACTGGTGAAATGGCGACACTAACACGACGAAAACTAGTGAATGAAAACTATAGGTACACATCTGCCACCCCTTCGTTGATTACAGGCGTGATGTTATGTTATATTATGACTTTATTTCTGCCCTAGCTGCACCCCGCGGTTTCACCCGCATAAGTTTTGATCCCGTGGGAATATCGGGATAAAAAAATATCCTATATGTTAATCGTGGTTATAAACTATCTGTATGCCAAATTTCATCCAAATCCGTTCAGTAGTTTTTGCGTGAAAGAGTAACAAACATCCATCCATCCATACAGACTGTCACGTTTATAATATATTAGTATGATGTTTCCTTTGAAAAACCTGAGATTTCGACAAGATCTCAAATGCATCGTTTATGTACATTAGCTCTATTAGATTTATTCTTCATTGGAATATAATTTTGTAAAGTTATTATTTTAAAACACAAACAAGTTGAAAGTTGTGAAAGCTTTCAAAGCTTTAAAGTAATTAAATAGCCATCAGGCGGTTACAAATAAAAAGGTTTCGACTTACCGTGTCCCTTTATTAATAAGTTAAGTACATAATCTAATGAGTTAAGCGGAAGGGTTTCTGTGTACCTATTTTATTTTCTAGGGCAATACGCTCGAACAATAAAATTTTGTGAAATTCGTCAAACACGGTACATTCGAACCCAAACTAATGCGATTTGAGTTTAAACGTGCTCAGGCAGGAATTGACACTGTTAGGAAAATTTAATAACTTGAGAGCGACGCTTAAGAGGCAGGGGGCATTGCACATTGCTCACAGAACAAATGGCTGATGGGGCCGAAATGTTCTGTAGTGGCGACCGCATACCAGAAGATGTAGTGTTGGAAGGCCTCTCAAGGGCAGGACTGATGACCTTGTGAAGGCCACAGGAATCCGCTCAATACAGGAAGCATAGAACAGATCGAAGTGGCGGTGGCTGGGGAAGGCATACATATGTCCACTAGTGGACGTCTTTCGGTTAAAATGATGATGAAGAAGATAAGTGAAGCGAAAAGAGTAGATTGTTATTTCAAGTTTTGGTCTTTCAATTAGTTACATCCTAGAATCAGTTTTGTCGGCTTGATTGACACAGAGACTTACCGGTTGTGGGTTCAATTCTCATTCGGATAAATTATTTAGGTTCGTGGCCTACATATTGACCTGGATTTGGGTTTTTCTGTAATTTTTAGAATTTGGCAACGTTTTTACTAGAGAATAGTATTTCTGGAATGTACCGTATCTACTACAAGTACCTACTGTTTAAGCTTTTGGTTTTAGTGCTCATATACACGAGCGACACGCATCAACGACACGCCGTCGACAACCTGCGTCTCGTGTATTTGAGCATCGTACTCAAATACACGAGCGGCGCGTTGTCGACGGCTGTAGTTACCTCTGCCGTTGACGCGTGTCCCTCATGTGTATGTACACTTACAGGCATGATATTTCAAAATACATTTCCTTATCAAATACCCACTTTTTTCTTTCCTCCACACATGAAATAAAAACATCAACTCCAAATATAGCCATTAGTCCACACACGCGATTTCTAAGACATTATTTATAGCCGTGAATGGCAGCACAACACATTAATAGCCGGTGAAAGGGAAAGTGTCTCACGCTTACATAGTTGTATGTTACACACAAGAAGTGGATGTAGACCTTTATTTAAGGATGGGAGAATGGTGACGAAAAAAGCGGTGAGCGGATTTTAATAAATTGGTATCGGATAAGATATGAAAGACAGCCTCGTCGGTCCACTTTTCGCAAGTGTAACTGCTCAGCATGATTCTACCCCCAGGTAGGGCACTGTCAGTGTAGTGCATAATCAGCCTATAATGTTCCCGCTGCTGGGACACAGGCTTCCTCTCTGTGATAGGGAGTGGGCCGTGATCCACCACGTGGCTCCAGTGCGAGTTGGATAGATAGATGTCACATGTCTCCAAATTTTTGGTTCTAGGATATACCGGTTCCTCACGTTCCTCCTTCATCGTTTTGAGAGCAGTGGTGATGCAATAATTTATACAAAGTAAAGCACTTGTCAGTCAGGGTTGAATGAAATAGGGATTCTCAAGATAAATGAAAAAACTGTTTGAATATAAATATACAACCTATTATATAGATTTTACCTTAGTTACTGTACAATGCTTATGAGTCGTGGTATATAACACAAAATTATGCTACTGCATGATCATATTTTGATCATCTTGTCAATTTTTTCATGTGTTTTATTTTCTAGCAAGTATTTTATGCAAAAACAGTAACAAAATATGAAGCTTAAAACAAGCGTAAAGAAACTGTTTTAAAACCTGATCATCTCTGGTGAAATCTATTCACTAATCTACCTACCCCTCCGGAGAATACAAACGTTATACGTGAATTGGTAAAATATATGAGAAATATAATAATAGGTAAAGGCAGGGGTGAAAGTGTATTGTATTGCATAGTGGGTGGTCACAAGAGAAGCCTCGCACGGAGACCTTGATGCAGGGAGCGGTGTTAGAGAGCGGCGCGGCTAGCGGAGCGGGAAAGAAATCTAAAATACATTCATTCACTTACAGGCATCCCACAGCCTAAACCACTGGGTTTGAATTTTTGCAGAGGAGTTCATTTTCTGACGAATGTGAGAACTAAGGAAGGATTTTTGATAATTCAAGCCGTAAAGGCGTTTAATACAGGATGAAACTTTGTACCGACGCGACGTTCTTCCTTTTTGCCGGTGGGCAATTCCATCGGGCACATGAGTATTATTACTAGAAGTTTTTATATTTGGCCAAAATTAAATGTAATTTTATTTTGTGGTACCTAAAGTTTTGGTGTATTGATCGTTCTTTCGAAATCTACGGTTGATAATAAAAATAAACAGTTATAACACTACATTTCATTTATAATTTTATGTTAGATTAATAAAAGTAATCATAAATAAAATAGTTTAGTGGCTTATGGTAGTAATCGCTATACATAGTTGAGTGCTACGTTGGCGTAGCAAGCTTGTAGCACCGTAGCATATTGTCGTAGCGGTGTAGCACACCGTCGTAGCGGGTACACGGTCTACATTGCTTTGGTTTGAGATCATTTTCTATTAATTGCTTTTACTATTGTTAACTATCCATTGTTCAGAACTAAATTAGTTAGTTATATCATCATTTAACGCGATTGAATCTGGATACTTGACTACTCCAAGCTTTTCATCAAAACAAATGAATTTCACAAAAAATACTATAGAAAATGTGTTTCAGAGGGATGTTAATAGACTCTGTAGATATGAATGTATATAGAATGTTAATGCTATGAACGAATACGTCGTGTATTGCTTATAAAATAAAAACTATTTATTTATTTCTGGCATCAAGGCCCATATAAACACATACAATACAATATTAATATAATTTAAAAATACTATAAATACATACAACATTATAATTACTAACTAACGCGCATAAAACGTCTGCGTCATGTTTCGCTTACAGGTGTCATCTCGCTATCTTGCTATCTCGTTGGTCTAGTGGTCGCGGTAATGCTGAGCATGAGGTCCTGGGTTCGACTCCCGTGCCGTCAAAAGTGTTATTGATTTTTTCCATCTGGAATTCCTGTAGCAGCTCGGAGTCTCGATTTGTGCCCGGTTGCTGCCAGTAGGCTCTATTACATCGGACTTAAACATAACTGGCGAAATGTGGGTGTATTACCTATAAGTACACCTCTGCCAACTCTTAGGGGAAACATGGCGTGAAGTTATATCAATAGATTCAAAGTCTCCTTACTTTGAAGGCGGTCAAAATTACCGCAATATCCAAAAATTTTCGTAAATTGGGCGGCATTATCAGCCTATAATCTCACAGCTGGGACACATGCCTCCTCTTTTCGGGAGGGAGTGGCCTGCATCAGGTTAGACTGGAAGCTGACCCCAACATAGATGGAAAAAGGCTAGGTAGATGATGATGTATATGTAACTATTTCCAGACGTCGCACATAAACACAGTTCACATCGCCGCAGAATACATTCAAGTTAGGTTTGCATTACGGCGCATTGAGATCACAGGGCTTCCCGAAGCGTATGAATGGTGTAACGAAGTCAGTAATGTAGCAGTCGCGTGCGCTCTGACGCACATGTTTGTATCTATCTGTATCTGTTTATATGGGGATGTAACCTACTTCCAATGTCTTTTGGAGCGTGTTATTTAAACTGGATTTTAGATGGGTCATATGGGTCTTATGTTTGTAGTTTTGTGTAGAATTGTTATCTTCAATTCCATCCAATTGTTATCTTGCAATTACTTATAATAATTATAAAACTCAAACTCTGAGCTTTTATTTCAATTAACACTTTTGAATTGTCAAGGCGTCGGTCAGTAAGTCAGAAACTTGAAGCTCACTCGTTCCAAAACGCATATCTCTCTGGAGACGAACCGGCACGAACTCTAAAAAAACGGGCAGTAAAATTGTAATTTTATATCTGACTATTTCTTGTATCTTTTAGCTGATTAGAGATTACGGAATGGGAAGTTTACATTTTGCTGTACATTATCATAAAATGTTGTTGTGAACACCTACATGTTACTTTAATTTTAAAATAAATCAGAGGAGCAATTCTCGTAATTTAAAACAATCAATATCTAGTCGCAGTCTCATCTCGGCGACAAACAAATGTCAAAAACTTGTTAGTTACTGAGATGAGACTGCGACTAGATTTTAAACGTTTTAAATTGAACTGATGTTCTGGGATCGATTCTTAAGCCCAGAATTATCAAATCGCTCCGCTTGATTCCTATACACACGACCTTCTAAATCCAGGGCTGCCAACTGCAGGGCACAATTATTTGAAAAAAAAAAGAAATCGCTCTTCTATCCGCTACGCTTTGCTCCTATAAACATAACCTAATAAATGCAGGGGTGGCAAACGTGCGGCCCACGTTATTGAATATCAATACCTAATGTGTTTGCGGACGAATGGCCGAATAGCAAATCCACGTAACAACTGTGTAACCATTTTGTGTGGTACATTATATACTAAGAATAGAAGACTATCTTGTTAGTATCTCTAGAGGACGGTGAGTTGAGTGTATTGCTGTGGTGTTTTAGTAATTATACCTTCCACTAATGTAAGTGGCTAGTGTCCATTAAGAAAATATGTTAGTAATCATCAACTCGCTGTACCTAATCGTTTCGCTTTACATGCACGATTTAGCAGTAAAATAAAAGTGGCATACCTGCAGCTGCGTGGGAATCATCATCATTTCGTCACGTCAAGCACCGTCACTTCGACCGGTTCTGTACTTCCCGCATCTAGCGGATCCTCATCCATCAGCCTACCTTGTGAAAAGCCATCTAACGCTACGTCTGCATTGGGATAGATATCATTAAACAATATGATCATCAAAACGAACACAAGGGCGTACGAAGGAGCAACATCGTGGCACGTGTTATTGGACGAACAAACAAAACATATCTTTTAACATAGCCTTATGAATGCAGGGGTACGTTACGGAAAATACGGATTATTTTCCGTAACCCGGAACGTATATTAATGGCTGTTATTCATAATGGTGTACATAATAAAGAGTATTTTTATTTCGATTCTAAAAATTCGTTTGAATGGATGACTGTCTTCTGAGGTGAGCGAATGACTGTAAAAACACTACAACTGTGTCTTCAGCTTAATGTAATTGGTTGGTGACAGGTTTTATTATACTTAGTAAAGAAATAAAAAGAATAAAGTTGCACCCGCCCAGCAGCCAATCCTGCTTGGTGTCCAAAGTGGGAATATAAAATCATTATAACCCCGCTTCGCTTGCTCCAATGTCCATGGCCTTATGAATGCAGGGATGGCAACCACGTTGCCTAGGTAATTAAAAAAATATAATATCACTAGCTTCTGTCCGCGACTTCATCCGCGTGAATTTTCTTGTTCCCCCACCCACCCGTTGCATCGCATCGCCTATACACGCTACTACTTCGTTTCCGCTTAGGGTTTTTTTTTTGACTTTGTTTCTTTTTTGCTCGGCTCCAAAAGCTAGCTTTGGACAAAAGTCTAGCTTAAGATTGCGAATTTACGAACCACGATGAATACACATTTCTTTTATTTTCAAGCTCAAATGACTACTATCGATTCTCATACACAAAATTATCCAGTTACCCACTACGCTTCAAACAATGGGGTTAAAAAATATCACTCAGTTACCCGCTTTGCTCTGCTCTTATACACACACTCTTACGAATGCAGGGGTGGCAACCGCGCGGCCCGTGTAATTGGCAGTAATAAACGGCTGCGCCGGGTTTATTACGCGCCGATCCGGCAAGCAGGCCGCCCCGACGGCCGTTTAGCGTATCAAAAGTGAATTGAGCCCGCTTGCGGCCGTTTCTGATATGTTTATTTTGTTCTGATTAAATTCATTGGTGGAAACACTGGAACCCTTTGTTAATTTGAGTTGAATGTTTGATGATTGCTACTGGTGGGGCAGGGCTTGAGTTGAATTTTTAAAGATGAATTTTTAGATTGATGGGATAGGACTTTAAAAATGGATGCCTTGAATGTAAGAGCTATACATACCATTATTATTTCAATTTTATTATTCTAGCTAGATAGGTATTTTTTACTTTTTAAATATAATTATTAAACCACGGCGAAGGTGGTGTGGCGATCTAACGAGGTTTGCAAGGCCAATATGGTCACAAATCGCTCAAGACAGGGAGGTTTGGAAGGAAAATGGGGAGGCTTTTGCCCAGCAGTGGGACACAATATAGACTAAAGAATTAAAAAAAAATATATCTGGATTCTAAAAATAATGCGATAGTTACAAACAATGTCAACTTGTAACCTGCTTGAAACGTTATAACGAAACGAGAGACGAGAAAAGATACGATAGATAAGAAAAAATCTAATCTAATTTAATTTAATCTGTGTTATTTATTTCATTGTAATCAATTTAGCTTTTAACAGTTCATTTTTTACTATATATTTTTTTTCAAACTATTTATTATTATTAATTGTTTTATTTAAATAAATTGTGTTATTATCTGCGCATAATATAGCGTATGCTGTGCTTTTCTGTAAGTGAAGAGGCGCTTAGACTTAAGTTTGCAATGTACAAATTATAAAGTAACAGTGTACTCATTGTTAAAAAGCCTAATAAATAAATAAAAATAAATAAATACGACTAGAGGTAGGTAGGTAGTTGACTATTTAATGTATCTACTCGTATATTTTCCATTCGTAAAATAACGACGTATTTTACCGTAACCGTATTGTAATGTATTTTTTTCTTCGTAAACTAACCAACTATTGATAGTTATTTAGTTAGTTTAATAGTTAGTAGTATAATATTGAAATATTTTATTCAATCAACGACAATATAGCGCGCAAGAATTATTTATGAGCAAATAATATTTTATGATATTAAAATGAGTATTTTCTATTTTATTAAGTGTTAAATTGCATTAAAAAATATTTCAACAGAAATAATACAACAGCAATGGACTAACTCATCTGCCTAGCCTTTTCCCAACTATGTTGGGGTCCGCTTCCAGTATAACCGGATGCAGCTGAATACCAGTATTTTACATAAAGCGACTATCTGACCTCCACAACCCAGTTACTGGGTAGATAATACGGTACCATTTGGTAAGACAAGTTGTCAGACTTTCGGGCTTCTGACTAGTAACGACTGTCAAAGAGTGAATGACAGCCGGGACCAATGACATAACATGTAACATATAAAGATGGTCACCCATCCACAGACCAACCGCGGTAAGCGTAGCTTAACCTGATCGATCGACCTGTGCGGCTGTTGATATTTAGCCTCGGGCCCCTCCCAGCAATGGACTAATTATCAACCAAAAAGGACCGCCAAAGGACTATCAACCGAAAACCTACACAAAATTAAAACTTCAAAAGATTACAAAATAAGACCGGCACCCTAATTGCGTAACACACGATCAATCGGAATCGGTTTCATTTTGACAGTTCAACAACATTCATTGCGTTATTTACGTGTTGAGCAGACAAATTTTTCGAACTTATGAAGCAATGGATTAGCAATTTGCTTCAAAATGATTCAGATTCCGATTGATCGTTTGTTAAGCAATTAGGGTGCCGTGTCTTCTTTTATCCTCAAAGCGCCCACTTCTTTCATAATCAACTAATTAACTAAATCCTCCTTAACTCTTAAATCTCCCAGTTCATTATAATTTCATGTGAAATACCGCTTACCTCGCCAAACAATTGAATGTTAAACTCGTAGTAATTAAAAGTAAACGGAAGGAGGTAATTTGCAAGTTCAAGTCTACGGCACGCTAACTGAGAAACGTATTACAAACTACGTGCCGTTTAGCGTCTGGTTAGTTATTACAGCTTAAGATTTTTAAAGTTTACTTAGAAAAGTTTATTAGACCCTTGGCTAAATAATAACAGCCGCACGGATTGATCGAAGGTTTGATATCCATTACATATTGAAATCCCTCCGCACCTCGAAAATCACGTTAAGCCTTTGGTTCCGGCTGTCAATCTTTGATAGTCCTTATCGTCGTAGTCAGGAGCCCAAAAATTTGACAGCCTGTCTTATCGTGGGTACCGTGTGTACCCAGTTTCTGGGTTGTGGAGGTCAGATAGGCAGTCGCTCCATGTTAAATACTGATATTCAGCTGCATCCGGTTAGACCGGAAGCCAACCCCAACATACCTATAGTTGGGAAATGGCTAGTCAGAGTGATTGGCTTAGAAAAGTTTATTAGAAAATTTTATTGGGTAGTTCTGGTAAAGTGCCGCTAGATGGTGCTAGAAGCGTTGTATGAACGCAGTCGTGAGTCCCTGACATAGTTTTTTGTGGTAAATTCGTTTGATGTTTTGTCTTTTTTGTTAATTTCAAACGGCTTTAAACTTCCTTATCGCCTGTTTTCTTGTCTCCGGATAAGTTCCGGTTGACTTATTAAGCAGATAAGTTTGGACCTACGATTAATTTTTAATTGGTCTTGGGAAACGGCACCCTAATTGCGTAACACACGATAAATCGGAATCTGAATCATTTTGAAGCAAATTGCTAATCCATTGCTTCATAAGTTCGAAAAATTTGTCTACTCAACACGTAAATAACGCAATGAATGTTGTTGAACTGTCAAAATGAAACCGATTCCAATTGATCGTGTGTTACGCAATTAGGGTGCAGGTCCATAAGATGTTATGAATGTATGACTTGATATAAACAGGAAAATATACAAGAAACACAAACAAACAAACAATAAATTAATAGTAAGCTTGTTAGACGTATATGCGCGTAATAACATATTAACCTCCTGACACAATTATTTGTTACGTGCAGGGCATGTGGACTGACGAGCTTCGTATTTTTCCTTCTTTCTTTCTTTCACAGACGATGATTGTATTTGCTCTTTTGTTTCAAGCCAGCACTTTGCTCTCGCGGTCTCATTAGCGAACGTTTCAGCATTTCGCTTGTCAATGAGTTTTTGTATTTGCAATTTTAAAGTAAAGCTGTATTTTTTATACTGTTGTATGATAAATGGTAAATAATTATATTAATTTTTATTTCAACGAGTCAGCGACAAAATTCGCAGGTTATTTCGAAACTTTGTAAATAATTTTAATGTTAGATTTAATTATATTTATAAACATACTGTAATACTAGTAATTACGAGTATAGTGTTCCTTATGCTTCAATCACGTGCTGTAAGCAAATTATAAGTGGCAAGTTTTCATTCATAAAAATCCTTCATCATCAACCAATCATCTTATCAGTTCCACAAGGACAAGGGGGTTTTATTTAAGGGTGCACATACACGAGCTACACGCGTCAATTGCAACGCAGGCAACCGCAGCCGTCGACGCGTCGACGTCTGTCGCCAACACAGTTGGCTCTGCCTTTGACGCGTGTAGCTCATATGTATGAGCACTAACAGAGCAACCATTCGTCTGTAAGTGCATGTTTGGCTAATTTATTTATAAAACAATTGCTTGCCGCACAGTAAACACAAAAGCGCGCAGCAAGCCAAAAACATAACAAAAAAGTAAAAAACATAGATTTTCTGCTATACATAAATATGTCAACTTTGGGCTCCTGGGCAATCAGGGCGTTCAGCAGATTGATCACCTGGGTTGTGGGAGCATAGCGAGCAGTATGGGTACCTACGCACTGGCGGCGCTGCGAAGAGGCACCTTGAAGCAAAGGCGCGCGAAACACTCATACTAATTTTCCTTGATAGTCACTTTTATTTCCATTCGTAGTTTGTCTGGTGCGGCCTTGACTGTCAGGCCTGCTACCAATTTTACAGTATTTTATCGTTTTAATGTGCCAACACGAGTGATGTAGGTACTCATCGACTAATCCTATTTTCCCCTCCACTATACGTATGGCACGTTCCCCAATATCAACTGAACTATATGGACTTAAAGACTCACATGTGGTTCTACTGGCCCCTCGCCAGAGCCAGCTATTAAGAGAGCAGTGCATCACTATGTGCCAAGTCAATACACAAGAACATGATACTCGGAGTTTATATTGTTCTGGGAGTAATTTATTGGACTAATAAGCTGTTGCTTTGGACGGGCAACTTTGAGAGGCAGATGCAACATTTGACTGTGGTTGTTCTGTGATACTTACTTTATATTTTCACACATAAAATAACGCCTGTATTCCCGAAGGGTTACGCAGAGGTGTATGTATACAGGGTAATTTGACGTATTCTTTCCAGGATGTGACAGTTGGACCCATTTGCAACAACTAAGCTCCCCATAATGTCTAGGCGAAAATTTATAAGATTCGAAATTTTTATGTATTTTTGAAAATTCCCCAGAATTCGTCACTAAATATCACTTTTCTTTAAATTCTCTAAAATAATGGCTTTAATTAACTGATTTATGTTAACCCTTTACTTCCTCACCACCCAGCAATCATTCAATACTCATAAAGCGGGGGCGTTCGCACTGGACCAGCATATGATTACAACTTTCTGTTACATGCTGTATATATAAGATTTTTACCCTCTGACATATTTTTAGTCACTGAAACACGGGCGTAAAAACGCATTTTATTATAAAACTAAAGCACTTTACACCGCTTTCAAAGGCTAGAGTGTTCAACTTTGATGTTTTGTTCCGTTTTCAAACATTGTTCTCTTAATAGTTGCTATTGTTATCTGCAGCTAAAGAATGTTGAGTGCAGCCTGCGTGTGGCTTGCAGAGTGCCGATGTAATTAAAGTTGTGCTCGCAGAGTTGTGCCTTGTTCGGGAATGGCGAGAGTTCCGGCTTTTTCTCGAAAAGTTAGCCGTTTTTAGGGTGGTTCTTTGTGAATGATAAAATGGGAATAAGTTTAATAGGGAGTCCAGTTAAATACTTACCTAGTTTAGATTATTTTACATAAAAAAAATATTAAAGATAAGAAAAATGATGATGATAAAAAATGAAAATGATAAAATGATAATGATTTAATTTAAGAAATTATAGAAAAAATACATTATTTGTTTCGCTTGCTAATTTTATATAGTTTTCTTCTACCTATTTGTTACTTAGGTACTTTTTTATTAGACATTATTTTTTCTTCTTTCATCTTCAGACTTCCATCTTGTTTTAAAAGTTATTGTATAAAAATATCCATCCTTTCATCATCCAGCTACATTCAATACGAGAACTTGAATTTTGTTGAATAGAATTTAGATTTGGAGGTATAAACTCAACAAGTACCTAAGCATTCCATCCATACATTATATTAAAAACACCGAGTTTAAACTGTCCGATAGCAAAATTGATCGTCTTGTCGCAACATCGCCAAACAATAACAGCATTTGAACAAAAGACGATCAGATCCATGCGCCATCAACCTTCGATCGTGTAGCCCCTACCTTGATTGATTGACTCAACTGTTGATTACCCCGCACCTACCAAATATTACGTGGTCTCTAACAACAAGAGATTTTTCAATAGACAAGGGTCAATGTATTCTGGTGGGGGCTATTGTATGGAAAAGAATGGGAAGGATGTCAAAATGTCTTTTTAATGGAATGGCGTTTTGGTGTAGTGTTGTGAATTTATAATGGTGTTTAAAGTGAAGGTAGCAGTGATTTTCTTTTATATTCTGTCTTGTCATAATGTGGGCACCCCCCTTTTTTTTTGGGTGGGAAATCATCAAATGACCTCTCCCGCTCTGAGCTGAGCGGAAGGGCGTGTCAGACTTTTACTGACTAAAGCCCACCCGTGTTCCTTCAGTGGCCTGTGTCAGGGGCCACAGTATCTCTATCGAACAACCCGCGGCCCTGGAAGGCATCGGCCCTAGCGGACCCCGTCCGTTCGTACTGACATTTCTTTGAGGCGCGCGTGGAACTCAACGCGCCGTCGACCCGGGCCTGGTCCTTACCGGGCGGCGAGCTGCCCATTGCTCGCCGCCCGCAAGCCCGCGCCTACGGTGGCCGGGAGTCGGCTGTTGACTCCCGTCCAGGGCGTCTCCTGCGGTGACTAGGGGCGTGAGGGCGCAGTGATTGCCTCTCCCTCACGCGCTCCGCCTCCTCCTTCGCGAGCATTACTGCTTCGCAGAAGGAGGTGACGGCCTCCCATGCACTCTTGCTCCGTATCATGGCCTGAATCAGGGGCGGACGCGAGAGATCGCCGCCACGAGGACACGGCGGTGTTCCGCCCAAGCCGGGCAGACCTCCACCATAATGCTCCACCGTGTCCTCCGGGCGATCCACACAGTGGTGACACTCTGGCGTTTCCTCCAGCCTTATCCTGAACAGGAACCTCCCGAAACAACCGTGTCCGGTGAGGACTGGCGTCAGGTGGAAGGTGGCGCCTCTCTAGCCACTCCTCAAAGAGGGGGACTTATCGCCGCAATTGTGGCGTGATGTGGGCACTCCTATAATCATAATATTCTGTTTGACCTTTATAGGTATAATTTTTGTATTTGGCCCAGGACTGTTTAATATTTTAAGGGCTGATTTTCCATCGCCAGTTAACTTTTATTCGAGGAATAAAATTGACGTTTGACAGTTTTTTTATGAAATGACTGTCTAAATTTTAAAATTATTCCTCGAATACAGTTATCAGATGATGATAAGATAACTTTTATCTGAAGAACAATTAATTTATTAATTTTTAGTTTGACATATTTTCTATAAAAAAAAAAATAGTGAAACCGCAATATTTATTCCTCAGATAAAAGTTATCTGAATATTGAAAAATCAGCCCTAAGTTAATGATTTTATTTGTCTGCTAATTTTCCATGCAATAAATAAATTATTGTTTTAGGAAAAGTTTATACCAGTAGCAGGCTTTATCATCCTATTAAGTATATATACCAAAGTTTAGGTACTATAAAACGAGAACAGTTTGAACAGCTGGCTCCTACATCCATCAATCAATCAACTCATCCCACTTCTGAACATAGGCTTTAAAAACCGACGCCATAATTATTTCACTATTCAATTTTACTTTAAAAGAGTTCATCCAATCAAAAAATAACAAAAAAATATATATATATATATATATGCAAACGGCAAACAGCAGCACATCCATTAACAAACATTCGTTATTAAAAAGCTTTCCTCATCCATCAATTTTCCCTAGAATAACAGTGTAAAAAACTATGTAAATTTAGTATTTTCCTGCCATACATATAAAACCAACTAGCTTCATATTCATAAATCATCACGAGACCGGTAGGCTATACCTTGCCTAACAAACAATACCATGTTCGATCACTCCCCATGAATTGCGTAGCGTAAAACCATATTTCTCTTCATATCACCCTTGTGCCCTTTCCAAAAGGTTCAAAATTGCTCTGTAGTATTGTTTGTGGGTTGTAAGTGTATGTTTGTCAACAAGAGCTTAGACTGCTGTTAACACCAGCGACCCTGATTGATGATTCATGATTGTTTACGAAGTCAGTTAATGGTGGAGAGAGTGTGTTCCGTTTTCGGCTGTAGCAAGTCTGTTTGTTGACATTTTTGTCGTTGGGAAAGGATTTCTAGTTTGTAGGAAAGGGTAGAAACTAGGAAATAAGATATAAATAGTAAGAGAAATAAATTAGGGTTGGTTTGTTTATAAATTATGATGGGACTGGGTCTTTTACGAATTGTATGGATTTTTCAGTTATTGATGGTACACTATAATCTCACAGGTAAACCGAGGAGTTTATACTATGTCATAGAGTATTTAATTTTCGGTGTACTTCCCGTTCACTTCTAAATTGTCCATTTTGGTGGACAAAAGTGCGTCGGTCTTATAGCTTACAATTTACATGTATCGAAAAGTCATGCATTTCATAACACACTATTTCCTCTTTACAGCCTCGGCTAAAGTTAGCTGTGTGCACTAGCCAACCATAGTAGGTAATTGATGCTCGTCACTATGCACAACTGAAAATGATCCTCTTTTGTTCAGCAAATTCCCTTGTATAGTGAATACCTGCATTGAGTGATTGGGATTCATAGTGGATGTTGTGATGAATGCTTTATAAGAAAATATGTTCATATTTCGTGATGGGAGGTTTTATTAAAAGGCAAACGTCTGTTCTCATACAGTGAAGTCAATTACATTGATCACTGCTTTTTTTTTTTAATTGCCTTTCATGTCCTACTGCTGAGCAAACGCTACTCTCTTTCTACGGCTCTCTGGCCAGAGCTGCTAAGGAACAATCTTTGATAAAAGAAGTCCAGCTAATCCCACCATCTCCGTCGGGCCTGCCGCGATGTCGTTTACCATTAAGCGGGACCCACTGGGTCATAAGTTGGGCACATTGGTCCTCTGACATGCGGCAGATGTGTCCATCTCAATTCCATGTGATCACCACTGAGCTTGGTTTTTGCTTTCTGCGAGACTTATCTGTAGGTAGGCGTGTACCTACCTATGATATGTTTACAATTTTTTTCTTTAACAAATGGTGTTCGCCGTTGAGGTAAAAGGTGGTGTGACGATCTGGTAATGTTCGCAGGGCCAACATGGCTAGATATCGCACAAGACATCCCGAGGTTTGGAAGGAAAAAGGGGAGGCTTTTGCCCAGCAGTGGGACACAGTGCAGGCTAACAGAAAAATGGTGTTCAAGAGAGTTTGGAAGAGTTAAGGGGGATGCGCTAAGGTAGTCTTCGAAAATAAAAAAATTCTTACGTTTTTTGGAATTTGAAGGATTTGTATATGATTCGTGACAGTAAAACATACATGTGTTTACAGAATTATAACCAACGAAATAACTTTCTATGTTAGAATTGGCCTTAAATGATTTCATAAAACAGTCATTCAGTAATTACGCTTAGAGTATGTTGTATTGAAGAATTTCACGTTAC
This sequence comes from Apamea anceps, assembly GCA_951799955.1. Lineage (NCBI taxonomy): Eukaryota > Metazoa > Arthropoda > Insecta > Lepidoptera > Noctuidae > Apamea > Apamea anceps. The sequence continues at coordinate 16,040,310 of OX637507.1, read as the reverse complement.
CCTGGCGCTTTCGCCCTAAAATACAATTTATTTTAGGATGATTCAGAGATACTGAGTTACTACTAGATTTTCACACAAACCGCAGGCTTGGACTAGGCGATTTTGCAGCCAGAGAAGTGAAATTCTAACTAGTTTAAACTGTCACTAACTCCTACGGCTAACTTTAGCCTAGGGATGGCGTGATTGAGCTGTGTGTCGGTACCGCTGAAATTTCAATTGTCGGGTACCTTGCTAACATGGCACGTTACACAAAAAAAAATGAAAAAAAAGTCAGAATATCGGAAACATCCTTGGCCGGGAATCGAACTCGTTGGTCAAGTTGGTACACATTACCTAATGTATTGTTTGCATCGGTAATGGAGTGCCAATCATCAGTATGAATACATGTCCCTCAGTGTGTCCACGGCCTGTCGGTAGTTCATGGCAAACGCGGTAGATGGCGCTAGATGTTACTATTGTTCAGGTAAAATCAAGTTAGACTCGTGTTGTTATCGCTGAGAAGAACCATAAAAAGTTTCTTTTGTTTCATTCCGATATTATTCAACTTTAATTGCAAATGTTCATTTCTATAAACACGAATTAAAATCTATGTCTAAGTTAAGATCAGACTTTTATCAAGAAGTACTCGTACTGTTCTTACATTTTATGGAACACATCTATTTATTTTAAGGTTTTTTTTTAAATACAAATGAGCAATATATATAATCTTTGTGTATAAAATATACATAAATGCAACCAATTATTGAAAAGCGAAGCTTCATATCAATGCTTGGTTTTTCTTGGCAACAGCAACCTACATCATAAATAATTCAGCCAAGCCAAGTCAGTTCACATAACCCTTACGTATTAAATATTTATCCGGTAATTACCACCTGTTGTTCGACTACAACCGGCTCTGTCCGTTGACCGTCCGGCGCCGACACGGGAATAAAACCGGTGTTGATCACGTCGACGTGTTTGAGGGCTGAGGTGCGCTGTGTGGACGAAAGTGGTATCGGCGTTTCGATAATTAAAACGTGGGTTTAATTTTGAACGTAACATCACGCTTGTATCCCTCAAAAGGGTAAGCAGATGTCTATACTGTGTAGTACACGCTCATTTTACCAGGTTTGTTTCAGTCTCATGTAATGCCTATTGCCATCAACCGGGTGCAAATCTAGACTTAATGCTGCTACTGAGAGGTATCGATGGAAAACAACCAATTACACCTAGGTATTCCGATATGGGGGCATCTATTCATTCGTGACCCGCGACGTTACCCGCGTAGAAGCCGGAAATTATCCAACAGGAATGTAGGTACTGCCGGGGTATACAGTTTTCTGCCCTAACCCAGGTCATCTGTGGCAAATTTTGTCGAAATCCCTAAAGCCGTTAAGGCGTGAAAAGGTAACAGACAGACAGCATACTATAATAAAGTAAAAAGTAAGTAAAGTATTAAAGTAGCATAAATTAGCCTATAATGTTCCCACTACTCGGAGACAGGCCTCCTCTCGGTGAGAGGGAGGGGGCCATAATCCACCACGCGGGCCCAGTGCGGGTTGGTAGATGTCACGTCTTCGAATTTTTGGTTCTAGAACATGCAGGTTTCCACACGATATTTTCCTTCGCCATTTTGAGAGCAGGGGTGGCGAAATAATTTACACATAAAAAAATTGCCCGTCTGGGTTCGAATCTACGACCGTACTCTTAAGTCGCGGCCGTTACCACTGCAACGAACTCTGATTAGTGTTTAAAAAATGTACGTTTTTCCAATTTTCAATGCTGACTAACACAAAGTAATGAAAGAGTATGCAAGCGTATCATGTCAGCCGTCACTCAGCGCGCTCAGTTCTCAGTACCTATCTTTCAATGATTAACGGTCTTCATACATGTTAGTACAGTTACCACAAAAAGTAAGCAACGATTACGAATATTTTATATGTTATTATGACTGAGGGTTTCCTGACACTGACTGGTATATATATACTCGAATTATGTTTATTTGTTAAAAACAATATGCATTTTTTTAATTTCAAATCAAATTCTAAAAGAAACATTCGGACACAATATAAATATGACATCAATTTTCCAGTTATCAACAATATGATGTATTATAAAAGTACCTATGTTACTGCTATTCGGGTGTACAATAAGTTACCGCCAGCAATTAAGCAATTAAATGGAAATATGTCTAAAAATAAATTGAAAAAAATGTTAATTGATAATGTATTTTATAATCTGAATGAGTTTTTTGATAAAAAATAATATATGTCTTAAAATACTATTGCATGTCCGACTTGGGTAGACTGTTGGAACTAAAATGTAATGTTTATCAATAAGAACTTAATGTACACAGTTATGCAATAAATATAATTTTATCTTTATCTTTTATCTTTATCTTTATCTGAAAACGTTACGTTCATCTTAGTGATTTTTTTAACTGTGATAAAAGTATAGTATCGCAAGTGTGATTTGCTTTTATTATATAGCACTGAAAACTGTAGGTATGATTAGCTTGAGAAGAAGGTATTCAAAATTCAACTTTATAATTCTAAAAAGTAATTTGATTTTTACAAACCAACAACCCATCGTAACAATACAAAGTTAACATCATAACGTTATTATGTTTTAAGTGAATTTTTAAAACTCTTCTCTTTTTATTTGTTTAACCATTTATGTACACACACATATAAACAGACAAAAAGAAAGGAACAGAAAAATACGTATACAGGAGATGCTTATTTCTAAAGAAATGTCTTCCAGCATACCTAAGGATACCATAAAGATATGCAGACAATGTGTGTAAGAATACAAGAGAAAACAAAAACAATTCACTAATTATAAAGATGTCAATTAAAAGCTTTGAATTAGGTTAATTTCTTAAAAAAGCTCAACTTGCTGACTGTACTTGTTCAACCGCCCACCGACAGATGGCGGTAGCAGTAATGTTCTCAAGACGTTTAATAATTATTATTTACGAAGTTTATGTAGATACTTAGGTATTGTTTTCCTTCACTGTTGAAAAACATAACTTACAAAATGTTTAGACCAATTACGGTCGTCACTCTAATAGTTCGGATAAGTAACGTGTTTAAAAAAACTGAAAAGCCCCTGTAAAATAATGTTTTATAATTTTGACGAGCACATTACATTAAATATCTTTAGGTAATTTGGTTTACATAGACTGGTTAATGAAATTAAAACTGACCTAGTAACTAAAGAAATACTTGTAGTTAAATAGTATTTCCTATTAAAAGAGAAAACGTTCCGACACCCCTTTAAAATGCAGTTGAAAATATTTTACAGAAAAAAATTCAAGTTGAAACTGATTTCATTCAATTTAATAAAATGAACCTCTATGAATGTAATGTAATCATATTGCATTTTACTACGGCTGAATGTGAATGGGCGTTGATTTTTTAACGTCACCCCCTCCCCGTACCTTGGCGTGTTGACACCCCCTCCCATCTACTTGTTACTAGAAAAACCGAGGTGCAGAAGGTCTATTCTATGTTGCCAACACACGTGTCTCGGATCAGCCGGTCGATTCTGTAAAAATCTCACCGAGAAAACTCAAGTGAAGTGAGCTTGATGTGAGTTGTCAGTAGTGTCAATCCCTAGCATTATTTGGAATGACAGCTCACTCCACGTTCACTTCACCTAAGTTTTCACGGTGAGATGGTTACAGAATCGCACTGCTGTTCGTGCGAATTTTTGCTGAAATTCCTAATTGATATCAAGTTCTTATTTGTCGATAAAATAGTTTGAATTAACAATTAATTGAAGCGGACCAAAACAAGCGTTAAAAAAAAATGGAAATCTGATTCATGAATCCATGTTCTCCAAAAATTTTCAACGTTCTACACTTTCATTGAGAATGCTTTATTATTGCTCCTTACATCCCCCATACATGACCATCTGCTTTCCTCCAAGAACGAAGTTATTACCTACGTTTCATTTAAAAATACATTACCCTCCTTTGCGTCGCGTAGTCGGGTAAAAACTTACTGCTGGTTATTGCGTAGAATATTAGTTGTTTTTATAGGTAAGTGCCTCAGCTTGTTTAGTTGCTCCTACATGATCTCTCTAGATAGTCTTTCTGCAAAAAATCCTCTATAGTGCCGTCACCACGACCACCCCATCCGCGTCCGATACACCGATGCATTTAAAATGCAATCGAGTTATCAAGCAAGCTCGGACTCGATTTGCACGGAACCGATGCGCGTCGGAATATCATTCCACTGAACAGAATATCATTTTGTCCCCTAACAGCACAATTTTGTTCTACATGTGGAAAAAATTAATCGTTTGCGGTGTGGAGAATCGGAGAACAAACGGTTCGAACACGTGTATCGGATCTTAGCATAATCCTCTTTGGTAAATTAAATTGCATAGTCCCGCTTTGCTTCCTGCTCCTAATTGAATCTTCTATCTGGTTTGTGAACAGAAAAAAGTTAATTGGGCGCAGTGGAATCTTTACTATGTTTTTTACTTCCACATGGAGTAGGTGCAGTTAAACATTATGTAAAACAGCTTTTACATAGGATGCTTTCTGGTTCCAAAAGATTTGATATAAGATTAGACAAGATTTGGTACAGCGTGTTACATCGTTTACGCCGTGGAAAAACGTTTCCTGTTTGGAAAATTGTGTATAGACAACTAATGTTCAACCAAAGACAAAAAATGTGTTTGGAAATGAAGCAGAGCAGGTACGTGTTCAAAAGTCTTTTCCTAAACTTAATAAATCAAACGTAGAAATAATAACAGCACAAGAATAGTGGAAGCCTTGAGTGCGGCGCCATGTTGTTATTATTTATGGTTGCTTATTGCCATTAGTCACCGATGCTACAAATTGGCTACCAAACTAGTAAATTGTCTTATAGATAAACTAGCGACCAGCCCCTGCTTAGCACGCGTGCAATGACGACACGTCAAAATATCCAGATTTTTGTGTTAGACCTTACCTAAATACCAATATAATATACTCATAAACTTTCCGGAATAAATGCTCTAAATGATAATAACAGCATCAAAATTCATTGTGGAGTTAAAAAAAAAAAACATCTAAGCGGTAACACCACAGAAAGCGCCTTTGTTTTATAATATGTATGGATTAAAGAAAACATTTTCTAGTAAAGTTGTGTTTTTAGTGAAAAAGGACCACTTAGGTAGTTTCAAAACTTTTTAAAAGGTTCAGAAACTAGTTGGTACAGACTACTTTAGCTCTACAACTTTTGAAGAAGAAAAATAAGAATCGCCCAATTAAAATTATGCGTAGCCGCCACGGCTGGAAGTGGCCCTTTGGTGTATAGAAAAATAAGTAGTGTACACTTAGGTAGGTACTAATCCATTTAAATAAAAATTAAATGCTTTTCGTTTGTAGCAAGCGCATCACTTGAAAACGGCAGGACCGATTTGGTAAATTTTCATGTCCGTAATTATAGTCTGAATACGGTTTTAAGTTGAGGTCCGGAGAGTTAGAAAATTCTGCAAAAACTGAAAGTGCTTTTTATTGAAATTTGGACATAACAACGTGTGTTCGGTATTAAAGATAAAGCACAGTACATAGTTTTCAGTGCAAGTATTTAAACGAAAAACATTTTCGAAGAAAGGTATTGTCGGTTTTTTTTTTCGAAGAAATTATTACACACGACTACCAGTCATAACATTATCTATTAGAAAGGCTCTGAAGAGAATATTATCTGTGAACTCTTATAAAAAGAAAAAAAAAATATGTTTAAGCTAATTTATTTGTAAAATAGACACCTAAGAAATGAATTGTTACCTTATAAATCGAGTGTGTTAAGCGTACTAGAGTGAGAGCAATCGTTCCTGGCCGGAAGCCAGATACGGACAAATGAAAGTAGCCACCTCGCTGTATCAACATGTCCCATGTCCTGAGACCAACACTTTGTCTTTATACACTGTCTTTTGTTTCAAGCTATGTTTTGAGCCTTTTATTAGAACCTAGAAAAAAATGCATATTTTTTTTTAACTGTTACATAAAATTAAAAGCTTTCTTAAATTTTCATAGATTAACAGATCTCATCGTAGGTATATGACTAATGCATGCATGCCATCTGTTAGGACGGATGTTCAACTTGAAACTTCAATAGCTTTTTCTTCAGAAGCACATGGCTTTGCATTGTTAGACTCCTTTGAAGTTTAAAAGAGACCATGACGTCTGAGTTCGTTTCGTCATGTCTTCTCAGGGATCAGTCTAGGAAACGCCAGCGCCATCTAGTTTTTAAATTATTGGTCAACAAACTAATTATATATATATGATCTACTTACATAAATAAACATTTCATTTCATAAACACATATGTAACTTCTTGCGACTTGTGCTGGGCCACTATTATGATTCGAAAATTGTGTTTGCGTTGTTCTAATGCAAGAGAAATATATTAGAGATTTGTGTTTACCTTGCTTTAACTTAACAGTTCGGACTAAACGAGACACTATGGAAGTTTTATTGTTACTACGTCTAAGTATAATATATGTTTAGTGTTCCGTTACGTGTTAAGTATTCTTAATTAATGACCGATTATTATAAAAGATTCAATCTAAATTAGTAATATCTAATGAAGACCTGACTAATGCAGAAACTATCTTCATTTAGAGATTCCATCTTCTACACAGCATCAATCATAAAATCTCATTTATCATAATAATGTCTGCATTGTCAATGTTTGCAGACGTTAATACTTTAAAACGCGTTGCGGATGATAGTTATCCATCCATCCACCTAGGGGCGGACAAACAGACCGCTTGCCCTGATAGCCGGCGGAACCTTCAAATATTCAACACTAATTACTTGCACCCTTACCATGGGCAAATCGATTTCATTTTGGAATTAGTGAGTTTTAAAGAGTTTGTTGAAATCATTAACACTCATGAATTGCATCATATTATTGAAGTGTAAAAGTGATTTTATAATCCTAAAACACCGGTACGTACTCGTAAGATTAAAAAAAGGTTTAATTTTTTTTTAAATATTATTGAATTTAAGGTAAGTTAATTCAGGAGCTGCCTATGAACTCAGTAGGTACAAACCCCGTATACCTTCTAACATGCAAGTAACTTCGCGGATGCATTTAGTAAAATAAGCACCTACCTACTGAAATCGTTACATGTCTAGCTGAAATGTACAGACATATCTAGAGTACCTACCTACAGACATTTTTTTTTCATAAAAAATAAACATTTTTCATACATATATTTAGAATAGAATATAATGGAATACTCTTAGTCCGGTTCGCATGGACAGGAAAATATCGCGGTAGGATTTTATTGCGCATTGTGAATCCAACAGAGTGAATCTCAGCGCGTCAAAAACCACGCTGTTATTCTACTCTCGGCGCTAAGCAATGCGTTAAAAACCCAGTGCGGGGGGAAAAAAACGCCGTAGGAAAAACGCACCCGAGAGAACGCTAAAAGCTACTGAAAACTTAGTTCGTTTCAAAATGTAGCTTATCATCTCGATACCGCTGACCTTTAACCGCATCTGATGTAGCTGAATACTAGCATTTAAAAGTTACAATAAAGTGCAAAAAAGGGATGTAAAAATTTGATTTTTGAATGTTCAACATTCAAAAATTAACCTTTTACACTGTACCCTTTTTATCACCTTTTCCATTACGTTAAGATGTGACGCAGTTTAGATTCAATAAATGCAATTCAGAAACATAAATTCATGAAAATTGCAAGGCCACTGTAAAAAATAATGTGTTGAAAGTGAGTCGAGTTCGCATAGTACCTCCCCAGGGACGGACTTGTACCTATACTTTTCTAACTTAATTTCATATTTGCCGACTTTTAGTGGGCATAAAATAGCGCTATTTTGCGTCAAAATCGTTTAGCAGACAATTTGAATTTAATAGGATGTAAAATTCGACGAGATGAATATTTGCTGCTTCGTCGCTGTCATTATTAATTAATAAGCTACTTCGCGTATCCTTAGCGGCTATTAAGAGGGTGAATATTTCATTCAGATTTTATGAACTTATTTAGGAAGTAACTTTGTTGTTTCCAGAACATTAGCCACGATTTTTTTGAAAGCCTGATCTAGTTTTTAATTTTCTTGTGTAGCTTTTGTTTAAGTCCGTTTTAAAGCTTCATCAATTCTCTGATCAGTTAATTGAATGTCAAAACTAATCGTTATTATGTTGACATGAAATTTGAAACTGCGTAATTGCATAATAAACTATCAGTAGCAATAGGCTTCATTTTGACAGTTCAACGACATTCATTGCCTTACTTACGTTGTTGAGGAGACAAATTCGAACATAATTATGTAGCAATGGATAATATAATATATCATATCCTTAAAAATGTTACAGATTGTGACAGATACCATGTTTGCGAGACACGCTATCTGTCACAATCTGTACTATTTGATTTGATTAAGGTGCAGATTAATTTAAACTCGAATGCTTTCATAAACCAAGGAATGTCCCAAAATTAAATTACATTTTAAATTACGGCACTGATGTTGTGTTTAAATCTTTAAATTTTTATCAAGAGGAATGTAATTTCGAACGGAGGGGGCCAACAAATTACTTTTGGGATCGCCGGTCGCTGCCTAGCTTCACAGATTCTTCTCTTCTTGTAAATTCTTCACTTGTTCTGAAGCAGATATTTTTAATTAGACACTTTCACTTGACGAAGTTATTTTGCATAAGGATCGCATACTTATAAACGGTTCGTGTCAAGTCCTTTAACAATGTTGCTTAGACGTTGGGTTATTTTTGGGTATAGTGTCCATAAATATTGTTGTTCAACCTCTAAGTTTCGCTATTGAGTTAAAATGAGGTTTCAGTAGTGGTATTTTGTGATAATCTCACCGTGAAAACTTAGGTGAAGTGACAGGTCATTGCGTCTGATGCTGGGAGTTGACAATATTGACAACCACTTTTACTATAAACCTCATACTTGATTCGTAAAAAAATAGCTTTTTATACTTGCTCCGAAATAGTCTGTCTTCTGTGGTAGAGTGTATTTGTAAAACACACTTAAGGTGGATGCTCCAAGGTAGCCCGCGGAAATCAAATTCAATTAATCATTAGAATCAGTAATTATACAACTTGATAGGTAAGCATAACCCTAAAATGTAAAAATTTCGTGAAATAGTCATTCAGTAGGATTACTTGATCTTAGAGAGCTGTGTTGCTGACTTTAATGATTATAATTCTGTAAATACATATTTGTTACGGCCGCGAATCATATTTTAATCAACGTACAACTTAGTACTGACTAGCAAATTGCAAAAAACGTAAGAAAATTTAAATTTCGCGGGCTACCTTGGAGCATCCACCTTAAGTGTAGATATTGGTAGCTTTTTGTGGGATCCGATGACCGGTGTCCGGTGTTGTGACTGGTCAATTCATAAGACCTTAGTGAAATTTCCATGTTAACCTAGTCCTAATTTTTTGCCCCAACCCTAAAGCGAAGTGCATAATGTCACAAAACTACATAAAAAGCTTTAATGTGAAAATGTAATCACAAATTATCATTTAGTTTAGAATGTTAATGTTATATTATCCAAGGTGAATCGTTGTATGTCGTGTCCGACTTGAGTACAATGTCGACGTTACGTCACTGAGGTGAAACGCCCAAACTTTTTTCAGTGGCGTATTAGGTATTAGTGAAATTATCATAAAACCTTGTCGCATTATATTGAATTGCAATTTTAAAAATGAAAATTGCAATTTGTAGTTCAATATAACTCTGGAAAAAATTAAACCAAAATACTACACGAATTTTGTATTCTTGATTAACAAAAAGTTTGAACTTACGTTACGTTTAATAATATTTTTATCAAAAATAGAGCGAAATAAGCGAAAAATAAGTTTTAATTTTCAAAATTTTTGAGTCGTTTTTGATATAAATACCTATAATCTACCTGCGTTACTGCAAGAAGAACCCAATCTCGTGTTAACTTTTGTAAGACCAAAATTATAACAACAAATCATTATAAGTAATAATGATTTGTTGTTATCATTTTGGTCTTTAATGGACATTACATTAAACCGATCAGACGTTTTAATAAGGCTTCTATCTGGAAGTCAACAACAGAGACAGTACTAGGTCACATCCTAACATTGTTATTATTACCTTAATTATATTTAAAGAAACATCACATGTGTCAGAACACAACATACAAAAAATGTATTCAAAGATTTTTTAAGTAATACATGCATCGCATTTTGGACATCACATCACACATCTTGACTCGACCAATTGTTGTGTTGAGTGTTGCTCACGAGCAACACTCAACACAACACTCTGTATTCCCTTTTAAAACACCACAAACAAGCCCAGTTACAGCAACGTGCTACGTATCATGTTGCGCTACGGACAAGGTCTTTGCAGCAGCTCGCAACATCCCAGGGGCTGCGATGTAAACTCGACAGTGGATTGACTTGCGGCTGCACTAACTCGTTTACTCCACCTATATATGTACAATTTCGGTACACAAACGGATATAATGGAATTACTTAGTGAATGTAACCGTTTGTAAGGGATATTCGGACTGTTTGACTAGCATAATGACCGTTCAGACGTTTCTACAATTGATAACGTAAACGGGTTGCTAGCTATCGCTTTGTGGTTTAGATAGGTATTGCATTCTACTTGCACTTCGGTAAAGCTATAATTTGGGTTTTGAATCTCACAGCATAGTTCTGTGAGATGGTTTGCTTACTCATACAGTCTGACTACAGAATCAATTTCAACAATCGACATCGATGGATTGGTTTTAATTCAAAATTATCAAAACTATGCTTGACCTATGAGACGTGACGTCATAGTCAATTCAATATGGCGGATGCTAGACGACATTATTTAAAATTAAATTCGTTTACCTCTACATTTGTTTGAAAAGGAATTGCTATTATTGTTTCTGGTGACATTTTGAACAGATAAACAGAAAATACCTCTATGTATGTATTTCACCTATTTGCTTAGTGGAGTACTAAGTATGTATAATATGCTACCTTACTTATCAGCTTTTATGTTAGTTAAGGGTGAATGTTGGTTCCGCAAGTTAGTAACCGCAGGAGAAGACTTAGAAATTGTATTAGATAGTAAGGCAGCCATATCTTAGGCCTTTGTACGAGGCATACATATTTATATGATCGTAAGGCAAAAGCTCGATTTCCCCAAAGAGTTGCAAACTGTATTCTTGTGTCTGTCTGTCTAATGTAGTAGAAGGAATCATTTGCTCTAGTGCAGTTATTGTGATAGAATTATTTGAAAGGACTTTATCTACAACACTGAGTCTAAGAAGACAATTATGAGTTGAATACTTAAGTATTAAAATTACTAACTTAAATTTAAATTATCGATCATTTAAGTATACGTAACAACCCCTATAAAATGCACCATCACGCAGCAAAATTTTCCCGTAGGTAGGTTAGTTGGTTACCTCTCTTCCATCCCTGCGGTTACAAACGAATCTATCACAAAATAAAAATAAAACTTTGACATGTAACACGTTGTTTTTTTTATAAAAATTCGGACGCTCTGGAACAAATATTTTTTAAACGGGAAAACAAATAGAATGCTGCGCGACTGCTCTTGGCACCCAACATGGGACTGAAATTTTCGTAAACAAAGTTTTGAATTCACATATAAACAAATAGGCTTTGACAGACAGTGTGCATTGAACACGGCTTTGTCTTTTATCTTTGCTTTATTGCTGTGTGACGTCATGTAAATTGAAATGTGTCAATTTACGTACCTATTGTTTGCGGAAAATGTAGTGTGTTTCGTCATAGTGCCGTTTTGTTGAATTTGTTCTCTTTCATTCAAATCATAATCTGCCTAGCCTTTTCCCAGCTATGTTAGAGTCAGATTCCAGTTTAACCAGATGTAGCTGAATACCAGTATTTTACATGGAGCGACTGCCTTTCTGACCTCCACAACCCAGCTACTGTGTAACACGATACTCCTTAGTAAGACTGGTAGTCAGACTTTCAGGCTTCTGACTACCCGTAATGACTGTCTAATGACAGCCGGGACCAACGGTTTAACACATGCTCATATGCTCTTCGAGGCATGGAAGGGTCTCGATATGTAATAGATTGTCACCCATCCACGGCCCGTCCTTGGCAAGCGTAGCTTAACCATCGACCAACCCGTGCGTGTCATTATTTAGCCAGCTCAAAAAAAGGTAAAACATTGCTTCAATAATTGTATCACGATGACGCAAATTCTGATGGACTGGCAATATATTTTTAAAAAGACTCTAAAGAGCCAAAACGTCCAATCTCTTCGACAGCTTCCTGAACGAAAATATAAATCTTGTGCTAATTTATAACATTTTATAACCTTGTGATCGGTAATATTATTTCATCGTTGGAGTCTCGACCCAAAAGAGAGTCCTATTTACATGGTGCTAGTTTCTTGAATGTGGCTTAGCTTGTGTTGAGGGGCTTCGACTTACAGTTGGCCTAGCGTAATATGTATATGTATGCTTTATATTTCAATAAAATATAAGGCCAGCTAGCGAGGGGGTTGTCGCTTCAACTTATAGTATACCACAGGCAATTAAATCTTTTTTTTTTTTTTCAAATATCTAAAATGGTATTAATCTAACAATAATATATTATCTCATTTGAGCTTTCATACTAAAACAAAAAAAAGAAATAAATCTATAAATATTATGAAAAATTACCACATACTCTACGCGCAAAACTCAATGAATTCGTGGCAACATTCAATTCTTTGATTGAAGTCATCGGCCGGATTCAATTAAAGGATTGAATGTAAAAAAGAGATTTTAAATTAATTTAATTTTTTGTGAATTAAAAAGAGATTTCTGTGCCATAGGCTTACTCCATTCACCTCTCGTATATGCTGTTTTTGTCAGACGGTGAAAAAAGTCAGCCGGTAAATGTAGTTTTACCGTTCATCGCACAAAGTGACAATAACTGCATTACGTTCCCCTTTAAAACGCATGTCGTAGTCAAAAAAATTCTCATCCGAATTCACGCGATTTTTATCATACAAGCAAAAGAGCAAAATATCAGACCAAAAATTCATTTTACATTTTTTACAAAACTTTTTATTTTATCGTCAGAAAGTTTGTTGGCAATTAAATTTTCCGCCATCACGTCAAGGCTTTAAAGCATTTTGTGTATAAAATGTATAATTTGTTAATAAAAAAGGGAATTCGATCGTAATAGCTTGTAGTACACGGTAGCTTGGAGTGTTGCCAGGTTTCTAGTGTTTAAGTAGCTCGACTTTCATGATACCCACTGTAATGTAGATTTAAACGTCTGTAATTTTGCTTATAATGTATGAGCACTTTCATTTCTCTTTAATTCGTCGACTTTATCAGGCGAAATTATAGTTTCTTTTGCCAACGAATTTGTAGAATGCACTGGAAGGAAGTGCGGAATTTCAGTTTGTAATAAAGCCTTTTTACTCGAGGTTAAGAGCAGTGGTGGCCTAGTGCAACCGGCCGTGACTTACAAGTTGTAGGTCGTAGGTACGAACCTGAAATAATTTACAAAAATAAAGATGAAATAATTTACACAAAGTAAAGTGCCTGCACTTTACTTTGTGTAAATTATTTTATCTTTATTACTCTCAAAACGGTGAAGAAAAACATCGTATGGAAACCGACATGTCATAGAACTAAACATTCGAAGCCATGTGACAGCCACCAAACCGAACTGGGCCCGCGTGGTGGATTACGGCACACTTTATAGCTTGATTATGACTTTTGTTATGGTTTTTTATTGCTTGTTGCTTGTGTACAACAATACTCTATTGCTAACTGTGGAGGCTTGTAAATAGCTTGTCGTCAATTACCTCACTACTACTTATGTATTTGATAGCTGTAAGCCACCCAAATACAATAAAATAAAATAAATAAATAATAAAATAATAAACGTAGAGTTAAAACGGCTGTTATTTTTTACATGATGATTGTTGCTGCATTATAAGGAAAAAGGCATCGATCACCTTGCACCACTTTAGAATGTTTCTAATGCATACAATAGCATGGTACTTTATTTTAAAACTACTTTTACCTGACTTGCATGTGTGTAGGTTCAGGTAGGTATATGCAAGTCACAATGCAAGTGAAATTATGGTATCTAAAAGGGCAGTCATTATCAAGCCTATATTTACAGGGTGGCAGGGAGATCGATGCGCAAACTGTAACCATGAATTAAGTGCATAGTTCTAAACCCCCTAGCGTAAAAACTTATCGCAGATTATAAAAAGAAAAAAAAATGTGTCAAAAAAAGTACAAGCAAAAATACCTACGCGGTCAAAATGTATGGAAAAGCTTTTATTTTTTCATGTAATATAAATCATAATCTAAATTGAATCCATTGTAACAGTTTGCGCGTCAATGTCCGTACCACCCTGTATATTAAATAATTGCTTGTAAAATCATAATCCAAATGAAACTGCTGTAGTATGAATCTAAGAATAGAGCTTCACAAAGTTCAGTTTGCTCTAATAACATCTAAGAATCCAACCCAAGTTTACGTAATATCAAATTGCAAGCTGCTTGAATGTTGCCAATTAAATGTCGAGTTATTCAGCCATGGTTTCCAGGAATCTACAGTTGCATGTTTCTCCTAATTGTCTCCTTAATATGCAGCGTTTTGATGGTTTATTTTCTTAACAAGATCGTTACAGACATTGTTAGGAATCCTAGAGTAAATTTGCCTGTAGCATCTTCCGCTTTGAATTTTTAATAGGATATCTCGTAGTCTATAAACTATTTGCTTTTTACTTGATGTAGGTCCATCTCATAGAGTACTTTTTTAAAGATATATTTGTTGTACAAAACTTATTTTATTTTTCTAGTGGTCGTACGTGCTACTGCTCAGCACGAAGTCCTGGGTGCAATGCCCAGGTCGGCCAAAGTTTTATTGGGATTTATAATCCGGTAGTCCGGATTTGTGTCCGGTTTATGGCTTGCCCTCAATACATGGGACTTAAACATAACTGGTGAAAAGTGGGCGTCCTGTAGGTGCGTCCTCTTCCTAACCCTTTAGTGTTCCAGGCATGATGTTATTTTATGTATTTTATTGTACTTGTAACATCTAATTTTGTTGATAACTTGTGTTGACACCTTCTGCCGAAAACATCTGCCGTTACATCTATTTTCAGATATACGTTTTGCTCTTAAAAACGATGTCCAAACATTGCACTGAATTGCACTTCGAGAGCACACGAGCAATAAAGCTAAACGGAGGTTAAACTAGCGAATAACCGTCAAAGTTGTCGCGTGTGCTGCCAACCCCCTAACTGTTAACACCGGGTTGAAGACTTGGCAGCCGGCCGCACGGTTATGACGCTTCATAGCACTTCATACAGTGCTTTATACAACTCGTTTCTTGAGGTTATTACACTAGTACGGTGGGCAAAAACTCACAATAAGTGATTCCATTTTAGAGAAAATTATTTTATAAACAAAATGTTAATGTTCCAAACTAATTAGAATAGAATAATTGATTTAATAAAAACGTTTACAAAAGGTGTACATTTAGCCAACAGAAAAATAAACTGAAACTAAAATATTTTTTATTACAGGCCACTTAGAGGCTACCTGAAAAGTTTATTTAATCAGAACGACTGTTTTATGATTCAATGTCGTTGATAGTTGAATCTGATTAAATGTTAAGAAAAACTAAGTGTTATGATTACAACAATATTTGAATGATAAGAGCGAGCAGGTTGAAATGAGGGGAGATCGTAAATTCGATTACATTCTTCTGACTCCTTGCACTATTTGACTTAACCACTTCTGCAACAATCATGATTTTAGTTAGGGTAACAAACGTTTTTGAGGGGTAACAGGAAAACAAGTTATTTGCAACCTACAGTTTTAGAAAAGAAAACTTTTATATACACAGAAATGCATTAACAACGACTTCCTCCTTCCAACCCTACACGATAAAGATTTAGGTTTTTACTCATTTGCATAGTAATTTTCAAGAAAATTGCGCTATTTGCTGTTATTGCGTGCAAAAATAATTCAACTTTTTACTCTCGTTAGGCTTGAAATAGTTACATTGTTGAGTTCATTGCAGTTTATTGTTTGAAGAAAGATAAAATAATTATTTATGCCGTTTAAAGTTTAAGAGTTCGGTGAATAAACATAACAACATTGTTTTGTAGGTAATTTCAGCATTGCCTACGCTTCTGTAAGGCTAAACTCCTGAGTAATGGGTAACTCACCGTCCGATCAGGACCAGGCCCGTGCTGGACGGCGCGTATGTGTTCCACGCGCGCCTCAAAGAGATGTCAGCATGAGTAACGGGGCCCGATAGGGCCGAAGCCTGCCAGGGTAGCGGGATCGTCCGAAAGGGTTACCGCTGCCCTGGAACATAAAGGGCTAAGGAAGGAACACGGGTGGGTTTTAGTCAGTAAGAGTCTGACACTCCTTTCTGCTCCACCCAGAGCGGGAGGGGTCATTTGATAATTTCCCATCCTGAAAAAAAAAGGCTAAACTCCTGTCAACCAAACTTGCTACGTCTTTACTTGTTAGTTAGTAGACTATTGAATTGAATAAGTTTTTTTTATTAGGAGGTGCCGTAACTGGACAATCTTTAAAAAAAAATATACTTACACTTTGCGTGACACAACGCCCCTCGACGTAATAACAGTAAAACTTCTATTGTGTCTCGTTCAGTGTCCGTAGTTTTTTGAAACATTGCCCCAACGACGGGATTTCTCCTATAACGTAAGTGCGTTTAAAGATCAATTAAATTCTCACGTTTACAAACTACATGTCTGTAGGTAGATCAGACAAAAACTTTTTCTTTGCGGGATTCGAACTTGCAACCCGTAGTAGCGTCTGTATCACAGAAACGAATCGCGCAACAGCTGAACCAACCTCGGTAACACTGAAAATATAAATCTTCTGATTCTGCACCTCAACTGTTGATTGCAAAAATAACCTTTCATAAAATAATTTTAAACATATTTATCAAAACTTTTCACGGTCTTTAAACTTTAACTTGACATAAAGTTAAGTTAGTGTTATCGCGAAATCTTTAATTTGTAATATTATAATATTTTCATGTCTGCAAGTATATGCCGCGTGCGTTGATGGCGTGAGGCAAATTTATTCTTACTTCCGTAGTATTGGCCTAATGGCCGCACACTCCCATTAACTAAAGGTTCTCGGTGAGAACTTAAAAGATGTAGGGGTTAAGTGAAAGCACGGTAAACTAACGGTTAATGACAAACACCATGAATTTTTAAGTAGAAGTTGCCTAAACTAAAATCCTGTGCCCTCCCTACCTAGTTGAAAACTTTGTACAAAAACAAAACTTAACTCTAAACTCTGTTTATATTTTTCTGGAGGTATCATTATGAACTGCCTTTGCGTATTTACAGCCTTTTGATAATCAAATATGAGCGGATATGAAAAACATCAAGGTCAGAACGAGGCGGTCGTTTCGCAAAAATCGAAATTTTGCGTGATCGAAACCCTTACCACATTCATACTGTCTACGTCGACCAAAAATGTCATAAAAAATTTGGAATGATTACAGTTACAGTAAAATGAACGTGCAAAATCAACGGTGGGTAAAGCAGCCACTATTCATGTGGCGTGCAGTTCGATCGTGGCGAAGCAAGGCGCGGAGGAAACGTCAGAAAAATCGAATTTCCATGCCCGGCAGTCGAGGCTGAGGCGGCGTGGCGGGAACACCGCGCACAGAGCGCCCGCGCGCGCCCGGCACAACGCGCGCTGTCTCACGCGCCCGCGTCACAACACGCGCCGAGCTCGCCCAGCGACATCCGCGACAACCGCGACGCCCGCGCGACACTGCACTGTCACTCAAATCCTGATTAAATCCTACACGGTGGGCTAATTAAGGGATTATGGGTTTGGCAACGGCCGTCCCGATCGCGGGTCAGTTTGTCGCCCGACCACATAAATTCGTGCTCGTTTCTTTCTTCATTAAAAGGTGACGTCACTCCCGCGGTCGATTTTTGTGTAATCGCGATTAATTCGCGATTGTGTTAGTGGATAATAAAAGTTTGTTGATCGGTTAATGGTTGCATTGTCTCACGTTTAAGTGGTGTCTGTTGATGCGGACGTAATCCGCAGGACTACGGCCTTCAGCGTTTATTGATTGCTAAACAATATTGCATTCTATATCCCTGTGTTTAAACAAACATATAGCCGATATATACATATATATCTGCATTATGATTCATTCAGATGCTGCTGTTCATGTTTATTGACGTTTGGAGAGCGATTGTACTAATTTGAAAACTTTTATTTCGACGCACATCAACTCGAACTTTTGAAAATTAAACTTTTGATGACTATCCGGCAGCTTTTATGGACAATAAACTCATTCAAATTAGTACTAAATCTTTAGAGAGCCAGCAATTAGTTCACTTTCAATTGAATCCGAGATCGAACCTGGAAATCTTACCATAACTTTACCATTTCAACTTCTTTACCCAACGAACAATACCTTATCTTCAAAACTTACTAAAAACAGTCAAAAAACCTCTCCTATACATTTTCAAAACCCATCTCTTTGTCATCGTACTAGCTACGCGCCATCCAATATTTTATTGTATTAGTATCTCACATAACCATAAGACAATATATTACTGACAGCAATAAGACATTTCTGCGTATTCGTTAAGATAACATGAATATATCGCTATCCTCTCATTACTTGCACGACTTTTTTCGCGGTATTTTTCCCAAACTATCTTTATCTATGTAATAGATCCTTCATTTCTTAATAAATTGCTGACAATGAGGTAGAACTTCATTGTCAGCAATTTATTAAGAATTATTTGTGTTGTCTTGAGTTGTGTTTGAGACTCGGCAACATAAGGTTTCGGTAAATGCAAATTTATAAGCATAGTAGAAGCAGAATGTAGGTAACAGGCACGGTAAGGTATACAAATAAAGTTTGATCGAAATCTGAAATGTTTTTGGCTAATTTGGGACATGTAGATTATATTCTATGCAAACAATAGGCACTTTTAACATAAGTTCTCGCCACAATCCAAGGACTTTTAGAGCAATTTCATACTGAAGATGACCACTACTGTCCAATCCATCTTCGTCTAGTGGAAAAACACTAACAACATCAAAATAAAAATACATTTTGAACTTTAAAGTTACACAAGACAGTCCCCCAAAACGCCCGCCCTTCACCAGTTCCTGGCGTTTATGCTGGGAAGAAAAAGTGATGCCATAAAATTTCCAGCTGCATAGTGTCTGTTAAGTTAGAAGAACTTAATTCTATATAAATAGTATGCAAAGTGAATTCAATTAGCACAAAATAATATACCTAACTAAACATATCTCAGGCACCTACATTAGCTCTGTATAGATTTTCGTATTATAAAGGCTGTTAGGTTGCTCAATTGAACTAAAAGGTCAAACAAGTAATATAGCGGTCATGGACAAAATTTGGACGTCATTCACAGGTTTTTTTATAAATAGCAACCTAAAAATTACGCAGCAAAAATTTGCACTGCTTTACAACGCAACAACATTGTCGTACCTTCGCATAAATCAATGTTTCTTTCGAGTTGAACATATCGTTTTCCCATCAAAACTACGATCACTTTCTAAAATACAACAAATAGTTTTCAAAACTATACCTACGTACAAAAGTTTGACTGACGTTAACTTTGTTCCTAAACTAATTTTCCCTTTGTTTGGAAAAATAAAACTCATCCGACTTATTATGAAAGTGCCTTCAAAATCGTTAACAGTTCCAATTATATAATAAATACAAGTAAAAACTTACTACAAGAAACATAAAAACTATATGAAACTGACCGCTAAAAACCCCTACCTCTAAATCCTCACTGCAAAAATCCTCACTGCTCTAAAAATGCAGTCATTCTATCACTGTCCGTTTCTATGAACCGGATTCAGTTGTCCGAACACTTTATAGTGACGGACGGTCGGCAAAAGTGCCACGTACCAGCTTCGAACTCAATTAATCTGATTTTTGGTCTGGTGCCATTGTGCTACTACTTGATTTGGTAGATCTACAGGTTTGGTCCAGTAACAGAGAACCAATTCAAAAACCTACCGTTCTTCATAAGTTCGTGTGTCAAGTATTGTTTTTAACTTGTATTTCTCATGATAAGTGAATTGTATTCTTTGACAGTCGTTACGGGTCGTCAGTAGCCCGAAAGTCTAACAACCAGTCTTACCAAGGGGTATCGTATTATCCAGTAACTGGGTTGTGGAGGTCAGATAGGCAGTCGCTCCACGTAAAATACTGGTATTCAGCTGCATCCGGTTAGACTGGAAGCCGACCCCAACATAGTTGGAAAAGGCTAGGCAGATGATGAAGTGAATTGTATTCTTTTTGAGAAATAAATGTCTTAAACCGGAATAATTTCGTAGAAATGAAATATGTCAAAAAAATAAATACATGCGGTCACTTTTGACCTTAAGTTTTGCCCACCGCTGATGATTAACTCTACAATTCATGCATCTATGACTAAAATAATGAATCATTATTTCCATAACCTAAATTGGCAGGCGAATTGTGTTTCATAAGTATGATTAGGTAGATTAGTTTACGAGTTTTCTTTATTCCAATACATAGGTCACCCATGGCCGGTATAATGGACGGTCGAAAGGAAAAGTACAATAATGACCTTTATGACCAGACGGATTGGTAATCACAGTGTGTTGTTATTAGCAGACAGGGTGACGCCATTACCGTATCTTACACGACCGTTGTTTAACGAATGTGAACCTTATTGATATACGAAAATAGAAACTTTAATAACAGTTATCAAACAAAAGTTTCAATGAAACGTCCCGTTCCGATCACTACTCAAAATATTTATCAATATTAATGCTTTTCCCACAATTTATCGTTTGAAACCAACATTAAATGTATCGACACTCGTTTTTATTTACTTGCCTCGTTATATCGAATCGTCACTCCACATTTACCGAACATTCGTTATTCCCTACCTACAGGTTGTTTACTTTTTACCGACGGATTAAATGCTTTGATAAGTAACCAAATATTATTCTTACCGAGTGGTATGTTTACGGGTAATTTCGTCAACATTTTTTTCTACGACTGCTCAAACAGTTTTGATACTTTATAATATAAATTATTTTATTTAAATGGACATTAGTCAGAGTTATTTTGACAGTGTTCATGGTTACTCATTCTATCCACGTAATGCCTCTTCGTGTTGTGTTGTGCAAACAGTGCTGTGGATCGGACTTATGGGATTAAATAACTGGACAAGGTAATCGTTTTATTCTAACTTAGTTTCACGTAGAGTCTAAACTTTTTGCAAATATTTCTGAAGTGAATAAAAATTAAATTGTTTTCTATGACAACAACATACGATAAAGTTATCTTAAATATTACGCACCTTACTTAATTTTCCTTGTGTAGTCATTTCAATAGCAACTTTAGAGTATGTATTTTCCGTAACATTTCTATTTAATCGAATGAATATTTTTTTCTTGTCAGGAAAAACTACTAGAGTCTATAGTTTTAGTGCTTAGGAATAGATGCTAGCTTCTGTACTTTTCAATTTACTGACCTAAGCTAGTTTGCAAATAGACATAGATATTACTCACTCTAACTAAAACTTAAAGTTCGTATTTAACTATGTAATATCAATGCACCTGATGCCCTTTGCCACCTTCGAACAAATAACACATACAATTATGCGAAATAAATGTCTGTATTTCATTATTATTCGGTCACTGTATCTTTCAATTTAATAACTTTTTACAGGACATATGAATGTCAAACGTGCATTATTTTGACATCTGTAGGTACATCTCTACATATAAAAATAAATAACACTGTAATCTAATAATGATCACACCTTAATCTTAAAGTATGTCACTATCGTTCTGGGGTACATTTAACCTGACGTATATTTTACTAGCTTTTATTGTGCTTCACCCGTGTGGACGTTGGAAAATATCCCACTGGAACGTACTTCCGGGGTTTAATGTAACCTATGCGTTAATCCGGGTTATAAAGTATCTGTGTGCCAAATTTCTTCAATGTTTCCGAGGGAAATGCCAGGGAAGCTCCCAATCAGCATGATTTTTTCCAACATCTTTAACAATCGTCGTTATATTTCAGCATGAATTACTCCGTCCATTAGTGAAAACCGTTTAAAAATCCGTTCGGTAGTTTTTGAGTTTATCGCGTTCAGACAGACAGACAGACGTGGAGAGGGGGCTTTGTTTTATAGGTAATAGGTTAGTATATGAAATCTCTACAGCCAGTAGGATTGTTTGAAGCAAAAAATACATCAACTACTATACAAATCAATAGTTTATATACTAGAGAAATTATACACCCAGTCTGTATATCAACAAACAATGTTTTTATGTATAAATACACGGTGTGATTAAAACCACATTACTTCACTCCGATGTAAACTATCGAATCTGTGTAAACTGCTTTTGTTTTTGTCGCTCGGCTCTGCAGCCTTTGTGGTAACGAATATTGTTTTAAATATCATTTGGGTTATTTTGTAAGTCAAAAGAAAAAAGGAATTTGTAATACGATCGTTGTTAAGTCAAGTTTCGTTTCACATCTTTGTTGTTTAATGCCAATGTTAATTTTAGTAAGTTGGGGTGCCCTCAGTATTAATAGTATGTTGTTCTAATTACACTAGGCCGTTCTAATTACAATTGGCCTAATTTTGTAGTTCTTATTCATTATTTGGAATAGGTAACTTTTGGGCATGGTTGTTTTGAACCCCGTGACGAATACAAAAAGTATCAAAAATATTTTCATTAATCTAACTTTACATAACATAGCGTCACGCATTCGTATTCCCCGAAGAGTTGGGCAGAGGTGTACCTATAGGACGTTCACCCACATTTCGCCAGTTATATTTAAATCCCATGAAATATAGGGCGAGCCTATTTACCATCAAACGGACACATCCATGCTCCGGGCTGCTACTGAGAAATTCCAGAACAAAACCCAATAACACTTTGAACAACCTGGGAATCGAACACACTGGACCAATGAGGCAGTATCAAAAGTATTAAAAGCGTTTTCAATACTGTAACTTGGTTAAATAAAATCTCGGCAAACAAAGATAATGCACTGAAATAGAAAAGCTTTTCTAAACTAACCCTCTCGGATATTGAACACAATATTGTACATTAAAAATAAAAGCCAGTGCATTGCCTCCATTCACCTCCATACAAAACCACACGAGGTATAACCTCCTTTGTTAGTTTATTCTAAAGCTGCACGTAAATGTTGAATCACGGTAGGATTGTGCTTATTTTTAAAATTCAATACTGCGAGTCTGTACGGAATTGTGTGGGTCTGTGCAAGTATCACTGGTACTAGGTATCTAGGTACCCACGGTTTGGGTCGGGCGAACGCAATCCTATATTAATATCGCTAGAGGAAAGGTACGTTTACATATGGAGTAGGAACGACAGTTACTGCTGTTCTGTAAAAATCTCAACGTGAAAACTATGGGCGAAGTGAGCTTGAAGTGAGCTGTCAATAGTATCAAATCCCTAGAATCAGGTTAAATGACAGGTCAGTTCAAGCTTACTTCATCAAAGTTTTCACGGTAAGATTCAAACAGAATATTTAGGCTGGTAAATAGGACCATAGTTAGTACTCATCAGGTAAACCAAAGAGGCCCGTCAAATTCATAGTCTCTTCAACTGCAAACTACTGAACTTGATTTTCTACACTTTCATGCAACTTGTACCTACTCGTGTACTGGATACTTGGAGGTAGCTTCAACTTCAAAACGAATCACTTTTTGCGTTTGGTTTCCATTGAATTTCAAATATTGAACAAGTCAATCATTTGAATTTCACAGAAAGCACCAAAATACTGAAATTTTATGAAACTGGAACTTAAAGTATTTATTTCAATTAAAACAATTACAGATACTTTTGAATTGTCAAGGAGCTGGTCAGTCAGAAAGATGAAGTTAGTTGCATTCCAAAGCGGAGTAGGTTCCTATACAAAAGAACGGACAAGAAAACCCACGGACACTCGTTTAAAGCAAAATATTGTAACAACATAATATAATATTTATTTCAATCATCGTTTACAATGATACACAAAATCTTATAGGCTATAATTTTTTGTTACAAATTAACTAGACATCTGTAGCCAAACTGGACGAAAGCCTATATAGCCATCGGCACCAAAACCCACAAAAAATAAACACAGAGAATACAGTATGTTATTAATATTTTCTTTATCTACCCATACTCGACCGCTAACTAACTCAATATGAACGCGCCTCAAGGTACAGCATAGGCTAGCTTATTGCCGCATTCACATCGGATATTGTGCACATTTTATATGATGCTCTCGTCTGTAATGAACGTTGAGATTACAAATGTTACCTATTGTACGAGAAAATGTTCGCGCAAACTAGTTTTAGTATTTATGCCCCGTTGTAAGTTATAACTCAAGGCTCTTATGTTGAATAACTTTGTTGCTCGGAGGTAATGTGAGCCTATAACCATTGCATAGAATATTCCGCAAGGTAATGACTTTGTAGCAGTAACAGATAGTTTGTGAAGTTTCAGTGCATAGAAGACATTCCACTTATTAAGTATATTTTACTTCAATGCCGTTTTTAAAATGCCGAGCTTCGCATAATCACCCTATAATGTTCCCACTGAATAGTATGAGGTCCAGCACTCCAATTGTGTAGTTAAAATTCGATCACATCACAAATTATTAGCGGTTTAGTGACAGTGCCCCTGAGATGCATAATCAGCCACACACACACACCTTACACAGGCCTCCTCTTTTCGAGAAGGAGTGGGCTATAATCTACCACGCGGGCCAATTGTGGATTGGTAGATTTCACACGTCTTCGAATTTTTGGTTCTAGGACATGCCGGTTTCCTCACGATGTTTTCTTTCACCTTTGAGAGCAAATTCCAAGCTTATTTTATAAAAATAATAATCACACCAAATCACTACATTTACTAGAATTTGAAAGTCAAAGTTGATCCATAATTTACATTTAAATATCAAACATGTAAGGATCGTAGCTGGTGGCTATCTGTAGTTTGTGCCTAGCCACATGAGAAGAACGCGTGAGTGTATGTATGTAATGCTCAATTTATTTTTAACAATGCTTCATAGGTACGCCTTTACAAGTTTCAATTATAAATACCACCTCATTAATCACATACAATCCAAACGCCAAAGCACAAACTTAGCAAACGTTCCATGCCAATATACCCAAACTACCCTACACCATCTCAAAGAAAGCCGTGACCTATAAAACGTCTGTACAAACAACTAGCCTACAAAACAAAGTACCGGTTAAAACAATTGATCCAGACTGTCAGATGTTTGACGTGGCTCAAAGGGCAGTGGCTCGGTGACGTCACTCGCCTATTTTACCTTACGCTTGCCCTGCCCAATAGACGGGTAACATGGAATAATAGGGACAGAAGGTCGTCTGTTTACAGGGAAGAGACAAAGTATTTTAATCCTTAATGCCGTGATTCTATGTCTGCTTATTGAAGAAATAAACATGCCAGTTTTACGCTCATTATGACAAGACATTAAAATAAATGTACAAAAAATATTAACTGTTACTTTGTTATCATCATAAATATGTGTAAAAAAAATCTATTCGCAAGTAACTTAATTAAACCCAATGAACCACTCCAAAATATTGTGAAAGCCCTAGTTTTTCGTTAAGCATAATCAACTTATACCTAATGTTCCCACTGCTGGGACACAGGCGTCCTCCATGCGCCCAGCGCCCAACGCGGCCCAGCGCGGGTTGATAGATGTAAGATGACTTCGAATTTTTGATCCTAGGACATGCCGGTTTCCTCACGATGTTTTCCTTCACCATTTTTAGAGCAGTGGTGATGAAATTATTTACACAAAGTAAAGCGAACCCACGATTTCCAATTCGTAAGTCTGTTACCAGTAGCCCAGCCCTGCTCGTTTTTCCTTCTGGTTTTCTATTTTGTCTACGACTGTACCATCCATCCATCACTGTACCGCCTGTACCATCACGTCATCATCTACCTAGCCTTTTTCCCAACTATGTTGGGATCGGCTTCCAGTCTAACCGGATGCAGCTGAATACCAGTATTTTACACGGAGCGACTGCCTATCTGACCTCCACAACCCAGTGACTGGGTAATACGATACCCCTTGGTAAGACTGGTTGTCAGACTTTCGGGCTACTGACGACCCGTAACGACTGTCAAAGATCCACGAGTGACAGCCGGGACCAACGGCTTAACGTGCTTTCCGAGGCACGGAGGGGTCTTGGTTTGTGAAAATGGTCACCCATCCACGGACCAACCGCGGCAAGCGTAGCTTAACCTGATCGACCCGTGCGGCTGTTATTACTTAGCCACAAGCCCCTGTACCATCACGTGCCTACATTTGTCATAATTTAAAGCTAATCTAGAACTGTCAGACTGTCAGTGATTAATTTAGAATTAGGTACACAAAATACAATTCCGTATGCTATTAATTGAGTACTGAAACCAGTTGACTTTAGATACACAAGCGGAGTTCATCAGCCTTTGTTTGCGTTTTATATGAAAAAACAAATACGCATTATGTTGCGTGGAATAATCCTTAGTTAATTATAGATAGCATCTGTGCATTGTGTGTACTCAGTTAATTTCTGCTGTTATAACGCGAATATACTTTTCATATGCGCGAGAAAGAAGTTCAAGATTAAGATCGTGATAATAATACGCCTACATTCATTTGTTACTAACCTTCTCTTTTGAAAAATAGGTTTAACAACCGGTTTCTGAATTGTCAATAGTCATAAGGTAAATAATTTATAAGGTTAGGTTAGGTAAGATCATTAATTAGCATTACTCAAGTTGATTTTTAAGATGAAATCCATATGTTTTTTTGTATTTGACCAAGATTATGTATGGACTTTAAAAGAGACTGTGAGTGACCTCTGAGTTTGTTTCGGCCTTTCTTCTCAGACTAGTCAGATGGGAAACGCCGACCTCATCTAGTTTTAAAATATGATGGACGTGTAAAAGTGTTTGTACAAACCCATTTACAACATAAAATTATTTATCATAGAATTTACCCACGGTTTCGTCTGCTAGATAGCCGGAAATTTTCCCACGGAAATGGTCCACCGGGAGGAAACTTTTATCAGGACATGGTCTACCTGTGTGCCAAGTTTCATCGAAATCCGTTCAGCCGTAAAGACAGACATAGTTAATTTTGTGTTTATAATATTAAGTATGGATACTTCGCGCAGTACAAAAAATGGTAAACCCTTTCCTACACGATATACTCCATGTCAAGACTCATATTCCATTATCCAATACACAACAGTCGGCCATTACAGAAATGCAACAGTTAGCCTAAGTGGCTAAGTTACGTCAAGTTAAGTCCTCAACCGATGGTGACTCGGATAAGCACGGCACAGTCGAATCGATTAAAACAGTAGTCGAGTTACTTCGATATACCGATATGAAAGCCACTAGTGCAATTAGAGAGCATTGGTCGGCACTAGTTAGGATGAGAGGTAGGCGTGGCTTTTGGTTAAAGAATTGACGATCCATTTGTGAAGTTAAGTTGCGTTTGCCGTGATCGATTTATTGAAAGAGTACTCTATACAAAGGTAATATCCATTCTAAAAGTATATGATGAAAATGTAAACAAATGAATCAGGAAATGTACACATGTGGATGCCAATTTGTAGTGCCAGTAACAAATTGAGTGCTTTGATTTGACTATTTGAATCATCACCATAAATATGTTGTTCATTTGATAGTTGAGATTAATTTACTAACCTCAATTTATGTCGATGTATTTTAAATTATAATCTAATATTGGTATGCAAACAATAATTGTTGGAAAAAAGGGGTGAGAATTAAAGTTGAAATCTTCTAAATACATTCTAAATATATGAATGTGTTATGCAGTGTTATTAATTTCCTTTAGTGAGTGATTGTATGCAATCACTCTTCAGGTTAAATTCTTATACCTTTGTTTACACTATACTTTATATTATTTATATAATAGACCATAAGTGCTCATACACACGAGCGGCACACGTCGACGACAGAGGCAACTGTATGCGTCGACACGTGTCGACGCCCACATTCAACATGTCGGCTGCCGTCGAAAGCGTGTCGCTCATGTATTTGAGTACGGTGCTCAAATACAGGGCGGCATGTCGACGGCTGCAGTTGCCTCTGTCGCCGACGCGTGTCGCTTGTGTGTATGCACTCTAATATGCACTCTCGTGTTTTAGAGAGTTTGTAAAACAATCGTTTTGTTTGCCAATCAGATACCAACTTAAGTCAGAGGTAATAAATGGGTCCAGGTTGATAAACGGCTGATGCTTCCGGTATTATAATGTTATTCAAAGACTGCAGTCGAATGAGCACATTATTATAATGTTTAAGTGTTCATTTTTGATATGAAAAATAAAAATACATAAAACGATTTTCTTATTTATAAATTATGAAATATTCTCAAACAACTCATAATTATTGTGGCTAAAGTATTAGTTAATTACTAAGCTAATATTTATATCATTATAACTTTCATCAAAAAAAATATTTTAGTCTTTAAATTTAATTTATATGTATATGCCTAACGGTAATAAAGCTAATGGTGGACTTTTATATACTACCGTACTAAATATTACCAATCATAATTTGAGGGAATTAGAAGGTTTTATGACCACCGTATATTTTTACACGAACCGAAGTAACATAGTAGCAAACTACCCCTAACCATTAATAATTACTTTTTAATATGCGACGTAAATATAAAAATACTTTTGGTTTGTAGGGACACAATGTACGTACTCGTACTCAGCGAATTTATTCTTGGTGACGCATGGCTGCGCCCATGATACAGAGAAGTGTGAACTTTAGTCGCAAATAAACTGCATTCGGAATTGGTCGTTTCTATTAAACCATACCTACTACTTCGGTAATGTTTGATTTATGCGTGCTACAAGTTTGTCTCAATACAAACTAGTAGCACACAAAAATCAAACATTACCGAAATAATAATATTAATAATAATAGCTAATAAATAAATAACAAACTAAATGCTAGCTTTGCAAAATAAATGTAAATGTCATTTTTATTTATTTATAAACTATTTATGTACACATAACCGACTAAGAAAATGAGACAAGACAATAATATGCAAGACATTAATTTCAATGATGCGGTATAGGGAACTGGTTCTCTTAAACAAATGAGTGCATAAAATAGCTTAAAAAGTTTACTTAGTACCAAGTTAGGACAATATAGCAACTATAAAACCTGGAATTACGGAAATTCTACGCTAGGAAAATACTAGGATGAAGATATCCATCGACTTCGCAATGCAAAAAACAATATTGGTGAAAATAAGCCTACGCGTAAATGTCGTAGCATTTACGTAGCACCTGCGTAGCACAACGTTACGACCGCTACGCCACCGCGTAGCCACTGTTTAGTCAAAGTACCCTATAAAATTAGTCCTAGTATCTTTTCGTATATTAACAGTAACTAGTAGAACGTTATTTAGGCAGTTTTAAATGTACAATAATAGTTGTTTAATCTTATATCACTTTTGGTTAGTAGCGGCGTCACGATATTTCTGTGTTATCGGTCGATCTAAACGTTCTTTGAAATTTTACCGACCTCAGAATGTAGCCATAAAGCAATTCTGAATTCCAATTCAGTTCCTAAACATAACAAAAATATTAAAATGACTTCGGTTATTGGGCTGGTTGCGTAATATCGGTACCGAAAGGTTTTGTTAGACTAATCTGAGTATGATTTGGGCTTAGATGTTTCAAAGTTATTTGTATTTGTGAAAGGTGTAGGCCAGCCATTAAAATGTGTAAATATTAAAACATATTTCCAGGAAAGTCCTAAACTTTTAGTAACTTTAAACTATTTATTGAGAATTGTAACATTAATTTCCCGGTTGGGCGATGTGTTATTTATTTATATATGCTTTATTGTACACCAGAAAAAACATAACAAAAAAAAAAACGACTATCGCTACAAAACATACAATTGGTTATTGAATTTTTTCTTCACGAATTTCCAAACAGCAACCTGGAAACTAGATTTTTTAAGATAAGATAATTTGTATTTGTCCAAAACATGAGTAGGTGCATACATACACATACGCATATACATACACATGGCATGCAAGATGTTACATCAAATTATCTGACAGTCATGTTTTGCCTGAACGGTGTACAAATATAAGACGTAGGACGCTACACAGCATCGAGTGATTTTAAATTCGTCCATTACACACATTAAATATAGCAATTTACAATCCAATTTAGACTATAACTTAAAACTAAAAGGTACAATAACATACAATTAAATAGTATCACATTAAGCTCATCATAGTATATAATACAAATCAAAAAAATCGAATGTTAAAGTATAATATTAACACATTCAATATATTTTCTTTACAATACAATATTAACATTATATAAGCTAACAATTAAAATAATAATACATATGTACATGTGAAAAAACAAGCAAAAGAATTATAGGGCATTAAAAAATTCGTCCGCCTCGCTATCAACAGGAACAGTGCCCAAAAGGCTGGCAACATTGCCACGTTGTATGGCGATGCTAATTCTTTGGCCAAGAAACAGGCCAGCCCTCTGGTCACGTGAAGAGTCGACTAACCACTTGGTGATATCTCAAAAAACCAAGTGGGCAGTTGGACCCCATGGCCCTGGGGTTTCAACCCCAAACGGCTCGAAGATATAATTCCCAATCAGGCTGGAATATTTTCGCCGTTTGAGGTTTTCTGCACCAGCAGCAGCCGCTCCAGCACAGCCCACCGTGCTAAGAAGGTGGGATGGCGCAAGGGTGTCCACACATGTTACATCCCTAACGTCTGCCTAACTTCCAGGGCATTATGGTCATTCCGTCTGGTCTCTTCCCATCGTCGCGTTAAAGCAATTATTAATAAAATTAGGATGTCATTATACATACAAGTTAAATTAATTTGTCAGTTAGAAATTCGTCAGTGCTAACAGAAGGCCTTTTAATATATTTCTTAATTTTTCAGTAATTAATTCCCTCCAATGTTTAGCGCCATACAGAATATACTTTTACGCATTAGAGTTGTCCTGGATCTCGGGATACATAGCTTACTATTGTCGCGTCGATTTCGAACTGCTTTGTCTGACACTAAGGGGAATAGGTGTGGATTCGATTTGACAAACATAATGGTCTCTAAAATGTACATAGACGAATGGGTTAATATTTTATATGCTTTAAAAAAGGGTTTGGAACTCTCTGTAACATGAAGTCCAAACATAGCCCTCAGACACCTCTTTTGCGTTTTAAAAATCACATCCTTATTTGTTGAATTTCCCCAAAAAATGAGTCCATATCTTAAGTTAGAGGACACTAAGCCGTGATAAGCACATGTGACATAAACATAGCTGGTGTTGAACACCTCTGCCCTACCCCTTCAGAGTAAAGCGTGATGTTGTGTACATGTAACAGTCGATTCATCATCCTCACAATACATTAGGTAACAACATAGGTCGGGACCTCCCCGGGGAGATGTTCCATGTACTACAAGATTCACCAAATGCCTGTTAGTTGTTCACTGTTAATTACAACTTTAGTTGGCTTACACTATTAAACTTGGTCAAATTACACTCGTTTATGGGCTAGGCTATTGGGGGAGGTCTATGTCCAGCAGTGGACGTTTTTCGGCTGAAATGTTGATGATATGATTGGCTAGGATACGAAACTGATGAGTATGGGATTGAAATAAGAAATACCGTAATCCCATCTTTATGCCTCGGTGAAAAGAAGTCACCAAAGAAGCGGCATGGTTGATCACGGGAAGTGCCCAATAAAGTGCGGGAGTGCCCAAGAATTTAAATCATTTGATTATAGTCACCCGTAAAAGCTAAATTGACTCTTCATAAGATGAATGAAAGGACACGTAACGCACCTATCAAACGAGGACTTACAAAAACTGTTAACAATGAACATTTCAAATGACGTCATAATTCATAATATTTGAAATTGTATTTGACTTCATTTTACGCACGTACCTTCATACGTTCGACATGATTCATTAACTTCACATACCTATTAAAAAGTTGACCTTGCGTTATAATTCGAGTGTTACTGCACGACTTGGGAGAGGTTAAGCCCACCAGTAAATAGATGGAAACTATTAACTTAACAGGATTTTAAAGCTCTTTAAATAGCAAATTCTACTAATATTATAAACGTGAAAGTTTGTATGGATGGATGGATATTTGTTACTCTTTCACGCAAAACCTACTGAACGAATTTGGATGAAATTTGGCACACAGATGGTTTATAACCAGAATTAACATATAGGATACTTTTCATCCCGATATTCTCACGGGATCAAAACTGATGCGGGTGAAACCGCGGGGCGCAGCTAGTAAGCTTATAAATTACTCAATAACAAATTGCTCCTATAACACAGAAAGATTTATACAACCAGCCAATCACCAATACATCGCACACGCAAATGTGAACCATCTCATGCTACAAGATTCACCGAACGCCTTCCGAGCACGTCATTAATTTAGATTGGCGGCGCACACTTCGATTGTTTATTCCATTAAACTTATATTGTTGTTGGAAAACCCCCGCGGTTTTCACTCCCACGAAGTTCGGGTTGCACGAGCGACGGACACAGTATGAACACAGTGCACGAATTCACCTTACACCGACCTTTTAGGTAAATAACGCTAGGTTCGTCGGTAATTGTAATTTAGGCAATTTTGTTATTCGAATTTGATTTTGCTGGAAAATTCTAGAATTAAATCGGTCAGTGGCCTGTTGAATTAGTTAGTAGAGTCAAACAACATTATGTATTTAAGTTTAATTTGTTCGGCGAGAGCTACTTGCGGCTTTGCTCGCAAGTTATTTTTTTTTTTACACAATTATGATCTGTCAGTCTACTTACTATCAAATAAGCTAAATAGACCTTATTAGATAAATAATAAAGTTAAAAAAAGCTTCTTTATAAATTATTTTACAAACGAATGTAAGAGAATGAGTCAGAAACAAACTAAACAGCTGATTAGTTATCCGCGGGTTGTAAAAGTCGGTGGGAAACGGGGTCAAGGACTCATCATACTGCAGGTGATGCATTGGCACTGAGTTGGCTAATGGTATACATCGATGCGGCTTAAACCATGGTTTAAATACAGGGTGTTTTGTAACTGCACGGTTTTAATGGCTGTGCGATATTTTATGGTCTTTAGTCATGTGCTGTTAATAGGCACGTATAGGTGTTTAGGGGAGGGTAGGTCGTTTGTGGGGTTGTTTATTAATCTTGCTCGTAAAAAATGCGTTGACTTAGCATCGTAATTCAAAGTTATAATGTTTTTAAGTTTCTGAGTTTTAAACGACCAAAAAATAAAAAATAAATATATGTACGGTCACGTCAATAATAGAAAAAAAAAAATTGTTTGAGTTAACGTATTGTATCTTTAAGGATTCTTAAAACTTCTTTTTTCTCGATTTCATTTGGTTACAGAATACATGTTGCACTTTTTAATATTTTTTTGATGGGTGTGCATTTGACAACTGGCTCACCTGATTGAAAGCGATGATGAAGACGACTAAGTGTCGACATTAATAATGTTTCTGGTAAAAGTAGGTTCACGTCAACCGTTCAACAGGAGGGTGGGAATGGACTCACGAACTTCTCGCCGGTCCAATGACCTAACAAGTTGGACTAGTGTGAAATATACTCGTTCATTCTTTTTTATTTTCATTCAAACAGATACTTATCAAGACTCGTGGTAGTAGGTCAAACAAAAAACTAAATAATACATTATAACCTGACTGAGATGCTCGTGGCTAAATAATAACAGCCGCACGGGTCGATAAATCTGGTTAAGTTAGAAACGCTTGCCGTGGTCGGACCGCTGATGGGTGACCACATCTTTACATACCGAGACTCATCCGTACCTCGGAAAGCACGTCAAGCTGTTGGTCTCGGCTGTCATTCGTGAATCTTTGATAGTCGTTACGGGTCGTCAGAAGCCCAAAAGTTTGACAACCAGTCTTACCAAGAGGTATAGTGTTACCCAGTAACTGGGTTGTGGAAGTCAGCTGCATTCGGTTAGACTGGAAGCTGAACCCAAAAATATTTTGAAAAAGGCTAGACAGATGTTGACATTATAACCAGCAGTGCGATTCTGTAGCCATCTCACCGTGAAAACTTAGGTGAAGTGATAGTGGTGTGAGCTGTCATTCTAAATAATGTTAGGGATTGACACTATTGACAGCTCACTCTCAGCTCACTTCACCTAACTTTTCACGGATAGTTTTTTAAAGAATTGATCGGCTGACTGTGACGTGTTCGCTGACGAATGGAAGACGATCATGCCAGTATGTCTGGAGTTCTGTGAGATGAGTGTATGAATGTTGTCAATTTTTGTTAAACTAATGTAATTGGCGAACAGCCTTTTAATGTTAAAGCAAAATAAATAAATTATTGAACAAATCAACAAATTAAATTGGTTTCCTAATGCCAACAATAATTTGCATACGTAAAGCCTGCACACTAAATAAATTATCTAAATATAATTGAAAATTGATTAAAGAGTTAATTTATTTAAATTGCATCCCTGCGTTAGTTGAAAATGCTCCAAACTAGCTACTGGTTGCTCAGCTCCAATTAATTTATCAAATGGACGGCCGATGTAATTACATGCGTCTAGTCTATAATTAATGAAATATTAGGACCCTGAGGATTATTTTGTAAACCCATATTTTGTATTCGCGAAATGAGTGTGTAAAGTCGTGTTGGAAACATGTTGTTTTGAGCTTTGTTTCAATTTAATATTTTGCCATGTTGTGAATGTTTGTTATTGTAAGTATCAAGTACCTATTAGCAAAAAGTACAGTAGAGTAGCAAAAAATATTTTCTCTATTAGTTTCTGCTTATCTCCTTAACATTTTTGAAGTACCACGGAACCACAGACGAACGTTTCGCACAGATAAAAGTGACTCTTAGTAGAGATTATGTCTGATTGACGTGTAAAAGTGTTGGTGCAAACTTTTACAGAAATAAAATAATTTATCATTTGTCAACGTAATTAAATAACCTTTAAATATATGTTTTGGGTTAAAAGGGTAATTTGGTGACTCGGAAGGGCGGCCGCATACGTTTAGCAAGCTGTAACTAACAAGCTTTTACAGCTATAAAGTTACGTACAAGAACTTCAATTCAGTAGTTGAATTACTATTAGGCACTTATTGTGACGTCTTCGGCTCTAAACTTTAGAATAAAGCAAAAACTTTCCAGTCACATAATCATTATTGTCTCCTTTAATATTATAAAACGGAACCTTATTATTAAAAAGGGGTGCTGTGCACAACGATACACGTCACACGATCTCATTTGCTTAAGTTTTTGGTAATAATTATTGTTGCCTGGTATTTTTCACTACTTGCCAATATTTATCAAGCTACCTACATATATTCATTAGTAGATATTTCAATATTGTCAAATATACATGTGCAAGTCTTCAAAAGCCAAAGTTATAATGATAAGACATGCTTTCTTATTGGCGACTTATTCAATCAAACCCTAGATCACACCCTAGTTTTCCTTATTTTTCCGCACATCAAAATGTCCTCACACCTTAAGGAGAATGCGCTGAGGTAGCACGCGAAATTCAAATCAGTGTAGGTCAGTGTCAGGTCGTATGGTGATCAAAATATGATTGGCGACCGTAACAATTGTGTATCTTTAGAATTATAATTAAATTAAATTTATGAATACAAGTCTCTATTAAATACATATTTGTTACGGTCGCAAATGTTATTTGGATCATCATTCAACCTCACACTGACCTCGAAATTGCAAAAAACTTAAGAAGATTTGAATGTCGCGGGCTTCGATCTCGAAGGTGTTGGTGAGTAACCCGGAGCGCGCATGGCCCCGCCCCCTGTAGCCATGCACTGTGCTAGCTAAACGGCATGAGCTGGTCTGCAAATATAGAATTTAAAGAGGAAGCTCTTCATGTACAGCACCTGTAAAGGAGCATTTTGAAAGTTGGCAACATTGCAAATAGCTGTCAAATATTTCACTGTTTTGAC
This sequence comes from Apamea anceps, assembly GCA_951799955.1. NCBI lineage: Eukaryota > Metazoa > Arthropoda > Insecta > Lepidoptera > Noctuidae > Apamea > Apamea anceps. The sequence continues at coordinate 16,004,229 of OX637507.1, read as the reverse complement.
TGAACACATTTTTTATTGAACACACCTTAGTTTTTAGTTTATCTTATTTTCCGCACACCAGAATGCCCTCGCACTGACGTTAATTGTACCATGTCCTACGATGTCCCAGGTGTTGGTGAGTAGCCCGGATGCGGCGGCGACGAGCGCGCATGGCCCCGCCCCCTGTAGCCATGCGGTGCGCTAGCTGAACGCCGGCGCCGGCGGTGCATGTACGCGGCGGCGGGCGGCGCCTCGCTCGCGGGCCGTAAGGTAACTATCATCCTTTGTTTTTATTTTATTTATTGTCTTAAATTATCTTCTGTATGATGTTGTGGTTTATCTGACAAGTATCGCCACAATGACCATAATTTTGGGGAGTTTCCCAGAAGTTCGCAACTGCTGGGAAACTCCTACTTGGATTATAGAGATAAGAAACTGGACGTAACTCAGAACGGGCGACAAAACCCTGAGTTAGTCGGAAGGTATTAAATAGAGACTCCATTTGAACAGCATGACGTTAATTTCCTAGACTAAGTAGGTACAGCAAACCAGCAACACTTATATCTTAACTTTTCGTGTCTTGTTGACCAGGCGCGCCAGCACGGCCGCCAGCCCGCGCCGTCGAGCCCGCGGCCGCACAGCCCCCTCCACCCCGCGCCCTCCGGCGTACGCGCATACTCCTGCCAGCACTGGGAGTCCCGCCTCGCCGCGCCGCCGTCCAGAGTCAATCCGCCCCACGTCGACAACCCGCCATCGCCATGCGAACTCATCGAGGTATACAACTATACTGTGTTTCTTTTTACGTGTCCGTTTTGGTAAACAAACATGGCGGACGAATTCTTTGAAGCATTTAGCAGTTTTTGATGCAATTGCCTTGTAACAATACGTTCAGTCATTATTTGTGTGTGATTCTGATGATGCGACGCGACATGCGACTCGCATAGTTTTCATACCATGTTTTTTTACCAAATAAGAACATAGTAAAATAGACAACACAGTACAGTACTCACCGTTTGACAACATTGGGCACGAGACAGAAATGATCGGAACAAATCGATTACAAATTATATGCAAACGCGACAAGCAATTTTCCGTAAATAGTTTCAACTTAAGTAGTAGTGTTTACATTGGGTATTGCAAGTTGTTAACAAGTCAACTTCAAAGAAAAGGAGTTGTATTTTGAAATAAGGATAAAACAGAATCAAGTTGGTGATTAACTTTATACCTCATACAAATTGGAAGACGATGAAACTGCGCTGTAAATGGTTAATATTATTGCCGATAATCTCTTTCTCCTGTCCGATATTTCTCAATCCCTGGCGAGTACTGTACCAACATAAGTGTTACATGTAATAGCGTAAGCATGGTATCTCATCTATATGTGTTGTGTATGTACAGAGGCCCTTTGCGCCTCGCATTTATGCTCTAGAGGTAACCATTCGTAGCTGCTCCGCTATTTAGGTATGTATTCAATGTTTACTGTATTCTATAGCTAGTAAATGTAAGCATGTAAGTATTGAGACAATGCAACGAACGGGAAACGTCACCTTTTATATAACGCGGGATATATCCTTAATATCTTTAATTAGCCTCTCTTTGACGTGTATGTTGTGTTCAGTTTGTGTTAGAAACCGTGTAACATGTGTTACTGTGAAGTGTTATTGAGTGAAGTGATCAAAGTGGGCCGGCCATGAAACTGCGACACCCGGTGGACACTAGCGTCCGATGGCAGGTGTCGAAGAACCAGAGACTACGGCTCGACGTTCGGAACGAAACATGAGCTATACGTGCGACAAACACTCCGAACTAACCAACTAAACAACTCAACGCCAAATTGCGCTTGCTTCCATAACGTATTCTCTTCTCACATATCGTAAATCTAAGATCGACCACTTTACCTTAATAAATTAAATTAGATATAAATTAAAAATAGTTTCGCGCCTTTCTTGTGCCTATCTCAATCCAATTCTAAAACGTTCAACCCAATTCTAAATAGTGAGATTTAATTGAAATTAAATAATTCTGTGATGGGACTAACTTAAGAGTGATATCGACGTTTGATGTGTACATAGTCTTTATATCTTTTTATCGCTAGTTAGGGGTAGTGTAGACGCGCTAGAAGTAGTTCTTCGCTGTAAAAGATAAGACTAAAAATATAGTGTGTCGATCCGCGATAACTTTGATAACTGTATAAGTGCGTGAAACTAAGAGAGAGACAAAGTGCGCGTTGTGGATAGCTGCAGAGCTATCAGGGGCCCCTGGCTGAGTTTTGTGCCAGCGCTCACCAACGGCCACAAACCTGGCAAGTATGCAGGCAGCTCTTATGCTAAGAAGCAAATCGCGGGAGAGAAGAAAACAGCGTTTAAAAAGAGGGTACAAGCATGACCTGCCGAGCAACCTAGCTACCAAGTTGATCGCGCCCTTCCCGAGATACCCTCCTGCGTCATGGGTATGTCTTATGTTTTATTGATGGTGTGTGTGGTTGCATGCTGAATGGTAGTTACGGTCGTATTATATTCTCGATGTATTGATAAGATAGTGCCTTCAAATTTACCTCATTTTTGTCGATTTCTACAAATAATTCTCGTGAACACTCACATCGACCAAATGAAGTAAATTGTTTACACTATTGAATTTTCTTAACAGCTGGTGTAAAGCGAGGTAAATGTAGCAAGAATGCAGCATGAGAGTTACGTGTTCCATATCGTTTAATGAAGTGGTGGTGAATGTTCCGTAAAAGGTGACACGGTTATAATTGATTGTGCAAAGTTAAACACTGCATTAGTGGTGTTGTAGTTCGCCGATATAATTGGCTGACTAAACTGTGTAAAATGTTGGCTTGACACTAAAATCGTTTTAGAAAATCTTCTCGTCTCTCTTGAAATAGTCCGAGATATCATTTATCACCTCCACCTATACCCTAACGACACTGCATAATTTTATTACTACTGACCAAAATAATATTAAAATTATCATTTCAACGAAACTAAAATTCACAAACCGTTCATTTTCCGGGAACGAAATGTGGCTTCCCGGTTCTAGTGTATTTTAATTAAAGTGCAATGCCCTGATATTTATCTCATGCAACATGACGACCAAACATATATGAAACGACCGTTATATATTACTGGCTGCTCTATGTTGGCTTCGTCCAACTTCAAAAATACGTTTGACTCTCAAACTATCTGCAGGTTTACTAACGCTCTTTGGGGTAATGGATTATGACGACTTCTATGGTGGTGGTATGGTCCTTAAGCTAATGGGAAGATCAGACAGATCTTCAATGCTGCGTTCCCTACGAAAAAACATTTCTTACATACCTCTCGATCCTCTACACACGTCGGCAGGGGCCTCGACGCGCAAACTGTAACCAGGAATTCAGCACATGATTCTAGAACCCCCCAGAGTAGAAATTTTTCGTCGGTTATAAAACAAAATCTGCTGTTTCATAGAAACGTGCAATACTTACGCGGTCATAATATAATGAATAGCTATTTTTTTGGTTTAGAATTATAAAAAAAGCTACGGTGAAGAGAGCTGTCATTCCACGTGATGTAAGAGATTGCCACAATTAAGAGCGGCCAACCCGTCGTGCTTTTCATACAAACGCTCGTGCGTGATTATGTCGTTGTAAGGCGATCTATCTTTGATTTTTTGAACTAATAGGAATCTTGTGCACTATATCGAGGCTTCTATCAAAGCAAAAATAAAAAAATTGAAGATACAAAATCAGTGCGAGCCTCCAAAAATCTGCTTTTTTGCACAAATTTTACCTGAACTTTGGCTATTCATAATGTACTCATAAATTGTAAAAGTAAAGAAATCATATCGATAGAAGCCTTGCACATGTAATGGAGATTCTAAATGACAAATATTTTTCCAAAAACTTGTAAGGGTTATTTAAAAACACGTATTTCCTGGAACAAGTTTTATGAAATTTTCGAACACTATTTTTCGTTCAATGTTATCGCGTTCTCACTTATTCGTACGTCATTTAGGCGGTATGAGGTGCGAAAGTTACCGAATGACAACCGAGCGTTCAGGCGCTATCTCTCTCTTTTCGCTTTGCCTCTTTTTCAAACATTGCGCTGGATGAAACAACAAGCTTTTCGACTGTGCTCGCGTTAACGATATACGAGTATGCGCCGGGAAGGGCCCTCTTAACAGCTCACTTCACCTAAGTTTTCACGGTGAGATATTTACAGATTAGATCGGCTGAATCCATGGTGGAATCAGGTTGTGCATCGATGTCAATGCCATTTTGTATTTTCTTTATGGAGCAGATTATGCGCCTATATTCACTTTCAATGTTCATATGTTCATCACGAGCTAAAGGTTCAATGTGTGCTAGTTTATGTGCGCTTTTATAATTTCTAACGTGACGATATTATCGAATACGTCCACGTCCACGTCATGGCACCACGACAATACACGGAAGTAAAATATATGGAAATAATTATGAAGACGCTTTTAAATAGGCGTCCACGATCGCGTTATGACGTGCACGTATTTCCTTTTATTTTATGGACGTGGAAAGGACGTCCACGATATTATTATCGTGCCATTAGAAATGATAAAAGCGAACAATCAGTCAATTTGTCAGTAAATTTGTCCGTCATTTGGTCATTTTATTAAATTAAAGCCTGATTTTACAATCGTCAAATAACTTCTATTTAGAGAATTAAAGTTATGAAATATTTTCGATACAAAAGCTGTAAAACCGATAGCTTTTTAACTCGGTTAAAAAAATATTTTACTTATTTACCTTTAAAAAAATTACCCTTAGACTCTCGATTATAATCTTCTGTAGGACTTCGTTTACCGTCTCCTTTTTGCGTTTAATGAACTGCTCTCATTAATAACTGCAGGTATATACTAAGTAGGTCAAACGTTTCCCAAAGTTCCACGTAGATTAGACGTAAAACGTTTTATACACCTTTTTTTAGCAAAAAGTTTTTTAGCTGTTCCGGTTCAAAACTCTCATAACATCGTTTGTAGGTACCTACCTACATACATATGTAAGACAACGAAATAAAACCTTTTTTTAATGATTTTACGTTCAAGTTTCTCATTCTTGTTATTTACAAAATATGAATGAATTTCATCTTGATATACAGCAGCAACAAATTGAAAAATAAATAAGAAACTGGTATGATTGTGACAAATACATTGTTATATCAACTCAATTTACAAATGCGAGTGTATGAATTATGTCTAATTGTACTGAGGTAGGAGTAACTATACGAGCATGTATGAGTATTTCAGTCGATCAAATCTTCAATTACATTAAGGTGTTGTGTTGCTGAATATACCTACTTAGACCTCTTTCCTAAAAATCCGAAAAAGTGTGGTCAAAACACATACCTAATTACTATAGAATAAGGATAAAATCTGTTCAATTCCTAAAGACCCACGATAATTATTATTTCCAATAGGTACTTCATTATAAGAAACATTCTTATCACGAAATTCCTATAAATATTTTAAACGTTTTATCGTACAAAAGCACCAATCCATAAAAAAAACAGTAAGAAATACTTAAAAAACAATTCCGACATAATATAATTATATTTGACAGCCGATATATTCAAAGTTCTCGGCTTACGATGATAAAACACATAGATTTGGAGCGGGTAGACTATAAAAATGACGGATGGTTGGCCAGTTAGAATGTACGGCGAGTGGCTCGGCCATTTATCAAGCGTTGTCCGCGCCCCGTGTTCCAAGCCTGTTCCCAGGTTTGTTTCATCGCTCGGTGTTTCAAGCGTGTTCCGAGCTTTGTTTCATAGCTCGCGACTCGCAGCTGGGACACAATACAAATAATTGTACTCGCTGCTAGTTTGTACTCTTTGTATGTGACGTCCCACTTGCCTGGCTTCCGAAGTCATCAAGCATGGAAGTTTGTTTTGTGATTCTGAAGTAGCAATGTGTACAGTGCGTTCATAAGTACCTACATGTTTTGTGAGGGTGGGTTGTTATCTCTGCTGTAACATTATGTTCTGGCCTTCTTATTTTGAATCGATTGATTGAACCATGTTTGACCTTAAACATAGGTAATAGAATATAGTACAAATATTCATTGTTATACAATAGTTATACATTAGTATTAAAACAACTTGAAACTTTGTCCTAAACACCCCGTAAGTATCCGACTCAGAGTCTCCGCCCTCAGCTGGTGGAGGAGGTGGTGAGCGCTCTGTTCCCTTCACGGGGGGAGCATACTCCCCCGCCTATGGCTCCGCCACTGGCGGTGCCCGAAGCGGACCACGCGGAAGGCGACGACGACACCCCTGAAGTGACCGGGGTAGATCTGAGAGCGGCGGTTGGCAGGCTGAAGGCCAAAAACACCGCCCCAGGACCCGACGGCTTGCCGGGTAAAGCCTGGGTCCTGGCCTCGACGGCTCTCGGGCCTCGACTGGAGGCGCTCTTAAGCGCATGCATGGAGAGAGGCCAGTTTCCGCTCCGTTGGAAGACGGGGAAGCTGGTCCGGATTCAGAAGCCAGGGCGCCCTGCGGACTCTCCGTCCGCATACCGGCCCATAGTGCTGCTCGACGAGGTCGGCAAGCTCTTTGAGAGAGTAATTGCGGGCCGCCTCGTCGGGCACCTGGTGAGGACTGGGCCGGATCTTGCGGATTGCCAGTTTGGCTTCCGCAAGGGGCGCTCTACGGTGGACGCCATCATGCGCGTGAGAGCCCTCACGACGGGGGACACGGTGTCCCGGGGTGGGGTGGTCGTGGCGGTGTCACTCGACATCGCCAACGCGTTCAATACCCTGCCCTGGAGCTGCATTGGGGAGGCACTCCGGTATCACCGGGTGCCGACCTACCTCCGTCGAGTAGTCGGGGCGTATTTGACGGACAGAGCCGTCATCTACCCCGGTCGCGACGGGAACTGGAACCGGCGAGAGATGTCGTGCGGTGTCCCACAGGGATCGGTTCTGGGGCCGCTTCTGTGGGACATCGGTTACGACTGGGTGCTGCGGGCCGACCTCCCTGAAGGCGTCAGCGTAGTTTGCTACGCTGACGACACGCTGGTCCTGGCGCAGGGGAGGTCGCATCAGGCGGCGGCTGACGCGATGACACGCGGGGTTGCGATAGTCGTGGAAAGGATCCGACGGTTGGGTCTCGAGGTGGCATTGCACAAGTCCGAGGCCATGTCCTTTCATGGGCCTCGGTACGGGCCACCTCCAGGATCCCAACTAGTGGTAGGAGGGGTTCACATCGGCGTCGAGACCACGATGAGGTACCTGGGTCTCGTCCTCGACAGCCGATGGAACTTCGTCGAGCACTTCCGACGTTTGGCCCCCAAACTGGAACGGGCCGGGGCCGCCCTAAAGCGGCTCTTGCCCAACCTGAGGGGGCCAAACGCCTCCTACCGGAGGCTTTACGCGGGGGTCGTGCGGTCCATGGCCCTATATGGGGCCCCGGTATGGGCGCGTTCACTGCGGCTACGAGCCGCACACTACCTGAACGCGCCCCAAAAGGTGGTAGCCATAAGGCTAATCCGGGGCTACCGCACGATCTCGGGCGAGGCAGCAAGCCTCCTTGCCGGACTGCCGCCTTGGGATCTGGAGGCGATAGTGCTCGCGCGCCTGTATGATTGGCGCGCGGAGGCACTACGCCGGGGGGAAACTCCGCATCCGCGGCAGACTGCGGCGGAGCGGACGAACCTCCGGCGCGATCTCATGGCGGCATGGAAGGAGCGACTATCGCAACCCAGCGCAGGGCACGCCACGATAGCGGCGGTAAGACCCCTCTTTGAGGAGTGGCTAGAGAGACGTCACGGCGTTCTCACCTACCGCCTGACGCAGGTCCTCTCCGGACACGGATGTTTCGGGAGGTTCCTGCACATAATCAGGCGGGAGGAGACGCCCGGGTGTCACCACTGTCAGGATCGCCCAGAGGACACGGTGGAGCATACGGTGGAGGTCTGCCCTGCTTGGGCAGAGCACCGCCGTGTCCTCGTAGAGGCGATCGGCAGCGGCGGCGACCTCTCGCGTCCGGCGCTGGTTCAAGCCATGGTCCGGGGCGAGAGGGAGTGGGAGGCAGTCACCTCCTTCTGCGAAGCAGTCATGCTAGCGAAGGAGGTGGCGGGGTGGGCGAGGGAACGCACCTCACGCCTCAGCCGCCGCGGGAGACGCTCCGGGCGTCGGGAGCCGCGTGACGACTCTCGGCCACCGTAGGCGCTGGCCTGCGGGCGGTGAGTAATGGGTAACTCACCGTCCGATCAGGACCAGGCCCGTGCCGGACGGCGTGTATGTGTTCCACGCGCGCCTCAAAGAGATGTCAGCATGAGTGACGGGGCCCGATAGGGCCGAAGCCTGCCAGGGTAGCGGGATTGTCCGAAAGGGTTACCGCTGCCCTGGAACATAAAGGGCTAAGGAAGGAACACGGGTGGGTTTTAGTCAGTAAGAGTCTGACACTCCCTTCTGCTCCACCCAGAGCGGGAGGGGTCATTTGATGATTTCCCATCCGCAAAAAAAAAAAAAAAAAAACACCCCGTAAGTATCATGTTTTCGCAACGCGAAGAGAAAGCTTCATTCCTCCAAATAAATCACTGTTCTTTCCCGAAATACAGACTACAGAGCATCCAATATTTACACTAAGAACACATCGACATCGCATTTCAAATAAAACAAATAAACACTGCAATAAAGTTGGAAGCTGTATTTGGTGCAGCAATCTCTCTCCGAGATAAATAATGCCTTTCCCTGAACCGGAGTTGACACCATTCTAAGCGAACGCACATAATTATGTAGGTAAGCAGGTACACACACACACAGTATAGTTCTCCGTGAAAGGAAGGACGTGCACTCGGTTGCATATTCCATCACGCGGAATGAGGGCAAGTAATTAGAGAGAGTAGATTCTCAGAAAAGTAAATTTAATAATCTCTCTTCTTTAGTTTTTGGCACGAAGCTTGCAGCAAATCTTTCAGATGTGAAAAAATGCCACTTTAGACCTATATTACACTCGGACACCATGGTTGCACAACCAATTGGCCGCTGGGTAAGATATTATTGCACCATAAAGCTGTTTAAGGCACCAGGATAGTGCGAGAAATTCAAATTTTCTTACGTTTTTTGCAATTTGCAAGTCAGATTCAGAATCAGATTCAGTAACAAACATGTATTTACAGAATTATAATAATTCAAATCATCATTCAACACAATTCTCTAAGTTCGAATTACCCTATTTGATGACTATTTCATGACATTTGACACCAATTCTAACTGAGAATTGTATTGATAATTTGTGGGATGCTTTAGCGCATCCCCCTTTTGTTGGCAAAGCCACCATGGTTTTCTAGATTAATTAACTCTTGAAGTTTTGTGTTAATGTCTCGAAAGTTTTGTTAAATTATTGTCCGTTGTTAATGTGTTTAACTATCTACCAGCGATCGTGGCATCGTTCACGTGACCTTCAGTTTCGGCTTCACTGTACCTGGTTTCAAATGGTACCCCACTTAGCTACATAACTACATATCTCGTAAAAGCAACGGTTACAATTTGGCTACACAGTTTGAATACAAAACATTGAGAAATACTGTAAATATTTATAATATTATTATAGGGAAATGTTGAATTTATGAAGTAGATATTGTTATAACTAAAAGAATGTCGTCTAAAAGAAGCGTAAAGATAAAAAGCCTTTAAACATGCGCATTATACCGTAATTACATAATTTCCTCTAGGCGACACCCCTTAAATACATGTACTATGAAAAATCATTCAGTTTGCGAGCGCGTTTATAAAGCGAGCGAGTGCTGTCAAGGCCCATTCAGATATCGCGAGGAAGCTATTATCGCTCTCGGCCCCACGAACGCTCCTTCCAGCACCATCAGTCAAGACCCGTATTTTAAAACACGCTTTAATACGTTACCAGTAAGGCACAAAGTTCGTTGTATACAATATTGATGGGCGCCAATGATAAAGTCGGCTTGTGTTAGGCGCGAATGATGCGGCAGAAGTTTTACTTACCGGCTGACTTATTTACGTGGCATACATTTTTGCAGAGGAAATGACAGAATTATTTTTTAACAAAAAAAAAAAAAACGACGAAAGAGGTTCTATTTTTGTTAGATATATACTTTTTTGGCTCTCCAAGACAGAATTATTTTTTGGGATCTGATGAAAGGACAAAGTGGTTCCCTTAGGCTGATTTTAGACGGATTGAGTTGAAATATTTACACTTCGTTTTTGTCGTATAGTCCCTGAATGAGAAAGACTGCTCTATCTTTCAATTTGCACTTAGTTTTTCCTCTAAACTGAAACTAACAGAGTCCAATAGTGGACTACTAATAAAAGCCTTAATTAACCATTAACCGTGTAATATAAAGGGGTAAGTTTTGTACTCTGTATTGGAAAACTCTGTTAAGAAAACCCTAGACTAAAGCAGATTTGTTTAACAAACTAATCGACCTAGAAAACTTTCACCTACATATTAGGAATATGACGAGGAACATTACAAAGAAGCCGGGAACATGAAGGCTCAAAAAAAATCAAAATCAAAATCATTTATTCAAATTAGGCTGAGAATCAGCACTTTTCAAACGTCAAAATTACAAAAGACAGTCTTTTGGGGGACTGTCTTTTGACGCCCGCCCTTCACCACTTCCTAGTGCTATCGCTGGGAAGAAGAAGTGGCGCAACAAACTCCCCAGCAGCACAGCTGTCTGTTCAGTTAGAAAATACTTGATACTTGATTGTATACAATACTAGGTGTAAAGTAATTAACATTACAAGACACAGAAATTAAATTACTTGCCACATGTCAGCTAGCCACGTCAATATACCAACAAATATAATAAAAACTATACGTAGGTACTCAAGCTGAAAAATAATTAATTAAAATGTAAATAAAAACTTACTACCTAAATAAAAGCCTCCAGGCATAAAAGGCGTGACAGCTTTCATATTTATGCATTGCTGGGTTCTGGTCACATAGCTGTCACTTGAAGTCACAGATGATAAACTAGGACCATCGAAGTAAAATAAATAAATAAGTTAATACTAATAACAATAACCTGTCAGTAAGCTAATTATTCTGGAGAAAGAACATGAACATTGTCTTGAGTTAATTAGGGCGACCAACTATTCTTATCGTGTAAGTAGTCGTTGATGGAATAGTAAGCCTTTGAACAAAGGTTGGATTTTACTTCAGCTTTAAACGCATTAAAAGGCAAGTCTAGCAAAGAAGAGGGTACCTTGTTATACAACAAATGAGTTATGAACCTTATGAAGCCGTAGCACGTAGTTTGGCCTTATTTCTAGTGGTAACACTGTGAATATCACTGTTTTTAGTGTATAAGTATAAATTTTGCCTAATATATAAGATGTTGGCGCAGATGAATTGTGATGCAACCGTGCAATACCAATATCTTTAAAAAAAATCTCTTAGAGAAACTCTGGCACCTAGCTGGTAAATTGCTCGAACAGCTCGTTTTTGAAGGACAAATATATTTTGTATATCAGCGGCTTTGCTCTACAGCAGAATACCGTAGGACATAACGCTGTGAAAATAACTAAAATAGACTAAACGAGCTGTATCAACGTCAGTGTATTGTCTTACTTTCCTGACGGCGTAGGCAGCTGAACTGAGCCTCCCTGCTAGACTTGATATATGAGGTTCCCACTGAAGTTAGAACAATGACGTTTGGCGCTGCGTTTTCGCTGTGAAACGCGATATTCTTTCATAGTGGTACTTTACTTTCATCTGCCCAAATAACACGAAGGAAAGTTGACGCCACCACCAAAAGCAACACATCAGTCGAAAATTGCATCGCGTTTTGATGTAAAAATTATTCGGCAATTTCACTTCTTTAGCGTAGCATAATCAGCCTATAGTGTTCCCACTGCTGGTATGTAGGCCTCCTCAGGTGAGAAGGAGTAGGCCGTAATCCACCACGCGGGCCCAGTGCACCACCCTAATTGCGTAACACACGATCAATCGGAATCGGTTTCATTTTGACACTTCAACAACATTCATTGCGTTATTTACGTGTTGAGCAGACAAATTTTTCAAACTTATGAAGAAATGGATTAGCAATTTGCTTCAAAATGATTCAGATTCTGATTGATCGTGTGTTACGCAATTATGGTCAGGTTGATAGATGTAAAATTTCTTCATTTTTTTGGTTCAAGGACAGCCTTCTTTCCTCGTTTCCTCTAGATGTTTTCCTTCACCGTTTTAAGAGCAGGGTTGACGAAAAAATGTACACAAAGAAAATAATTTGCAATCGTAAGTCGCGGCCGTTACCATTGTGCCACCGCTGCTCTCACGCACTTGCGCTTCCTCTTCCTCGCATTTTGTATATTATTTGTGATATTATTATTATCAATATAATACGTCGAATCGTCCTTTTTGCAGGTGTGTCGGCTACGTTTACATTATTATTCTGTTAACGCAATTTTAGCTACCCGCAGCTTCAGTGTGCTAACAGCGGAAAAGCGCAATTTTTCCGTGAAGTCCGCAACTAAGCTAATTAAATTACGGAAAATGCAATTGCTGGCGCAAAATGTAAATGTTTTCATAGCACTAAGGAAGGGAAGCTTTTTAGACGACATCGACAATTATTATTTATGCAACCGTTTATGACCAATTTGTTTACTTAACTGTCCGTTTTTGTCCCGACCGTATCGTTGGTGATAAGGAAGCGGTTTATAGCGGTCGTGATGACCCGTTTTTGAGAACACACGTTTTGGAATTCAAGTTGCGAATGTATGTTTGTTTCGTATCGAAGGTAACTTTTATTGAAATTGCCTTTATTCTGAATCAACCATGGATAAAACTGATTTGCCATGATATTAACATAACATACAATCACGCCTCTATACCCCGGAGGGTTAGGCAGACGTGTAGGTACGTGTAATTATGGGTCTAGACCAAGGATGTTATGGAGCTCCGTAACCATAACCGAAACTATCGGATATTTGAAATAAAAATATATCCGTAACCGTATCCGTTTCACAAGTTTCGGATAGTTTCGTAGAAAGGCGGAGTCTAAAAAACGACATGTTTCGACAGGTTTTTGTAACATCTTTAAATAATTACTTACCTATATGACTGATTATAATACCAAATGATAATCTAGACTAGACAAAACCTATAAATAAAACCAAATTATTACATACTATTTGTGTTTATATTTTACTTCAATCTAATATCCGTAACCGAAACTAACGGATAATGCGAAATAATTACATATCCGTAACCGTATCCGAAATCGATATAATTTTATTCCTATATCCATATTCGTATCCAGAATTCCAGATCGGAAATATCATATCCATAACATCTCTAGTCTAGACCACAGATAATAAAAACACACTTCTTGCTATGATCTGTGGTCTAGACCCACTTAGCACGTGGTGGTTGTTTGCGAAAGGAGACATTTTCCTTGAATTTAGATAATGCTGTCTGTTTTGCCTAACCCTTCGAGATTTTTTTGTCCTAATACACTATAGAAGACACTTCCTTCATTAACTTTAACATACTGCCACTGTTAACCAAAACGATTCATTTCCGTATATAGGGATAAAGTGGCTGTATTATAGTAGATCGTGCTGTAATTGAGTGTAATAGAGCAGTTATCGTGAGGTATCGCTTAAGTAACCATTTTGTTTGCTTGGCGTTAACATACGCCGGAGTGCTGTCTATGTAATGATTTTAAACGTACGTATTTATTAACAAGGTATTATTAACAGGCTTCTGAAAGGCTATTGAATTTTATCACACTATCAATCTCAATCTGAATAATTTTGAAGTATATTGCTAATCCATTGCTTCATATGTTCGAAAATTGACAACAACGTAAATAACGCAATGAATGTTGTTGAACTGTCAAAATGAAAGTCAATTGCTACTGATAGTGTGTTACGCAATTACCACAAGATATATTCGGTTGGCTACAATTATTTTGGTCAGACAAAATAATTGTAGCCAGTCGAACAACTATTACTAGTTTGATAAAAAAAAAATGTTTGTTACTTTGTATTTTATGAGCTGCTATAACGTTAATCCGATTGCTATAAAACTTTGTCAACTTATTGCTAGCACTTGCGCGAAGATTATAGACATAAAAAAAACTCGCGGACGAAGTCGCGGGCAGAAGCTAGTTAGTTTTATAAATCTTGAGTTAATTACATCGATATAATATTCCCGTAGATAAGCTTTTTAGGATCCGGTGGTAACGTTTAGACCTCCAGACCGTATTTCGGTCATGCCAGCCAATGTCAACAGAGACATAGCCTTCGGCGCGGGAGATATTATAGTGCAGAAGTGTGTGCTCAGACACAGGTGTACTCTCTCTTCCCTCACTCTCATAAGTAGACTAACTGTTATAGTAATTATTATAGTAGGAATTTACCAAGTGCCCCCCTTATGTTAATGTTGCTTCTGTGAACTTTAATAAAATAAGGAAGTATTTTTGAACGACTTTCGCTCACGGTCACTCAGTCGCGACCTTGAATTTTTAACCATTTCCCTGAACCCATTAATTTGGATCAAAAGTTTGTTCTTTTGTTTGTAATCACAATGCACTCTTTTTGAAGTTAGTGTTTGTATCTTGAAGGTATACTTACAGACAGGTTTACTTACTCAGATGTAGTCAGATGGAGTACCATCTGACTACATCTGAAGGTAAGGAAAAGGTAGTCAGATGGAGTACCATCTGACTACCTTTTCCAAATGACAGACACGTCTAATAGTAGATATGCAGTCCAGCACCCCAATTGCGTAGTTCAGATTCTCAATCCATTGCCTTCTATGTTTGAAAAATTTGTCTGTTTGACAACGCAAAGAGAGCAATGCATGTGACTGAACCACTTTCACATTAATTGCGCTATTTACGTTGTCAAAAACACTGTCAAAATACACCCAGTATATGAACGAACTGAACTGCTATTTATTAGCAGTTTTGTGACAGTGCTGCCCATGAGAAAGCCTTAGAGACATTATTTTATTGGGTCAATTTAAATGCACTATCACATAAAACAACAAAGTATTACACTGTGGCTGCACCAGGCTGCACTAAACTTTAAAATTGCTTCGTTTAACCTATGTTTGCTAACACACATGGATTTTTAAATTGCCTACAGTAACAGTTTGAGTTAAGATAGGTTTTATTTAAACTGTGCCAGTTTATTGAATGCAGTTTTAATATTTAGGCTTTCATGAAAATTGGTTCTTATGTAAGTATTCAGCGTATATGGGTAGTTGTTTAATCGCTTCAAGTTTTAATGAACAATTTGGGTTCAGCGTAGATCATGCTTTATTTAAAATTCAACTAAATTTTAATTTAAAAACAAACGACCAAAAATAAATATACCCATTACTACCGATACACTATTAAAATCAGGTCAACCTTCTACACAAAACAAAAAGCATTCAAACTAATAGTTTTATAATTACACAGAGCAGCCCCTGCACGTAACAGATGTTAAAATATTCACGAAACCAATATCAAAGCGAGCATAGATTAAATAGAAATCTGACAGCTAGTGTAGTGACACGGCCGGCCGTGTCAAGGACTGCCTATGCAGATATCGACGTGACGATCGATACGATGACTAGTGACGTGCCGCGATGACGAACACTTGATTAGCTGAATTAATCATGTTAGGATAGGTTCTATAGATTATTTTGTGATTGTGGGCTGTTTTTTTTTTGTTGGAGTTTGGCCTTGGCTTTTAGGCAGAGAGTTCTATTCAAATGAAATGGTGTTAAGTTCTACGGCTAGGTAGAAATTGTGGAACTTGTGGCATCTAATACCAGCTATAGGTTCTGTCGCTGAAATACAAATGCTATAACGTAGGTATGGTATTCTGCAAACAAAATGTCATTGAAATTTTGCGAATGTTAATTTAACTTAACCTGATAGGTCACAAGTTTTAATACAGTCTATATTTGTTGAGTTATCTCTTTCTGCCTAATAAATATAGCCATCCTTAATAACTGGTTGAATGCCGTAATTACAGAAACAATTAAAAAGCTTTTGTATCTTTCGTGAATCCATGTTCGGGATACGAAGGCCTTATATTCATAGATTAAGTAATACAAAGATAAAATTTAAGCACAACCTCATCATTTATAAACTGTCTCAAAAAAAAATCTACAAAAATTGCGATTTAACATTTTGCAAGGTGTTTTGTTGATATTACAGTAAGTACCTATTTTTTTCTTCCATTAGTGTGAAATGTTGGTTGCTTATGGAATAAGTGCGAAGTGCCGTATCGCGATAATAGCAGGCGCGGATACAGGGCGACCAAACTGTGTATAAATTAGACATGAACATAGTTTTATAACCCGTTTAAAAAAAATCAGCCGTAATAAAAATCTTGAATCAATTACTTAATTCACTGACAGACATCGTACCTACCTATCTAGAATTAAGAAATTTTGCACAAGAGTTAATGAAGGGGAGCACTAAGGAAAAAAATTGAAAAATTCATTTCCTAATGGGGTTAAAGTGTGTATGGAATGGAATTCATCTTTTTCATCGGAAATCCTATCGAGCACATGGCTTGTTACCTAATAAAGCTGTTTAATGCCAATCTGGAGTAAAATTATGACGTAATTATTATCAGAAATAAAGAAAATATAAAAACCAAGTATTCTATCAACATGATAATTGGTACGGCGCCGTCCATTTTATTTTAACCGGTAAGGTATGAAAGCATAATTATTTAGCATAGCAATACTTAAACATGTTCTTCATGGAATTATGTTTTCACACAATTTTCAATGCGTCATGGTACTTTAGCAGAATTTCTATTTAGTGACGACATAGGTACCTACTTTATCTATTGCATACCTAAGTACAGACGGCAGCACATCAGGCTCTTTAATAGATTTTCAACTTTATCGCTAAAGCATTAGGTTCAAGGTTGATTGGGAAAATTTTACATTTTCAGGTAGCTTGGCTTGCTGGCATCTGTATCTAGTGGATAGGGAAGGATAGACAAACTTAGGGTAACGTTTCAAGTTACCCTTTAGCATTTTTATTTACCGACGACGTAGGTAGGTACCTACTTTATTTATTAAATACCTAAGTACTTTGAAGCTCTCTACGAGCTTCAGGGTACCGGGAGGAATAAATTAAACCACGGTTTATAACGTATGTTCAGTAATGATTCCTAGATATCCTTCTACGTATTTTTCAACTTTTTCATTTGGCTTGTCAGCCAAATCTGACGCCTAATCTTAATACTTGTCTCTTATTTCATGCCAATAACTTTTAACTGACTCGCGAAGGTTGCATGTAAGCACCAAATAGGCTGTAGTCTTTACCTAGTGGACAAAGAAGGATATTATAGACAAACTTGGGCAAAGTTTTAAGTGAATAACTGAATGAAACACGTGGAGCCCAATTTACACGGACAAACATTTAAATAGCATTTTAGTAAGCCATATATAATAAAGTCAGAGTTTCCAGGAAATGTCCTTAAAACCTAAGTTTTATAAAACGCGGTTGCATTCTGAGAAAAGATTCCGAGTGGTATGTAATTTTGTTCATGCTGCATATATATATTTCGATATACCCTGTCTCCCTTGGCTATCGAAACTAGAAACATACACCTGGAAATCGAGAACTGGTTGGAAAAACCCTTTAAGTATCTAAAGAGCTCGCATAACTGTGAAAGCAAAAAATATACTTCATATATATTGACGAAGAACACAAAAAAACTCTGGTATACACATTTCGTATACTTATCTACATTTGATCTTTTACTCTAGACCGGGTCAACGACCTTTAATTAGCTTACTGCAAAACCTAGACAGGAATGCGAAATTAACAGATTTTATAATGGCGACTCTGATTTTCAGTTTATTTACAAAAACTATTAAATCTTATCGCCCAATGACACGTAACACGAGCCCGTAGTTCTATGTTGAGACAGTTTAATGAAAATGTCATTGAACTGTCAGTCTATTCTATAAAAATCTCACCTGAAGTGTCACTCAAGTGAAGTGAGCTTGATGTGAGTTGTCAGTAGTGTCAATCCCTAGCATTATTTGGAATGACAGCTCACTCCACGCTCACTTCACCTAAGTTTTCACGGTGAGATGGTTACAGAATCGCACTGCTGTCATTTCTCGATGATAGGGATTAATACTATTGACAGAGCTCACTCAAACCCACTTCACCTAAGTTCAGGGTGAGATTTTTACGAAAAAAATCGGCTGTTAGAAAACTTGCTACGGTATCGCAGAAGGTACAGACGGCGACATAATAAAGCTAAACATTACCAATACAAACTGACCTCTTATTGTACGGGAAGCTGAACCAATGCTAGGTCCGTTTTTACTGAAAACGTATAGCTTGATATGCAGCCGTATGTACTTACTAACTGTAATTAAGACAAGTAATTAATCTGAAAAAATCTGGCGAGCTTAGCTTACATGCTGGCCCTGGTCCACTTGTCTATCCAAGGAGAGGGAGAGCAATTAAAAATACATTTTTATTTATTTTTATTTTTAAATTGAAAGCTAATTGAAGCTGTTAGCTTATATATTATGTAAATAATACTATCAACAGTATACAAAAGGAAGGAAAGAATCATAGGTCGTTAATAAATTCATCCGCATCGCTGACAACAGGAAAATTATTTAATTACACCTGAATTAATTAATTACGTAATAAGGTATTAATTACTGAAACACAACTCTCACAACGAAACTAATTTGCTATCCAATGATAGTAGATTCGTTTCGTTGTGAGACTTGGGTTCATAATTACCTTATAATAACAGCAATCGCCCTTCGAGCACCTAATTTGTCAGTTTTTATTTTCCAAAAAACTTCGAGTTTCTACCTAAATAATTTTCTACTCTACATTAAGTATCTCTTGCATTATTATGTATTCACTACGCTTTTGTCGAAACTGTCTCGACCGTTGACGTGACGTTTAACATCCGCCATATTGGATTTCAGTTTAAAAAAAGAGAACTTAGGTAGTAACAGTCAACGGCACGTAGGTACCAAAATCGATGACCGGCTTTGAACATTCATTCAGTGCTTTGTAGACTTAAATCGAAGTCTATAGCGTATTGTTGTGCCTTAATAGTCTGACATTTATGCTAGTCAAGCAACGTATATAAACAAGAATGAATGGGTATTAGAAAAACGCTGCTGTAACTGATCGTTTTTCAATAAATATTTTCGTTGTGTCGAAATTTTTAAAGTTTTCAAATGGTTTTTGTAGTAGGAAGGTATATATGTAATGTATTTTAAGCAAAGGTGAATACCTAAACCTTTCTTTTTTTCCAACTTGTATTGCCCCACAGCTGGGCAAATGTCTCCTCAGAGCCTTCCACTCTTCCCTGTATATTACCTTCTCAAGGCCAATCTTTGGCTAAGCAGTTAGGGTAGACAATCTCTGTTTTTTTTGTCTTCAAAGAAATTAAAGTTAACATGTATAAAGTCCAATTCGGTGTGAAAGTGGGTTATGTCACACTTATAAACCACAAAAAACCCATAAAAATAAAACCAAACTAAAACCGTGGTAAAACTTTTTTCTCGTTAATTGATCCCAACCCTAACACATTACGTTCAGCCGATCGATTCTGTAAAAATCTCACCGTGAAAAGTTAGGTGAAGTGAGCTTAGAGTGAGCTGTCAATAGTGTCAATCCCTAACATTAGTTGGAATGACAGCTCACTTCACGCTCACTTCACCTAAGTTTTCACGGTGAGATGGTTACAGAATTGCACTGCAGTAGTTATAGTGGTATAAATATCCGTTTATATAGATATGTGAACGCTGCAGCAATAAGTCAGTGAAAGAATGAGGTTTTAGATCAATGGGAAAGCCGTTGAGCATTGAGTTTTAATCAGAGGTGCAATTCTCGTAATTTTAGGAACGTTCACAGCCTGATCTCAGTCTCAATCTGTCAAAAAAACCTCTAATTTCCCTACATTTTGACAAGTTTTTGACATTTGTTTGTCGCTGAGATGAGACTGCGACTAGATTTTGAACGTTTTAAATTACGAGAATTGGCCTTCTGTTCATACAATAATAATGATTTTGTGCACAGCTTTTTTCTATCTCTCTTTTGTTTTACGGGTTTGAAAAAGATAACAACATGTGAAGTTATTTACACTGCATAGAATACTATCATCATAGCTGGCAGTAAAAAATGAGACATCTAATTTGAGCAGGGTTCCCGTAGCAACCCCGTTTTTTATCACATTCTAAATTACATGTTTTTTTATCAGCTAAAATGAATTAAGGTTGAAACATGACCCGTCCAGTTTTTCCGCAGACCCCAACTCAATGTTATTGCAATTAAGCCAGACCCGTAGAAGATGAGGTGTAGTTACATAATGAACAGCAGCGGGGTAATTGCGTAAGACACAGTAGCAATGACTTTCATTTAGACAGTTCAACAACATACATTGCGTTGCGTTGTTGAGCAGACAAATTTTTCGAACTTACGAAGCAATGGATTAGCAATATCCTTCAAAATGATTCAGGTTGTGATTGATTTATGTGTTACGCAATTTTGATGCAGGAAACAAACATCTCGCTTTAGGGTACAAAGGTACGTAATAATTGGAAGGTACCGATGAAACTTGTACACCATGATTTAAATGTGCCAGGTTAAGTGATTTACGTGATATAGGGCTTCACTACTACAGGGTTGCAGGGACATCGACGTGGAAACTAAAACAAGAATATAAAATAAACTACGTAAGTTTTTCGTAAGTTATCAAAAAAAAAAAAAAAACTGTTGTCACATAGAAAAGTGCAATACATACGTGATCAAAATAAATGGAACAGCAAATTATATTTTCAATGACCGAACGCAACCTGTTACCATGGATTCAGTACAAGATTCTGAACATCCCCCGTGTTCAGAATCTTGTACTGAATCCATCGTAACAGGTTGCGCTCGATGTCGTTGGCACCGTGTATAGGTTTAATAGTTATCAACATCAAGTAGACAAGTTTCGTACACACGGCTACACATCAAGATTCCAGTTTTAGCTGACCTCTCATTGTATAGGTTGCAATCAGAAGTCAGCTTATACTGGTTCTGCATAGCTTGATGTGTAACCGTGCGTACTAGGATGGTGGTATGGGATGTTGTTAACATCTGCCTGTGCATACCTACTTACTAATCGTGATTATTTTGGGTCCGTCAAAGTCCAATATACATACATACATAATCAGCCTATAATGTTACCACTGCTGGGACACAAGCCTCCTCTCTTCGAGAGGGTCACAAGGGTCCACTGCGGGTTGGTAGATGTCACAAATCTTCGAATTTTTGATTCTAGGACATACCGCTTTCCTCATGATGTTTTCTTTCACCGTTTTTGAGAGCAGTGGTGATGAAATAAATTAGACAAAGTAAAGCGCCTGCTAGTCCAACACAACATCAGATGTAAAATAAAAATAAAAAATAAGTTGCGTCGTAGCCACAGAAAGATTCTCAAGAACGTTTCGAGTAGGATGAGGGGTATTCATAAAAGCAAAACAAGAGAAAGATTTTGTTCTGAAAAAAGTTACGTGGCTACAAAATCTGTACTTCATAATCGTTTATTTGCTAAGAAAATAGGTCCATAAATCAAAGGAAAAACACGCCTCACAAATCAATAAAAACAAACCGTAATTTACACGTCAGACAGATTACTGACGAAATCACCTGTTGATTACAAAATCGATATAATTTATACTCGTGCCTTCTCTATAAAGCTTTAAATTATTGACATTTAACTAAGTGCCGCCTCGAAGTAACCATCAGGTGATAATTTTCCCTTCGGTGTGTACATACAGTTAACGACACACCAATGCTTCGAAAACCATCCTTACTGCTACGACGTATAGGCGCTGTCAATTTCAAAATGTTACGACTGATGTGTGGTTAACTATACCTTCATGTTACCTTATCAGCTGACGCTCAGGCATCACCGGTCTTTTTCGATACATTAACGATATTTTAACACCACCTTATATTTTTTTAAGTTTACCTCATCAGTCACTGTGGAGACTGCTTAGTGGATAGTGTAATTTTTATGGAGTTTTTAATGTGAGAGTCAAAGACTCAATTAGCGGTACTTTTTGTTAATTAAGCAGGTTTTTAAATTGGGAATTATATGAAATATTCATCATCGCTTAGCCTTTTCTCAAGTATGTTGGGGTCGGCTTCCAGTCTAACCGGATGTAGTTGAATACCAGTATTTTTACATTGAGCGACTGCCTATCTGACCTCCACAACCCAGTTACTAAGTAACACGATACCCCTTGGTAAGACTTGGTAACCAATTATCTACATGAAATATTGTTAGTTAGTATTCAGTTCACCACAATTGAGTTTAAAAATCACCTCTGTCAGTAGTACTAGGTAGCTAGTACATCTTTAGCTTAATCTTGAAACTATAACATAACAAAACTTAAAATACTGAACTACTGTTTGAACTGACTATTTGAAAAATACCCTCAGTTTTCATACTATATCGTAATTATAATTAGCAACCATAACAAACTCTTCTATAATATTAATCCTCCATAAAATTATATATTCATCTGCATATTAAAATTACAATAAAAGCTAAGTTTAAAAAAAAAACAATATGTTGTTGAATAAATCACTCGACTCAACAATCAATAATTCGCTGTGGATATGACTCAGTGACGCTAATAACCGGTCATTGTATACAACTGCCGCTGACATACACGACTCGCCAAGTGCTCTCATCAATCAAATTACTGGCCGGTGATGCGGGCCACCCTGTAATGTACTTTCTAAGTATGTAGTAATAGTTATAGAGGAACAGTCATTCATCCTCATAGAAAAGGGAGGACCCTCCGACTAGACGGGTGTTGTATCTAGCGGGCAACTGCCCGATGATTCATGTCGGGCCGTTGTATATATGCTAGTTGCGCGGTAAACTCTGCTTGCGAGATGCAGGGTTTTGTGTGACATCAGTATGATGCGTAGTTCGCATGTGGCTTTTGTAGATACCTCTGCAGAGTCATTTGTACGTTTTAACGCTTTTCAATTTGTCACTTAATTAGTGGACTGGTAATTGTTAATCGGTTGAAGAACACTGAACCAGACACAGTTGTATTGTTATTACTTCTGGGGGTGTTTAGTGTTAAAATGTTAGCTCACCTAGTGTAAGTACTTTAGAGGTTTTAGCCTGCGTGGCTTTACTATGTAACCTGTTCCTCATACCTCTATAATCATCATCATAAGCCTATAGCAGTCCACTGCTGGACAAATACCTCTCCTATTGCACGCCATTCAACTCGATTTTCGGCAACTCTCACCCAGCTGCTACCAGCCATCCTGTGCAGATCGTCGCTCCACCTAGTCTGAGGGCGTCCCACCTTACGTTTACCGATTCGCGGTCTTCACTCAAGAACACGTCTACCCAACGGTCATCGGTTCTAGGGCTAATATGGCCGGGCCACTTCAGCTTGCTTATTCTATGTGCTATATCGACAACTTTGGTTCTCTGCCGGATCACCTTGTTGCGGATTCGATCCCTCAGAGAGATTCCCAGCATTGACTGTTCCATATCTCGTTGAGCGACCTTGAATTTATGGACCACCCGTGCCGTACCTCATACCTCTATAACCTTCCCGAATATTTTATAAGTTAATGGCATGTTTAATGAGATAAAAGTGAGAATCAAATTATATCGAAACTGTCACCTGTCTGAAACATTCCCTTAGTTTAGCTAAATTTTTGAAACAAAATCTTTAAAATGATTTTACACGTTAATTTTCTGCTTGACAGAATTTGCTCGATTCAAAACCTCCCACTCAATAATCAATACGTCGGAGTGACGCTAATAACCGGCTATTGTGTACAACTGCCGGTTACATCACGACTCGCCAAGTGCGTTGCGCTCTCATCAATCAAATTACTGGCCAGTGATGCGGGCCGCCCTGTAATGTTTGTAAGAGCTCATTTGTACGTTTTAAGACTTTTCAATTTGTGTCACGTTAATCAGAAGGTCAATTCTCGTAATTTAAAACGTTCAAAGTCTAGTCGCAGTCTCATCTCGGCGACAAACAAATGTCAATAACTTGTCAAAATGTAGGGAAATAGGAGATATTTTTGACAGATTGAGACTGAGATAAGGGGGCAATTCTCGTAATTTTAAGAACGTTCACAGTCTGATCTCAGTCTCAATCTGTCAAAAAATACTTCTAATTTCCCAACATTTTGACATTTGTTTGTCGCCGAGATGAGACTGCGACTAGATTTTGAACGTTTTAAATTACGAGAATTGACCTTCAGGCTGTGAACGTTCTTAGAATTACGAGAATTGCCCTTCATGTATAACAAGTAAACGGTTTATGGTTAAACAGTCGCTAATCACTACTTAACTTAAGCAACGTTTATGAATAAAGGGGTAAAAGTTGGGATAGCCAAAATGGTGGTGATGGTGTCAAGTGTATCGCAAGGAGGATTATTTTTTGCTAAAGCTCTACTGTTTATCCACTATAGATTTTGTGAAGCATCTGTAATTAGTTAATTACTATCAGGAAATACATTTTACTTTGACGTAAACACAATTTTACAAACATAGTCAATTTTTTTCCCCCAAAAATATGAATCAGTCAGCAAAAACAAAACTCGCAAAAAGATACGGCATGTCAAAATTAATACCTCCACATTTGTAAATTGAAACGACTTACACAAATTGAATATATTTCATCAGAATAACCGAGTCTCGAGCTCAGCGAATATAATAGATTTATTACCTTGTGATAGGTCAAACGTAAAATGAGCTTCATATCTTTAAAAGTTCTCGCTGGAGTTGTATTTCATAGTGAAAAGTTTATACGAACTATAGAGAATGATAGATGTTTGCGTTGGCAGATCAAAGCAACGCTACTCCCTCGACGTGCACACTGTACACAATAAATACCAGTGACCTGAAGAGTCAGGTCGATCGGGAGCGATATCCATTCGTTTGCATACATAATGCGGGCATAACTAGCCGTTTTACATTCTCCATAATACGTGGTACGTTCAATGATTTGTGCGCTTTCAACTACTCAACGAACGATTTGAATGGGTAAAACATTACAGGAACACGTATAGTCTGGTTCAAAGCGTCTGATTGAAATTTAAACAAATGGATCAGAAAATATAATTATGGATGTCAATTTGTGGTGTCACTCATGAATTGGGTGATTTGATTCGATTATTTGAACACTCCCATTTTAAATCACGTTAAACACGTTTCATTGGAACTAATGTTGATTTTATGATCTCAATTTTCGTCGATAATTTTTCGTTTTCAATTCAATAATATTATTATTCACAATAATTGTTGGAAAAACTGATGAGATGTAAAGTTGAAACCTCCAATGTGTTTTTAATACCCTTTTAGTGCGTGAATTCGTAAGAATTTAACCTAAACAGTGTTTGTTTACACTCTCATCTTATAGTTTTGGAACTGACCACGTATTCCCATATACGTAGGTATATATTTGCAACAACAACTCTGAAATATACTTCTGTAAAATGTTTTCTCTCAATGTTATATTGCTTATCATGAGGCTAAACTTATGCAAGCGCTATCGTAAGCTCTTATCTTTGACACGTAATAAAACACAAAAGTCCAAGTGTTGTTATAGCTTTAAAGCACGTGGGTGAGCTTTTGAATCTTTCATGTAAAAGGTATTATAACATGCTTGCAAACTAATCCCTTACCTACGTGTGAATTTCGGGATGGCGAACGTAGATTTTATTTTACATCCACCGGCTATATAGGCGTATGAATTGAAGATGATTGGTAAGCTTTTGAATGAGTATTGGGTGTTCGGATACATTCCAAAAAAAAAAAACATTTGTTCAGCCGTGAAAAACTGCAATAAGCTGAGTAGAATGACGGATTTAAAAAAAATCTATCGCAATCCAATACTTTTATGTACCCATATTGTGCTGTAGATGTTCATGAGTACAAAGTATTTTAATCTAAAATTCATTAATACCAGTAATTATGTGCCTAATTTAGACATGCATTGATAATTGCCTATTGATACTGTGGTGGAGATTACACAAATCAATCGGACACACATTACAAATTAATTCTGCACCCTCATTGCGTAACACCCTTTCAATCACAACCTGAATTATTTTGAGGGATATCTGCTAATCCATTGTTTCATATGTCCGCAAAATTCAACAACGTAAATAACGGAATGCATGTTCTTGAACTGTCAAAATAGAAGTCATTGCTACTATTAAGTGTGTCACGCAATTATCCTGCTTCTAAGGAATGTGATTGATCGGCATTTATTATTTTGGGGTTACAGTTGCCTACTCGGTTTGCAGGTCATTAAGTTAAAAATCTTCGTCAATCTAACTAAGGGCTGATTTTTCCAACACCACACAATTTTATCTGAGGAATAATTTAAAATTTTTGACTAGAAACAAATTATCTGTCGATTGAAAAATCAGCCCTAAATCGTTAAAGAATATGGGTTAAATCATATCTGCGTGTGTCTCTTGCATTTAAGGGTGTGGCAGGTACCTACTTACTCAAATAAGTTTTACAGATAGCTTAACTACATAGGTTTAGATTACACAGTAGATAAATAACAATCATCCTTTTTCTTGAAATTTAAAAAAAAAAAACTAACTTGAGGCATTTTTTTCTATAAAATGATTTGAAATCTCATAACGTTCTCTCGCCTCTCTACAGTAAAATAAGATCCCATATCCCAAGCAGGACAGATACACTGCCATAAAAATGTGTGTAAGCTGTCGCAGGTTTACGGTTATCGATCCTACCCCGATACAATTCGCAAAGCTTGCCGTGCTTGCCTGCGTCACCGCCTAAATGTCACTGACGTGAAAATGTAACCTTTCCTCTACAAAAATGGACCTAAGTAGGTAATGTACATAGGAAGTATAGGAAGGCACCCCGTCTATAGTCAGTCTCGCGTACGGAAATATCAGTAGAAAAATCTAGGCATATTTTCTCACTATGCGTTTTGTCGCTCGAGTTCCGTCGCCGCTGGTGATATTGTAATGATCGGGTTTTTGAATTGCAAAATATAAAGACTTTTGTGTTGGAGAATATGTTGTTGTTTGCTTATTTTCCATTGTTATTCTTTTAATGATGCAGACAAGTTTTTATATTTTAGGTACAGGGTTAGTAATGCCCCTTTTTAACCGACTTCAAAAAAGGAGGAGGTTCTCAATTTGGAAGTTTAAGTATATTTTTATGTTATTAAACTTACCTAAGTAGGTAGGTGAAACATAGCAACGCACCCTGTCTATAGTGAATCTTGTGTACGGGAAAAGTAGGCAAGGAGGGGTCTCTGTATGTAAAGATGGTCAGTTGATCACCCATCCACGGATCGACCGCGGCAAATGTAGCTTAACCTGATCGATCGACCCGTGCAGCTGTTATTACTTAGCCACGAGCACCTATAACAAATTTATAAATTAACAAAGATTCACATCAATGGAAAATGTATCCTCGTTTTGAACCCATCATATTTCGGAGGTCGCAATTCAGAAAGCGAAAATTATCAACGGTGCGTTATGCAGAGAATATGGTTGAATGGGCCTAAACATTCAAAATGTGGTGTGCTCGATGTTTTCGGTCATCGAGCATGTTTGATCTTCGAGCTCGAATAAACAATCATGTGGTCAGAAGCGGAATGTTCAAACTGAATTTGTACTCAACAGCGTTATCCTGGGTTGAAATTGATACGTTATTATTTACAAGCTGTGTGCCCGTTGTATTTCCGATCGGCAGAAATGACGAAATTCTGTACCATCTTTCTTCACTTATAACCTCTTTAGACATCCTTCAGGGCTATAAGAGTAGGGGAACACTAAAGAAACGATGGATGGACTCTGTAAATGATGATATGGTTAGAAAGGGTTGACTACCGAAATGACGACTAATAGCGAAGTTTGGCAGGAAAATACATGTTGCGCCGATCCCAAATAAATTGGAATAAGTGCAGGAGAATGATGATCAGACATCCTTTAGGGGATGGATTTTCAAAAACCTCCCTTTGTGCTGCACTTTCGTTACATAAGGAACCCTTGTGCAACATTCAATTTTTCTAGTCCCAGTGGTTTAAGTTGCGCGTTGTCTATCAGTGTACAAAGGACATAATTCAAGGCCAGAAAAAAAGTACTACTTTCTTATGCGAAATAACATCTTGAGCATTTTTACTATTACAGCCAGAGTCTAAAATTAACCCCCCGGCTGCTATTTGAGATTGAAAATGCCAGATTTTTTTTTTTTTTTTGACAAAGGTTTAAAGCATAACATTATAAAAATACCAACTTTTAATTGAATTTAACATCCTGAACATGTTCTAACTATGAACTTGGTATTAAAATATGATTTTTGGCATTACCAATCTCAAAAAGCTGTCGGGGGGTTAATGGTAGACTTTCCTTGTAATAGTAAAAAATGCTCATTTTCCATAACACAACAGTACTTTTTTTCCCATAAGACAGCAGTACTTTTTTAAGATTTTTATTAAGTAGAGAATACTAACAATGGCTGGGCCTGGGAACTTGAAACTAGCCCTCTTTAAAGCATAAAGGTATCATTAAAGGTACAGTCCGTTCACAGTTATTTTACCACTGAAAGCATTAACACAACAGCGACCTTATTGTGACGAGAATAAAGATCACAATGATTATGTCAGAATTGTCAATGGCAGCAACACAAAAGCAACCTTCTCAAAATGAGAATAAAGATTAATGTGATTTGGACAGTGACGCAAAATAACTGTGAAAAGACTGTTGTGTTGCATGTTCAAATGCAAATGTAATTTGACATAAGGTAACTACAGAAACCATATATTCCCTGTCCATTACGTATTTTGACAGATTGAACTAGTGATAGTACCAACACACAATACGCTGATTGATACACGTGGTCTACCTAGCCTTTTCCCAACTATGTTGGAGTCGGCTTCCAGTCTAACCGGATGCAGCTGAATACCAGTATTTTACATGGAGCGACTGCCTATCTGACCTCCACAACCCAGTTACTGGGTAATACGATACCCCTTGGTAAGACTGGTTGTCAGACTTTCGGGGTTCTGACTACCCGTAACGACTGTCAAAGATCCACGTACGCTATTATAATGTCTGTAAGAAACTGTAAGAAGAAAATAAGATAATTCAATAAGATAAGGCAGTTTATATATTTATTTTATTACTCATGTACAATATTTACACTATATAAGCTAACATTTAAAATAATAATACATACTCGTATGTACATGTGAAAAAACAAGCAAAAGAATCATAGGGCATCAAAAAATTCGTCCGCATCGCTGTCAACAGGAATAGTGCCCAAAAGGCTGGCAGCATTGCCACGTTATATGGCGATGCTTATTCTTTGGCCAAGAAACAGGCCAGCCCTCTGGTCACGTGAAGAGTCGACTAACCGCTTGGCGATATCTCGAAAAACCAAGTGGGCACTCGGACCCCATGGCCCTAGTGTTTCAACCCCAAACGGCTCGAAGATTTAACTCCCAATCAGGCTGGAATATTTTCGCTGTTTGAGGTTTTCTTTTTTTATGTTTACTCATGTTAAAGTTAACTTTTACGTAATCTGGAATATGTACGTTCTAAGACAGCTGCCCAAAAACGGTTAACCTAATGGACAAAATATAAAAACCTAACTCCTGTGTCATATCACAGACCAATTTAAAACTCAATAATAGCCTACAGCATGGCGTTGGTAATTGATCACCACACTTGCCCACTACATTTGACGATTTTAGGTCATTTTGACCTAGTTTGCTTTCCATCTTTTCCTAGACCATAAATCAGTTTCACCCGCCCATAGAGCTTTAAAAACTGAATTAAGAATTAAGGGCCCTTGTCTCCTAAATTTTGGAAACCCAAGTTATTTATATAATATAATATATATAATATATAATAAACTTTTACTCTGACATTTCGCAACTTCAATATGCATAGTAAAGTTGGGAACTTAATTTTCGCGTCGTGAATTTTTAAAGTAAAGCTATTTGTAGGCATGCTCATTAGCATACTTGCTTTCCGTGTCAAAGATTTCAGGTTCTAATTATGTATCACTAAAGGTTAAAGGTAAGGTAAAATATAAACACACTAATATTTAAACTAACGTAGGATAAAGTACTTTTTAACGACCAATAAATTAACTACGTATAACAGTAAATATAGGTAATAAAACTTTGAAAACAACGAAACTTCTTCAGTAAAATCAGAGCTATTTAAACATGAATCGAGTTTTTCTTCACCAGTCGGTAGTTACTACCGTTTCCTCTTCCTGCCTTTGACCTGACTTTTACCTAGAGGAAGCGAGCCGTAGCGGTGACTCGCTACGACCGTAATCGTAGCGAAAGCGTAGCAAATATTTATGTTTGAAATGTGCTACGACCTGCTACGGTGCTACGATGCTACGAATCAATAGTTTGTCGGATTTGTTTATGTCATTTTGATGAATAATCAAAAAATGTTAGCCAAACTCAAGCGTAATAATGGAGTAGGTAATAATATAGTATACTTTGCGTTTTGTTTGAAAGGTCTGTAGCATTAACAAAATAAAATTAAGTACCTACATCAATTAAAACCCATAGATTGTTCCGGAAGGAAATATTTAGGCTTTTATAAGTTTATTGAACCCTAAAATCAATTAGTATGTTTCATTTATGTGAATGCTAATCTGCTTGGAAATTATGAACCGTGGCTTAACTAAGTACAGCGGCGATAACCGCAACGGAAAGCGTGTCGACATGCTGTGACTGAGGGAAATATATATTTTACATTATTTTGTACAGAATTTGTAACTTTTTTTAGTGAAACTATAAGATAGCGGCCAGTCTATCCATCATAAAAAAGTAAGTTGGAGTTTAATTTCCTTCGAAATGTATGGGAAAAGTTTTTTGTGATTTCTGACTTCACTAGCACTCCAACCTCAGTTGGTCCCATAGAGATTTTTGATCTTAATCATCACGGCCGGGTTATGTTTGGAAACTGCCGAAGTATGTCGTGATAGAGTTAGATATAGATATAGCGTTGGTACTTTATGGTGAGTCACCATAGAGTAGTTGGTGACTTGACATGTCATCAAACGTCAATGGCTTTTCTCTTCTCCATAAAAGAAATATTTTCCTGAGTTAATTATATCGATTCAATTCATATTCCTTGTACAGACATTCACCTTCCATCATAAATTTTATATCGTGTTTCTTATATACATATGTGGACTTCATTATACTAAAAATATAAAACCTTATCATCTATCATTTGTGTCCCATACTTTCCCACTTCACTCATACGAAACAGGATCGATTGGCATAATTTTTTTTTTGAAAAATTGCCCATTTTCTTACTGACTGTGAAATAAAAAAATAACATGTGAATCCTGAGATATTTAGTATCTCAAAGAGCTAAGGACCTGAGAGCTACAACGGTTAATTACTGCCTCATTTCAAAAATCCACACCATACCTATAACCAATGATATTATAAGTAGTAAACTTATAATATCATTGCCTATAACTACAACAAACACGATCTTTACAATTTGATATTCTGCTACTCCATGCATCCTGAAATTGTTTGGAAACAATTGTAAAACCATCATAATTTTTCCCAACTATGTTGGGGTCGGCTTCCAGTCTGACGGATGCAGCTGTATTTTACATGGAGCGGGTAACTGGGTAGTGGAGGTATAGGCTATCTATCTGTCCTCCACAACTCAGTTACTGGGTAATACGATATCCCTTGGTAATACTGGTTGTCAGACTTTCGGGCTTGTGACGACCCGTAACGACTGTCAAAGAACCACGAATGACAGCCGGGATCAGCAGCTTAACGTGCTTTCCGAGGCACGGAGGGGTCTTGGTATGTGAAGATAGTCACCCACCCATGGACCAACCGCGGCTTAGCTTAACCCGATCAATCGACCCGTGCGGCTGTTATTACTTAGCCACAAGCCCCTTAACCCCACAACTGTAAAACCATATCAGTGAAATATCTGCTGTCACTAAGACTGATGCTTCACAAACTTTCAGTCAACGGAGATAAGGCACTGCGGTTTTTGTCGACAATCGCTGAACAAATATAAGGGCTCCTCAAGTACAATGCTTAGGCAGGCATAAATTACAAGAAGTTGTTAGAATAACAAAAGAAAACACTTCAATTTTAACAGATAATTAGAACTCGTTGAACTGGGAACAGAGGGTGGATTTGAAAGGGTCATTCTGGGGGACAAAAAGTGTACTTTTCACGTAGGTACTTCTTGGTATATTAGGCCGAACGTATTTGTCACTGATTTATTTTCTGTAGTACGGAGTTTCAGTTTGTGGGCCCCGTGGTTAAATAATAACAGCGGCACAGGTCGATCGATCAGGTTAAGCTACGCTTGCCGTGGTTGGTCTGTGGATGGGTCTCATCTTTACATACGGAGACCCCCCGTGTCTCGGAAAGCAGGTTAAGCCGTTGGTTCCGGCTGTCATTCGTAGATTTTTGACAGTCGTCACGGGTAGTCAGAAGCCCGAAAATCTGACAACTGTGGAGGTCAGAGGGGCAATTCTCGTAATTTTAAGAACGTTCACAGTATCTCAGTCTCAGTCTGTCAAAAAATACTTCTAATTTCCCTACATTTTGACAAGTTTTTGACATTTGTTTGTCGCCGAGATGAGACTGCGACTAGATTTTGAACGTTTTACCTAAATTACGAGAATTGGCCTTCTGATAGGCAGTCGCTCCATGTAAAATACTGGTATTTGGCTGCATCCGGTAAGACTGGAAGCCGACCCCAACATAGTTGGGAAAAGGCTACGCAGATGATGAGTACGGAGTTTCAATAAAAAGAGAAGCCAGCTTATACGGGTTTTGTTACCACAAACGTACGGCCTGCCTTGCCTTATTGTTTTTATATTACTTACCTAGGTAATTTGACTAGAAATTTTACTCAGTTGTAATTTATTTTACGAGCTATTTCATACCTACATATTATTATGAGTTATTACTGTATTATACTGTGTAAGTGTCTGGGGCAGCGCAGCCAAGATACGCATGCTGGAGCTGGAGCGGGCCCAGCGTGCCGTCCTCAAGGTGCTTCTAGGAAGGCCGCGGCGTTTTTCCACAGACGAACTATATACTTAAGGAATCTGGGGTTTTACGCGTAGTTCATCCCAGGGTCACTACTAAACCTATTAAAACTTAACAGAAATCGCTGTAGCTGCAGCAAGAGGGGTAGGAAAATACTCGGACGAATCCTACTTCCAAAAACAAAAACCCTTTTCGCGACCCGATTTTCGTCGTTTTTACTCATACGAGTGTTCAATGTTATAAGCAAAATTTTCACTGTGCCCAAAATCTAAGTACTCTGAGACTAAAACTAAACTTAAAGAATGGCTACTGGGCCGGACTTATGACGAAACAGAAAGTTTACTCTGCTGATTAAGTTAATACCTACCACACTCTGATAACATACAAAACTACACACACATTACACCCCACATGTACTCACCTCAACTGTTTTTGTTTTGTTTATTATTCTATGTAGTTAGCTTCTTTTTACTAACATTTTTGTTTAATTACGAGTATGAATTATGAAAATTATAAAATTAAATTATTGATAGTTAATTATGAATTTATTGATACCAATCTTGCGCTAGCAGAACTGATTCAATTAGTAACTTTGTGTAGTGTTTGGGTCACCAATATACAGGCTGTGCCTAGTTTGGGACCCGCTGACCGTAAATCAGTCTAAGTTTCCTGTTGGTTAGAACTGCATGCTAATACTTGTATGTTTGTGAACTATGTGTAAGTTTTAATAAATGAATTAGAATTTGAAAATTAGACCATAAAATATTTTCATAAAAAGGTTTTATATTTTAGAATAAAGCTTCAAAGAAAACTGTTCTTTTCAATTCGAATTCAAAAGCTTTCTTTTACAAAAATATTTGTGCAAGGTTGGAATAAAACCGCCAAATAAAAACAAGAATGTTTATTGCAACTCCTAAACGTCAAAACATTGAATTTATGACGTCTCTCGGTTTGTTGAGTCAATTCGCAACGATATAATAAAAAGCGTATTTACCATAATTTTATTACTTCTTTACTGAAACGAAAACTGCAAGTAACACTTGATTTATAATATACTAGCTATATTTTTTGAACGCGAACTTAACATTGTTGTACGTTTATTTAAAATATGGAAATGATTTGGCGTGCATGCGACGGAATGAAAGAAAGAAAACAGAATATTTTCAACGTCCTGTAAACGTTGAGTGAAGGAAATTAATTTATTACTTGATGCAATCTTCTGCGGCTTCTCGGTGATAAATTAAACTGTGGCAGGCGTAGACAGGACTTATGCCATGATTGTTTAGCACAATAAGAATAAGTTGAGAAAAATTCGTTTGAAAATACTGGAATTTGCCGGAAGCGGTCTGCTGGAAGAAATTTCTTAAGAAATAAGCAGTACCTTTGTACTCATATTATGTTTATGTCATATCAATATGTATTTTTCTGTGTGTACATAAATAATAAAATAAAATAAATAAATTTTCTTATGCCTTTTGATAGAGGTTGGGCAAATACAACTCAATCTCAATTTGTTTACGAAATCCAACGATAACTGGCAGTGAGTAAGGCTTGTTTGTGGGTACAATTGCAAAACAAGTTACATTAAATGAAATGACGTAGTCTCTAAATAGGATATCGGAATCACTTTTACACCGTTTACACATCATGTTTAAAAAAACCCAATAATTTACATGGAGTCGACATTTCCTATCTGATTATACGTCTGAGAAGAACTGTCAAAACAAACTTGCGTCTTTTGCTGTGTCTGTTACTTTAATGTGTGTTGTATCGTATCATACAGAAAGAATTGTAAACTTAGGTGTTCGGGGGTGACTCTTCTAATTGGCAAAGTAACAAAGATGTTACTTTTAGCCAATAACAATAAATACAAAAGCTTGTGGCTAAGTAATAACAGCCGCACGGGTCTATCGATAAGGTTAAGCTACGCTTGCCGCGATTGGTCCGTGGATGGGTGAACATTTTTACATACCAAGACCCCTTCTTGCCTCGGAAAGCTCGTTAAGCCGTTGGTCCCGGCTGTCATTCGTGGATCTTTGACAGTCGTTACTGGTCGTCAGAAGCCCGAAAGTCTGACCACCAGTCTTACCAAAGGGTTTCGTATTACCCAGTAACTGGGTTTTGGAGGTCAGATAGGCAGTCGCTCCATGTAAAATGCTGCTACTCAGCTGCATTCGGTTAAATTGGAAGCCGACCCCAACAATACAAAAATCACGTTATAACAAGGCAAAAAACCTACATAAATTTGTTTTGAAATCCAACAATAACTGGCAGCGAGCGAGGCTTGTTTACAATTGTAAAACAAGTTACAAAATAATCGAACGAACAGAGAGTACACGTGGGCGAGTTTTAACTGAATTAACAATCATATCGGAATTGTTTACCAGTCAGTATTGCTGCTACCATGTTGTTTTGGTTTTTTTACAACACCAACGTTAAAAGTTAAATTCATATCAGTCGGATTGTATACTCGTAATAACGAGTGTAAAAAGATGCTTAACGAAGCTGAGAGTCACTCAAACTCCAATTCACTGTGATCATTTTTCGTACTGGACCATACCTGGGCACCTTCTGGTTACTACGAGATATTGAAGGTCAAAGTTCCAAACAATTTTTTTAAATTTTAATGGACGTCATTCAAATGTCGTACATTTGATACCCAAAAATCAAAGTAATATTTTCTTATATTACGAGTATATCATAATCAACATCTTGAGCATTTTTTACTATAACAGTGAAAGTCTAAATTGACCCCCCGGCTGCTTTTTGAGATTGAAAATGCCAAAAATCATATTTTTATAACATAAACAAACTTTATCAATATCAGTGAAATATCGCTGCTTATGGCAAAAATAAAAGTCGTATCCCAACAATAATTTGTCACTTAGTTTGCGTAGATAACGGCCATGTGATGGGTTTTTTACACCCTATATATATCTGTCCTGGCAGGACTTTTTAATTAGATTTAAAAAAAAAAATAACTTCAGGGAAGCGTTGTCTAAAAGATGGCAATAGAAAGTTGGGACAATATTTCTTTCTTTGATTTCTATCTTTAAATATACAGTCCTGTCGCAGTTATTTGACCCCTGACAGCATCCTTATAGTAACAAGAATAAAGATCACTGTGAGGTCTGTTGTGTGTGACTCTGAGGTCAAAAAATTGAGAAAAGACTGTAGCTTAAAAACACTTAGCTTTTAAATCCAAATTAACTTAGAAAAAAACTGATTTATGTACGTAACTACCTCCTTACCTATCGAAGTCGTATTACAGTGATCCATCACCGATTCGCAGCGATAAGGTGGTTGTATCATACCGCTTGACCTAGCTGCTTCCCTATATTGACGGGGAGGTCAATGTCCTACTATACCTTCACCCACTGGCTATTGATGTATCATTACCATAATATTTACCTACTATTGAGATATGCACAGACGCCAGCACATCAAGTTACTACAATCTGTCAAATTTCTTTAATAGATTTTTAACTTTATCACTGACGCATTAAGGTTCAAGGTTGATTGGGAAAATTTTACTGTTTCGGGTAGCTTGACCTGCTGGCGTCTGTACCAAGTTTTAAGTTTTTTTAATAAATAATTTATCATTTATTCTCTTTTCATATACCTATATAATTATTCATGTATATAGATAGGTAGTTATTGGAATCCTTTGCTTTTATGGATGAAAACTGCAGTAACTTTTAGACAACTAAGCCTTTGCATTTCCTAAAACTAAATCTACCACAGATTTTATTTTATTTTTCTTTAAACTTTGATAACAGATATTAATGGAAGTTCAACTGTCGCGGTAGCCATAATACCCAGGTGTCAAACATGAATTACAATTAGCCCAGGATCAGGGTAATTTTATACAATTAAACACACACGATTTACCCTCGAAGTAAGGAGTAGGTATATGTAATTGTGTGACCCAAATACCTGGGTATATTAAACATTTCTCTTCTTAATTGCTTTTAAAAATTCGCGTTGTTGGAAAATGTTATAGAACTTGTAGTTATGACCGTGGAGATGAACATTATTTTGTATAAATTTGACGCTTGTAAGTATTAAAAAAATATTGTAACAAATTTAAAAAAAAACCCCCACTTTTACATGAAACTCTAAAATTGAGGATTTAAGAGTAACTTGTGTAAGCAAACTTTTTGGGATTTAGATGGTATTGTTCTAGAAGCACAAAAAGCAAAAGTAGCAAAAGCAAAAGCAAGTAAAGCAGCAAAAGTTGAATTTTCAGTTTTTTTTTAAGTATGAGCAAGTTAACATCCCCTGGAATTTGTTACCTACTAAAGCACTTGACGACAGAATCATTGCATATAAATTGTATACTTGTAAAAGATAATAAGCACCCGGAGTTTCCACGTAGCGAACCACAGTATAATATGAAATTCAGTATAATTTTAAAACATTTAAGCCGCTCGCATGACGAGGTGGCGTGTGCCGCGCCCACCGTGTAATAACATTTTTGTCCACATAAATCAAGTTGTAATAATTTGCACAAAGAACTTCAAATTAACATAATATGGGCTTCGATGTCGCAGGGAAGACTATTATCGCACATGTTTTTCTTGTGTTTTTATTCAAAGGAATGAGAGGTAGGTACCTTTTATGTTACCTGTTATTTACAAGATTAACATAGGGACAATGGGATTGTGAAGCAGACGAGACTTTGTGCCAATAATGCATGTGAGATGTAGCGATCCTAAATTCTAGTCCATTAAACTTTCCAGTAGAAGACTCCATTAAACTTTTGTCAGAAATATCTGACAAAAGTTTAATGGAGTCTTCTAAGTTTGGTATATAACTTCATATCATACTAACCGAACGTATAAATGATTCTACGCTATTTGTTACCGCATAGACAATTGCCATGTTTGAAAAATGACGGCTCGTGGATACATCGCCGCGCGATATATATTTTAGTAGGCTCAGTTAAGCTGACTATTAGGCGCAATCATTTCAGTATTTACGTTCTCTATTGACCCAGAAACGGACGATTTGCATAGTTACGATTTTACCCGTACACAAGCGTGGTGTGGGCTTATAAAATAAGAGTAAAATGTCCATTATTTAGGTCAATAAGTAATCCACTTTCGTAAATCAAAATCCTACGAACAATAAGACGCGAACACGAGGGACATCGGAATAACTTGTTTGATATATCGATAGTCTTCGATTCTGAGCTTCCTTTCGCTGTTTGTAAGACTTGTTTATAGCCACTTTTAGAGGATTTTTATTGCAGTCAGTGTTTCCTTGTGTGCACGACATGATATATCGCGGGTGGCCCAATACCCCGTGTAATATGTTCTCAAATCCACTGGCTATTGCCTATATGTCCTCATTTTCTGTTTATCGAAATCGTGACTTGTATCAACAATTTTTTACCGATGGAAGGTTGACTTTTAATGTATTTATTGGGTTTACTATCGGATGTAATTATGTTTTCGTTTTACAAGACAATATGTGGCCATGTTGTTTTTGGATAGGTACAAAACCTTCAAAGAAAACAAAGAGGCAAGTTGGTAAACATGTTAGGTAGGCCTCCGTATCTAATTCAGTTATGGTTTAACGACAATTTCTGTTTCACACGATATTTTACCTACAGGAAATCTACTAAAGTTAATGAGATCCGGTAATTGCTACTCTTTATACGAATAGGTACAACCCTGCCTATACTTACCTTGTCCGAAACTGAAGAACGAAATGCTCTATTAAACCATCGGCGTTCTGCAGTTGACGCGATTCAGCATGGAGGAAATTGCTGTGCATTAAAATCTTCAATTGAACTGCCATTCCTATAAAACGAGCAGATAAAATGGCTGCAAACAAAGCCAAATCTATGTCATGGCTTGAATATTTTTCTGTACCTACATCTGAAATATTTCCAACTTGGCATAAGCCCCGTGTTATTTGCCTTCGATTATTAGGACAGGGCCTAAGCCGTAAGCAATGAAATTAGAAC
Organism: Apamea anceps; assembly: GCA_951799955.1. Classification (NCBI taxonomy): domain Eukaryota; kingdom Metazoa; phylum Arthropoda; class Insecta; order Lepidoptera; family Noctuidae; genus Apamea; species Apamea anceps. The sequence goes on along the minus strand of OX637507.1, from coordinate 15,965,214 downwards.
TTTTTCATATATGAAATTGGGTTTGTGTTTCCAACACTTGTTAATGGTTCTGAATTTTGAAGTTTACCTGTGTATGTTGTATTGTGCAGTGCGCGGCCGGACGCGCGGCCTGGGCGGAGGCGGCGGCGTTGTCGGTCGGCGGAGGGTGCGCGGGCGCAGGCGGCGCGGCGAGGCGCTGTTCCGTGCTCGGCGACCACCCCGGCGCGCGCCAAGGCAAGAACCCGACCGGCAAATGGCACAGGAACAACCGGGTACGCTTTACAGCCTGCCTTTCATACTGACCTTTTTGAGGGCCCCTAACTGTGTAACATTACCTTTATTGTCCCAACTGTCTTCTGAAGTGGTATTGATGGTGAATTAGACATTACTCTGCCAGTGAAGTCTACAGCCACCAGTGTCCTGCTCTGTGGTTGGATACGGATGTATATCAGTTCTCATGCTAGAGCTAGACGCTAGAAAGCTACGTATGTAATTTCGTCCGTTTACAATGCTAAATGTTTTTGAACAGGTTTTTGCAAAGACCAAATTATGAAAAAAGAAAAGCGTGTCTTCAAAGAAGCGTAAAGCTTATGATCATTTCAGTATAATGGATTCCATAAAAAACTGGTGTAAGAAGTCCATTACTAAGCCATGGTTGCCAATATTTGCAGGTGCGAGATGCTTCGTATGGTTCGTCGTCGGAGTCGGACGGCGAGGCAGACCGGGAACCCGGCGACACGTGGGGCGTCGCGCGGCTGCTCTACGCAGGCCTCGGCACGCTCGCGCTCGGCCTCGTGGTCTACTTCGTCGGCACCGGCGACAAGGTACGCGTAAGTTGCAACTTGTCTTAATTTTGAGACGTAGTTTGTTGATTTAGAGCTCTCCTAACCATTCTCCATTTTGATATGGACCGCTCCTTTGTAGTGGGGCTTCTATGGGATGGCCTGCTTTCAATCCGTTCAGTTACCTACTCACTGATGGATTGATCGAAGACCACATCCGCCAGTTGGCTAAGATGACAGTCAACCCCATTCATTTCAGCTTGGGTAGTAGTAGGTACCTAGGTACCTACTGTGGGTGGTCAGGCCTCGGCCTGACCACACGCTGCGCGCTGTAGTGGTGTAGTAAAATACCAAATAGGCGCTTAGATGGTTTAATAGTAAATAATTTGACAACTCGTTAGTGCAACATTCGAACATCTTGAGTTGATATTCCTAAAACTCGTTACACAAAATGCTTATCATCATAAACTTTTAACGTTACTGCAAGAGGGTGCATAAAAGTTTCAAAAGAGCACAAGTTGTCCTTTGTGTAGCGAGGGACAATAGGAGACGTCGACAGGCACTCGCAGATTCGTCCTTTTATGTCTATTTGCCGTGCATTGCGAAGTCTCATATATTAGTGCACTAGCAAACGTGATATAGTTCTGGATGTGATGCCTAGGTATTTAGTACCAACCTGTTTAGGTAAACAAGAAATCAAGAAATCAAGAAATCAAGAGGTCAATTTCCAATCTAATCAGCTGCATTATACATAGAGATAGTAGATGGATGGATGAAGTGTGGAGTGGATGGGAGGAACCCAATGATTATCAACTGAACCATCATTACCGTTTCCATATTGGTTAGCGGTGCTTCCTTTACACTTGTTCGGGTCGGCAGTATATATTCGATTTTGCCACCCGGCTGTGCACGCCTTTACGCTACCCTTCTAGTAGCACGGAGTCATAGGCGCCGTATTTCCACAGTCCTGAGTCATACCATTGATGTGCACAGGCTGGCTAACATTTTGGCGGTACTTTGCAAGTAGTGTTTCATAAACAAAAATAGTAGACATTGAAAGTGATGACGGTACGGTACGAGATGTTATCATAGAAAACAAATAAAACATTCAATAAAAGCTAAATTCATTTCGAACGCGTCGGAGCATGGCTGCGATGTCAATACATATAATAAAATCGTAACTGGTCGTTGTCTGTAGGAACACGGAAGATTTATAAGAAAAACTATTATAGTAGGGCTTTATGAACAAAATAGAACCCAAAACAATGATTTTCAGAATTTTTGTCTGTATGTCTGTACGTTTGTGCACGCTTATCCCAGAAACGGCTTAACCGATTTGAATGCGGTTTTCACTAATGCGTTTTGCTCCACTTAAAATTGAGTGTTTGCTTCAATTCAATCGGTTCATAAATAAAAAAGTTATATCAATGTAAAGAATCTATATAAATAAAATTCAAAGTCCTGACTGACTGATACATCAACGCACAGCCTAAACTGCTGGTCCTAGAGACATGAAATTTGGAGGGATGTTCTTCGTGAAGAGTAGGTATCCACTAAGAAAGGATTTTTCTAAATTCCACCCCTAAGAGGGTGAAATGGAGGGTTTTCGTTTGTATGAAAAATCTTATTCCTTGAGTTAATGAACTTGAAACTTGGCACGAATACTTATGTAAGTAAATTATGAAGATTGACAGTTTTTATTTTTCTAAACTACCCCCTAAAAGAGGATTGGGGGGTTTCAAAGTTTGTATTGAAGGATTCAAGCGCGCGGTCCGATTTACTCGAAACTCAGTATTTATACCTAGGATTGAAAGTAAAGAATAATGTTCTCGTGGGATCATTTCCGACATCCACGTGGGCGAAGCCGCGGGCAGAAACTAGTGACATATAAAATGCTATAGAATAATCGATCAGTTGAATTGGCTGAAACTTTACGTAGGTATTACCTAATCATTGAAGTATATAATACAATGAGGAATGAGTGAAAAGCTCGATGGCTTTGTGGTCGTAGCGCTAACTCATGTTAAGCAACCCCGGTCGTGGTTCTAACTAGGATTGGTGACCACAATTGGCACAAAAATATATGAAGTGGCTTAGTAATAACTGTGTTTGCAGAATTGATCATCGCGACCTGTATATACGTTAGGTGGTTGTTACGCTTTCACGCCTTAGCTACTAAACAAAATATAATAATGAAATTTTGATGTCTGATATACGGAGAAGCACATAGGGTATCTTACGTCCCGTAAAACTAAAAATAGGTATAATAATAAATTATAATTAAATACGTAGGTATATAAGTTAATGCTTTTTTAATTATTTCGTTTTTAGGGTTCCGTACCTCGAAAGGAAAAAACGGAACCCTTATAGGATCACTTTGTGGTTCGTTCGTCCGTCCGTCTGTCTGTCTGTCTGTCAAGACCCGTTTTCTCAGGAACGCGTGGAGGTATCAAGCTGGAATTTATATCAAATACTCAGGTCTACTGACTCTTGGAGCTGTGAAAAAATTCTAAGCCAACGCAATCAAAGATACAGCCATTTATGCCGCAAATTTTCGACACTCGCAAGGGAATCAAAACCTACAGGGTACTTTCCGTAAAACTCAGAATCTTGAAATTTGGTACGAAGCAAAGTCTTAGTCCGCACAGATAAAGGAAAAATTGCGAAAACCGTAAATTTTTAGCTACATACCTACAAATTTGTACGGAACCCTCGGTGCGCGAGTCTGACTTGCACTTGACCGGTTTTAATTTTTAAGTGCGTTGTAAGATTTGAATTCTGGAATTTGTTTATTTTTAATATTTTTTTTTTGAATATCTGTAAGTATGTAAGTACTTAGACATTTTTTACACATTACTTTTTGTTGTTTAAATTACTTTATATTAGTAAGTAGTATTAGTTGAAACAATAGTTGTATTATTATAGTTAGTGCGAATGCCTCGAAAAAAATTACTAATATAATTGAACGCGAATGATTTGTTTGAACGCGCTAATATCACTGGCAAGCCGAATTAAAAAAAAATGCGTTTGATAGCCTAATTCTCGAGGAAGGTTGTAGGTTATTTAACATCACGCTACAACACTTAGGAGCCGAGCACAAAAAAAAGTCGAAAAGAACGGCTAGCGAAAATGAACCACCGCGAACCACCGCATCGCACGTCCATGCTACGGACGTGCGAAGCAGTGAGTCTTATCAGAAATTGACTATTGTTTTAGTATATTCTGTATCCTTCGACTTCCACGCGAACGAAGTCGCGGTCAGAAGCTAGTAGTCTACTATGTTCAATCATCCAGTATCCGGACTGGTGGAAGTAAAAAGTGGCACGACTTTGAACGCGTTTGACTCTGTAGTAACTTTTTCTACGTTGTTCTTTAACTATGAACTGTCGCATTAAGTACAACAAATGATAAAAAGTGGTAAAAAAACACTTCCAGGGTTTCAAGACTCCGGCCCTGCGGCTGGTGGGTCCTTCGCTCATCGTGGCAGGTCTCGCGTGCTGTCTGCTGCGTATTCTCTTTTGCATATTTGCGAAGCCTTGCTGTCGACGGCGAAACATCTACAAGGAGAACAGAAGGTAACCTACCCCACCCAAGAAATAGCTTTAGGACTTGTTAAGAAGACCAACAGACCGCAGCGGGAATACTCTCCCACAAAATGGACAGACAACCTGGTCGAAGGAATCCGCTGGATGCGAAAACTGCAGGATCGGTCAATGTGGCGGTGCTAGGAGAATGCCTCTTCGTTTTGCTGATGAGGAGCAGATCAAAAGGCTTTTAAAGTAAAGCTGAGCACAGTATGTCCTTTTTTGAATATTTCATTCAAACGTTGCTGTTGTTTCCAGACTGTCCGGGTGCGGGGAGGGCGAGGAGATGCCGCTGGCGGGGAGCGCGGGGGGCGGCGGCGGGGTCGCGTCGGGGCCCCGCGCCGGGCCCGCGCAATGCTCGCCCGCGCGCCGCCTCGACGCGTCGTCCTGCGACGTGTCCTCGCTGTCCAGCGGCGAGGAGGACGAGCGCCTGCGCCGGTACCGCACCGCCTCGCTGCACCCACCACCACTACACCAGGTGATTTCATGACCCAATTTCTAAGTCATTCAGAATAGAGCAATCGTCGAGTTCCTTGACGACTCTTTCCCATAGGAACCGACCAATTTAAACAGTGCACCTTGCTTCTAACGTTTCATAAGTGCCCATGTAGGTTTATGACATCATCATCGTTTGCCTAGCCGTTTCCAACTATGTTGGGGTCAGCTTCCAGTCTAACCGATTCCATGTAGGTTTATGTGAAATAAAATATTTTTAATTTATTCAAGGGAATCATAAATTTACTTTTTCTACCACGAATACGGAACTTTATCACGTTGCTAGCAAGACCAACAAAATAGTTACCTACAGAAACAATAAAAAAAAATGTTTATTTCAATGTTCTTTAACTTTCGCTTCTCACGAAAAGGGACTTGATCTTAGCTTCCCAGTTAGTCTATCAACTTCAAACTTAAGCACGAAGTAATATGGATAACTTAACGGAGCCCAATACTAATTCTGAAATGTAATACAGGTCACGGCGCATCAGGGCGCAAGCTCGCCAAATGGGTTACACCACAGCGGGTCCAACCAAAGCGCGTTGCAGCGAAGCGGGCAACACAGTCCGGTGGCGGGTCCGGCACCGACGTCCCCGGGGTTGGTGGCGCCGGCACCGCTCAGCGGGCCCCCGTCGCCGACGCCGGGCGCGCCGGCCCCCGCGCTGCCCCCCAGCGCGCTGGCCGGGGCCCCCGTCCGCCGACCGCCCCCGCGCAACGTTTCCTTCGCCGGCGGACACGACGGCGAACTCGTGCTTAGCCCCGCACAACTGCGCTCCTAACCCACAAGCAATAAACGTCTTCGCAATACCCCCTTTTTTACCAAACTCTTCGGACGATGTGACTATATCGATGCGAACCGCTACGGATATCGGTTATGTGATAGCGTGAGACTCTTGACATTTTTAACAAGTTTTTAAGTGAATTTTCTATTCGATAAGCTACGAGGTCGTTGATTTATTTGCACGTTTGGATATATTCTCGCAAACTCCTATCGATACTCGTAACTAATTGTAAGTATAATTTGCTAGAACTAACTTGACTGTTTTTGGAATGCCTACATTTGTGTATGTGACGTGCAACAAATAAAGGCTCTAGCGACGAAGAATGGTTTTAAAAATAATTATTTTAAAGAATCACTCATACATATTAGATATTTGTCTGAGAACTGCATGTAAATCTAGATAATTATTTGTAAAAAAAAAAAGAAAAAATCATCTCATAAACATTGCATTATAATTTGTAGAGTGGTTGACCGTATTTTGTTGCACGTCATGTCTCTATATTCAGTTTCTGTGGCAGAATGCTTCGACTGCATGTTCATTGAGCAACGAGTGAATAAGGGTCTGCCAGACCAGACATACGTTACCTGTGTGGTTGACTGGTTGTCCAACTAGACGGGCTATCCGACCACCCGTCTGGCAGATCCTTGACTATTTTTACCGTAGTACTCGTATCATGTAACTGTAAGCGTTAATTCTAACTGTGTAGCAAATTACTGAATGTGCTAGATCCATCCATCTCAGCCGGCTAGTAGACGCCACGCTGCACAACGAGGTGTGGTGCTGACGACCAAACTTTTTGTAATTAATTGTAAAGAGCTAATACTTACGCATACTGAAGCCATTTCATCAGGTTAATATCTCTCTCTTTTAGAAAACATAATATGTATTTCACCATGGTTTCATCGCCAGATTTCTAAATAATTTGAATTTAAGCATCTATATTAGTTAAATGACATGTTTTAAAAACATGAGGAACGTATATCTATCAAAGTGTGTTCTTAGAATGTGCAAACGTTCCTGCACTGATGAATGAATTAGATGAAAAAAGCTAATGAAGTTGGCTGAGTGTCCATTGAGGAATGAGAACAATATGTGACAGTCCATCCAAAGATATATAAGATTTTCATTGTAGACAGTAGAATAATTTATTAGAACTGATACAACACCACACCTCGTAGCAGTTGGGAACTAAATAGTGAATATAATTATAAACATAATTGTTTTAAAACTGCCTACTACTAGACGCGAATTTATACTTAAATATAAAATTCATAAAAATAGATTTATAACTGACAATAATGATTGTTAACTGATGTATAAAATGTTATGGCGTATGTGCGTTGATTTTATTTTGATTATGTCCAACAAATCGTGAGTAGTTCAAGCGCCGAGTGCCGATACCGAGGAGTAACGTCACGGCTCCTTCGTGCGTGCCCGTTGACCAACTCGTCGCAACGGTCACAACAAGTGAGGATCCTTACTTTGCAGCTTAATTAAGCGTTTAATTTTATATAATAAACTTGGCGTGTGAACTACGTATAGACACCAAAGGATATAATATAATAGTTAGCTAATTACATAAAGGTTGGTGTATAGCAAGTGATACTGTCTAACAGTAATGTTTTTATGTGTAAGTAACTACGGTAAATTAATAATACATACATGTGTGTTACGCGTGCATTGTATATGGCACAATATAGTGAATACTGTTTATAAATATATAATATATTTTAGAAATATTTGCACCTTTAGTAGTGAAATATTAAAATGTATATCTGCAGATTTTAGCTAGACTATTGTGGAAGACACTAAATGGAGTGTCATAAAAACATATTTTGAAAATTATGTTTCTGTAGACGAAACAGAAAATTATTGTAAAAGTTTTTGATTAGTTTTTGTCAATTATATATTTGTAATCAAATTAAAGTGTAGTTACTTTGAATTGTTTAAATCTAAGGAGGGTCAATTACTTACTGATTATTTTCGAGATAAGATTCGCTTTGTTTTACTTGCTATCTGTATCGAGCACTACTGTTCTAATAACGCTTAGATATACTCCATTTAATTATACAATCATCGTAACCGTTGATATGCTTTCTCGATCGCTAAATTCTGAATGCATTCATATTTTTTACATTTTCTTGTCGTATTTATTTATTAGTAAATACTCGAAACCAACACATCTTAGTCCGATTATTGCAATTGGCGATTAGGCAACCACAAAAACACGATACTACGGACATTCATAAAAAAAATCACGTTGCCTGAAATACTCGTAAAATTCGTATAAAATATTTTGAACATCACAATAACATAATAGACGTATACATATTAGATGTTAAGAAAAATATGAGCTTCGTTTAGACTAACTGGCTTGTGTAACAAAGTGTTGTGTACATTAACGAAATAGATATCCATTACTAACATTGTCACTCCTTGCATCTCTTCATACTTACTAGTAGTAAATTAGGTTTCGTCGTGTGTAACTCTTACTTTGAACATCACCTGATATATAACATTGTTTTCGCTTCACTTTTGATTAATACGATCTAAGCGCACATAAAACTGGTGACAGGGTTCATTTATTTTTGTCTACCAGCAGACGAGTTTTCATTTACTTGTTAGAAATCACATCACTTCTATTTTACGAAGGGAAATTCGTCTGCTTATTTACGTATATAAAATTATATAGATCGTTTTATAGAAAAACTGTAATACATATTGACATAATAAAACTTTTCACACCACAGTTCGTACTGAAAACACCAATGTTTAAAGTTAAGAAATTAATTTCAATTTCTAATGAAATTGTGTAAATAAGCAATGAAAAGGTCGAATCTTTGTGTGACGTCATTGTAAGCGTGATGCTATACACCAATAGACATTTTGTTCCTTTAGATTTAACTGTAAAGTAATCATTTGCGCCAATTGCTGTATTTGAAATTTCTAGTTAACTTTGTGGAAATTACTAAAATACTCAGAAATTAGATTGAATATCCAGGTTAGGAAGAGCTAGTGTTTTCACATGGTTAATATATTTTAATATTTTAGTCTAAACGTGCTTCCATTTAAGCTTGCATTGAACATGCTTTTTCGTATTTCCTAATAAGTGCAACTGCGTAGCGTGAACCTAGATTTATTTACCTAATGAGCTAAGCATTTAAGTTCCAGGGCCTAATGCGACTGCGTTTTGGTGGCAAACTATATTTTTTCATTGATTGTAATTAAATGCCGTGTTCAAAATGTCGTAATTTATAAGTTTCACGTAACTATAATATTCCTCGCATCACTGTAGGATGTTATCAAAACGCAGCTTATGGAACCTCCTGACATTATTTCGTGGATAGATTTATGTAAATATACAGTGTACCTGCTTTATGGACAACATATGTAGGTGAAAATGAAGATTAACTTATGAATGAGCGTCCCTATCTTACTGCCGCATTTATTTTAATACAGCTTACTGTTATTACCAAATCCCAGCAAGTACCAGTTTATTTTTGATTAAGAAGTGATAAATCGACTGTCTTCTCTAAATATTTCTATTTTTACTGCACACAAGCTAACTGCTTATGTTCAGTAAAAAAATATAATTTCCATTTGATGTATTTTAGTTGTAGTTTTGATAGTTGCGTACTTGGATGATGTTGTAATATTAGCGAGAAATATCCCTGCCATTATTTTGTGAATAAATAAAACTGTAACGTTAGGTAGAAATGTTAACGACAATGTTATTTTTTAACTCCAGTGCGTTATTCTGTTGGTCTGTGTGTTATTTTCCCTCGCTTATAAATTGCTACATTGTGATTATGTTGCGACGACCAAATCGTAATGCTATAAGTTACATGCTGTGTTATTAAAGTTAACTATATTTTTTATTGTAATAAAGTGTTCCTTTATCTAATGTATCGTTCAAAGATCGTTCTTTTAAATTTTAAGGGTAGTTTGAAGTTTTGTATGTATTCTATTCCTGTTTTCTGCTCTTTCTTAATTTGGAAAAAATAGAAATCAGAAATACTTCCTAAAAAAAGGAATTTTAATGCTAGAACAAAACTGTTTTGATACAGATTAGCTTCACACTTGGAGTGCTGACAGAACACCTTCTCTAAACTAACTTTGAATGAACTTGACGAGACTATTTTCTGAATTCGGAAGTTTTCAATTTTCTACATCTGTGTGCGGATTCTACACCTTCCTATATTTTAGGAAAATAATTGCGGTGCAAAACATAAAGGACAGAACTGTGATTTAAATGTTATTGTTAAAAGAAGGATGTAAAGACGTGTTGGGCAAAGATGAATGTTAATGTTTAGTTCCAGAGGATATTGAAATAAAATTAATGACATAGCTCAAGGGTTACCTAAAGTGAATTTTTATTATAGAATTTTATAATGATAAAGAGCAATGGTATGTAATATTGTTTTGTTACGTTAATGTAAATACTTTATGTCATAACCGGTATTGTTCATCATCGTTTATATTATTTATAGGCATTGGTGCATATCATGTGTATAGAGCAGATGATTAATCAAATAAATTAGAACAAAAATATAGTTGACGATGAAGTTTCATTTCTACTTGACCCCATTTTACCTGAGTAAAGGATTTTAAATTACAAAACATATAAATGTAACATGTGATATATTTCATTTCAACACTACAATATTTTCATTTAAGAACATAAAAATACATTTATTTACATCAATTATTATTGCAACTCTTAAAATAAAATAAAAAAATCACAACATAAAACTTCTTAATTTTTTATCAATAGAATATTCTAGTTAGATCTGTTTCGTAGAGTCATACTTAGTCGGTTTGTTTTTTAGATTTTAATATACTATTTTGTAAATTCAAACACATACAAGGAATGATTTTATTGCAAGTTACTGACAGTTTTAAAAGTCGTAATTTAAAATTAGCAAAATTAAACGTTACGAAGGATTCTGATCCTAAAGATCATTTAATTTGTAAGTAAAATATCAATAATAATTATTATATTTTTGATGTACGTGAAATGAGCAATACATAAGCAAGCTTCGATAACAAATTTTACGTACACATACAACCGTCGAATTAATTTCTGCTTAACCAATGGGACACATAACACCGAATAAGGAATAAATACTTTACTAAGATACATAATACATACAAAATACGATACATAAATATTTAATAATACATTATATTTTCTTCCTATCTAACATTAGAGTTTGCGTTGTCAATTAATTTGTAACATTTAACTATATTTTATGGTACTTTAACATTAAGATTGTTTATCAATACTGTATCAAATAGCTAGTTCAATTTGGTATTAGAAATATTTTGGACTTTTGAAGAATTATTTAAATTTCAACTTTAACCTATTCTGATTAAGGACTAAAATACTTTGAACCAACGCAAACTCGATCACAGATAGTTTCACACACTCAGCAATTGAAATTCTGATACCGTTTGTGTGAAACCTCTCTTCTCTCCATACACTACGTGGACGTAACAAGAGATCCAACCCGTTAATTTTTAGAAAAATAACCACTATGAAATTTCCTATAATTTATATTTTCATGTTATTTTGTCAATTATCTAGTTCAAGTTAAATGCTACGTGTTCACATACTGTCGAACTGGTTTTCTATCTTTTAAATTGCGTATTAATTTTAACATTTATTTATCGAGTCTACAAATTGATTACTTTAGTTTTAAAACTTCATAGCTTCAGCTTTGACAGTAGTTACGAATGTACACGAATGTCGATACGAAGATTATTCTAGGACAATAAAGTTAACATACCCTAGTATTGAAATAATTAAGAAGGACCTAACAAATTAATTATTGTTTTAGTTGGTAACTGAAATAATACTTACATGAGTGTCGAAGGCAGAAAAACTTAATTTTGAAAATGTGATACCTAAGGTTAAAGATATATTTGACAACCAGTAAGGTTCGAAATGAAACTTCTATGAAGTTGTGAAAATCCTAGATTTTCATGAAATGTGTATGATATGATATCATTTTCCTCAGCTTGTAAGCTGCTAATTTTGTATATGAAAATCCTTGAGAATTTGCGCTTTACTCATGGCCAAACGTCAAATGAGTACATACTTGAAAGATGGTTAGTGATATTTTTTTTATTAAAAGCTTTTTTTTAAACGTGATCATGTATAGAGGTTTAAAGTGTAACTATAGACAATCCTTTCTCTTACATATCGGAGTTATTGTCAACTAGAGCATGTACATGAAACGTCACTAATTTACATCTATATAAACAATACTCCACATGATTGTCAACCGGAATATGTAAACAAACATCTATTAAACTACGTTAAAATGTTATAGCCTTCAATCCAAACAGTAATTCGTCAAAATTGTTAATAAAATATAACAGTCAGTAAAATGTAAATAAATAAAAATAAAATCTCACATGACATCACTGATTAAAACGGTAAAAATTTAAGTAATGACATCAACATTTTCTGTCATAATTTAGGGAGAGGGAACCAAAGAGATCGTTGACCCAGAATTCAATTTTTTAGTACTAAACATCCGTCTTTGAGCCACTTATTCATCCCGCTACCCCTTGTAACTCCTCACTACAGTTTCTAACTTTCTTCTTAATACAAAAACGTTTCAAAGGTCCTTGTCCATAGCGTCATAATCATTGACACGTTTTCTTATCACATCTTTTTTGCTTAACTTCGCACAATTCCTTACTCGTTCGTTTTGATCATATTAGTTACTGACATAGAGATTAAGTGCATTTACCGTGCAATTCTCCCAAAGGTCGCGTGTGCCAGCTAATATCATATGGTTTCTACGAGCCCCTTGATGCGTTTCGGTCGTGAAGGCTCGCTCGATATGAACGATGTTTCTTCGGATGAGTGGCTCGGCTTAAGAAGAGTGGCCGATGTGCTTGGTTGACTCTGAAAAGGAAATAGGGTGGATTTGTGGAGCTGCTAAGATATGGACGTAGCCAGGATGATTTTAGGCACAACTTTAATGAGATGTCTCGAATGGGGCAGCTGTCAGAAAAATGGTGGATCAAGTAACAGGTTACCATAAATTAATTTTTGTGAATGATGTGTTTGTTCGAGTGTTTAAAGTGGATTTTGATTCACAATATTCGATTCTAGTACAGAAGCCATAAAAAAAAGATGACACAGCCTTCTGTTCAAAAATAAAAATTGACTACTAGTCACAAAACGGTCTTGAAGGTACAAAAAGAATAGAAATTGTTAAAACGTAACATTAAGATACGGACAAAATTAATTTAATCTCCCTTCGCCACGTTTACTTGAACTTTGGCTACGTCCATGTTTTAACATAATAATAATTGTTACAATGATTACAGTTAATACATACATTACAGAATATGGATGTTCGACTGTTCATGTAAACTCATCTGCTCGTCTGCATCGTTTGATAAGTTCTTGTTTCGATGAGATTTGTTCGGAATCAAAAAGAATATCTGGGTCAGTGGGTATGTGGGTAGGATAAGGCTTTCCATCTAGCCGATAGATGTCCACTGCCGAACATTGACTGGGCTAAGAAAAATATAGATTGTGCAAGAGACTTTGACGTGCAAGCTGTTACTATGAATTCTGCACATGATTCTAGACCACGCAGAGTAGAAATATTTCGTCAGTTAATGAAAAAAATTACCTGTTCCATACATTTTGACCGTGAATGGTTGTACTATTGCATGAAACAGCAGATTTTTTATAACAGACTATAAATTTCAACGTTGGTGGCGCCCTCAAGGCCTTATTCTTAAAACACTATTAACATTATAATGAAAGACTTTCTAAAATGGTTTGGGAATGTCATGTCCAGCAGTGGAGTGCCATTGGCTAACATTTATACTTGAACTCAATAATCTCAGATAATTTACATTTAATTCCTTACTCAACTACCTACTTTAGTGTTTTGTATTCTAAGTCGGTTTTTGAGTAAGTAAGTAAGTTTGTTAAAAAAGTTCTAAATAAATTTCGATTGCAATGGAATTTCAACTTTGTCATGTACGACATTGAGTTTGTTGTTCTAAAAATTGATAACTATTTGAGATTCTGAATTGAAGTTTAGATAGACAAGACAAAGACAAGTCAAGGTTAATGTAGGTGGATACCTGTGGTACGACGGGCGGGGATGCCAGACTGGAAACTACTGCGTTCCTCTTAATGTCTTCCATCGGTATTTCTTCAGATCGCGAACGAGGTGAACCTTCCCGAGATCCGTGGGCGCTGCTGCTTCGTGATACACTACTATAATATTGTAAAATATCATAAAATTAGTACTAATAAACCTATAATGTTCCCACTGCTGGGACACGGGCCTCTGCTCTGTGAGAGGGAGTGGGCCGTAATCCACCACGCGGGCCCAGTGCGGGTTGGTAGATGTCACATGTCTTCAAATTTTTTTTGTTTGGTTCTAGAACAAGCCGGTTTCCTCACGAGGTTTTCCTTCACCGTTTAGACAGCAGTGGTGATGAAATAAATTACACAAAGTAAAGCACTTGTCTGGGTTCAAACCCACGACCTATAACTCGTAAGTCGCGGCTGTTACCATTGGGCCACCACTGCTTTCACTGATAAAATTAGTAGTTAAAATGTATTTAAAACTTAGAATTATTTTATTTCGTGTTATTTAGTTACAAAATCATAATAAGATTTTTTTTTATTTTTTTTATCTAATTTTATTTAGGGGCTTTGATCAAAGATATGTCAGCCCCATCGTACCCTTTTACATTGATTGGCTTTCTTAAGCAGTATTAGCTTATAGTATTTTTAATGGTTCATGACTTAGAGTTATTCGTGGAGGACCATAATTAAATGGCATAACTTTTTAATAATCTCCGAAGATGGTACAGATAAGATGGATTGGATTATGCCTACATCCAATTTATTTATTTTAAAATTCTTCACGAACAACTCGCGTTCTACTCCGTTTCGAGCACACTACATCAGCAAATGTTGCACGTCCTCGATTTGATTGCAAACTGTGCAATTAGGAGAATCGGCCTTTTTCATAAGAAGGACTGATTTTTCCATCGCCAGATAACTTTTATTCGAGGAATAAAATTGACGTTTGACAGTTTTTGTATGAAATAACGGTCAAAATTATTCCTCGAATAAAGTTATCAGATGATTGGGAAATCAGTCCTTAGTGACATATGACAACCACAAAAAAGGAGGTCTAAAAAAAAATTATCTTGATGGCATACCTTTCTCTGCTTGTAGTACGTTCCCGATAGACAACGATACCATCTTTAAGCATGTGTCCGCTCGGCCTGCGCAGGCGTCGATCTGTGTCATCTTCTCCACCTACCGACACAACTGTATAGAGTGTGATATTGATTTCTTACAAAGGTTAATTGTAAGGAGTAGTTTGTTTGTTATTTTAACTAGATTTTATGTAAATTTTGTGATAGTTATTTTATCTTGTTACTAACCGCAAGCTAGAGACTTGAACTGTTTTTAAAGTTCACAATATGATGTTCGGATCTACTAGTAGTGCTTACGCAAGTTTCTATATTACAAGTTTCTCTCTATTAAATATCCGAACGAAAACGTCAACGTCATGTCGCCAAGTGCCTATCCATCTATCCCTCTCCCTATCATTACGTCCATACGCGACAGAAAGAGAAAGCGCCAACCGACTACCGTTTCCGGACTACGTGGAACAAAACACCAGCAGAGGGACAGAGATTCAACTTCACTTGCAATCGAACAGTTAACCGCACCGCAAGCTAACCGCTAAGCTTCGCGACGCGCGCGCGCCGCGGAACATACCAAACCGCTTTAATTAAATTAAACCAATTCACGAGTGTCGGCCGACACAGAACCAGGAAGAAGCAGAGAAACAAAAGCTACCGGACGCCGGTCTGCATATCAGCACGGCACATGCAAAACCACCAAGTAAGTCCTTAATTGTTTCCTACCCCCTTGTGTGCAGGCGACATGACATTCGTTCCCAAATAATTACACAACGCTTATTGGTCCTTCGACAGCCGCAATAACCCAACTTATTCAACATAAGTTTTTGGTCCATTCGAGTCGGATTCAAAAAATCAGCATTCATAGGTCCCATACCTAAGAATTTAGGCAAATACCTAAGTTCGTAAAACCGCCATATTAAACGAACGCGTACTAACGTTCGTTCATTCCGCTAGGTACATATTTCATTGAGAACCATTGTGCCAACTTAATATTGCTCCTACTGCATTACAATAGCATAGGTCAATATTAAAAAACCGCTTATTATCGTGAGTTAGTTCGGCAAACTTGCCTACTAACTTATTTATAACCAATAAAATTACTTCTTACTCACTTACAATAAAAATATTTGTTGTAAGTCTACCCGCTATACTTAATAATTTTTATCCGTTGTATTTTCAACAATAACCCATTATGGAAGAACTAAAAATGAAGATAAAATTACTTCAAGCTAAAAATCAAGCAATCTTTGAGCGTTTATCGTCATTGTATGAAACTTCAAAGAAAATAAATACAATTAATATTGAGCTTCGTTCGGCGGAAACGTTCATGGCGGACACTCAAATACTCTCGATCACTCGTCAGGAATTTAGTGCTAACTTAGACAAAATAAATACATATTCTTTACAAATAAATCCTGATTATACAATCGATTATAACAGTCAAATATCATTTGACGGCGTTTACACCCGTGTCGAAAGAGTTCGTTCACTTGTCGCCGCGAGGTCTGCAAGGTCAACGGATGACTCAACTTGTGATATCGTGAAACAATCTAAATACTCGATCAAACTACCCCCAATTCAGATCCCATTTTTTGATGGTAGGATTGAAAACTGGCCTGTTTTCTACGAATCATTTAAGTCAAACATCCTAATATAAATCTTACAGATTCTCAACGAGTGCAATACTTAATGGGTAATCTGAAAGGAAACGCATTACAAATTACTGCCGGAATTATTCCATCGGGCGAAAATTATAAATCCATTTGGAACAGTTTGGTTCAAAAGTATCAAGATAAACGAACACTAGGGTCACATTACATGTCTAACATATTAAACATTAAACCTGCAAGTAATAATTCCACCTCTTTAAATAGTTTTATTGAAAGTTTTCACGCGTCTGTTTCGGCACTAGAACAATTAAAAATTAACGACTTAAAGGATTTCATACTATTAAATTTAGCCTTGAAAAAATTGGACCCCGCTACCTTACATTTATTTGAGATGCATATGAGAGAGGAGGAGATTCCAACTTATACGGATTTCGTTGAATTCATAAAATCGCAAGTTAAAATATTGGATAGAACTGTTTCGTCTCGAACTGTATCAGTGAACGAAAATAATTATCGTAATCAGTCACGTGATAGTACGGTGCATACCTTTGTTGCTTGTGACAATAACCAAACTTGTTCACACTGTAATGGAAGTGATCATTGGAAGCTTTATATGTGTCCAACATTTCAAGCACTATCAGCCAATTCACGTTTGGACTTTATTAAAAACAAACGTGGATGTGTAAACTGTCTTAGCTCAACACACACGGCTTCACAGTGTAAGTCAATACATACTTGCAGGACATGTAACAAGAAACATCATTCGCTTTTACATCTGGAGCAAATTACTCAACGGTCGGGATCGAGCGACGCTGTGCCTAGTTCCGCGCATTCACAACAGGTGGCGCTGTGTGCATGTTCACGCGTAGGTACAGATTTACCGCGCACAACCGTATTACTGTCGACCGCACAAGTATACGTTGACAACAGATATAATAGATATGTTTCTGTAAGATGTTTGATCGATAACGCTTCGCAAAACAACATAATTACGTCAGCTTGTTGTAAGAGACTTCAATTAAATATTATACCGCTTTCAAATTCATTTATAAAAGGAGTAGGAACCTCTTCGCGGCCTATTATAGGTTACGTTGAGATAACAGTTACTGCTAAAAATAAAAATAATTCCTTTAAAATAACCGCTCTTGTGGTTGACTGCATAACTGACAAATTACCATCTCACTTTGTTGATACCTCTGCAGTGCAACATTTGTTCAAATTACCGCTAGCCGACCCCCTGTGGCATATGCCTGGTGATGTTGAACTACTTCTAGGGGCAAAGCTGTTCCCATATTTATTACTCAACAATAAAATTATTTCACCTTCCGCGCCATCCGCTATTGAAACCGTGTTCGGTTATATTCTTATGGGTGAAGTACCCGCTAGTTTATTTAATAATAAAAACGAAGTACCCACTAGTTCGTTTAATAATAAAAATAATATCGCTGATTTAAATACCGCTTCATATTTTTCTACCGCGTTGAATATAGATGATTCTCATTGTTTTCTGTCGTTAGACGAATCTTTACATAAATTCTGGAACATTGAAGAAATACCCTCAAAATCTTTTATGAGTCCCGCTGAACGGGAATGTGAACAGCTGTACGTTTCTACGGTGTCACGTGACTCCAGCGGTAGGTACTGTACTGCGTTACCATTTTGTAAGAATCCAGATTCACTCGGAAATTCTTATGCTGTCGCTTATCGACGTTTTATTCACTTGGAAAAAACTAAGCTTCGCGACCCTGCTTTGCGCGCTAGTTATAACGAAATAATCCAAGAATACCTTAATCAAAATTATTTAACTGAAACTACACCTAGTGCGGCTGATCAGACTGTAGGTTATTATATACCGCATCACCCTGTTATTAGGAATGATAAACAAACTACTAAAGTTCGCATCGTCCTTGACGCGAGCGCCAAGTCTCATAATGGCGTGTCATTGAACGATTTGTTACACACAGGGCCTAATCTACAGGCTGACATATTTTTATTACTTTTAAATTTCCGATTATTCCCTATTGCAGTCACAGCTGATATAAAACAGATGTATCTCCGAATTGCTGTTATCGATGAGCATCGAAAATATCAGAAAATATTGTTTCGGTTTAATACCGCTGAACCTGTTCGCGAATTTCAATTTAACCGAGTGGCGTTTGGCCTTAAGCCCAGCCCATATTTAGCAATGCGGACAGTCCGTCAACTATCAGAGGATGAAAAACATCGATTCCCGCGCGCATCCATTGTCGCTTCGCATGAGTTATACATGGATGACTTGGCTAACTCGACCTCCACTCTGGAGGAAGCCAAGATTCTCTCCGCTGAACTTATCGCCTTATTTAAGGCTGGGGGCTTTGACCTTACTAAGTGGGCAAGTAATTCCTTGGAACTACTAGATTCTATTCCACACTCCAACCGCTCTTCTATTAACTTTTCTGACGGGGATAACTTAAAGATTCTTGGACTCAAATGGATTCCTTCCGAGGATTGTTTCACCTTTACTACATCTAACTTGGATAAAAGTTGTACTAAACGTTCCATTCTTTCCACTGTTGCCCGTCTGTGGGATGTTCTGGGTCTAGTGGCTCCCGTGGTTTTATTCGCGAAATTACTCATAAAGGAATTATGGAAATTAAACACAGATTGGGATGAAACTCCACCCGATTCTATTGTACTTCTCTTTCAAAAGTTTAAAGAGCAACTGCCTTTACTTTCCTCTTTAAAACTGCCGCGTCATGTAGCCGTTACTATGGGTTGCGTGACAAATATAGTAGGTTTTGCTGATGCCAGCTTGAATGCGTATGGCTGCGTCATATACTTACATGTTACTGACACAAATGGCAACGCACACGTAACTTTGGTGTGTGCTAAATCCAAGGTTGCACCTGTCAAGGTCGTATCTCTGGCTCGTCTAGAGCTTTGCGCCGCTGTACTCTTGTCAAGCTTAATTAAGTTAGTTTATGACACTTACCGCTCTCGTACCGCTATTAATAAAATATTCGCATTTTCCGATTCTACAATTACTCTTTCATGGATTCATTCCTCACCGCACAAATGGAATATTTTTGTTAGCAACCGCGTCGCTAAATGTCAAGAAAACCTTGATCCTAAGCATTTTTTCCATATTAACGGAAAAGAAAACCCTAGTGACTGTTTGTCTCGAGGTCTTCTACCTGAGCAGCTACTAAATCACAATTTGTGGTGGCATGGACCTGAGTGGCTTCTACGCCCAACTGCTGAGTGGCCTATGAGTCCGTTTGTTTCCTCATGTAGCGAGCAGTTGCCTGAGTTTAATAATAAATCGCTAACCTTAGTATCTACTGTATCAGAACCTAACTTAATATATAGTGTTAGTCAAAAATTTACATCATTAAATAAGATACTGCGCATAATTGTTTACATCTTAAGATTTTTGCATTTTATTCCTTATGACAAGTTAAATAAGACAATTACTGTCCGGGAACTAGGTACCGCTGAAATTTATTTAATTCGTTGCATTCAACAATTTCACTTTTTAGATATTTACGTCGAAATTAAAGGTAAAAAACTTCGCTCGCAGTTTAAAAAACTAGATCTCTTTATAGACGAGCATGACATAATAAGAATCGGTGGCAGGTTGTCAAATGCGAACCTTCCTTATGAAGCTCAGCATCCCGCTCTTTTACCTAAACATGATAATTTTACACATGTCTTAATAGACTATTACCATCGCATTTATTGTCATGCTGGTGTAAGCCTTCTTAGCAGTCTGCTACGACAAAAATATTGGATCCTCTCTTCTAGAGGTGTCATCAGACAAAGAGTACACGCTTGTAACTTTTGCTTTAAAGTGTCACCTTCTCACCCCAGCCCAAAGATGGCTGATTTACCCGCTTGTCGCGTACAAGAGACTAAAGCTTTTGTGCACACGGGTGTGGATTACGCTGGTCCCATTAAAGTCACGTTATGTAGACGCAGAGGTCAAAGAAGTCAGAAGGCTTACATTTCCTTATTTATTTGTTTCGTTACCAAAGCAGTTCATATTGAGTTGGTTACTGACGTGTCATCGGACACTTTCATTTCCGCTTTTAAAAGATTCATTTCCCGAAGGGGACCTGTTTCCAATTTATACTCCGATAATGGAACAAATTTCGTTGGAGCCAAGGCTCAATTGCAAGAACTACTTGCTAACCGCTACCGCATAGAGTGGAAAATGATTCCACCCCGCGCCCCCCACTTTGGAGGGTTGTGGGAATCTAATATTAAATCTATTAAGACTCATTTATACCGTGTTATCGGTTCTCAGCTTCTTACCTATGAGGAACTCTCGACTGTTCTCACTGAAATTGAGGCAGTTCTGAATTCGAGACCGCTCTGTGTCCTGACTGAGGATCCTTACCCAGAACCGCTTACTCCCGCTCATTTTATAATGGCTTCTCCGTTGACTTCGTTGCCTGTCGTGAACGTTCCCGAAACAACGAAGTCTCTAACTTGCCGCAAAAAATTGCTTGACCAAATGGTTTGCAGCTTTTGGAGAAGATGGCGGATAGAATATTTGCATAACTTACAAGTTAGGCAAAAATGGTTGGATGCCGTGGACAATGTTAGGATTGGTGCAGTGGTTCTCATGCATCAAGATGATGTCCCTCCTTTACGTTGGCCAATGGGCATAATCACCGAGGTTTTCCCCGGCAAAGATGGGACAACCCGCGTTGCTATGGTGAAGACATGCAGTGGCTCTTTCAAGCAACCCATTGTTAAACTCTGCCCGTTGCCTTCCCAATGATTTCACCGCGTAATTAATATCACGTAATTTTAGTCGTAATTAATATATTTCAATTGTTTTCTTTTCTCTCTTTCTTTTAATCCGCTTTAACGCAATTCCTTTCCCTTTTTTGAGAATACTACATATCCTCAAACCCGGGCAGGATGCTTACGCAAGTTTCTATATTACAAGTTTCTCTCTATTAAATATCCGAACGAAAACGTCAACGTCATGTCGCCAAGTGCCTATCCATCTATCCCTCTCCCTATCATTACGTCCATACGCGACAGAAAGAGAAAGCGCCAACCGACTACCGTTTCCGGACTACGTGGAACAAAACACCAGCAGAGGGACAGAGATTCAACTTCACTTGCAATCGAACAGTTAACCGCACCGCAAGCTAACCGCTAAGCTTCGCGACGCGCGCGCGCCGCGGAACATACCAAACCGCTTTAATTAAATTAAACCAATTCACGAGTGTCGGCCGACACAGAACCAGGAAGAAGCAGAGAAACAAAAGCTACCGGACGCCGGTCTGCATATCAGCACGGCACATGCAAAACCACCAAGTAAGTCCTTAATTGTTTCCTACCCCCTTGTGTGCAGGCGACATGACATTCGTTCCCAAATAATTACACAACGCTTATTGGTCCTTCGACAGCCGCAATAACCCAACTTATTCAACAAGTAGGTATAGAAAGTTAGACTAAAAATAGGCAAGGGAGAATAATTAAAAGGATTTCATTCTAAAAAAACTCATATTGAATTAATTTAGCGCCTATTTTTATTACTTCGAGATTTGACGATACAATCAAATCGCTTGGCAACAACCTGAAGGTCAATTCTCAGACGCAATCTCATCTCAGCGACCAACAATTTCAACTTGTCAAAAATGTAGGTAAATTAGAGGTTTGTTGGCAGACTGAGATTAGACTGTGAATGTTCTTAAAATTACGAGAATTGCCCCTCTGAGGTTAATGCTAACGTTCTTCAAAATCCGGAAATTGACTTCTTTATCGATTCTCATTTAGAATATTATTAAATTGTTAAATACTTTTCTAAATAAGAATGAAAAATAAATAAGAGTTTTCCTTTTTTGATCAAGTTACTAAAATATTTACCCGTGGACCGTCGTACAGTGGCTAATGCTGGTCTAGCAAACAATGGCCGATGTCGGGGAGCCATTGAAGGTGCGCACATGCCTGACACTTCTAGTAACCGACCGATCTGCTGCATCTTTTTCTGACGGGACTTCGTGCGACCCTGGTAACAAAAGATTTTATGGGGAATGGACAGAAAATACGATTATTTATGGTAAACATGACGCATAAAAAACAAACTCAAACAAATAACAAGTTGGGGGAAATCATACGTCACATTCACGCAAAACGGCCATCGCTCAGCATAACGCTAAGACCCTATACGAGACAGAGCCCCAGCGCTGGTTTACAGCGACAGCCGGCCCCGATGCTTTACATACCTATGTTTGTAAACGAAATGGGCAAAAATACCATCAAAACCGGTGAAAAAATACATAAAGAACTTGTTACTTGATCTAACTGTAAGTATGTTTAAGTCGCGTGTCTGAGTTCGCGCAGCTGAATTTTGGGCCAAAAATATTTAAACTTTTTGCCATTGATACGCTAAGAAGAAGTAGGTTTAGGTTAAATCATCATCTACCTAGTCTTTTCCCAACTATGTTGGGGTCAGCTTCCAGTCTAACTGGATGCAGCTGAATACCAGTATTTTACATGGAGCGACTGACTATCTAACCTCCACAACCAAGTTATTGAGTAATACCCTTTGATAAGACTGGTTGTCGACTTTCGAGCTTCTGAGGACCCGTAACGACCGCGACGATCAATCTATGAATGACAGCCGGGACCAACGCAACGGCTTAACGTGCTTCCCGAGGCACTGAGGGGTCTTGGTATGTAAAGATGGTCACCTATCCGCGGACCAACCGCGGCAAGCGTAGCTTAACCTGATCGATCGAACCATGCGGCTGTTATTTCTTATCCCTAAAATATTTTATCCCACGGTTTTTACAAACCTAATCAAGCCTCTGATTAGTAATTCTACTGTCTATCAAATCTCATTTAACTGTTACGTTGATCAAAATATCATCATCCTATGAAATAACCACTATAAAAATACCTTAACAAAAGATTTACCAACAGAATAAATTCAATTTAGACCAGAAACCCGAGGTAACAGTCTGTAGCCAGCACGCAGAATGGAATTTTCTAAATAATCGTACCTTAGTAAGTCGTTGCTTAGCAGCCATGCTGCGTATATGATCGTCAAACTTGAACTTGGCTCGTAACAGTACGGTGCGCGGCAGTGCGCCCGACGCACCTACTCGCGGCTTATGTATGGTTAGGTGCAGACAACGGGGATCCTCTTTATCACCTTGTATCTGATAGGAAAACACAATAAATCATATTTTAGATACAATAATATTGTTACAAGGCACTAAGTAAGCGGAACTATGTACTTATTAAAATTCACTCTATGAAGCTTCAAGTAGTGTCGAAGCTTGCGACAGTGACAAGCAAAAAAAAAAAAGTGAAGTATGTACTTATATATATTTTTGATTCTTTAAGAAAGTGCTAAATACGAAATCAAAGAAAGCGAACTTAAAATTTATTTAAAAATTCTATGGTAAAAAATAATAAGTACTAGAAAAACTAAAGTTACATTGATTTGGTACCTGATTTATCTAGAACGCAAAAAAATACAATGATAACGATTATTTTTTTGAAAAATCAACTTTAACACGTAAGATATAAGACTGAATGAATATTACTTTTATTTTATGAAAATGTGAACTTACTTCCAAGTCTTGAAGACTTCCAACAAGTTTGGCGACACCCCATCCTAGCCTTTGCTTGTCCGGTTCAACTAAAATTATTTGTATATTGTCTACTGCAAGAAACCTATGCTGCCATGTGCCGTCTTTTTGTATAATGTCACAAGAGATGAGATCAGAATCATCTGTAAAAGGAAAAAAAGCAATTTGAAATAAAATCCCGCCATTTTCAAAACTCGTTTTACAATATCGAACTCGTCGTGAGCTATGTATGTGCAACATACAGCCTGATTGCATGAACAAAATTGAATTTTAAATGCATTTAAAAAAGGTTTACATAAAAACTCAAAAAATAAACAAGCAGTGCAGGCCTTTTTTGTCAAAAAATTTCAGATGCCATATAGTTTTATTCTTAATTTATTTTTAATTTTTCTCTTTAATGGTGATGCCATTTTTTTCTGCTAACATGGCCAGGAGTTGGTGTAATAAACCAAGAAGGTTTTATTGAATAATAGTAGTGCTTATAAAATTCGGCTTTTCTTCAGTAATATAAAAGAATATGCGATGCGAATGAATTAGGAAAATGTCATGAGGAAGCTTTTGAGAATGAATGTGGATGGCTATAGGAGTAGGGGAAGACCAAAGAAACGATGGATGGACTGTGTGAAAGATGATATGGTTAGAAAGGGGGGTGACTACTGAAATGACGACTAATCTCTATTAGTAGGGAAGAAAAGGACACGTTGCGCCGACCATAAATAAATTGAGATAAGGACAAGAAAATGATAAAATATAAAAGAAAATATGTACTTACTAAGGTCCAAAACGTCCCCAACTTGTACGAACGGCACTGGGTTTGTTAGGGGCAGCTGTGTTTCAGGCTTCCCGGTCAGCTTCAAATATAAGTCCCGGATTAGAAAGAAGGTGCGTATTGCTCTTCGCGCTCTTTCCATCTGTTTGAAATAATAATAATAATGTTTTAACGTGTTATTATAAAAGATAGTTTTTATTTACATAACATATTTGATTGCAAAGTTAGAAATTAAACTAAGGCCGAAAGAAAGCTGGTAGCCGGTGCCGATCTACCAGCGCTTATCGGCGCTGGTCCATTCTAGAAACAGTTACATAAAGCAAGTAGATTGAAGCAGAGCGATCCTGGCAATGATTGCGAACAGGCTGGACTGCCCTTATGTCCGGCATTGCTGTGGCAGGCATGTTGCTGTTCCTATGCCGACTAGGAGGTTGTAATAATGAAGTTTATTTTTGTTTTTATATTTTTATTTTTGTGACCAATAATGTATTGAATAAGTTTAATTTAATTTAATTTATTTTATGTTTGTATTGTTATTGAAATTGTATGCCTAATAATTAGTATGAGTCTTTTCTTACTTGATTATGAATAAATAATAATAATAAAATGTCGTACTCGTCGGACGATGATTTGGTTTTGTTAGAACATGTGTATTTAAAAATGCGAAAACAAGATATACATCCTATTAATAGAGAAAGGAAACGTTTCGGAGAATAACATCATTTATTTGAAAAACAATTGAAACTTGATGATAAAAAATTTTATGGATAGGTATACAAGAATGACTCAAGAAACATTTTATTACATTTTGGAAAACCATTTGATGAAAAATTGGTGTAATTGGAATTCCAGAAGAAAGACTTGTTGTCACCATTCGGTAAGTACGAAATAATATATATATCACTTAGCTAATAAAAGATAAAGTTATTAGATTTATAAAAAGACAAAAATAAAAAAAAAATGTTTATTTGTCCATTAGTCAATTTTTACAAACATTCGCCTTAGAACTATAAAGCTTTCTTATAAATAATAGTTAAAAATGTTTAAACGTGGTTTAAATATACACTGTCTTGTACAGACAACAGCAGATCAAGCGTAACACTTTCAGATTTGTACCGACCTTATTCTTTTATAATAAGAGCGATTTTAAAAAGTATCTAAATGTTACCCTTGATATGCCGTCTTCCGTACCACATATTAGCACAGATTAAAGTTCCAAGCTAACCAACTGAATATTGTTATTGTAACGAGTATATTTTAACACTCGCTACAATACTCGTTAACGTATTTTAATAACCGTGACACGATAACGTTTTTGGAATGAATAGTGTTATTACAAGCTTTATGGTTCTCAAACAAATATTAGTAAAACTGATCTTAATAATAAAAATTGACGAATGGAAAATAATCACCGTTTATAAGTAGCTTTATTTGTTAGAAAAAAAAAACAAGTTTTAATGTAATATATTTTTATTTCTGATTCACATTTTTATAAAAAGGTGTTCTTAATTGTAATTTACCCCTCATTTAAGTAATCTAACATGCTCTCAGAGAAAGATTGAAAATATTTGTTTAGATGATGTTTGATGTGTGATCAGAGTGTGGCTAATATCAATTGAGTGGTGTGTATATCTTGTAATTGGTGGTGATTGCTGCGTGGCTGATATCAATTGAGTGGTGAGTGTATCTGGTGTTTGATGTGTAATTGTTGGTGATTGCTGCGTGGCTGATATCAATTGAGTGGTGTGTGTATCTGGTGTTTGATGTGTAATTGTTGGTGATTGCTGCGTGGCTGATATCAATTGAGACTATTGAGAGACATGGTTGTGGTGTTTCAGTTGTTTGAGGTATGCTCAGCGATACAATAGATGGCGTATACGGTGAGTACCTAGAGAGAGATGAATGTAAAGAAAACAGCTGTGACTGATATACATAATCGTCTACTGTTTTTTGAATATCATTACGAAATGAAAGCAGTCGTTCTTGAGGGATCTTGTGAATATGAGGTAGGAGACTCTTTAAAAATAATAAATTATCATAATCTTCATTTTGACTTCTTTTCTTTTTCAAATACTCCAGTTTTTGTCTCTCTATGTCTAACATATTTTGGTTGGTTTTTTTTTGCGTGGTACTAAGTAACTTTCTCTCGGTAATTCGGTGTGTGTGCTGGCTTGATCAGGATTTGAGTCGTCTTGATCGAGATTGTCTTCATCGAGATTTGAATCATCTTGGACATCATTGGCATCATTGGTTAGGTCTACAGATTCCTCTGATGTCGTCCTAAATAATGGACGTTTCGATTTGGTGAGATTTCTCGAAGATTTTCTTGTCATAATGATATCCTTCAGAAATGGCAGGGATTTGTAATAAGGCTATTTTGGTTCATAGGAAGTAGATGCTCCATCCCCAGAACGTGAAACGGGAATTTTTGCATGTTCGCTTGAGAATTGGTCCCTCAAATATTTCCATTTCTTCTTGATTTGTTTTCTGAAACATAAATATTTTATTTTTATTTCAGGTATCTTGCAAAATCATTTGCACATTTTTTTAAATAATGTGAGATGGATATTCCAGAACCAGAGTATTTACCAGGAACGAATGTGCAAGCACGGTATGTTTTTATATGCGATGTAGCATATCCATTGCTAAAATACTTATTAAAACCTTTTCGAGGCCGAGATTTGTCTTCAGAGCAAATGAATTTTAATAAGCGTCTATCGAGATTCGAGAGTTAGAAAATCTGTTGAGTATGCGTTCGGCATAGCAAACTCAAAATGGCGACTACTTTCCAAATGCATTGAATGTAATATTGATTTAGCAGAAAAAATTGTTAAGTGCATTTTTGTTTTACACAACACTAAAATCGATAAAGAAGGCATCGACCGAAACTTTACTCATGTAAATACAGTACATTCAAGGTGGAATAGGCCAAGTTACCCTACAAATGAAGCAATGGATATCAAAAATATTTACGTTTGACTATTTTTTACACAATACTTTGACTTACAATAATTAATTCTTAATTAACTGTATCCACCCTCACTAACATTAAGATACCTATTTATGATTCTTATAAGTACCCCTTATCTACACTAGAAGAAATTGTTAATTTAATTAAGACATAATATTTAAGTAAAGTATTTCTAAAACTTAACCGATTAAAATGTTCATTAACTTTATCTAAGTTGACAAACTAAAATAAAATCAATTAATACTCACAGTCTTCATTCATTGCCTCGCTTATTTCTTTCCAACATTTGTCAATCACGTATCTAATAAAATGCTTTTTATCCGTTTTATCCCACACAGGTTGTTTACTGAAGATTAAGGAAATCAACACGTCACTATCAATTTCTCTATTTAACAAACATATATGCGTGTCGTAATTGTACGTGTTCTCGTAGTTGTTCATTAATTTTAAATGGCGGGCGGCGCCAGCGCTGACCGGCGCGTGTCGAAGATTGTCGGAACTTGTCGGCGACGTTCGGTGCTTATCGGCGCTTGTTCATATAAATGCCTGCGCCGGTTACCTGCGTGGACCGGTCCTATAAGCGCTGGTAGGCTGCCAGCTTTCTTTCTGTAAACGGCTTTAAGAAGAATATGAAATTTGTCTAAAATAATATTATTTATTTATTTTTAGCAACACAGAGCCAATTACAGGTTCTCACGAGTAGACACAGAGAAGGTAGCAGAAATCTTAGGATCACTAACAACTAAGTAGCAAGCACGATAAAAATACACATAAAATGAATTAAATTAAGTAAATAAATTTAAAAAAAGTAATAAGTAACAAATACATTCAGACGCCATGTTAGGCATTAGTGACATGGGGAAAAATTAAACTAAAAAATAAAACACTACGCGCTGTTGAAAAAGTTGGCATTCAGCTGAGTGCGTGCAGAATGGGCTTTGGTGGTAAATGGGTCAAAAGAGAACTCTTTACATAGAATCTTATAGTCCTTGCTCGTTCGCACCATGAGTTTTGCCTAGAATTGGATGAGGAAAAAGGAATGGAGATAGGTGGATTAAATCTAACTGATCTCTGGGGAACATTGAAATGCAATTTATGCAGGAGATCGGGACAGTCAATTTCGTTGTTTAAGATTTTTAAAAGAAAGATGCAATCTGCAAGTCGGCGACGATCTAAAAGTGGCTGTAAATGGAACTTCTTGCAGAGATTTAAGTAGTTATCAGAATGATATGGTACACGCAGCCGAAAAAAAAGAAAGCGAATAAATCTTTTTTGGATACTCTCAATACGATTTATGTATTTAAAAGATTATGTATTATAAAGAGAAAAGATTTGATTTTTGTTTGTATGTATTTGTTTGTTACGCTTTCACGCTAAAAAGGCTTAGAGTTATACTGATCGTGGAAGAAAATTGTGGCCACAGAACAAATCTACACACGCACACATTCCCACACGTATAAGGGTGTAGCGTAGTGGGTACTTCGTCCATTTTGGTTTGATTTGACTGTACAGCGGAAGTGTGACTGTAATTTAAGCAGGTTTAATTATTTTTGGGAAAAAATAAGACTAATAAAAATTACAGAAATCGATTCAGTAAACGATACTGAACCAACTACTTTCATAATGTGCATTAATTCAGTTACACATTGTATATTTTAATATATATAATTCTTCTGTAAGTGTGTTTGTCACCAAACTCCTCCTAAACGGCTGGACCGATTTGGATAACATTTTTATGTATATTTCAATGGGTTCCTGGATGATTTGAAAACACAATTGGACCCGTTAGGTGGCGCTGCTTTTTCGGGCAGGACGACGTCTGCCGGGTCCGCTAGTAGTTATATAATATAAATGGTTGTATGTTTACATCATACATGATTTACCTCGCCACTCGGCAGTCTCTTGGCGAAGGCGATGCCCGACATCGGCGTCCTAGTAGGTGGTAACAATATTGCCGCGTCCATACACAGCCATTCCACGTTCAGTGGTCGTTTGCTCGTCTCGCAGTATCTGTACAAATAAGATACACATTATTATGTTAATACAGGACACTAGTATAGTATAGTCAACCGGACAAAACGGCAAGGCTTGCACTACGAAAATCACCCTTACTGCATGAAAGATGCTATCTTCATTTACATAATTTAGATTATATTATCAGAAATATAGCAATGTGGGAATATAGCCGTGTAGCAAAATATCTAAATCGCCACATGCGAACTACGCATCATAATGACGTCACGCAAAATCCTGCATCGCACAAGTTAAGTTTACCGCGCAACTAGCATAATTATATACAACGTCCCGATATCCATCGTCTGGCAGTTGCCTTCCAGACACAACACCCGTCTGGTCGGAGGACCCTCGCTTTTCTATAGAGGATGAGTGAACTTTACACCCTGTTCCTCATACCTCTTTACATGACACAAGCCAAGGTCGAAACTTGTTGATATCAGAGGGCTGCTACAGCCCATTCACAGTTATTTTACCTCTGGACAGTAGCAATCCAACATCAACTTTATTGTAACGAGAATAAACATCACTGTGAATTGTACATCACAATGTATGGCGCTAGTATGAAGTTACATCATTTTTGTAATGGTGACGCCATTGTCTAGCAGTTATTTTAAAACGTTTATGACTTAGCAATTTTTTAAGCCTTTAGACTTTTTTTATAATATTGTATTCACTATTTGCAAACAAATATTTTTTGAGTTTAAAATTTAAAAAATAACACCTATTATAACAATAGCAAAGTAGCATAAGTACCAAAAAGGTTTTTTTTTTGTCTGTTATAAACAAGCTTTGTGACATTCGTTTCTTAACAGATGTGATAACATTTGCGGATAACAGTGTTTATAAGGTGTATGTATCATCATGACAATGGACATCTGCCAGTACTTGTGTGTGATAGATAAAGGAATTTTATCGGATAATTGGACATTGTGATTATCATTTTGATAATATGCCACACACGTAAAGCTATTGCCTTAGTCCAGTACCCTAATTGCGTAATATCTACTATCAACCACAATCTTTTATCATTTTGAAGAATATTGCTAATCCATTGCTTCATAATTGTTCGAAAAATTTATCTGCTAAACAACGTACTTAAAAAAACGCAATGAATGTTGTTGCACTGTCAAAATGAAAGCCATTCCTAGTTTTAGTGCGTTACGCAATAGCCCCGCAGAACTAAATTCTTTCATTATGGGTCCTCAGACACTACAAAGTTTTTTAAGATCTACAGACGCCAGCAGGTCAACCTACCCGAAACTGTCAAAATTTCCCAATCAACCTCAAACCTTAATGCTTTAGCGATAAAGTTGAAAATCTATTAAAGAAATTTGACAGATTGTAGTAGCTTGATGTGCTGTCGTCTGTACTTGGCTCCATGACTTCATCCTAATTGAGATGGATAAAAATAAGAGGTACATTACTTTTTAGGATATTCTCGATTCTATTTACTTTTTAAATTGCATTATTAATCGCGAGTTCAATACAAGGTGTAAGTAATTAAAATAAATGAAAAGCAGAAAAGAGAGTCATTGGAGAGCCTGACGTTGCCCGGGTGCATTTCCGACTTTTCAGGTGGATTTTACATAAATATACTTTCATACAAACCTTGTCCTGACAAATACAAACACGACAAAAATCAGCCTAATCGGTCGAGCCGTCTCAAGTGATGACCTTTCAGACATGCGACAGTTGATTTTTATTTATATAGTTATGAACAACTTTCACTATGGACCAAACCCGAAATCGCGATAATAAAAGTTATTTATGATGAAGAGTAGGTTTTCAGGTATTCAGTTATTTTAATTACATAAATACATATCTCCTAAACTTGTCGTGTGCGGCACGGATCTAAATGCGATGGCAGCACTGTTTTTAATGGGACGTTCTCAAAAACCTGTCAATTTCATGTTAGTTCTCTTTTCCGCCACTTTCACTCTGATCCGTCTCACACTAGGTATTTAAAACGTTGACATTTGATCACTTACTCATCCTCAAACATGTCAAGGAAGATGTCGTCGCACTTGTAGAAGTTCCGCGCGAGGGCGGCGGCGCGCGCGCGCAGGGCGTCGGCCGCGGGGGCGTGGCGCGCGCTGGCCCCGCCCCCCGCGCCGCACATGGCCACGCGCATCAGTGTGACGCTCAGTTCTAGGGTTACTAGGCGGACTTTTGATGCTAGAAGGAAACAGGAAGCAGTTATAAGTTTAAAAGTATGGTTTCCGAAAGAGACTGCTTATTATTGTGATGTGCTTATTATTTTGACTTGTAATCCATAAGGATTACAAGTCAGAATAATAAGCACATACACATATCGTAGACATATTTAGTTACAGATTTTTAGTGTTCTGCGTTTTTGATCGGTGGGCGATAGTTTTTTTTTTTCAACCTCTTGTCCTGGCAAAGGCTGGGCAAAGTTCTCCCCCTTAGCTTTCTTTTTTTACATGTGTATTGCCTTCGCCAGCCATACTTCTATAAACGCTAGGTTGCTCTAAATTTTTTGGAGGAATTAAAAAGGAACTACTTTTTTCCTTTTCGTGTGATGTTACGTTGTATTTCCTTTCGTTCAAATACCAACAAAAACTGTTATTGGACAACGCAACATTCATCCCCTGAACAAAACTATTAGTTACTAACCAGGCTTACAGCTCAAATTCGCGATCGCCATCAGCTTCGATATTAGCAATGCATTGAAGCTCCGTAGCTGGTGCTGTTTAGGCGGTGGCGACGATGTATCTCCAGAGGGCGCTGCGCTCGCAATCCCACTGGGCTCGTGTGAACCAGACGTTATCTCTTCTTCAGGACATAGTAACGTGTCTAGTAGTTCCGTATTCACTCCTAGAATAAGTAAGTACATATTATTAGTTTGTGAGTCGAAGTAAACATCTATTTTATAATGTTATCAATGAGTAAAAGTAAAGTGACATTATTGCAGCCTAAACACAGGCATTATATTCACGGTGTAAGAGAAATCGACGCGCAAACTGTTACCATGAATTCTACCGTACGTAAACGTGGAGTTGCGGACAGCAGCCCGTATTACCTAGCCACCATAAATTATGAACCACAGAAAAAATGCCACAAAGCCAGAATTATGCCACAAAGGTTCGAAAACCTTTGTGGCATATCCAAACGTGACAATTTAGGGTACCATATTACTTGCCATTTTTTTGTTTGTATAAGTGTCCGTGTCCCCTACCCATATATAATACTTTCACCGAGCGCGGAAACTTTGAAAAAAAAAAAATGGCGGCGGGTGGGTATGCCAGCTTCCATAGAAAAATGTTCAAATCCCTTTAGCGTGAATTATTTTAAAAAAATCAGATGTTTCATAGAAAACTGCATTACCTACACGGTCAAAAAATGGAACAGCAAATATTTTTTGTATAAGCTTCGACAGTAAAAAATTAGGTAGTATGATTATGTCATTTTGACCTTTGCGAAATATATCGTGACATACATTACTGAAGGATATAATTGCGTGCCAAGCCGCTCTAAAGGATAATATTATTGTATATGTTCCGCTAACAATGTGAGTAAAAAGATCGAAATGAGACATGAGTGAAACTAACTTACCCACTATTTTATAATCCAAAGGAAGCAAAAGACAGAGAATAGATCAAATTAGTAAGTATTAAGAACAAGCATTTAAAGTTTTAGGTACAAAATGATAATTCGAACACGTGAATCTAAGCCTGGGCCCAAATAATATAAAAGAATATTTGAATCGAGCTCTGCAACGTGCAATAACCTTGGTCGAGCGGGAATCAAGGTCAAGCTTTTTCGGAACTTGCGCTAAGGTAAGGTTCAAAAGGTTCATTCCAAAAATACCTTGTAAGTCCAGCTGCCTTTACAATTCTATAACATCTACAGCATTCACGTATACGACCTCAATTCAAACAAAGGGAAAACTAAATATAAAATCTAATAATGTAAGGTGAATGGCATCGTAAAGGTCGGACCATATGACGATATTATCTACAAACCGGCCACATGTGATGTTCACTCACCTTTATTGTTGATCAAAGCGAACAGCAAGCACAGAGCGAACAACGCTTTGTAGTCATTCTCACTGCAGTCCAAGGAGTCCAAAATTGTCTTCAAAAATGGCCTCTTTTCAATCTCCTTACTTTCTCTCTCTATTATACTGTCTAGCGTCGCTGACCTTTCAGCAGAAGTACTCGGTGCTACACCAAGCAGCTTCTGTTTCTCTTCATCAGTAATGTTATTATATTCGTTAGTTTTCGACGAACTCGATTCGGTACCTGAATCCGGCAAAGGCGAGTCGGGCATGTTCGCTTTGAGGGTCCCCGAGCTACTAGTTTTTGCTGGATGTATTTGAGTAACTAAATCCTCAGTGGAATCGTGACCGATGCTCGACGACTCGCTTATTTGTGAAGTGGACGGAAGGGATGTCGAAACTAACTCGGGATCGAGATCGCAACTCGAGTGATCGGTATCATATCCGAATGTTTTAGGACCAGCGTATTCTGGGGTAGTGTAGTCCCTCTCACTTGACGTATTTTCTAAAGCCTTCTCTAGACTTAGTTGCGGTTTAGAGAATTCTAGTTTGACATTGGACTTTGCATTGCTAATGTACATTTCTAGTATCTTGGTCGCGCCGTCCTCGAAAACTGATAAGTCTGATTGTAATATGATCCAGGCCAGCGCGTGGACAATCGGACCGTGCGTTATAATAAGGAACACTTGCGATAACAGAAACAGGGACACTACGCACGACACCGATGGTTTGGGGTCGTCCTCTGAGTCCAGTCTCTGCCTGGGGAATGTCATTCGTGATGGAGATTCTGCGTTCTTTCCTTTTAGTATAGCTTCTAAGTTTCTCGTAATTGCTTCTATGCTTTGAATGTGATCTCTGTTGTACGGTGAGGCGGATTGCAGTCGTCTTACACTTTCGGATGTGAGTGAGTAAATGTATAGAGGCACTAGCAGTTTGTGCAAAAGATGCTCCGTCAGTACATCGTTTAGGTCAGGAATGTTTAGACATAAGATGTCATTGATATAATGAAGATGGTCAAGGTGTTCAGCTACCAAGTCATCCAGTTTCTGTTGTGATTGATGGCTGGAAAAAGAATTTCTGAATTTTGAGTCATAAATATTGTCTGTATTCGGATACTGCAAAAATACGATTTTGGATTTGGTACATTTAGTATGTAACCGGTTGATTGAGAAAGAAGTTTTCAAAATAAAACGAAGATTCAATAACAATTTCTATCTACGTTCAAAAAAACTATTTTAAATGAAAACCGAACATAACAAAACAGACCAAAACAAAATCATAAGTAATATGATAGCCTGACTTACTCAGCATCGGTCCTGACACACGCGTCCAGTTCTAGAATGTGTTTGCCGATAAACCAAACGAGATTACTGAAGTATGGGGCTGCCGTCCTGTGGGACAGCAAAGTGTGTTAGCATATTACTGACCACTAATGAAACGACCGAGATATCTATATAGTTTAATATGCATAGCTTCTCAATGGAGAGCTACATTTATCCCAAGTAAAATTATTATTATTATTCACAAGTAACAAGAAACCCATACGAAATACTAGACTGCAAGATCTTATCGTTCATATCTTTGAGCCTCATTTTGATGATCGCTCTTTGTTTCGCCTCAGGTACGCAACGCACTTTTCACCGACTACAGTTCACTTAATCTTACGAGGCGTCGAAAGGTGACCACAGATTTACTACATTAAGACTACAAGCTACTAGAAAGTAGTACAGAATGAAAGTATCAGTTTTTATTAACACAGTTCGAGGCTGTGCATAGTTCACAGTCACTGAATACCCGTCGAAGGCAACTGAAACCAGTCTAAGTTTACACAAACCGCGCGACATCGCGACATTACGTCGAAATCGAAGCAAGACCACGTCGTAAATTGTTGGTTGTAGACGTTTCAAGTTCAATGTCAATAGAGCTTTGACACGCATCTAGATAAAACATCATAGACCGTACACCAGCCCCCACGACAAAGTCAGTTCGTACAAGCGAGTATCAGCTGGCTTATTACCAAAATCTTTCTGTTTTGAATCTAATCGAAATTGATTCGGATTAGCGTCCATTTGATATTTTATTTGTAGATTCAAATCAAATTCAATTTGAATTAGAACTCGAAGTTGTCGCCACTTTTCAATTCCAGAGAGTCATCAATGCAAAAACGTCGGTACGATGTGACCTTGTCTGGGGGGATTTATTTTTAGAAGAATTAATCTTACATACCTATCTCTAATGAACCTGAGCATGCTGGCATCCTGTACTCGGTACACGTTGAGGGTAAGAGTCCGCACGGCAATGCGCACCATAGACTCTGAATGGTTGAAGAACTTGATCGCTTCCGTATACAGCGGGAAATCCTTCGTGTGCTGCCAATATTAATAATGTGTTACTCTCATTACAAGCCTAATAATATCATCATCATCATTTCAGCCGAAAGACGTCCACTGCACTCCCTCAAGCACCTCCACTTCGACAGTTTCTGTGCTTCTCGCATCCAACGGGCATCTTAATAATATGTTAATCGATGATTATTATTAACTAGCTTTTGTTCGCCATTGTGGAGGTCGGAAATTATTCCACGGGAACATACAACTGGGATTAGAACTTAGAAGTATTCTAAGAGACCCAGGTCTACCTCGTCATGGTGTACAGTCAACAGCAAAAGTAGATGATCAAAATCAGAAATTCAATACTAATGAACGGAGTTCGCAGCTATATGGCAGCTGTACTAGTAGTAAATGTTTGGTATAATTTACAATCACATACTTTTGAATCACTTCGACGCACAAAGTTCTGATGCGAACTCCGTTCATTAGTATTGAATTTCTGATTTTGATCATCTACTTTTGCTGTTGACTGTACCTGCATATGGGCCAAATTTCATCTAAATCCGTTTTGCCTTTAAAGCGACAAAAAGTACCTTGCATTTATAATATTATAGGAAGTATCCATACTATGATATTATAAAATAGTAATATGAATGTAACTGTCCATATGTCCTTGATCAACTGACATTTTAAAACCGAACTGGAATTGTCGTGTAAATGTGATACATACATACATATATTTTAGGTGATGGTTTCAAACGAAACACGCTATAGTTCGTGACTTGAAATTGACACCACGTGAAAACGCAACCTTGAACTTTGTTCATCTGTTCTGTAGTAAAATTATGGACATGTTTCCAAATTAGAAAATGGACCAGGGCCCAATAGCACAAAATTTTACAATTAGGTACATTGAAGAAAGATCAAAATTAACCACGTCCTACAGCAAAGTATATAAAAAAAATGAGTATAAAAAAGTCCTCCAGACCGTATTTCGGCCACGGTGGCCAATCTCAATGGAGGCTAGCCTTCGGCGCGGGAGATATTAGGCTCGGCGCAAACGGGCCACCAACCACAGCCACCGGTAGCCAGCGACAAGCAGTTCAAGCGCTTTTTCATA
Organism: Apamea anceps; assembly: GCA_951799955.1. NCBI lineage: Eukaryota > Metazoa > Arthropoda > Insecta > Lepidoptera > Noctuidae > Apamea > Apamea anceps. The sequence continues at coordinate 15,927,950 of OX637507.1, read as the reverse complement.
CATTTTGTTGAAACTCGCCGCATACGTGTGGCCGTTGGTGGCCTCTCGCTACAGCAGTGTCGGCGACTCGCCACTTGTGGTCGCTGCGGGCCACACAAGACGTTAAAACTGGATGTACCCAATATAGGTGGCGATGGCGTTGTCTACGTCGTCTGTGTATTAACAATAACGCGTACAAACTTTTCGCGTCGGAGTCCATCGTAAGACTGCGCAGTTGAGAGCGGGTTATAAAATGTGGCGGCTTCTGAACACCGGTGGCTATCGCTCGCTTCTGACACTTACAAAAGTGGCGGTAGCGCGCGACAGCCACCGGTGGCTGTGGTTGGTGGCCCGTTTGCGCCGAGCCTTATAATGCACAAGTGAGCGCACACTCTCATAGTCCGATGGGACGACAATCCGACACGACCGGAGAGAGATCAGGCGCAGGACCAACGGCTTAACTCACTTAATGAGTATAAAAAGATGGCATACTTCCGAACGCTATCCTTACAATCTGATATGTACAAAACTTGCTATGAAAAAAGCAAATTCGTTCAGGGTCATTAATACGACGATGTACAAGAATATAGCTGCAATATTGAGAAATAGGTACCTATTCAATAATAATTCATTTTTTATGGACAGTGATTCTTCTTCTTTGTAAATCATACAAGTATCTGTACCACAAAACTGTAAGGGCCGATTTTTTTCCAACGCCAGATAATTTTATCTAGGGACTAATTTTGAATTTTTGACAGTTCTATACAAATAAATTTAAGTTCAAGGCATCTTTTTCTTTCTATTTAATTTAGAAAAGGACAGAAGATAAATATTAGTTTAGTCCTGTCAAACTAGTCAGCGCCTGACGTAAATTGACGTATTTTTAGCAGCCATGTTTTTAATTACCTACGTCTAATCTGTCTATGGAGTATCTTAATTTGATAGGAGTAAACTAATATTTTATCTTCTGTCCTTTTCTTAATGAAATAGAAAGAAAAAGATGCACAGAACTTAAATTTAGTTCAGTTTGTGAACAAGGGAATCAGGGCCAATATCTGTCGATTGAAAAATCGGCCCTAAGTCACATAATTATAACCGAAAAAACCATACAAATAATATACATGGTAGTGACAAGTCTACAATTTACATATTATTTCTATTAGGCAGTATTTTGTACAGACGCCTGCAGGTCAAGCTACCCGAAACTGGCAAATTTTCCCAATCAACCTTGAACCTTAATGCCTAACGATAAAGTTGAAAATCTATTAAAGAAATTTGACAGATTGTAGTAGCTTGATGTGCTGGCGTCTGTACAATTAATAATTTTCTTAACTTGTAGACTAATAGTATAATACTATTAGTATAAAATACTTTATGCTTGTATTATGTAAATGGTACATACAAAATCAAAAATCAAAAGTCATTTATTCAAATTAGGCTGAGAATCAGCACTTTTCGAACGTCAAAATTACAAAAGACAGTCCCCCAAAAACGCCCGCCCTTCGCACACATACTACTACAATATTTGTCTCTCCTTCCTCTTTTTAATCCATCCAAAGGTTGTCTTTAAAAGATCGCTCTTAGCACTAGGGCATTGTGTCTTGTGTCACCTTTTGTAAAATTTCTATATTTATGTCAGTAATTTATAGAGAGTATTCTAAGTTTCGTGGTGTAGGGCCCTATATGTGGGGACACATGTTGTACGTAAAATCAAATCGAACGAGGGAATTTGACATTTGCATATCCGCATTCGACATACAATCACCAATGTACCTATGCAGCTGTTAATGGTATTATCACAGTAACATAATTACTACTTGATAAGGGAAATAGTTACATGTAGTTGAACTAGTCATGAGGTCTTATCAATAAATAAATAAAAGTAGTACCTAAAGTAAATAATAAAATAATAAATTCCTTTCGCCAAAGCGTGATCTGTAGGTAAGTGCATATTTTTGTGCACAGGCAATACCAAACTGACGAAGTGGGATAGACTTAGAAAAACTGAGAAGCATTCCGGTTAAAAAAAAAACGTAGAAAGATCAAAATATATGTGTTCATTTCCTACCACTAACTATTTAAAGTTAACTGTCGTAAAATCTTATCCTACTAATATTATAAACGTGAAAGTTTGTAAGGATGGATGGATGTTTTTTTACTCTTTCACGCAAAAACTACTGAACGGATTTGGATGAAATTTGGCACACAGATGGTTTATAACCAGGATTAACATATAGGATACTTTTATCCCGATATTTCCACGGGATCGAAACTTATGCAGGTGAAACCGCGGGCGAAGCGAGTACTTAGGTATATGAAATTCAATTGCCATTCGTTAAGCCACCGGCACATTACTGTGTTGTGTTGTGTCGTGACGCAAAATACACCAATCAAACGTATCGGTTCAGGGCAACGTCAAATCACAACGAGTTTTGATTGGTTAAAACTGCGTCAGAAGGCGACACAACACATTAATGTAATCCCGGCTTTAGTCCCGCAAAAACTCGAAAATGGCATGACCGATTGTGATAAAACTTACAATTACTTATTTTATTGTTTTGTAAAAACAAAGATAATATTTATGAATGTATATGTCTATGTATGGGAGACCTTAAACTAGTAACTTAATATGGCTGCCCATAGGCAGCCATACACACACGTATGTTTAAGACAATAATGGTGATTAGGTGATTACATTCACCTTATAATCTAGTCAAGTTACACTAGGTAAATTAATTATCTGAGAAAATAACTGTTAAAACAACATCCTCCAACTATATTATTAATAGGATTAATTATCAAATGAAACATTCTACAAAACATTAGAGGAAAGTATGTATTTAACACTTTGTGGGACACTAAAAACCCCCAGATGTTATAACAATAAAACTTATATTGTGTCTCAGTGTCTTTTAATATGAGGTTTAACGGGTTCGATAACCACATTATTAGGTGACGGTTAACTAAAGTAACCAATGTGTGAGTAATTTGTAACACTTAGTTACTACAATCGATTTCTAATTAACATGGTATGTCACCCGATGCACGCCTCCCAAGAACGAACCACCTCCTCTTTAGTGGAAGCAAAATAACAATTAAATTTCTATTACGTCTTATTCAGTGTCCTTTATCCAATTCATTTGAAAACTTACCTCGTTGTAGAAGAAATGTATGGTATGATTGTTGAGCTTTAAACTGAGCGTCTTGAGGAAAGATATGTAGTAAGCCATCACCTCCTCATCGGAGAAGTCAAATTTGTGCACTATTATTGAGTTCACATGGTTATTACTCAGCAAATAATCTGTAACAAGTTTGTAGGTTGTTTAATTATGTAAAAAATATAGGGAGAATGACCTTCATTTGTGCGCAAGTGAGGTCTAAAAAACAACAAGAATATTTTCTTGTAATAGCAATATCCAAAATAGAGAATTATAGAGTAAAGTGCAACCCAACTTGTCAGCTAATTTGCTGATTACTGATTGGGTAATTGTATTCAACACACAAAGCCCATCAGTAAACGGAGTTCAACAGCAATAACAAATTTCAATTCTAACATAAACTACATACTTAATAATGTTTTGTGTACAGCACATGTCATAATGTTTTGATTCATAAAAGCCAAAACATGTTTCCAAATTATTAAATAACTTACACAGTGATGTTTCATTTCTTATATTCTCAAACAGTATATTAAGTGTTTGCAACAGCTGCACACAAACATAAGACGATCCACCACACTTCTGTCTCATGATCTTCAAGAAGTATGACAGCATATTCTTCTCCAAGAAGAAGCTGAAAATTAAATGATTAATTAATGATCCATCGCTACACGTTCGATGTCCACCGCGCACAGGATGGATTGAAAGTAGCACATAGAGTGACTTTTTGCTCCATTGGTGTAATTGCTGTATGGCGTTCCAGTTGGAGGATAAATAAATAAAATAAGTAAAGTATATTATTATATGATAATACTATTCGAGGATGGGAATGAGACTTCCATAAGTTGTTACAAAATCTATAACAAAGAATGAGCACTACTTGACCAATTTGCTAAACTGGCACATAAATTAATTAAATTTAATTTTAATGTGTAACCACTTTATTTATAAACATTGCTGCATTGGACATTTGCATTTTTGACATTTAAATGTCTCTAACTTTATGCAATGTTTATGAATAAACCACTTAATGTGTAAAATATGATGTACTTATAGCATTATATTATTATTATTTATAAAAGTAAATAAATAAAAAGAATAATTCATTTTTATGAACAGGTCCGATACAAGATCGGGTGTCCCAACAAAAAAGAAGAAAACAAAAACATAAATTGCTAAATCTGTATTGCGACTTGTGTAGTAGGTACTTAAACCTTGATTTTTATGTTATGTTGACAAAAAATTAAAATTAAAATACAACTAGACCTAATTTCTAGGTCTAATTTGCTAGACCAAAATGCTAGCATAAGTATTAACTAAATTAAAAACCAGAGTTTGGAAAGAACAGTCAAAAATTTTTATACTTATTTCAGAACATATACCTACTTATATTTTATCTGCATGGAATTTACAAGTACAGTAATCTAGCCATTGTATGTTCTGCCTGGAAAGTTATAGGTACCAAAGATTAAGTAGGTAATGGAATACTTAGAGTACACGCCGCTTGGATGAGTCAGCACATGCCCAAATAGGTGATTGTTTGACTTATGGGTAATAAAAGATGCCGTATAATTAGGAAATTTTAGGGTATCTTCAGAAAACCTTTGTATGAAATTAACTTGTCTTTCTAATCACGAATTTTTAACTTACCACTTTTTCTAATATACTGTATTCTCCAATTAAGGAAGCATTTTTACAAATAATGAAATAATAATCACTATACTTACTCAAAAACGGAACTGTCATTCTGGTCGCCCCATATCAATATCTCTGCTATACACCTCAGCGATTCCACCAAGGTGCCCCGATTACTTTCGGATACAGTTGTGTTTTTACACAGGATATTATGTAAATACTTCAATCTTTCTAAGGAATGAGGGTTTTTTGGACGCCCCCATGAGGCGCCGAACCAACTTCTGCTACGAAACATGACGGTATTAGTATCCTCTACACTTGATCAAAGAAAACAACACACTTTTTCATTTTTTTTTTTAGTTCATTGAGGCACGTCGTCACACTAAACCATTAGCACCATGTTCGCTTTTTATCTTGTTTTATTAAACTGATCACTTTATTAGGTCATTGCGTTAAACGCGATAACTTTGGATTGTATTTTATTGAATAATCTGCAATAAATTGCTGAATTGTATTATTTCTATAAATTACTCATACGATTTACTTGGCCAACGTAAGTTTGACAGTTCACTGGTTGTTTCGAATGACAGCTGTAGTTTCGTTTAGTTTCACCGCAATGGTTTGTTTCTAAAAATTGTTTATATTTTCGAATTTTTATGAAGTGAACCAAACGCTCATACATTAGATAAGTTAAAAGAGAAAATTTTTTGTGATATTTGTGAACTGAAATGTTTAACTAATCGTTAAAATTAAACTCTTTGTCATAACTACATTCAAAAGGCGTTTGCAGAGATAGCTACAATAAACTATAGGGTTTGGTGTTTGGAGCGAAGATGAATATTAAATAAAATGGAGTCGGGTTCGACTTCGACAACCACATTGGCGTTTCACCCACGCCAATGTGGTTGTCGAACCCGTTAAATTCCATTTGACTAAGTTAGTTATTTAGTAACGTAATGACTGAGTAATTTTATTGAATTTAAATGGATAGACGTGGGTACTAACTACAATCGACTTCTAATTAGCGCGGCATGTTACCCGCTGTACGCCTAACTAAGAAGGGACCTCCTTCTCTTTAGTGGAAGCAAGAAATTATATCCGAAATTCCGATAAATGGTCGTGAAGCTCGTGGCTAAATGATAAGAGCCGCACGAGTCGATCGATAGTTAAGCTACTAACACTTGCCGCGGTCAGTTCGTAGACCGTGAATTACATTATGGAGACCTCTCCGTGCCTCGGAATGCATGCTAAGCTGTTGGTCCTGGCTGTCATTCGTAGATCTTTGACAATCGTTACGGTTACTCAGAAGATCAATAGTCCGTCACCCAGTCTTACTAAGGGTTATAATTTGGGTAGCGGGATCGTCCGAAAGGGTTACTGCTGCCCTGGAACATAAAAGGCTAAGGAAGGAACACGGGTGGGCTTTAGTCAGTAAGAGTCTGACATTCCCTTCCGCTCTACCCAGAGCGGGAGGGGTCATTTGATGATTTCCCATCCTCAAAAAAAAAAAAAGGGTTATCATTTTACCCAATAACTGGGTTATGGAGGTCAGCTCCATTCGGTTAGATTGGTAGCCGGCCCCAATATGGTTGGAAAGGCTAGGCAGATTGGTCATGAGAATCCTTCATAAGCATTACCTATTCTTAACATGCATACATCAATTATACCAATTTGTTTGCCAAGCGTGCTAATTAGGTACTAATTCATGATGAACAGATATAATATACTCGTATACTTAATACATGTTTAGCAGATTGCAAACACAAACAATAGAACACTGTTTACAAAGGATTTTCCAGTGTGCGTGTGAACAAAGTAGATTCCTTCGCGATAAACAGGTACCTACAGCTTGGCAAAAAAGTCGTGAAAATAATGGTGGCGCCACTATCGTGCATGTTGTAACCCTATATAGTACGACTAAAACGGTTTTGATACTTAGTTTTTTTTTTGAAAATTAATGTGAATATTGGCGGGTTTTATGAAAACAAGAAAAGCTCTGGAACGTTTGTTCAGCCACTGCCTAGAACGATAACATTTGCAGTTATTTAATTTAATTAATTAAAATACAATTATTAGGTATTTCAAAATACTTTGATGTCAACTAATCCCACATTATGTGAGACAATTTTATGTTTTACAAAACCTGGGGTCTTGTAAAACACATGGCACCTTGTCCTTCTATCACAATTCGCCTTACAGTACTGATGGATTTATCTAAAAAATACTATAGCTATTTTTGTTCAGTGATTTAAGCAGTATTAACAAAAAGTATCAAAATTATACGAACGCGAACGCGATGCATTCCGAATGTGTTTTGTAAACATAACCTTAAATTAGTGAATGTACATTTCAATAATTGTATGAAAGGTTTATAATAGATATTGCACCTTGAAATACAAACATTAGATCTAATTACATGTATAAAATATAATTCTACCTGTCATTTTAGCGGTTCTTTTAAACACATCGTTGAGTTAAGATAAAATTTGTCCGGCATCGAGTTCCGCCAAACATCTCACGTATACTTTATAAATTGTCGCTCTTGCGGAGCTGCGAATAACAGATCTGTTCATTATGAACACAGTGGGTCACCAGTATCACCACGATAAAGCAAATAAATAAATAATAAACACGAGAAACAGTCACCGATTACAAGAAATGACAGAATATGTACCTCCTTACTCGACAAGACAGAGCGAGTGTTGCCAATCTATCTATTCTATACTTATAATAAATCTGTAGAAGTGAAAATTCTGTACATTGAAAATATCAAAAAAATAAATGGCAGGGGGTGTTACTAGACCGACACCGAACCCAAAAATGTGATTAAAAAAAATTTTGTCTGTCTGTCTGTCTGTCGGTCTGTCTGTCTGTCTGTCTGTCTGTCTGTCTGTCTGTTTGTTCAGGCATCACGCAAAAACTACCGGTTCGATTACGATGAAACTTGGTATAATTATTCTTTAATATCCTGGGCACCACACTGGGTACTTTTTATCCCGGAAAAGTATATACAATAAAAAACAAACTTAATTTTGCGGTTCGATCCCTAGATCCGATTACTGTACCAACCGCAAATAATAAGTTTGTCGTAGGTTAGGTCACACGCAGTGGAGTTCATTTTTATTCCTTTTACTTTTTAGAGTTATTTAGGTTTATTTTTATATAAGTCGTAGGTATAGATTTTAATTTTAAAGTATAGGTAGTATATTTGATAGTGTACGTAGTGACCGTAGGTTATTTTATAATACTGTTAGGTAGGATAGTCATTCGTATAGATATTAGTTTTTAGAGATTTTGCTTATTTATTGAGTTTAGATTGAGGGGCCCGTGGCTAAATAATAACAGCCGCACAGGTCGATCGGTCAGGTTAAGCTACGCTTGCCGCGGTCGGTCTGTGGATGGGTGACCATCTTTACATACCGAGACACCTCCGTGCCTCGGAAAGCACGTTAAGCCGTTGGTCCCGGCTGTCATTCGTGGATCTTTGACAGTCGTTACGGGTAGTCCGAAGCCCGAAAGTCTGACAACCAGTCGTACCAAGGGTATCGTATTACCCAATAACTGGGTTGTGGAGGTCAGATAGGCAGTCGCTCCATGTAAAATACTGGTATTCAGCTGCATCTGGTTAGACTGGAAGCCGGCCCTGAACATAGTTGGGAAAAGGCTAGGCAGATGATGATTGAGTTTAGATTAGTTATCGTCATAAATAGGTTTATTTAGGTAGGTAGGTATTTTATTTTCTGTTATTGAGTTTATTTATTTTTTTAATTAGGTAGGTACAGTCAACAGCAAAAGTAGATGATCAAAATCAGAAATTCAATACTAATGAACGGAGTTCGCGTCAGAACTGTGTGGCATCGAAGTGATTCAAAAGTATGTGATTGTAAATTATACCAAACATTTACTACTAATACAGCTGCCATGTAGCTGCGAACTCCGATATGCTAAAGAAAATACAAGATTTCTTTAAACATACTGACAAAATGTGGATTATCTATTCATCACTGCTTAGCCCTTCAGAAAATATAGACTCAATATTTTTTATATGTAATTGAGTAAAGTTTGCGGTTTTAGTATTTTCCAAGCCTTACTGTTTCTTATTTTAGTTAAGATTTGCAAGAAGTTAGTGTACCTTTTTAAAAAATCGTTTACGAAATTCCCTTCTCGTAATATTATGTATAGGAATGGTCGAAAAAAAAAACACAAAGAAATTATAAAAATATTTTTTATTGTCTTAATTTTCGTAATTCTATATTGCAAATTAATGATTTTGTTTGCATCTACATCAACTAATGAGCAGTACCTTCACTTTTAGGTACAATATTGGGAAATCCCATAATTCTACGCACACGGACGGAACAGTCGATATTATTCATATCTTACACTAAGTTGTGACATTCTGTATCCTAAATAAGTTGTAAACATTAAAAGATTGGGTATTATTTAATTACAAATAAGAAAAGTTAGATTCATGTTGCAATACAACTAAGCGAAAAGGTGGATAAACATCATCCTCATCTTCCACAGCCCGCCTTAAGGGGGATGCGCTGAGGTAGGTAGCCCGCGAAATTATTTTTTTTATATTATGTATTATATTCTGTAAATACACATTTGAAACGGCAGCAAACCAAAAAAAAAAAAAAAAAAATTTCGCGGTCTAACTTTCCCCTTAAAGGTCTCTCCTTGTTTGTCCTTAACGAGTGGATAGCTAATGTAAATTAGCTACCTACATGATAACGTTTTACTAGGCATGTAAAACGTTATCATGTAGGCAGCTAATTTTACAAAATTTAAATTAATTATACAGGCATCGACTACTTAACACAGAATGAAAAGGATTTTTTAAAATATTAGGTATTTACTTACTAGTTTCCGTATTTTAAAATTACCCTTTATGGTAATATGGAATAAATACAACACTAGCAATTAAATATATAATTACATGGTGATTTTTACCTACTGTCCTCGATCAACATTACAATGTAACCGAAGATTACAATAACACCAAAAATAAACTTACTTATTTATAAAGAAATGTCACACAATCTGTTGCATATAAAATACCTAAAATAGGTACCTTGTCACATTTACGAAGTTAGTTTCGATTAAAAATATTTATACTATTTATTTAACATTATTTTCATGGACGGTCTATTTTTTATTTTTATTATTTGTACCTAATAAAGAATCTTAGAACTAAGTAAATAATTTAAAGAATAAATACAAGCTCAATAAATTATTATTTGATTATTTAATTTAAATCTAGCGCTGACTCAAAAAATGTTATTGCTCGTAATAATCACTTAAGTTTGGGGCTCGAACAAACAATCAACGATATATCGACTGTAGCGCTATAAAGCTCTTTTGGCACGTGGAAAAAATCGGAACTAACGACACCATCTTGATTTTTCAATACATTACAATATTGTACAAATATTCACGTCAACTTGTATGAAGGTATTAATTACCTCTTGAGAATTTGACTCTTCTCCGCTCGAAGGCTCCAATGGACAGGCAGCGTTAGCATCTGGTAAACCACCGTTAAACTACGAAACAACTACCCCCGTAAGTTATTAATTATGTACCTACTGTTAAATTCTTATTTTAATTGGGGTAGTATCTGGCGTAATTTTTTTGAATGGCAAAACATTACACATTTTCTGTTTTCTCTTCGTCTGAAAATCGATTGTTTGTTTGAGCCATAGATCGTAATTTAATAGCAGAGAAAGCATTATAAGTACGAATAAATTCTACATTTTGACTTCCTTAGATACTTATTTTACTATTACTATGATCGCGTTTATTAGCGTCACAATTATATTAAAATAAATAACTATTAAAAAAGTTTATTAGTTTTTTCTTTAATTTTCTAGAGCTACCTATATCAGAAAAGCAAGGAAGTTTTCTTAACATATTAAAACACTACCTTGCATTTGGTAAACTAATTTAAAATAAGTATAAAAAGTATTAGAAATCTGAATCTGGCAAAATGTGAGACGCACAGGTCTTTAAAGTTGAACCTAAAAGTAGGTAGGTATAAACTACTAAGTAGGTAAGTACTCGTTACAATGAATATACACAAATAGCTTTCAGATAAATTTTAAATTCGTGTTCATATTAAATTCATCAAGCAGCAGATCTCACTCATAATTCTTCGAGCCTACGTCAGCCCGACTTTTTCTTGGCAAGTAATTGCAACAATTTGCAGCTTGTAGTTATTGGTCCCTCACGTTTCTTAAGCATATAATTGTTTTTAAGAGTTCATTTAACATCATTATGTTTCATGTGGGGGATAATTAACTTTCCTTCTCATAATTACTGATCATTGACTTGTTGTAAACTTTTCCTTTACTTATTTTCGTCCGCACGTTGGTCCCTCGAAATTCGTTAATTACAGCAGCTCGATACGAGCCAGACACAAACCTATCCTACGTATCTCAGGCTTTAAGGGTAGAAGTTCTGGAGGGCATCCGAGTATATGGAGTTGTATGTGTCTCTTAGAACGTATACGTTGTCTCCTGGTTTCCCGTTGAACATGTACTGGCCCTTTAGATTCGTAACCTTCGAGTTTGATGGCGCAGGCTTGGGTTTGGGTTGCGAGTATGAAGGCACATTGTACGTCGGCCTTGCTGGCATCATAGGCTGACCTCCATATCCGTAGGGATCCACTTGAGGCATTTGAGGGTATGCAGGCGCACCGCTCCATTGGTACACTCCAGTCGGTTTTCCGTTAGACACAAAGTCAATAGGCAGATTGATGAAAGGATCAGCCATTTGAGGCGGGGCTGGAGGCATCATCGGCGCCATGGGGGGTCCTAGGCTCGGGGGCTGAGACACGTACCCTAAACCAGGAACAAACATGTACGGAGTAGGGGGCAGCCTAATGTAGAAGATGGGCGAGTTTTCGTACTGCAGCGAATTGATATTATCATTCTGGTACTGTCCGTTACCATTCTTCTTCTTGTTCTGTTGTCGGCGTCTGGTGGGGATGGTTCGCGAGAGTTCTTCTTCCTCAAAGTTTTCATCGTTGACGGTGAAGTTGATGTCTTCATCATCTTCGGAGTAGTCTATGCCGGAAGATAGGAAGGAGGGGTAGAAGCCGAAGAGGTTGAGGGCTTTGTTCCTCCTGCTGGTGATGGGTGCTTCTGTGGTAGTAGTGGTCTCCTTGAACTCGTCCTGTAGTTTGTTCTCTCGGACCGTGGTTGGTTCTTCCGTCTGCAGGGCGGCTGCGCGTGACCTCCTGGTCGGCGCACCGTGACTGTGGCTCAGCAGCGCCAGGAGAACCACGACTAGCAGCATGTTTCTTGAGTATCCCATTTTCAGTCTGAAAACCAGAGAACATTGTGTTTAATAAAAGGTTGGGTCTTTGGATTTTCGTAGACGTACCTGTCAGTTATATGTATATTAATAATAATTGGTTTAAAATAAAGAACCATTGCCTTTTGGCTACGGAACCCTTATGGATTCGCCATGTCTGTCTGTCTGTCTGTCTGTCTGTCCGTCCGTATGTCACAGCCGCTTTTTTCCGAAACTATAAGAGCTATACTGTTGAAACTTGGTAAGTAGATGTATTCTGTGAACCGCATTAAGATTTTCACACAAAAATAGAAAAAAACAATAAATTTTGGGGGTCCCCATACTTAGAACTGAAACTCAAAATTTTTTTTTTCATCAAACCCATACGTGTGGGGTATCTATGGATAGGTCTTCAAAAATGATATTGAGGTTTCTAATATCATTTTTTTCTAAACTGAATAGTTTGCGCGAGAGACACTTCCAAAGTGGTAAAATGTGTGTCCCCCCCCCTGTAACTTCTAAAATAAGAGAATGATAAAACTTAAAAAAATATATGATGTACATTACCATATAAACTTCCACCGAAAATTGGTTTGAACGAGATCTAGTGAGTAGTTTTTTTTTAATACGTCATAAATCGTAACGTAACGGAACCCTTCATGGGCGAGTCCGACTCGCACTTGGCCGGTTTTTTTCATACTAGTTAGAGTACGTAATGTAGGATGCAATACCAAACGCAAAAGTCAAAACACAATCATAATTATTGATGCAGTCTATGACAAAAAAGCCGTGGCAAAAATAAATCTCTCTTTAATTTCCATGCGTGTAGAAACTGTGAAACAAAACACTGCCCAAAGGTAATTATTTACATTTTTAAATTACCGAGCGGTTCGAGCGAATAACACATTCACACATTATGCTGTGTATTTAACATCAATCAAGTTCACAGGGCATTCATTAAAAAACAATAAGTATCAATATACTGAGACGGATGATTAAGTAACTTGAAACTATCTTAGTTATTACTATCGACTGCATCAATAATAGGGACATGGGTCTTGTGCGTGTGACTTTAAACAAGACTTAAGTATAATTTGTGTGAAAATTTACTCTTCATTGGTTTTTAAGTGTGATGTTTTATTTTTATATTCAAACAAGACAAACGGAACGTTATGAAAAAAGAAAGTTCGTAAGAGGAAATCAGAAAAATCAAATGAGGCGATTTGAACAAACAAAACTTTTTTATGTCGGTATTCTAGCAGTGGACACTGCCCAGGAAAATTTTACCTATAAGCCAAGGATTTCTTTTAACACTAAGCTCCTCCAAAATATTAAAAATTAATGGTAGGTAAATCTGCGGAAAAAATCCTAGGTGTAGAAATCTTACCTAGGAATTTAACAATAAAAAAATTGGTAAACCATAGCAAAATAGGTATCCATGTAATAATATATAAAAGTAATGTACGAGTTTCGAATAAGTAATTATGTTTTATGAAAATTAATTGTTAAAGAAACGTTGGCGAAGCGTTCAAGTAAACCAACTTAAACTGTAAAAGCTACCCACACACATGGAATTAAAACCGCGGCAAAATTACCAATGAACATGTTCAATACAAATGGTTTCCTAAATTGAAACAAACATAATAATATTCTCTCAGACATAAATCTCGAAAATGCATCCTAAAATAAAACCTCTTTATGATCATTGCATCTATAGACACTTAATTCTTAGGATGTTATTATTTATGACGAGCCAACCAGTCATAACTCCGTCAGTAGGATTCTTAGCAAACAGGATACATGTAGATAAATAAAAAAACACTCATGTAGCCGGGGCAGTTCTCAAGGTCGGTTAATACCCCATACCACTTATATCCAGTAATCTATTCATTCTTAGCGTTTACTTAAGACAGGCGCCAATTAAATGGCTTTTTTTGGATGAAATAAGAACTGGATGGTAACAGCGGTGAGCGAAGTTTATGGTCTTTACTGATTTCAGATAGGAACTGGCACGTAAATAAAATATTTAAGTCTATTTTCTTTAGTCAGAATCTGTCAGGATATAATATCTAATAGAGTAGCTATGTATAGACAAGGAATGATAATGTAAAACACCTTGAAGTTAAGTTTTTGTTTATTTTTCTGACAACGTATGCCAACATTTTTAATCGAATTACAGTTGGAAAAGATGGCATGCACCCGTTAAGTGCAAAAGAGAATTTGTTTGAAACTACTCTACAAGGTTATTTTTAATTGACTAGTTAAACTCCGCAAACGCGATGGGTATCGATATCTAAGCACGATGGATTTTTTTTTTAAAGATTGATGTTTTTTTGGGTGAACTATGACCGCTATTACTGTTGTTACTTGGAGTATGAGCTGAGCAGCTGCAGCTGCCGCAGCTCAGCTGAGCTGACTTTTGTAACTGATATTTCAAGTGACAATAACTGCGGTCGATGACTCCACAAAAAAAAAAACATCAATTTAGTTAAGTTTTTGTTTGATCATGTTTAGATATACGAGTATATGTATTATACCGACATCCGTCGCGTCTGCGGAGTTTAGCTAGACAATTTAAATTACCCTGTATAATTAAAATTTTCTTTTCAGCTTTGCAACTTTTACATAAATATTAAAACAGATTGGCTATGTAGCACTAGCCGTGTTAGCAGATAGCCAATTTGAAACATAAAAAATCCATCAAACGCATTTAACTTTAAATTAGATTCCTGGAAAAACTGCCCATGAAATCTCGACACCTGGTAAAACTAGTTAACAGAAAACTTAACCACTCGTACCTGTAGGAGAAAAATACACAAGTTCGTTACGATTAACATCCGGATAGATAAATCACATTTTAATAGAAAGACATTTATTATCCAGATATTTACAGCACGGATGTGCAGACACTTGATCGATAACAAGCAATAGAAAGTTTATTGCAACTGCGCGTACGCATCTACGCATTTTGTTAAGGGCGTATTCCACTCGACTTTTATTCAAATAAGGCCCGGATTTCGGAACGTAAATTAACAAACAAATTAGCTAGCAAATTGTTAAGCGCGCGTAACCATGTGATTGGTTGAATGAATTGTCAACAGCCAATCGCATCACTTGACTTGCGTTCAATTTTGACACGTCGGTAATTTTCGTTCCAGCAACCGGGTAAAAATGACTCAGATACTGAATTCAGACAATGTTTGTAGTGCCATCTACAACGCAACATGCCAATTACGCATCACACCTGACGTCACGCAAATCCTACATCGCGCAAGCAGAGTTTGTTGGAGGATGAGGAACTTCCATCGTGCTCCTCATACTTCTATAAGTGTAGGTATGGCATTCAGCAAGTTAGCCTCCTAAATAGGAAGAAGAAAGGTCACGATACGCCCGTCTCTGTAGCACTTTATTCTAAAGTCGGATTCAGGGTGAATTTAAAGAAACTAAACGCGATCAGCACTTTTAACCCGCGCCGCGCGTCAAAAAGCTGTCAGGGTATACATCAATTTTGACATTGACAGCTCTTAAACGCGGTATTTATGTGCTGAACGCGTTTAGTTTCTTTGGAGAAATCCGAAGTCAGGAACTGATGCAATAACTTATTCAGTGTAGTGTGCACAGAAACTTTCTAAATGTCCCTCTCTTCCTAAAAAGACGATTAAATTCAGACGTCTGGATCTAGTTAAGTGGAATAGTAGTATCTTTATAAAGTGCGCTTTCGTATAATACCCGCATACTATTAAAAGTTTTCTTGGAAATGGTTTTATTGACCTATTTTATGTGTGTGCAGGATGCATATATCAGTATTGCTAGTGTAGCAATACTGGCCTGCCTTCGTCTAACTGCTGTTAATTAGTATTGTTAAGTTTTATGCGTTGGTTTTAATTTAATTGGTTTAATCTATATGTTGGTTTAATGCTTAGTTTTTACTTATTTTGCAATTGTGTCTGGTTTAGTTACAATGTTTCTTGTGTCGCTCAAGGCTATATAGTTATTTATTTTCTCGTGTTTACCCTGTGACGCTTGCATGTCGGTAATGTGTTAATGTTGATTAACTGCTCCTCTTGCCAACGTACATTATTTGTATTAAAAAATATGTAGGTCTGAGGTCTAGACGAAAGTCTGGTTTGCATACAATGTTGCAGAAACTGTGCTTGTAGGTACGTAACACTTAAGGCGATTGTTATTTTAATTCAGTGTTCAGCTTGGGACTGTTATTAGAATATTTTAATAGTGATAAACTGGACCAGAACGGTTTACTTACACTGACATTGTTGCATAGCTATCATTCTGTGTTACATCTTATATATTTTCGTACATTTGTATCCTCATCTGCGTAGCCTTTTTCCAACTATTTTTGGGGTCGGCTTCCAGTCTAACTGGATGCTGGTACCTATATACCAGTATTTTACATGGAGCACTATCTGGCCCCCACAACCCAGTTACTGGGTAACACTATACCCTTGGTAAGAGTGGTTGTCAAAATTTCGGGCTTCTGATGACCCGTAACGACTGCCGAAGATCCACGAATGATAGCCGGGACCAACAGATTACCGTAGTTTCGAGGTACGGAGGGATCACCCATCCACAGACTGACCGCAGCAAACGTAGTCAATCGACCCGTGCGGCTGTTATTACTTAGCCATGCGAACCCCTCATTTTAATACTTTCTTGTCTAAGTATAAAATCTCCAAGTTAATAAACGATTTACGAATTAATGGATCGCTGTTCCTATTCCTATTCCCTCTGTGTCCCAAAACATGCAGTCAAAGTGACCTCTGCGCTTCCACTGACAATGCCGTGGAAGTGGCAAAGTTCTGGGAAAACAAGATTTAAAATACAGTCGTGCCAGCTACACGAAGAAGAAGATGTAATATATAAAAGACAAACGAGCCACAGTACCGAGAAGCTTCTGTAAAATGCAAGATTGTTTATAAAATTGCGGGTAGGACTTGTAGATTTTTATTAAAGTTGTAAAAAAATAAAAGGCCCGTTTTGACATTGACAGTTCTAGTAGATAATAAAGATCAAATTCGCAAAACACGTATTCGTTTGTATGAAACTGACCCGTTTTGACATTCTCAAATGTCAAAACGGGTCTTTTATTTTTTGACAACTTTAAGTAATTGTTTCAGTCATTTAGAAATTGTCTAAATTAGTTGACGACGCCATAACTTTAATAGACTTCGGGCTATTTTGACGCTTCCAATTTATTTTATGTGGTCATACAATATTTATTTCCTAGAGATTTGAAAATACAAAATTGACTATGTAATCGCACGATTGTGCCATGTAAAACGAAAGTGCGAACATTAAAGTACAATTTAGGTAATCTACGTTTACAATGTGAGAAATGAAAGCGCTATTTTCTACTAATGTGTCCTTGTAGTATAGTATATAGGTTGCTATCATTGTATTATTTTATTTTTAGTATGGTCGTATTTTATGTCAAAGTCAAAGCATTTATTTTAAATATGCACAAAAAAGGCACTGTTGTACGTCAAAATTTACAATAAAATTGAATTGTTTCAAGTCGTCTTCCAAAGGGTAGTTTCGTATGAAGAAGAACGGGAAAAGAAACTCCACCGTTATTCTTTTTAAATATTTTACAATATTTTTTATACATTAATTATTATTATGTGTGAAGCCGATGCACCTAGAATAAAATTACTATACCACAATAAGTTAAAGAATTACAAATGAAGCTATGACAGATAAATTAATTATATGATAGATACATGGTGCTCATGCTATGAAACTCTTATCTGTGTCACATATTGGCTGACAAAGAAGGTATCTAAAACTCTCCGTGACATTTCATAGAGGAAAATTTTCATCAAAATGTAACCAAAACAAGCAGACAGCTACTTTTTTATATAGAATTTATTTTTCAACTCTCTATTACTTTCGTTTTCCTCAACCATGTTCGTAATCATGAAAATTACACACGAGGCCATAATTAGCTGCCATTTAAAGGCTATGTTATTTTAATCTAATACTGTGGTACGTTCCCGATCTTAATATCATTAACGTGGGTTCTAACACTTGTGGATAGTTACACCAATTTGTCCAACAAGTTTAAACCGGCAATAAAATTATAATACACTGTTATTCTTATTAAGTAACGTTATGTCAGAACCATTAGAGCACTGGCTTTACGGTGGTTGCACACTGCCCAATATCTTTACGAGCTAATTTACATACCTACACCTATCTTTGTTTCGACGGAAACACGATAAGATGCACAAAACATTATTTACCATAAAGAGAAGTAATTAACAACAGCTATTTCCTATCTTAAAACGTGGAAAACTGTCAGGAAAACCTACAGCCAGGTAAAGGTAGAAGCGGATGCAATCAATACCTTAGGCATAAAAACGCAGTTGAAAGATTTATTGTGCGTCAATCATTTCACATGCCTCCACTTCCGTGTAGATGTCCGAGCTGTTTATATAAAACGCCTGACACGCTGAGGAACTCGTCTCAAAAACAATCGGTGGTAAGAAAACAACCACAAAAGGATTTTACCTCTATCGTTCGAAGACCGCACATAAATATTGAAACAAATATATCCGAGTGAACTGGATGCTTTATTGTGTCCGACAGTTTACCTTTTTAAAGTGACCACTTATCGAGTCAGTAAAGGAGACGATATTAAATTAAAATACAGTGTCGTGCAAAAAATAATGACCAGTCTGTGATCGCAAACCATTTTATTAGGTGTCGTTAAATTCCTATATAATATTAACTGCTTAAGTTTTTGTAGTTGTTATGATCAATTGGTGAACTGTTATTTTTTATTGCGATCGGAATAATTTCTTGATCGAGTTGTCGTCTTGGAGCGCATGATTCATCTCGATGCAGTTATCATGCTACGGTAAAGTGCTAATTAAAGGAAGTTTGCAGAAATCATTTAATTGTAGTAAATGTATTTGTTCTTTTCCTGATTTTTAAGTAATGAAAAGTTTGTAAGAAAGGTCAATGTCCTAAAATACAGTGAGGTTATGGTAAACGCACAGTTAGAACCATTGGAATTATACATAGGCGCATACTCAGTCTGTAATGTTCCCACTGCTGGGACACATGCCTCCTCTCGGTGAGAGGGAGTGGGCCATAATCCACCACGCGGGCCCCAGTGCAGGTTGGTAGATGTCACATGTATTCGAATTTTTGGATTCTAGGACATGCCGGTTTCCTCACGATGTTTTCCTTCACCGTTTTGAGAGCAGTGGTGATGAAATAATTTACTCAAAGTAAAGCGCCTGTTTGGGTTCGAACCTACGACCTACAAACTCGTAAGTTGCGACCACTGCTCCCGAAACCTGGACATAACATATATTTTGAACTTGCCAAACCGTCTTGAACATGCGTGATGATTAATGCTCGTGCCTTCTCGGTAAGGGAATTAAAATATATATCATCGGGTTGATGCTTCTAAGGACATTAACATCATAGTTGCATGTTTTTTGCTTTCCTGCATATCTCTGATGGATGTGCGAATGTCAATGTTGTAATCAATTTCATCAATTACTTGAGTGATATGTTTATCTACAAAACAAGAGCAAAAACTCTTACGGGGCAGTTTTTCTGTAGCGTTCGAATAAGAAACTTCACGCTAAGTAATTAATTAAGTAAATAGATAGTCATCTACATGGTTTTTATATTGTTGTATCTTATTTTCTGCTTTGACTATGACGTCTGTCAACATCGGGCAAAAACTGTAACAACATGACTATTTTCATATGGCTTATTAGTCCAATCGCACGAATTTAGTCACCCGAAACTTATCTATAAATGAAGTTAATTTATTTGTGGGCGAGTCGACAACACCAGAAATATGTATTAGGCAGTTGGTACATTTTGAATTTTATGCAATAAAGTATAGAAAAAAGGACAGTAGCGCGAAGTGATAAAAGTTAAATATTATAAAACGTATACTTTTTTCATAAAACTGTAGATTCGTCCGCTTCGGGCGAGTAAATTCGTGTGAATCGACTACTAATAAGCCATTACAAATTTGCAGGTAACTACTTTTCTTCAGAATATTCTACCTAGAGGTTCTTTATGTTTTAATACTATGATGTATGTAATCTAAAGAGTAACTAACGATTCGTAAGAAGCTGGCAGTATCATCACAACGATAATGTTTTCTCATTGTTCGTCTTTGGTTCCTGAAAAACAGATAACCTAGCCTAGCTCTGGAGCCAGGTGATCTTACATTTTTCTGTAACCAGTTTTATGGCAATAAAGTTTCTTTTTAGTATGTTCGTGTATTTATATTTTTTGGTTGTATATTGTATATTTATTGGTGCTTATATTTAATTTGGTATATTTACTATATTTATATTTTGTAATAGTTATATGTGTATCTTTATATTTATTTACAATATTTTATTATTATTATTATTTCTCAATTTTTAATTGCACCTACCACTGTTTGCCTCTGCATCACCCAAAGGTTGACTGATAAAACATGTCTATGGCATTAAATCCGCCTCTGTACAGACGCCAGCAGGTCAAGTTACCCAAAACTGTCAAATTTTCCCAATCAACTTTGAACCTTAATACTTTAGCGATACAGTTTAAAATCTATTAAAGAAATTTGACAGATTGTAGTAGCTTGATGTGCTGGCGTCTGTACATTTCTGTGCTTGAAGTATTAAATAAATAATACTATACTTGACGACATTTTCCTTATGTTACAAACACTTTATTTACTTAAAGTTTCAGTAAAAAAAAACAAAGAGACACACAACCGCAAGTCATCTTTAGCGTGTAGGCAGGCATAAGGCCATATCAAAGTATGTACCCACATAAAATAATGTATTTATAAGGCTCATACCTGCAAAATGAGCAATATCAATAAATATGACGTCAATAGCCTCGTTTTCACTAGATCCCATAAATCTTCCAGATTGATCACGCGGTGGTCTCGTCAGCCGCTGTCAGCTGACAACGCATTACCCTGTAATGTGGGCAATTTGCAACCTTCCAGGCGAAAGTTGGACCATCACTACAAAGAAAACAAGCCGCAGATGCAAATTGACCGGTTAATGACGATAATTTGCTTAGCAGACGCTGCAAACGGTGTAACGGGCAAAGTAATGATGAGATAATATCGTCAATATTCATTTAATTTTTGTTCTTATCAGGGAATCTGATGCGTTATCTTCTTTATTAAATACAGCTTCCCTATTTGTGTTAAGGATCACCAGTAAAAAGTATTTGTATAAAGAATTTACAAGCGTGTCCCACTCGTACACACCAATACGTATTTATTCTTGCAAAGAATGTTTGCTAACAATTTTTATAGAGTCAACAGGAATTTTCACAGGGTTTATCAAGAGGTAGAACTTTGTTGTTTTTTTTTTGTTTAACCTAAACTGTCCACTGCTCGGCAAAGGCTTCCCCAAGTCCTTCCAGAATGATGATGTAGGACTTACTACTTTATAAATATTTTCAACATTATTTTCTGTATATTATCTAGGCATGGGTCGCCTAGATATCACATAATTCTAAAAATAGTCCATATAGCCCTTTATATCCCTGTGGTACCCGTACCTTAAATTGGTACATCGCGTACATTCTTTAAATACCCCTCCGCGGTAGCCCTGCATATTTGTGCAGTGTCGATGAAATCGCAATTATGAGATAAGCATAAACGCTCAAAGTCTCACCGTCTACTTGCTCTCTCCAATTAAATATTTAGAAGATCTTGTCTTTAACCATTTACAGGTAATAAACCAAAGGTTTTACACTGTAGACTCATCACAACTCTATGTAATCTATGCAAACTTAAAGTGACAATGTTTAATTTTCGTTCCCTGCAATTTACTGAACTGAGATATTTTAGGGTTTCGTACCCAAAGGGTGATAAAGGAAGCCTCCGCTCTCCGTCCGTCTGACTGTCAGCGGATGTATCTCGTGAATCGTAATAGGAAGACAGTTGAAATTTACACAGAGAGTGTATTTTTATTGTCACTATAATAAAACCTTTTAATTTTTATTAACTTTATTAGTTTTATTTTTTTCTTTTTAAAATTGCGAGTCCGACTCGCACTTGTCCAGTTTTATTCTTAGAATGGTCACTCTTCAATGTAACTAGCTGTTCAAGCGTGCAAATATTAATGAGTCACAAACAGTTCTAAAACAGACTGTTGACAATCACCGTGCAAATTAAGTTAAACGTGGTAAACTGTGGATTTCAGAAAACTGACCTAAAACATGTTAACTAGCTGTGACCAAATAGAGTTGCCAGCATTGTTTGTGACAAACACTTTTTGTCGGCGCCTTATCTCGTTTAATTTGACACATGACGAGTTAGCGGCATATAACATTAAGTGACTACATAGAAGAGATCACTGACTTATGATTGGCAGTTCTCGAAGATAATCAGTAATGGTTAGTCGTCATTTAATGAACTAAACATGTAATCGTATCGGATTTGCGAAGATAGGTGACAAAAACTTGTTGAACCACTCACGCCCACCGCTTGCGACTCATTAGCAATATAGCTTAATACTGTAAGTACCAAAAATAAAGCAAAAAGTACCAGCACATTATATTAAATTAAATATAGTAGTGTTTCGCACGTATTTTTTAGTGTGGTAACTGTAATTATGGCAATAACGTTGTTGTTGACCGCAAATTAAGGAAATCAATGTACGCTACATTGATTTCCTTAATTTAGAGCGTGGTACTCAAAATAAGAGGAATTTTAAATAAATTCAGTTAAGTATTTACATGCATAATTAGAGGTGCTTGGGTTGCTTTCCGATTTTTCGGCAAATTATGGCGAGGTCCGTTGAGATTTAAGTGGGTGATGACATCGGTGCCCCCGTTATTCGTTTGCTTGCATGTATGTAAGTATCGGCTTTACAAATTACAGGCTACCGAAAAATTATGACGATTACCGAAATGTTTCCCATAATGTCTATATGCAGAAAACACCACAAGGTTGATTCCAGGCGAGCGTGGTTACAGAAACTTTCCACAAACCAAATAAAAAAATCAGTAATTCTCATCCTTATTTCAAATCACACTCTCAAAGGCGTTAGACCAGAGAGATAGCAAAGTATACACACTAGTTACCTGCCACAAATAACAAACTCCAACTTTCAATCCTTTTAACAAGCAGTAAGGAATTCTAGACCACTAAACGAATCAATCTTACCCAGGAAGCCAGTCGGGCAGTAAATCGGAACATATTACATCGTAAACAGACAATGGTCACGCGGCTGCGTTGCTCAGAATTGATGAGGTAACATATTGTATGAATCAAAGGCTAGCTCCAACCGTTTGGCTCAACGATGATGTTTGTCAGGAAAGACAGGTGATTTGTGTCTTTAATGTGATCTTAACAGAACAATTGCAATAATGAGAAGGTTTCCTTGATTTATATAAGAGCGGTAATTTGTTGAGGTGTGTATTTTATTTTTATTTTATTCTATTCGGGAAACTTAAGCCGGGTATTCATTAGGCAACATTTGTTAATAAACACTGTTTATAAACAGTGTGGACACGTGTGGACTGCCAAGTTTCAGAAACAGGGTTTGCGGTAAACTTGTTAATAAACACTTTATAAACAGTTTATTAACAAATGTTGCCTAATGAATATTACGGTTAATATAAACAGTGTTCTTAAACAATATGCATTTGAAGGCCATTTGCAAGTTTCCACTGATAAACACTTGAAACAAAGATAACAATAAAAAGGTCGGTACAAAATACCTATAACATTAATTTGAAAAAAAAAAATAATATGAAAGTTATCACATGATTAGATATACTTAGGTAAATAATTATCTAATTATTTTTTCTTATTACTATTTCTTCTATTTTGAGTAAGAAGGTATTTTTTTTAAAAAAAACCTTAAACCTTAACTTAACCTTACTTTTAATAAAAAAATAATAGCAAAACATGTTCCAATAACGAACTCAAATTACAGTATATTTCTCGCCATAGTTTATTAAAATCTTTCAGTAATGATCATTCCGAGGTTACGAAGTATCATTCTATAGCTTTGTTTGCATTAGTGTCATTTTCAGAAGGATATCGTATTACGCCATTGAAAAAAAAAAAAACAATAGAACATTGACAAACATTAACACGGCTTCAATAGCGTTTTAATTAATAAATAGTATCGAAATCAGAGTACTATTGACCGGAAAGTAAATCGACCCCTAATAATTTTGTATTCAACAACACTTAGCCGAGACAACGATGGTTAATACTCATCGTTAAACTGAACGAAACGCATACCTGGACATATAAATAATGTAGCTGTTCCTGCTACTAACTCTAATTATATGCAAATGGGCCAATTTAGCTGCACGTGTGTGTGTTCGTCTAATTAGCAAATAATTACGTTAGTGGCATTCATTTTGCGTTTGACAGAGAGTTTTAACATTCACCGTTAGGGTGCTGTTCAATTAGAGCGTATCTTGATTTGGATTAATTGGGATTACTAAAAAATAAATAGAAATACTTTATTTCAGACCTTGATCCATATACGGTGGCCTCCAAAAGTTAGTTGACATTTTTCCGCTTTGACACACCACATTATAATTTATAATTCTAGTTATCTAAATGTATGAACTGCTATAACGTTTTTATTCACTAATTCAACTACTTTTAACTTACCATAAAAAATAATCAAGTAATCCCTTAGGTGTATCTTATTATTTTTTATTTTAAATCAAAATGCAGCATCACAGCTAAAGTGCAAACATGTCAACTAACTTTTGGAGGCCACTGTACCTAAAGAAAGAATATTGTTTTTTCAAAAGTTGTTAAAATTCTGACGGTGGTTGTGTATATTTTGAAATAGATTGTTAATTAAATCAGACAGATAGATGTGTACTTTCCAATGCCCGTTTAATAATAAATTATACCCTAAGGGCTTAGGGAAGTCACAATGAAGTAGCATGTTGCAAATCTATAAAGCATGCTATATCGTCAATGGTGTTTCCGCAGGCTAGCTCACGCCCTAGCCAAGTTTATTTAGAATAAAATAAACCTTACAGTTATGAACTATTGAAATAATTGGAAAATCCCAAATAGAGGTATGGTCGTGTGATCGTAACAAAATTCTAATTGGTACGACGATCACGCTACCCTTCACTGGATAAACCCAATGTGAAAATAAGAAATTACCATATTACACAATCGTTAAAGTTGATGGATGAATACTTCAGTCCGTGAACAACTTTTCTTTCGTATATTTATTTGATCAAATTATGGAATGTCGGTAATTTTGATGTTATTTAGTGACATTGCATAGTCGCGCATTGCATAGTGCGCAATGGTCTAGGGTACTTTCGTGCTCTTGTAAATGTTATGTCACAATTAAGAAGCTTTACATTGCTTTCTTAATAGAGTACCTATTAGATGAATGTTAAAGCGACTTTAAAGTTCCAACAGACGAAGGTAGGAATTAATCCTATAAACTAAAATGATAAATGCGAAAGTAAGTAAGTTTGTTTGTTTGTTACATTTTCACGCCTAAACCACTTAACTGATCATCCTGAAATATTGCATATACGTTGTCAGCTGCACAGAAACGGACATAAGGTACCTTGTCAAGAAAAATGATTAAGAGAGACTAAGGTCTCATCCAGTGTCCCACAGGGATCGGTTCTGGGGCCGCTTCTGTGGGACATCGGTTACGACTGGGTGCTGCGGGCCGACCTCCCTGAAGGCGTCAGCGTAGTTTGCTACGCTGACGACACGCTGGTCCTGGCGCAGGGGAGGTCGCATCAGGCGGCGGCTGACGCGATGACACGCGGGGTTGCGATAGTCGTGGAAAGGATCCGGCGGTTGGGTCTCGAGGTGGCACTGCACAAGTCCGAGGCCATGTCCTTTCATGGGCCTCGGTACGGGCCACCTCCAGGATCCCAACTAGTGGTAGGAGGGGTTCACATCGGCGTCGAGACCACGATGAGGTACCTGGGTCTCGTCCTCGACAGCCGATGGAACTTCGTCGAGCACTTCCGACGTTTGGCCCCCAAACTGGAACGGGCCGGGGCCGCCCTAAAGCGGCTCTTGCCCAACCTGAGGGGGCCAAACGCCTCCTGCCGGAGGCTTTACGCGGGGGTCGTGCGGTCCATGGCCCTATATGGGGCCCCGGTATGGGCGCGTTCACTGCGGCTACGAGCCGCACACTACCTGAACGCGCCCCAAAAGGTGGTAGCCATAAGGCTAATCCGGGGCTACCGCACGATCTCGGGCGAGGCAGCAAGCCTCCTTGCCGGACTGCCGCCTTGGGATCTGGAGGCGATAGTGCTCGCGCGCCTGTATGATTGGCGCGCGGAGGCACTACGCCGGGGGGAAACTCCGCATCCGCGGCAGACTGCGGCGGAGCGGACGAACCTCCGGCGCGATCTCATGGCGGCATGGAAGGAGCGACTATCGCAACCCAGCGCAGGGCACGCCACGATAGCGGCGGTAAGACCCCTCTTTGAGGAGTGGCTAGAGAGACGTCACGGCGTTCTCACCTACCGCCTGACGCAGGTCCTCTCCGGACACGGATGTTTCGGGAGGTT
Organism: Apamea anceps; assembly: GCA_951799955.1. Lineage (NCBI taxonomy): Eukaryota > Metazoa > Arthropoda > Insecta > Lepidoptera > Noctuidae > Apamea > Apamea anceps. Next base: position 15,901,338 of record OX637507.1, on the reverse strand, counting down.
CCTGCACATAATCAGGCGGGAGGAGACGCCCGGGTGTCACCACTGTCAGGATCGCCCAGAGGACACGGTGGAGCATACGGTGGAGGTCTGCCCTGCTTGGGCAGAGCACCGCCGTGTCCTCGTAGAGGCGATCGGCAGCGGCGGCGACCTCTCGCGTCCGGCCCTGGTTCAAGCCATGGTCCGGGGCGAGAGGGAGTGGGAGGCAGTCACCTCCTTCTGCGAAGCAGTCATGCTAGCGAAGGAGGTGGCGGGGTGGGCGAGAGAACGCGCCTTGCGCACCTCACGCCTCAGCCGCCGCGGGAGACGCTCCGGGCGTCGGGAGCCGCGTGACGACTCCCGGCCACCTTAGGCGCGGGCCTGCGGGCGGTGAGTAATGGGTAACTCACCGTCCGATCAGGACCAGGCCCGTGCCGGACGGCGTGTTGTGTTCCACGCGCGCCTCAAAGAGATGTCAGCATGAGAGACGGGGCCCCATAGGGCCGTAGCCTGCCAGGGTAGCGGGATTGTCCGAAAGGGTTACCGCTGCCCTGGAACATAAAGGGCTAAGGAAGGAACACGGGTGGGTTTTAGTCAGTAAGAGTCTGACACTCCCTCCTGCTCCACCCAGAGCGGGAGGAGTCATTTGATGATTTCCCATCTTAGTCAGTAAAAGTCTGACACTCCCTTCCGCTCCACCCAGAGCGGAAGGGGCCATTTGATGATTTCCCATCCACAAGAAAAAGGTACCTTTCATCCCGAAAAAAGTGCTGTTCCCGAGGAAAACTACAATAACGTTATCCGCTATATTACGCATCCCCCAAAGGGCTTAAATAGTTTGTATGAAAGTTCGAAATTTTTTCGAATGGGAAATCCGATCGGGCACATGGCTTTTGTTAAAGAATTCTGGAGAAAATTGGGATATTCTCATTCAGATATAGAAAGAGAACTCTACCATTAGGCCATTATAATTAATATGAAGAATCTGATCTTTGGCTTATCCCTATTGTAATCCATTATTACCGCCTTCGAATCTGTGCAGAACATTGTCACATCCTTTATTAGTAAGATATTCATTACGAACCCATAACACGAAGCCAGTTCCTAAGATACTTGTTTGTTATCATCAGGAAACCTAAAAGGGAAACTATTCTCGCGAACTAACCGCTCGAGTTTCATCTATATCTATTTCATCTATACCTCGTTTATCAATATTATGAATGCGATACCACAAATAGAACTGTTTATTGGATATTGATAAATGTTATTAAACCCCATAGAGGGAGCTTGCATAAATATCGGCTAAATATAACAAACGTTCACGAGGTGCGTGGAAACAGCGACTGAGGCGTAAGTCTATGCATTGAAGCTGGTATTATTTTAATGAGATGTTCAGTGAAAAGGCGAACATAGAGAAGTGAGGAATTGAAGCACTCATGCGCGTGAAAATCTTCATTCGATCGCACGCACAAGAGCTTTGCAGCCAGGAGTACGTACGGACGCCTATCTTAAAGAAACTGAAGTTTATAAAGATAACTTGGGAGCTCGTAGCTCTCCATCTGCTAATTACTCTGTGGCAACGGCGATTAATTTCTTGAGCGCCCGCGCCGGTACCGCGACAATTGCAAGCGCATACCTTTTCTTTTTTATGGAATATCATATTTTTATATTCACTTTTAATTACCTAGGTGGGTATATCTCGTAAATTAATGCTATCATGACGCGATCCATAATAGATAACCTACCTATTAACTACCTCGTTGAACTAGTGGTCGCAAGCGCTGCTGAGAATAAGGTCCTGGGTTCGAATCCCAGGTCGAGAAAAGTGTTATTGGGTTTATCCATCAGGAATTTTGCTCGATTTGTGCCCGTTTGATGGCAATAGGGTCGCCCCGTTTTACATGGGACTTAAACATAACTGACGAAATGTGGGTGTACCCTACTATACGTAGGTATACCTCTGCCTAACCCTTCGGGAATTACAGCCGTGATGATGTAATGTTATCTACTTTAAATTTCGCGTTTATATGTATGGTAATTAGCAATTCATTAAACTTTACAAGTATTCCGTGTTTGTTTGCCAGTTCGGTGCAGTTAATTTATTCAAGCAGTTATAAACGCGGGAAAACCTGAATTACAGGACTACTGTTGCTATAAAATATATTTTACTTGCCATATTCTGGTTTATTATGCCTGAACACCGTGTTTACATGAATTACGGGCCAAATGGAGCTCTTCATCTCCATTGCCATGTCATAATTAAAGTTTGATAAATAGATCTTCATTAATCTTAATGGTCTTGCGTGTGTCAAGAATTTATCCCGCAAAGTGGTTTTAAATACTTCTGCTGTTGAAGGAAAAGTTGGAAATTGGCCAGTTCTCTTCCCACGGGATTCTTATTAAGTACTTAGTCAATTATGCTGATTGACTAACAGCTTCAAAAGCCATGAAGAGCTTGAAAACTCTGGCTACCATTTTTTTTATGGTTTATGTGGGTGCACGACTTCAATAGATACGTACCATATATTTTCTTGGTACTTATACTTAGGACAGGTAACTGGTTTCAAGAATTATAAGTATATTTTTGTTTAACGTCATTCGAAGTGTTGAAAAAAAAATTCAATCATCGATGAAAATCAATTAATTAACCCTTTGTATCGAACGTGGATCCACGCGAGACACAATGACTTTATAATTGTTTCTATAATTACGGCATTTAACCGATTAACTAAGTGAATGAGTATTTATTTATTTACTTTATTGTACACCACAAAAATACATAGCATAAAAAATACATGAAACACTACAAAATATACAATGGGTGGCCTTATCGCATTCTGCGATCGAGTATTTAGGTTATTTATTTTTTGTTCGAAGAATTGAACTATATTTTCAATTTATTGCATTTTATCTTGTCTGGGAAGAGCTCCAAAAGAAAGCTTCAATCATTGAAGAAAATTAATTAAGTGAGTGAATCTATGGTTTCTGTTCAACGTCATTAGGTAAGTAAATAATAGGTACAAGTCTAAGTATACAAGGTATTAACATGGTTCAGGAAATGCATTCCTGCCAACAGGTGAACGGGACACAGCAAAAACGTATTCTATTGGACATGAAGCGACATATCCCATTTATTATAATAACTAAGTATGTGTAAATATGTACCTACATAGCTAAGCGCTACGTGTTAATTATATGCGTTTTTATTTGAATTCTTGCTTCTTAATGTCGTCAGAGAATTGTTTCTTGTTTTATGTAGTTTTCAGTGAGCTTTGGTTTAGTAGAGGGCGATTCTGTTCCTTTGTGTTGTAATCTTGATTACTTCGCATACTATTGTGTAGAATCAAGTTCATATAACTCAACAGATAGCTGGGCTGCTGGGGAGTTTTTTGCACCACTTCTTCCCAGTTAAAGCTCTAGGATGTGTTGAAGGGCGGGCGTTTTGGGGACTGTCTTACATAAATTTGAAGTTCAAAAGTGTTGGTTCTCAGCCTAATTTAATTAAATGACTTATAATTTTATATTTGATCTGAATTCATTAATATTATCTTACATTCTTAGAAGACATAGGTAAATATTAAATTTCTTAGGGACCAACTACTACCTAATGAGACGACATTAGATAAGTTATTACAACGTAGGCCATAAAATAAGTTGGTTGAAAAGTAACCATACACGTACCACACACCACACGTACCATATACGTAGTGATCTTACATAATCAGCCTATGAAGTTCCCACTGCTGGGACATAGGCCTCTTCTCTTCGAGAGAGAGAGTGGGCTATGATGGTTTTGCGCGCGCGAGTCAAGACTAAACTAACATTATGTTAAAGCACAAAAATACAGATTCCTACCCAACAAAAACACGTTAAATTCCAACAAAATGAACCTACTTACATGAACCGTTACGTCCTCATAAAGCTACATCGATAAAAGTCGCGCACCACCTTACAATTTGCTCACTATCTAATTCGAAAACGCTTAAATATACAAGACGTAATGCTTACGTTAATATTATCGGACGTGGGCCATAATAACAGCTCCCGGTCATGCGATCGTGGCGGCGTGGAGCATCTCTAGGGATCTACAAGGTCAAATTAAATTGCTTAGCGAAACTCGTGCAGACGTGCTGGGTATTGATATCTAAACCTGAAATATGAATTGTTTTCATGTAAAAAATCCGGGGTCTATGAAGGTAGTGTATATAGTTACTTAAAATAACAGTTTATAAATCAGTTTCTTTTTTGAATAAACTTCACGGTCGTGATGGGTATCGATGTCTGAACGCAATAAAATAAAAAAAAAACAGATTTTCTCGACTCACACTTCAAGTAACTATAGCACCAGTGGTCGTCGACCCCAAAAAAGAACTTCAAATAGGTTTCTTTTTAGTTTTATCGTGTTTAGATATCGATACCTATCACGTCTGCGGAGTTTCGCTAGCTAATTTTATTTGACTCTGTAGAGGTGTGCTGACAACAGACTAGCCGTAGGAAATAATCATCTCGCCTCTGTAATGCGGAGTGCACTCCCCTACTACATGTTTTAAGCAAAATTGCGGGTGTTTGCATTACTGACACATCCTCCTTTTTTATATTTCTTTTAAAGACACTGAAGATATACTGAAGCCCTATTTACACGGCGCCAGGTTCTTGCCTGTGGCATACAATAAAATTGAAGCAACACTTGACAAGCAACTTCTAAATACTATTTAGACGGTGCCACAATATTTTTGCTTCAACTTACTTACCACAGGCAATTAAATCACACCGTGTAAATCATCTACCAACCCACACTGGGCCCGTGTTGTGGATTACGACCCATTCCCTTTCACAGAAAGGAGTCTTATGTCCCAGTAGTTAGAACATTATGGGTTGATTATGCTGTGTAAATCAGGCTTAAGTACAAAGTAATTCTTATTTCATTGGTGAGGTATTTTCGAATTATTCCATTCTCAATGAACTGAATGACACAATCTCCGCTTACTGGGGTCAGGATCCCGTATTGAATGACCGCATCGCATATTTTTGTACAGCCAATAACAATACTGTATCTATACCTACTTAGATTAGGTATCCGTTTGTCTGAAATGGCTGCACCATGCCATGGTTGCACCTTGATTAGTTACCTCTGTGACATAATAATAATAAAACATTTATTTCAGGCTACAATGGCCCATAGACACCTTACACACAAAAAATTATATGAAACTAGCCTCTGCTCGCGACTTCGTCCGCGTGGAATTTCTTGTTCCCCCGACCCACCCCGTCGCATCGCATCGCCTGCCCGCGCTATTACCTACTTCGTTTCCTGTTTTTGTTTTTCTATATTTTCGGCCCCTAAGAGTTCTAGCGTGATGTTAAATAGCCTATAGCCTTCCTAAAGAATTGGGCTATCAAATGTAAAAAGAATTTTACTGGTAGTTCCAGAGATTAGCTCGTTCAAACAAACAAATTAAGTGGATATAGATTTTGTTGCGGAGTTATTTTAAAATTATGGTATCTCCTAAGATGTTGATTGAAATCAAGTGATGTCAAGGGCAATTTTGTTCATAATTAAATACTTGTGATGAATAACGTATTTATTTGGATAAGGATTTATATCATGTTAATACAACACCTTCGCAAATAATGCATTAATTTCGAACAAATTTGATTACCATAAACAAGTTCATAGTGAGTCAATATTTATGCTGTCGCGGACTTTTTTAAGAACTATTTAAGGCGGACCAGATTGCCATACATTATTTTTAGTTATATACAACTGTTGAGGCAGCGCTTGCAAATAATTCTGTTTTAAGAGGTATTTATTTCCGACTTGCTAGACAAAAGTTGTGATAGCTTAGCTAAAATGCATGATGTACTCGTAAACATAATTTATAGCATATAGCACTCAAACATAATGTAGCTTTCTACGAGTGAAAACCTTTTTAGAATTGGATCAGTAACTCCGGAGATTACCCCCTAGGAATTTTACCTCTTTATAATACGAATATTAGTATAGATATAAATCAGACACGCGTATGGCTTATTATTCACATTCACATATAATATTTATATTCATCAGCAGACGAGTAGAAAAAACGAAAATCTATCCTCGTAGTGATATTTCTCAATACCGTACGCTCAAAAAGTTAATTATTTCTTGTAACTAAACCTATAAAAGTACAATGACATTAGTTACAGTTCATACAGACTACTGATGATTTCCAAACACAACACCGCAATATATTACATCATCCAATAAGAATTCTTTAAAATAACGCAATTAAAATTCACCACACCTGTAGCAAAACCATTTCAATTTATTTTATTAAGTTTTTATACATAAATAGAGGAGAGAAACAAAATATAACAGACCTTGGTGTGAATGGCCGCTGTGACAATAATATCGGATATCTTATTCAAATAAATCACAAGTTACTTAGAACTTTATGTAGGGCTTATGTTCCTGGCCCATATGCCAAAAAAGCAACAGTAATTTCATGATCATGTCTGAATACTGCCTTATTATTGTTTTCATAACCATATTGGTATAGTGTCTACATTTATGGCTCAATTTCAACAACAGGATGAGGTCAATAACCTGATTGCTTAGCCATCCTTCTTGGCTTCTTGGGAGATTCCCGTCATCGTCAGTGGATTCCGGTGGACTCCCAGACAAGATGTCGACTTAGGTACTTAATTTTCACCACTTATTAATTATTTAACCGATGTTTTCAATACTTAGCAAGCAGTTAAATAACGGTTTCAGAAAATAGCTTAAATAAACTTAAAAACTAAATCAGCATAACTTTTAAACCACTTCTAAAGCTGACTATGAATAGAGCCAAAATCCACCCAGTATGGTTAGAAAACAGAAATACACGAACAAAACAGAAAATCCTGTTTCAATAAACTGTAAACCCGACAGCAAACATAAATAGACGAGGATCTACATTATTGTCATATCGTATTGTTAAACCATGTTAAACCTACGTGCGCCTGCATGCGTGGTAGGGGCTTCGACTGGTCGCTCAGCTTCAGAAACTGTTGGTGGCTATGAAGTGGTTTAGGAGGAATGCAGCCACTGGCACACCACGATAACCTTGAGGTAAGATTGCAGGCAAGCATTAGCGGAGCGATTTGGAATAGCGAAGAGTTTTCTACCTAAGTAGTAAATTTTACTAAAAATTTACTTTTGAAGACTTGATTGTAAAGTTTGTTACTTATATATGATTAGATACAGTCCATATAAAAATAGTTGCTGCTCGATGTCAAGAACAGACCCATTCAGCAATAAAAGAAATTGTTACTTTCATTACTGCTTACCAAGAGTATGTATCTATTATTAACGGTTGTCTTTGATTTAATTCTGATGATGATAAAAACCTATTGGGTAGTTTCTCGTCTGTATTATATACCTATGATCCACAATAAAGATGATTTGATTTGATTTGAAAAAAATTGTGAGCTTTGTTCACATGGCAGTAAAATGTCAACTAAGTAGAGACAATTATGAGTGAGTGGTGTGAGCTTATTACTGTTTCCTGCTAATAAACTGCCATAATAAATATAATAATCACTGTTATAAATCATTTCATAACTACTAAAATATGCTTTCCATTTTCTCACTTTCCTTGTCAACAAAATGTATTTATAATTTATTTTTCAATGAATTAACTAGTGAATTATTTAGTTAATGGAATTATAAGTATGAAAATTATTGCAGTCAGGGATATTTAATTACTTTTCACTTTTGCGCAGACACGGTTTTCACAACACTAGGTTACCTACAGTATGAATATGACGTAGATATTAATATACGGATGCATAAATAATTACCCAGGTTCGGTGTATTAGACATATTCATTATTTCCGAAGAAAATGCGGCTTTGAAAATTGAAACATTACAACACCAACAGAAAGTTAATGATTTTTGTTTACAGTTCACAGAGACTTCAAAATCTTTAGAAATCTAAATAAATTTGCTACTCTCCCCACTAAGTGAGCACCCTAACAACCACAATATACCGGGCAGACCGTTGTAGAATAATATCAGGTGGATAAATCCGACGTTACAAACCCACAGGTAAATCAGCCAAGTTTAGTAACCACCGGTAGCTGATGAGCCTCGTTATTACGGTTCTACGGGACTTTAGTGAGTTTGTCATGTTCTCTCCTCGCCACACTACCTGCGCTATTTTTGGAACGAACGGTTTTCACCTAGTGTGGTCAAGGAAACGGGGGTCAAGGCCCTGGGGAATGAAGTTTGTCAGATTCTCTAGTGCGATTTCTAGACTGGAATAGATTATGTTGACAAGAGTATTTATAGCGTATGATTACAGAATATTGGACATCAGTCATGTAACACGATACTAAAGTAAATAATGATTTTTGAAATATTTATTCTGGAAATAAGATCGACAATGATATTTAAGTAATTTTAAATAAAAGAGTCAAAACTAACTAAACGGAAAGAAGACGCGCGGGCTCGCTAAAGATGGAAGGGGTCGAGGGAGGTCCTTGCCCAGGAGTGCGACAGTGTGGGCTAGTATAAAAAAAGAAAAGTAAATGAAAATTGTTTAGTATTCTACAGTTGTTACTTGCGAAGTCTGTGTGTTTTCTTAATTTAATTATTTTTTAATAAAAATATCCAGGACGATAAGTAGCCTGTCATTTCGTCTAGGTCTCAGGCTAAGTATCTATCTGTCAAATATAACGGTTGGATCAGTGGTACACGTACCGTGTAAAACAGACAGGGTTACTTTCGCATATAAAATAATTATTAGTATGGTCATGGATTCATTACTAAAAAGTTGGGGCTTATTAGTTGATTTACACGAATTTACTCGCCTGAAACGGGACAACGTCACTTTTAAGTAATATTACTTTTTCTACGATTTGCCCGTTTCGAGCGAGTAAATTCGTGCGAATTGAATAATAAGCCAAAGTTCTGAGCCATAAATAGTGACTTCCGAAAGGAATGATCGGCCAGACAGACATACTATAGACTAGGCATTACGACATAGGTGATTAAGCCGATAATAGTTTTACTCAATGTCAGTTTTACTGAAGAAATGCCATAATCTTTAATTACCAATAATAACAAGCAAGTTGACATTAACAATAATATGAGGTTAAAAGTGGAAGTCGTATCACTTTGCTAGCAGGAACAGATTTACCTACCTAAGCATAATGATCTTAATTAAGTGTTTAATTATGTAAATATGTACTGGAGTAGATAGCAATGTGTGTGGTATATGGCTTTCTCGAACGAATTCCAATTTACAAATAACTGCGATGAATCATCAAATTACGTACATTAATATTAAAATGATTCTACGAGAGAATCTATTAAAATTCATCGGTATTCATTTAAAAAAGTGTTAAATTACAACCGTAAAACACTAAATTAGGTACCAGTTACGATATCGATACCGAATTTTTTGGAGTATTTAATCGAAGTTAAAGTAAAAGTTAAATTGAAGAAAGTAGAAGGGATTATCTATTTTTATTTTTATTTTATTTTATTTGGAACAACAAACAGATATACAATATTATATATATGGAATTACAATAAGACAGTTTTACTAATGTATATCCAACTACGTTATTCACAGAATATCTAGATTGTAATCCTTAAAACTACGTCATGCTGGTTTTGTATCTACTATAACTATAATTATCAGTTAAAAACAAAATTAACATGGCAATCAAAAAGGAGGAGAAAATACAAGAGAAAAAAAGAAAACAACATACATTGGTTAACTTTTGAGTTAAATAAAATATTAATGATGTTAGGTAAATTCAGGGGGATTCTATGGAGACTATTATTTCTATTACATGTTTTCTAAATGTCCTAGCAGAATCGGCAAACAAGTCAAGATTCTTAAAATACATATTAAAATTACTTGTAAGTCGTCGCAAAGGCGCACGTAGTCCTGCATTTGTCTTACATGACGATACGGCAAATACAGGTCGTTCACGTACACTACGCATCATCGCTTTTCTAGGAACCACATAAAACAACTTATTGGTAATATCTGGACAATCGTAGGAATTATTACAGATATCAAACAAAAACATTGCATCCAGCTGTAAGCGTCTGCTTTTTAATTCCATGAGTTTGTACCTTTCAAGTAGGCTTTCGTAAGGCAAAGTAGATCGAAAACATCGGTAGTGCATAGTTTTTAAATATTTTCTTTGCACTCTCTCGATAATGTCAGAGTATTTGTTGTAATGAGGGCTCCACACTGAAACTGCGTACTCAAGTTGTGATCGAATTAAAGATTTATAAAGATACAGGTAAGTATCCGGACTCTTAAATTCTTTTGCAGACCTCATAACAAAGCCATACATTCGGAATGCATTACCCACGATGTTAGCAATATGAGTATCAAGGTGTAACTTCTCATCTAGTAACACGCCAAGATCTCGTACCATTGACACTCTATTGAGGTTTATGTTATTTAGAGTGTAAGGATATTTTACAACATTCATTTTCTTTGTGAAGCTCATACAACAACATTTTGAGATATTTAGCTGGAGTTTATTTTTAACACAATAGTCCGAAAAATTATTAAGGTCATCTTGAAAAAGATAACTGTCCTGGATGCTTTTAATTTGTCTATATATTTTAAGGTCATCGGCATATAAAAGAATTTTTGAGTTCTTGAAACAGGTGTTTATGTCGTTAACAAATATAATAAAGAGTAGGGGTCCTAGGATAGACCCTTGCGGGACTCCGGAAGTTACATTTATCGTTGGTGATTGGAAACCGTTGGCGACAACCCTCTGAGTCCTGTTAGAAATATATGAAGAAAACCACCTGAGTAGATTTCCACGTATACCATTGTATGCAATTTTCTGTAATAGTAGTATATGATCGACCTTGTCAAATGCCTTTCGGAAATCAGTATACACGCAGTCAACTTGAGTACGAGAGTCCATGCTATTAAATAGATAATCCACAAAAGTTACTAAATTGGTGGTTGTAGACCTTTTCTTTACAAAACCATGCTGATATTGGGTGATATTATTTTTAAGAATTGGGTATAATTCATTGTGGACTAATCTCTCGAAGAGCTTTGACAAGGCCGACAATATAGATATAGGGCGATAGTTTTCTACATCGTCCCTAGGACCCGACTTGTAAACTGGAGTGATATTTGCCTGCTTCCATATTGCAGGAAAAACTCCTTCCAGTAACGATTTATTAAATATTATTTGCAGGGGAACACATAGACGAGATGCTGTCTTTTTGAGAAAAATAACAGGTAGGCTATCAGGTCCAGGACCCTTACTAGAGTCCAGAGATTTGAGTGCTTTAAGAACTGTATCCTCACTGAAACTAATACTGCTAATCAAGCAACAATTATCTGCGTAATCATCCGTTAAAACTGATGAGCTACTCGATGACGATTCGTAAACCGAGTGAAAATAACTTGAGAAGAGGTTACAGATCTCGTTTCCGTCACTGCTATAGGCATTTTGGTAGTGCATTGTGGAAGGGATACCAGTATTCGATTTACGGCCTGCGATAAATTTCCAAAAATATCCAATATTATGTTTAATACTATTTTCGACTGATTTTATATATTTTCTATAGCAATGTTCACATTCCTTCTGAAAACGTTGTCTATAAATTGAGAAAAGTTCATAATCCGACATGTTATGAAAGGGGTTTGAGTAAAGTTGGCGTCGTTTTGAAGTTGAGCGGCCAGTAATGAAACTATGATATTATGAAAGAACAGAATAAAGCGATCAAAAGTTATTATGGAGACATTTCTCTAAACCATATCGGAACTGAGATATTTGGTTTTGTGCTGCTCGTTAAAATCGAAGAAGTTATTATATTCTACTGCACTCTTTTAGGTTTCTGCCGTATTTTTTTAAGAATTCCAAATAAAATAAACCAAATACAATGACGTAGATGAATGGACACGAAAAATAAAATAAATAAATAAATCGAATACCTCACCATAGTCTTCGGAATCAACTAGGCGAGTATGCCATTGTGAATAATCTGAATAGAAGAAGGGCTGATTTTGAATATATGAATGCTGAAGTTCCTGGGCTGGATGACTTGCCTATTTTAAGTGCCGATGATTATTTTAATTCTCTAGGCACTTGGAACGTATCAAGTACAACAAGCTCGTAGCTACTACGGAGAACATGTAAAAAGTGACGGTTCGTATGTGATTGATGTATGCTGAGAACCCAATATTAGTGATTTTTCGGCGAAAACCTTAAACTGGAATAGTACGTGGCTTCTTAGAGGCAGGATCTAATCCAAACATTCATCTAGCTAGACGGATATATTCTCGTAGAAAGGCTGGATACAAGCGTAAAATGCTGCATGCAATATTGGGCCACTATCGCTCATGTATTATTGGAACCTTAGGCTGCTGTTCGCATGTAATGTCCATTATATGGTACATGAAGATATCAAAATAATCTGATTCCGCTGGCACAGTTTTTAGATACGATTATTCTACATGACATTGTGAACGAAATGGACGAAGAGAGTTAAAAATGTGTTTATACTTATTATCATGTAATAAAATGCAATAAACTATAATAATGTATTTTTATTATTCCCCCAAGACCGAAGACTAAAGTCGAATTGACAGACGGTCGTAAAACAGTAAAGCCAATCTCTAATATCAACCTTTTAAAAACATAACTAAGATTCCTTTTCACTGGACAGTAATTGAAGTATTTATGTTGAAGACATTTTAAAAATCTTCAAATGCAAATATCTCAGGTTCGATATCACTTAGGACAAAAATAATTGAACATATATGTGTGCTTAACACAGCACAACAAAGTTACATTGAAATCATAGGTGGCCGCGGAAAAAAAAAGTGACGCCACTAGTCCATACAAAGTTACTCAAACCCCTTTCTTCCACCTCGTCCATGCCTTTGTCTTATTTTTAAAAATATATATAAGTGCGGGGGAGAACCATACAGGAAAGTTTGTTGATCTAACTGTAGTCAATGGTACATGCATCTTTATAATACGGAATACGTTATCGTAAAATGAGTTTAATGCTTCCTCCGAAGATAAATCACTCAAAGAGCCAACCCAATCAATTTTATCTAAATTCTACGGATAAGTCAGTCAGGGAAAATCAAAATAAATGACTATCGAAAATGTCTACAAATCATAAAATACACAAAATAAAACCTGCGATCATTTCATTCGAATGCTTCCAGGGGCTGCAGCCTCGACATGCATAGCGATCGCTTTACGACCGAATTCGGTCGCTAAGTCCCGGTTTGACAGGTGTAATGTATGGAGTCACAGGACTTTGCGACCGAATTCGGTCGTAAAGCGATCGCTATGAATGTCGAGACTGCAGCCCCTGGAAGTATTCCATGGATGGTAATATACCTATTGTAACTTTTCATGTTCGGAAAAAATTACTAACTCAAAATTTTACGAACATGTACCCTTTTATTTAAACAATATACCCATAAATTGTTTAAAGTTAGTTAGTTGTTGATAAGCGACTGTTTAACCATTATATTTTTGACGTTCGTTTATAAATAAACCCCTTAATATTTATGGGTACCTACTTATAAAATTATTGAATTTTTGGTCCGTCATATTCGGGTTAGTGAACTCCAATAATAAAAAAACTAGTTTATAGAGTCGAATGACGTATGTAAAGTTATTACTTTAATAGTTCAATATTTTTTTGATCGCAGTACCTATACTTAGGTAGGTATCTTGCGAAATTCGATACAAACACAATTCATTTTGTTTTAATATGCCTTGTATAAAACCAATGTTCAGATACGTATCGGCAAAGTTACGTGCAAGAAGTACCTATTTATATTTAATTTGTTTATGGGAATAACTAAAAATAGTTTATATTAATTGTAGCGTATGCAGAAGCTTGTTTAATCTTGTTTTATTAATTGTTAATTAATTTATAATCCGTCGTCGTTATCTTCAATGTCTTGACTGTTTTTATGTCCATGCTTATTAGACATATTTAATTAATATTTAAATTGAGCTTAGTAAAAATTAATTAACTATAATTTATCGTTTTATATATAAGCACTATTATTAAGTTGAAGGTAATTATTTTTTATTAAGTTTAACTTAAAAAAAAACCCCTTGGTTTTACATGAAAGTAACAAAAATACCATACCCAAAAAGTTATTGGATGTCTTGGCTCCCGAGGTGCGCTCCAACAACTTTGTCCAACAGTGGACTGGTTGAAAATAAGCCTCGTTTTTCTCTTTTTTACTAGCCTATACTGTCCCACTGCTGGGCATAAGCCTCCGCCAAGTCCACCCAGGAACTATTTCCAGCGCCACCCCGCACGGAAACAGCAAAGAACAATAAAACAATTATAAACCATGAAAAGAATTACCTAACCTTCTAATTAGGTCCACTCTAATTAGGCAATAACACTCCCAGCAGTGATAAATCTAAATCTATTCTAGCACCCCAGCTGCGAATGTGCGCGGGAACCTGATAGATTTCCTGGCGACCCACGAGTGTTGTACCAGGCAAGCTATCGAGGCGCGTTGTAAGACGGAGGCGCAATCTGGCGCCCGTAATGGTCGGTATGCACATTAGCGCTGATTAACTACGGCGCTCATTGCTACTAGGGTTACCGACTTACCGCCTTCATGAAGAACGGTTTTGAAACACGATAACTTGGGCTTGTGGAGGCCCGGATTTTAAAGATTTTTTATTTGGCTGTTTAAAAAAAGGCGTTTTACAGCTGAGTGGAGACAATAAGTTGTTGGTCAAAGTTATGTAATATAACTTTAAACTATGAGTAGCATGACTTAAAAAAACCTTTAATTGTATCAAATCCATTCATTTGTTTTTTTCAACATAGTCTTTTTTTTTTTCATCATAGGAAAACTATTTGTTTTTATTTTTAACCATTTACATTTATCTTATTCAGTTACTTAACGCTTCGTAAGAGGGCCAACCCTATCGGTTGCGGGTACACAACTGCACATGATCGCTCGATGCGCGAGCGCAGAGATTAATAATGACGAATAGTTAAAGATAATGGCTAACTAACTTGGTTAATCTGTTTCATTTCCATCTTGTTACTTGTTGCTAACACATCGCGGTGGGAATACGATGCCTTTAGTTTAACTATTGTACAGACGCCAGCACATCAAGCTACTAAAATCTGTCAAATTTCTTTAATATATTTTCAACTTTATCGCTAAAGCATTAGGTCCAGGGTTGATTGGGAAAATTCGACAGTTTCGGATAGCTTGATGTGCTGGCGTCTCTACTTAAAATTGCGGTGAGAACAATTATAGAATTAGTGCTGTTACGAACCATTCAGCGTTTTTAGAGCTTCGAGCTTATTAGATATTATCCTTTATAGGATAAGCAGATTCCTAGCGGTATTAACTACGTCGGCGTGGATCAAAGCTGTGGCAGTAAATGTTGGGTTAAAGATCACAACAATTATTATGCTAAGAATAAGAAGGGACAGTTGCCACCCCGTCGCCAACAAATGCCGGAGTTTTATAGTGGTCATAAAACGCTCGTTATACGCCTAATAAATAAAACACTTTAAAACACAAACGTAACGTTCAAAGTTCAAAGTCGAGACAAGAGTCTTACTTCGTAATGGTATGTGAGACTATTACACTACACAAAGTGCTATTTATTAAAACGTAGTCAAATTACCGTTACCTTCAATGACATAATTTTTGAAACAATAAGCACAAAAAGAACCAAAAATTCGAAGACATGTGACATCTACCAGCCCGCACTGGGCTCGCGTGGTGGATTACTGACCACTCCCTCTCACAGGGAGGAGGCCTGTGTCCCAGCAGTGGGAACATTAAGACTGATTAAGCTGAAGCCAAAAAGGAGACAGGCAAGATTTACAAAATACTTATGACGTCTCCATACGCTCCAGATTTCAAACGCAGCCGTTAAAATTAAATAAATTGAGCCAGACCAATTTGCCAAAACAAGATGTAATGTATATTACACCCAGTAGGTGCTACAGACAGGGTGGCAGGGACATCGACGCACAACTTCTTCAATTCAGCACATGATTCTGAAAAATCCTGCGTTGATATATCGGTAATAAAAAAAAAAAAAATAATGACCGACGATAAATTTCTACGCTAGGTATAGTCCAAACATGTGCTGAATTCACCCTGCCACCCTGTATTTGTCTCTTGGAAAACTAGATCTTCAACCGAGCATGACGGCTGGAAGGTGCGTAATAACTACCACCGTCTGCCTTCACCTTTATCTTCTATCAGTTCAAGGTTCAGTTGAAAACCAGCGTCAGGCACTATTGTGTAGCATTTTGCTGAACTGGGCTTTTTTGTGCAGCCGTGAGGCACACCTTCCTGCTAATTTCTTACATCGGTCTTTATACTTTTTATTTGTTTTTTTATTAGTTGATATCTGATGTATGTATCAGAAGGCTAATTCTCGTAATTTAAAACGTTCAAAATCTAGTCGCAGTCTCATCTCAGCGACAAACAAATGTCAAAATGTAGGGAAATTAGAGGTGTTTTGACAGATTGAGACTGAGATCAGGCTGTGAACGTTCTTAAAATTAGGAGAATTGCCCCTCTGGTGTATTGTGTGTCTTTTAGTCTGTGCTAAATAAATGTATAGTCTAGAATTATTTCCATCAATCAATCAACAGGAACCACTGAATTGAATGTTGTTAAACACGATCGATCATTAATTTATTCAATACTA
Source organism: Apamea anceps (assembly GCA_951799955.1). Lineage (NCBI taxonomy): Eukaryota > Metazoa > Arthropoda > Insecta > Lepidoptera > Noctuidae > Apamea > Apamea anceps. Next base: position 15,884,655 of record OX637507.1, on the reverse strand, counting down.
CTTAGCAGCTGCCCGCGACTTTGTCTGCATGGAAGAAACATCCTATGTCACTCAGGTAGTAGTAGCTTCTATTACTTAAAGAATTTACGAAATCGGCATCCTAATTGCGTAACACACAATCAATCGGAATCAGAATAATTTTGAAGCAAATTGCTTATACATTCCTTCATAAGTTCGAAAAATTTGTCTGCTCAACACGTAAATAACGCAATGTATGTTGTTGAACTGTCAAAATAAAACCGATTCCGATTGATCGTGTGTTACGTAATTAGGGTGCGGATCAGTATGTTCCGATGATTTCCCTTACATACTAACTCAAAATTTTTTACCACTTTATAATATTACTAGCTGCACCCTGTAGTTTTACCCGCATAAGTTTCGATCTCGTAGGAAAATCGGAATAAAAATTATCCTACGTGTTATTCCTGGTTATAAACTATCTGTGTGCCCAATTTCATCCAAATCCGTGTAGTAGTTTTTGCGTGAAAGAGTAACAAACATCCATCCATCCATCCATAGAAACTTTCGCGTTTATAATATAAGTAGGGTTATATAACTATTGATCTCAACACTCATCATATATATTTTACATTATATAAGCTAACATTAAAAATAATAATATGTACTCGTACATGGGAAAAAATAAGCAAAAGAATCATCATCATCAAAAAATTCGTCCGCATCGCTGTCAACAGGAACAGTGCCCAAAAGTCTGGCAGCATTGCCACATTGTATGGCGATGCTAATTCTTTGGCCAAGAAACAGGCCAGCCCTCTGGTCACGTGAAGAGTCGACTAACCGCTTGGCGATATCTCGAAAAGCCAAGTGGGTACTCGGACCCCATATCCTTAGTGTTTCAACCCCAAACGGCTCGAACATAATATAACTACCAATCGGGTTAGAATATTTTCGCCGTTTGAGGTTTTCTGCACCAGCAGCAGCCGCTCCAGCACAGCCCACCGTGCTAGGAAGATAGGATGGCGCAAGGGCGTCGACACATGTTGCATCCCATACACTAAGTACTAAATTACTTACAAATAAAATCTCTAAATTGAAAATAACGACGTGAATTACTTAAGATAATCCTTTCTGTCTACCGGTAACACCAGAAAAGCTAGAGCGTTGTTTCGCAAAAATATTAAAATAATTGGCGAAAAAATAGCAACAGTTAACTAGGTAAAAAGTAGGAAGGTAATAGTTTCGCGTGAGATTATAAACAAAATTATGGATAATGGCGGCTGAAGGAGAAACATTAAATTTTTAAGTAGGCCTTACCTTTTTAAATCTATTAGTCTGTGTACAAATGCTAGAATTACTTTTAAGTACTCTGTGAAAGCTGTTGTTTGGTAAGAATTTGTTTCAGCTTCTCTGAATAACAACAGTCTCTGAACAATAACAGCAATTTCTCATTTTAACCAACGTCTAGTTGGACAGTAGGTACATACAATCAAAATCAAAAGTCATTTATTTAAACTAGGCTGAGAATCAGCACTTTTTGAATGTCATATTACATAAGACAGTCCCCTAAAACGCCCGTCCTTCACCACTTCCTAGTACTTCTGTTGGGAAGAAAAAGTGGCGCAACAAAATCTCCAGCAGCACAGTTATTTGGTAAATTAAAAGAACTTGGCACTATACATTAGTAAGCAAAGTTAATAACATTACGAAACACAAAATATTAAATTAAATTATATGCTATATGTCAGCTTGCACTACGCTAGTATACCAAAAAATTCAGTACTTTCATCATAAGTTATAATGAAGTATCAATTAGTTCATATAACAATTCATTCAACGTTATTGGTTGCATATTCTACGTAACAACGAGCCAGTACTCAATAAACCAGCCTATTATGGTCACACTGTCTGCAGTGTGACCATAAAAAAAAAAAGCAAAAGCCTCTTTTCATACAGAGAAGGCACGAGCATTGATAACCATGCTTGCTCAAGACGGGCTTGCGATTTCAGACTCATATCTATATGGTGGAGTCATTCGTTTGACTATTCGGAACGCCATCGCCAGCGCTATCTCGTGGCGCTGGACAGAGTCTAGCCTGAGTTCGTGGTGGGACGAGAGCAACAGCTAGAAGAACGGTGTGAGAAACCGTTTCTCTATTGTAATCTAACCAACACTACCCATAGTACGCCCACAGTAATTAAAATATGCCTGATGCTAACGAGAGACAGACATACCTTCTCCGACATATATATATAAAAATGAATCCCTATTTCCCTTGGTCACGCCATAACTTGAGAACGACTTTACCAATTTCATCCATCTTTTTTTTAAGTTTTCTAATACTTTGTAGAAGGTTCTTACGGGCAAAGAAATTAAGAAAGTTGCTTCACGCGGACGAAGTCGCGAGCAGAAGCTAGTTAACTATAATTTCAGGTTTCCTCACGATGTTGTCGTTCACCAATATCAGTAAAGTCCAAGATAAACCCGGAAAGACTTGAAAGAGTCACAAATGGTACTTATCCGGATTTGAACTCACAACCTCGTGCATAAGAGGCGAGGCCTAAACCACTGGGCCATTACGACATTAATAGTACTTATTAGTTGGTATTGTTTTGAGTGATGCAGACAGCCTTAGACCGGAAAAGCTAATAATAGAGAAGAACTCCCACAACTTTAATAGTGAGAGGAAATCTTTAACCACTCTTAAGAAATTCCTAAGCCTCTATACAGACATAACGTGCGAGATTTAAAGATTGCATGTGCATAAGTAATGATAGCCTAACCCATCGCTCGCAATCACGATACCAGCCGATTAACCTCAGTTAACTCTACTAACTCCCGACGCCTGATTAACGACCCGCTTAAACTAAGTTTGAATAGTTCTTCAGCCCTTCCCAAGTCAGCATGAAAATAAAAATTAGTTATGAAAGGAATAAAGTTACTTGAGAATAACTATTACGCGTTATCTCTGGTATCGTAGCTGGGATGGTGAAACGAGTGTTTAACACGCCGCTGAACTAAGATTAACAATAATTTTTATATCTGATACTGCAGTCCGTGCTAAAATTAGATCGCTTTGGATAATAAAATCAAATCATAAACTGGATTATATCCTTCACAGTGTTCAAATGGGACGCGTATCTATTTTTTAACTTGATCTTACACTTAGCATTACCATTTTTACTTAGACAAACACTTACCTACATGGGTATCATTAAAAGTTATGATGCTTTACTTAAAAGTAGTTCAGAATAAGTTTCTCAGAATAAATTCCTGTTTATTTCTACTTAGATAAGTATCCAACATACAGAAAATTGTAGGATGGTTAAAAAACGACTTAGAACACCTAATAGGCGTTAAATTTTTTTTAGCAGTTCACCTTAATAGACTGCTGAATCGAGAGGAGCCCTTAATAGACCGCTATGGGAATGAGACCAGTTTATTAAGGGCTACTCAATTACGACAATTATTTATTACAATCTGCGCTACGTTCATATCTACAACGCTCTTATTACCGTGAGAAATAAGTTAATGATCACAAAGGGCTATAAAATTAAGCCAACAATTAATAAAAACACGCTTTCTTTGTTTTCCAATTTGACTTAATTTAAAATTTCCGCTTATTAGAAACAAACAAGACGCCAGACGCATGCACATACAGAACTAGAAAGCGTGTAGTGAACAATTAATTCGACATGTTATTGTACATGACATACTGATATCTGATTTTAGTATTGTTACGTGCTCTCTAAGTCTTTAGTGTGACTATCTGATCATCAGAATAGACTGGTCTTGCTTTATTCTATCATTTTAGATGTAGTTAGTCCTAGATTAAATTGGAGAAAACAAGGTTGTTTACTAATCGTTTGCGTTTGCCATTTTCTAAGGTAATGTTGGTCCATAATCGATCTGATCTCGTAATTTAAATCGTTCAAAATCTAGTCGCAGTCTCATCTCGCCGACAAATAAATGTCAAAAACTTGTCAAAATGTAGGGAAATTAGAGGTATTTTTGACAGATTGAGACTGATATCAGACTGTGAACGTTCTTAAAATTACGAGAATTGCCCCTCTGATCTGAACTATATTATAAAATAAAATTATCCTGTGGCATAAAACAATAGTGTAGCTTTCTATCAGTGAAATCATTTTTGTAATCGAATCAGCAATTACCTCTTACAAACAAAAACACATTTAACCTCTTTATAATATTTAGATTAGATTAACAGGTCTATGCAACTTGCCATACCTAGTGACAAAACAAATACAAAATTATCACATAGGCATACAAATAATTACTATGGTATTCTTATTTTATGGCATAAGTATTTTTTACAGATCTTAGGCTTAATACGATAGTGTGGCACTCAAGTATTATTACTTAATATTATTTATTTCAGATATATTCATAACGAAAGTACCTAATTATATTCCTACAGTTGGGGAAATTAATTATTTAGTTTAACAGATTGATACGCTACGTTAGTTTGCCGTGTTAAAGCCATTTCATACGACTGTCAAAGAATTACAGTTGCGATTTGAATTTACGGATAATTTAAGTTGATAGGCAATTTGTTAAGCAATAATTTTCTCAGACTTTGATTACACTATTTATGTTAATGAAGCCAGATGGCCATTAATGGCTAGATCGTAATTAGAAGTAGTATAAATATAAAACTGATTTTATATGTTCCACGAAGGTAAATAGTCAATTAACCTAGCAGAATGAAAGCGTATAGCATGAAGACGGACACACAGATAAATTAATTAATTACGCCTTTTAATTACGAAATATAATACATTTTACCAAACTGCCGCTATTAGCCAATAAACCTTATTACCCCTGATAAATTAAACTTTACTTGTATAATTGAAATTAATTATAGGTGTGTTTTATCATTTATCTTCAAAGGTAAGCTACTAAGGAGCATGTGAATACGTAATTATGGCAAAGTTTAACTATCAATCAATAAGGTATAAACTAAAGTCTATTAATATGAGAAACTTGACGTGACCCGCTGTAATTACCCACGACTGTGCTTGTATATACATTCTCGTTTTAATCTATTATTAATTGATAGCTCATTAATTATTTTGTAATCGTGTTTTAAGTAAGTAAATAAATTACTCACATAACTGGCGAAATGTGTTAAGTTATATAGGTATACTACTCCCGGGAAATTAAAATTTTCTATTATGCTATGAAAAAATAAATTGCACAGCCTAGATCAGCGCTTGAGAAAAATAATGATCCACATAATTATTTAACGAAATCAAATTCTTAGGTCAGTAAATCAGAAACGAAGTTACCTGGAAAAGAACCGGAGTTACCGACATAGTTTGATGAGTAAGCAAGCTAAAGTGGCAGTGGGCTAGCCATGTTTATCGAAGGACCGATGGCCGTTGGAGCAGACGAGTCCTGGAATGGAGACCGGGAATGGACAGACGACCTCAAAACGGTGGCTGGGAGAAACTGGATGCGGAAGGCGGAGGACAGGGTGTTGTGGCGAAATAGGAGAGGCCTATGTCCAACAAGGGACTGCGATAGGCTGAGTTGATTGAAATTCTTAATCAATAAAACATTCTGAGTTACTGTTTATCTTGGATATTACTGACATCGGTGATGGAAAACATTGTGAGAAAATCTGGACTCATAGTAAAATCGCCAACCCATCTTGAGCTAGCCTGGTGATCAATGCTCGTGCCTTCTCCGTATGAGAAGAGGCATATGGCCTGCGATGGGACAATGAAAGGCTGGTATGTCGTAAAAATTTGAATTTACCACTACCACTCACTGGGTATTTTCACTTTTGCTGGTAACTGTACAACCAAAATGAAAGGAAATGTGCCCGCCACACGCATAAGGAAAAATACATGGATTTTACCATGAAGACGTTACGTTCGAAATGAGCTTACGTGTTAATTGTGGTTTAATTACTTTCTCAGTTACGATACTTTAATTTTAATAGGTTCGATCACGGTCTATATGTTACGTAATAAATTTTATATACTGATATTCCAAGTGACTACACTACCTCCGGTTGATAACAGCAAAAAAAAAACTCATCAAATTAATTATTTTTTGTTTGATCATGTTTAGATATCGATATCCATCACGTTTATGGAGTTTCGCTAGCTAATTCAATTTGACCCTGTATAGTGCTTCTTCATCTGGCTAGCCTATTCCCAAGTATGTTGGGGTCGGCTTCCAGTCTAACCAGATGCAGCTGAGTACCAGTATTTTACATTAAGCGACTGCCTGTATAGTGCTTATAGGGACCTTATTAAAATCAAACTCAAATCATTTATTTCAATTGAACCATTTAGAGGCACTTTTGAATTGTCAAAATTAAATAGTCGGCCAATTAGTCAGAAAGTTGAAGCTAGTTGCCCATTCCAAAACGTAGATCTCTATGGAGAAGAACGGCCAAGAAACTCCAAGGACACTTTTTTAAATTAAGATATTATTACAAAATCCTGGGTGCATTATTCTTATTGCTTCTATATGTGAGAACAATGTAAAATAGAAACAATATAAAATTAAAAATAAGCCCTGGCAGTTAAGATTAAACCGTTATTGTAAATGTTGAAAATGTGACATTTATTGTTTCCATGATGGACTATTAAGTATCGCTAGGCTTTGTAAGTTAAATGCTATTTCATATTAATAGGTTGAAGGACACTGAACGAGACACAATAGAAGTTTTATCGTTATTACGTCTAGGGGCGTTTAGTGTACCGCAGTGTTAAAGAGCACCTGGCTTATATATTCCCACGTAAACAAGAATATCTGGTCCAATAAATTGGTCGAACATAAAGATTATTATCCAATAAATATATTATAACAATGATTTTACAAGTTGTTATGCATGTTACTACAATTAACATTATTTTAAGATCCACTTCATGCTCACTTTACTATTCAACGGTTTCAATATAAAGCTATTAAAAACTATCTATTTACGAGTCACTAAGACTACTATGACGTTCTCTTATAGCAGCGTTATAAGTGTGGTATAAGCGCTAACTGGCTAAACGAGGTCGTAACAAATGGCGTCAGATGCACAGCAGATAATTATCATATTTTACGATGAAGTTGTGCATCTCAAAACTAACTATTTCTAATTACTATTATGTTGTGGGAACGGTGTAAAACAATGTATCGTAAGCGTGTCTTCGCAAATTCAGTAGCGATTAAAGTTGATGAGTTATGTTGTGTAGTGAGAAAGACAGAATGTTGTGACAGTCAAATAACCAATGGTTGTCAAAGGCTTGATTCTTCCCTATCTTATTATAAACAAGTTGTCACGACGTAACAAAATATTACCATATTTTTCGGCATGTAAATAAATTAACTATGCTCAATATCTGAGAGGCAATTCTCGTAATTTTAAGAACGTTCACAGTCTTATCTCAGTCTCAATGTGTCAAAAATACCTCTAATTTCCTTACATTTTGACAGGTTTTTGACATTTGTTTGTCGCCGAGATGACACTGCGACTAGATTTTGAACGTTTTAAATTACGAGAATTGGCCTTCTGATGTATGTTTGTTATTCCAACTCCAATTCCCGTGATTAAAAACGTTCAAAATCTAGTCGTAATCTCATCTCAGCGACAATCTTAAATGTCAAAAACTTGTCAAAATTTTAGGGAAATTAGAGGTATTTTTGACAGATTGAGACCAGTCTCAATCTGTCAAAAATACCTCTAATTTCCTTTAACTTTTGACAAGTCTGATCTCAGGATCAGACTGTGAACGGTCTTAAAATTACGAGAATTGCCCCTTCAGACACTGCTGTATTTATTTTCTAGCCAGATGCGAAATAAAGTTTGGAACAGATACCATTTTGTTTGTTATTACTTCCTTTTTACTGTACATTATGATCTATCAGTAGTGTGATTCAGCTTTTGCACAACGCAAATTATATGCAAACTATTACAGAATATACCCTGCACCCGCAATAGTGCGACACACTTTCAATCACTATCCGATAGATTTTGAAGGAAATTGCTAACCCATTGCTTCATGTTTAAAAAATTGGTCTGCTTAACGATGTAAATAACACAATGAATTTTATTGAACTGTCAAAACGAAAGGCATTATCATTGTTGACACCCACAGTTTTCTCTCGCAAAATATTATTATTTAATGTAGTCAAAAAATAAAAGGCCCGTTTTGACATTTGAGAATGCGTTCTTGACACCTGTCAGTTTCATACAAACTAATACGTGTTTTGCGAATTTGATCTTTATTAACTACTAGAACTGTCAGTGTCAAAACGGGCCTTTTATTTTTTGACAACTTTAAGTACGGCACCTAAAGTTCTAAACTGTCAATATAAATTTATAAGTTTATGCAAGTAGGTATACAACTCGTAACACTTTTTAGAACATTAAAATGTCTATTAATAAAATACATAAAATGAATCAGCTAATAAAAAACATAATTTTAAAGTTTATAGTCAAAATATTGGTTTCCAGCAATTACTTTACCTAGATTTCTCGCAGCACGTAAATAAATGGATTTTTAAGACATATTACTGTGCTATCATGTCCTTTATTAAAATGCTTGACGTTAGTGAGGGGAACACCCACGACGCAGATGTTTTAAATGCATAATCTGGACCTTCCATACAATTATTGTGTCAGTCCTTTCTGTCATAATATAGGGTTATTGTTTCATGGAAAGATGACGTGAAATTTGGAATATTATCATAGTCTGGCATTCAATTATAGGTACTCCACGGGCTGCAGTCTCGACATTCATAACGATCGCTTTACGACCGAATTCGGTCGCAGAGTCCTGTCAATCCATACATTACACCTGTCAATCCACTTTGGGACCGAATTCGGTCGTAAAGCGATCGCTATGAATGTCGAGACTGCAGCCCCTGCCCTTTCTCAAAACCTACTGAACTAATTTTGATAGTATTTTCACTGATGCAATGATTAATTGTACATACTTTCTGGAAGGCTTTTGAAAACTTGCCCTGAAAATTTACAAATTCGGTGAAAACTGTCCATTTTTATAGGATTTTTGCATAAATGATTGAAATTTGGACAGGACAACATCTGTCGGGTCAGCTAGTTTAACCTGAATGCGATTTTATTCAAAAGAAGCTATTGAATTACCTTATTTATATTTTTCTTAAGTAGTTGTTGTTGCCGTTTTCAGTACTGGCCACTTTCTTCGGTACACCTGTAAAGACAGAAATTTTCTTTTTAGATGATATAATTAATTTAAGATGCGTCCCAGTAAGTGGAAAAGTTACAGGCTGATATTATTATCAGAGTTGGAACCCACCGTTTATCCGGACCCACTGTACATACTTTTAGGGATTTAGATTTATAAGGCTCTACTGTACCGTTAACCGTGGGTATGGACTATAAAACGTATGGTACCACTAAAGTTGGCAATGTGCAGATTACTGGGATAATCTGAAGATTTACTGGATGTAACCTTCATGATACCGTTCGTCTTGTTGGTAGATACTTAGGTATAGTAGGAAGTTCCATTTCTCATATCAAATACACATATGAACAAGTGGGTTTTTTATGTAAGTTACGGACGACATGGAGCGAACAAAGAAATTGAGAAGATATGGAGCTGGATATGATGGATTTGGGATGGATGGAGTAAGTTACTTATCTATCATTATTTTTATAGAATCCATTATGTGGAAGGTAAAGTTAGGTGATATGTAGGTACGAGTCTTTGTGCAATGGCAAAATTGTAAAATTATTTAGTTTCATATCGAAGTAAATTCGTAACAGGTTTATGCGCAGCCGGAGACATCAGGTAATGGAGAGATTAACTTGTTAATGTGCGCACTAACTCCTCACATTAGGGGAAACATAAATATCACGACAAAATTTAACGGTACACCTTACCCCAGAGAGTTGACCAGCCATACTTTTATGGAATCCATTAAACATGAACTATGGGTCGAATGGACATTAAATTTGTCTAAACGCGGAAATCAAACTTGGAACACACAGTCACATCTAATACGATAGGAAAGACAACTTGCGCTTGCGCCCGGTCTGCGGTACATTTTACGAGTATGTCACATATCACCAGGGTATAGTAATTTCACGCTAAAATATATGAATATGTAAACCTGGATCCATGTTCATTAATATTCACGTCACGGGTTCACACTCAAAGGTGTTCGAAACGTTGTTGGTAACAGTTATGCTCATATTGCTTTATAAGGTGATTGTCTTTATAAATTATAATTGTTTATAGGCATTTGATTACGAGCTTAATTTGATGATACCGGCAGAGAAAAAACAAATGGATGCTTTTTTATTTACCTATTTTCACTTCAATCTGAAGTAGGTCTCGAAAGTGCTTTTTATTAAGATGGTTAAGGTTTTATAATAACTAACGATCATAAAAGTGAAATTTGCTCATGATAGGTGCGAAGTAAAATTCATTTTACTACGATTCACAAGAAAATTTGAAGATCGCACAAAATTGCGAGACATAAAACCTTTCTTCTTCTCCTAAAATAGAATTTGTACACATGTTCTAATTAGTTTTATAATCATTACATAATGATAACGATGGCGTTTCTTCATATTACAAACTTTAATGGTTTTCAAACATATAATTATGGACAATTTGCATCGCGTATGGTCTTGTAATTGCACTTTATGCCTGGCTTCCGTTTCATGCTCGTTACGGCGAGGATGCGGCGAATTTCGTAGTCTCATCTAATAAGTAATAACAATCATGTTTATAGTTTAGTGAGGTTCATTTTTGTTGGTCTACATTATATTGTGTTACAAAGAAAGATGAGTGTACTGAAATTCTTAATTATTTTCATGCGAGTCTTGTCAACATAAGGGCCACTAAACTGACTGCGTCGTTGGTCCAGTGGCCGCAAGCGCTACTGCTCAGCATGAGGTCCTGGGTTCGATTTTCAGGTCGCGCAAAGTGTTATTGCGCTTTTTCATGAAATTTTTCAGTAGCTGCCCATGCCCATTACATGGAACTTAAACATAACTGACGAAATGTGGGTACCTACTATAGACCACCTTTGCCTAACCCTTTGGAGAAACCAGGCGCGATGTTATGTTAGGAATAATGTCTATGAGAAAAGGTCACCTCGAGTCTAGTCATCCTCATTTGCAAATAAACAAAGCAACACAGACTATAGATAACTAACTGAAATCCACTTGCCATTAAATAATAGATTTACTGCAAATAGGAACACTCGCATTCAACAATCAGATATTAAAACAATACATTCCTTGGACTAACTATTAAATTAACCTTTACCGATACCAGTTAAACTCAATTTGCTATCATGTTAGTTTAAATATTCAATCAGTTGAACCGGAATCCTTACTAAATAGGATATAGTTAACAATGTATGGAGTCTATGGAGTTACAGGCAAATCAAACGCGCTGGATATCCTCGTACTAATCTATAACCGTAGGCAATCTATTCAGATAAGATAGGAATAAATCTTATACCAGCTTGGTACCCATTAGTGGTTACTACTGGTTACCGGTATGGGTACAATGGTCATCGACGTGAATTGGTATTGGCAGGCGAACGGTACGTCCACCAGGTCTAATATAGCCCAAGAGGAATGGAATTTTCAATTTCGAGATCTATGCAGACATGTAGTGAAAAGCTGGCTAGAGTTGCCTTGATAAGTTTAGAATTATTTAGTCTTTCTCTTGTTTCTGTAGACTCTCATGGGACACCAATAAAGTAGTCATCCCTGTGGTAAATATAAATAGCTACCTATTTATCTATACAAGGTGGCAGGGACATCAACACGCAACATGTTACCACGGATTCAGTATATTATTCTTAATCTCTGCGATGAAATTATTCGTCGGTTATTAAACAAAAATTTGCTGTTCCATAGATTTTGACCGCGTAGGTACCTACTAGGTAGGCGTACCTACTTTTCCATGAAAAATTTCTACGATCTAGAATCATTTGCTGAATTAATTATTTTTCCTGTATAGATAATATCCATTGTTCCAGTATTTAAACTTGAGCAGTCCATTGCTAGTCTATTTCGGCGAATACCCATAATAACGTTTATTACTTAATAATTCATACTTAATAATTTATTGTACCACTAAAAACTGTTTCAGACTTTTATGCTACAAAACATAAAATGCAATTTCTCTGTACCAACACGTTTTTATTCTTAACTCTGCACTATTTTATGTGAGAAAAACATTAGTCTGTGATTTTAATTTATTGTTTTAAAATAATTAGCTCGCTATTATTATACCGCACCATAAAACTAGCTTGAATTAACATAAATGGTGCTTTATATAATTATAGTGTTCTGGTGCTTCTATGGTACAGTTAACCCTTCATTTTATTTGCACTAATTTCCTGCCGCTACCGTAAAATAAACAGATGAACACAAAGCTATTATTATTCGGTATTTTTTTTTTAATGTTAATAATTATGTTTTATTTATTGTTGAATATTAAGTATTTATAATTAAACTTAATAATTGTAGCAATAAAACTGCTTCAGACATTTATGGTTGAAAACATTAAACGCGATTTCGCTAAACCCACGCGTTTTTATCATCTCACTGTTTTCGTATTTTATGTGAGAAAATTGACTTTAGGCTAACATTCTAACTGTTTTAAAATAATTAACTCACGATAAACCTTGCTTTTCGTTTTTTTTTTTTTGGTGTATCTACTATTTCAGATGCATGTCCAATATAATAAAACGCATCGTCAATAACTACATTTGGTCCATCCGAAATAAACCCTTAGAAAGTACTCAGGCGTAGCTACATGGCTCCCATTGCAAGTCTTAAATTCAAAGCCCCAGCCCTAAGTCAACACTAAATAGGTACACTCGATACAGTCGCGATCATTGCGATCGCACCTAACGGTCCCACAGTCCCACTGAATCGCTAGGTGAGCAAGCGTGTAAGGAGGCTCTAATTGCAATATTTACATTTAAATCGAGAGCTTTCGTTGTTCAGTTTGTTGGTCACCAATCGATGTTAACACGAGCACTGCACGCGAAGGTACCGGCCAAGATTTATCGGTGCAGTCGACGGCGGCCTGACCCACAATAGTTGTATATAAATAGTCCTTATGTACCTATAATATAGTTTTTGTCTGAAAGCTGTTTGCATGGGGAATGTCATGATAAATCTGAGGTTAACACTGAAACATGTTACTTTAGGTAGGTAGTAACCTCAAGTTCCAGTGCCATGATTCAAATATTTAGATTTGTACATTGTCGCGATCTGACACGTGTCAAGTTTATGCATTTGTCACGCCCGCGCCCTAATGTTACAAGGGAAAAGTGGACCAGAGCACGTGTCAAGGTGTCATACATTTTCGTCATTTATAAAGCCAATGGTGATAATTATAATAAATTGAAGTACCTACTTAGATTTCATTTCATTTTTAAAAAGTCATTATAATTATTAATTAAAATAATAACACATTATTTGTGTAGTTTATTATACCCACTACAAAAAACCATTTTTCTATGTACTCGTATATTTCAATATTCTTAGTATTTTAACCTAGCATGAAAAGTGCTAAAAAATATCTGTCTTCACTCCTTGTTTCCGCGAGAAAACATCCAGATATGGTCAAAATGTCAGCACCTGTTAAAGTAGCCATTAGTCACTTAGCCACGGCGTCCGGCGACATAAATGTTGTTCCTTCCCTGTTCAATTTTTCATCGTTCCACGCTAGGCTGCGAGACACACTGATCATGACGACAAATCGTTACTTGTAATGCGACAAGTCGACAAATCGCTCGCTGACGGTATCTCTCAATCGCAGTTTTATATTAGCACTCCGCATCATAAATTAATACGCTACATGGAAGGGCATTTCAAAAATGACTTGTATGCTTTGTCATGGAGACAGATGAGTACAATATGGACATGGGGCGAGATTATTTAGCATAATGTAGATCTTTATCGAAGTTTGAAAAAATCAGAGCCTCACAACGTAAATAAAGAAAATCAATACTTGGAAGCAATTCGAAGGTTCTTTTGAAGACTGTTCAAAGCAGTGCAAAGACCTGTTCAATCAACAATACCGTTAATTTTCACGCCTATTTCTGAAAACCTGAAATTCATACTCATTTTTCTTATAAGAGGCAACAAAAAACTGAATAACAGGTTTAAAAAATGTCTCTATAACGCTTTACAATTTTTGCAGGCGTTCATAAGTGCGATTTAGCACAGTAGCGCACTATGTAATAGACTGGCCGGTCACCCAGGATCGTGCGCCCCCCGTGGAGTGCAACCAACAGGGGCAACAGATAAGATTTATATCTTTACATTGTACTTAAAACTATCACGGAGTAGAAGCCAATGGAGTGCAGTAATACGACTGAATGGCGTGATCGACAGACCACAGCAGCCGATCGATTCTGTAAAAATCTAACCGTGAAAAGTTAGGTGAAGTGAGCTTAGAGTGAGCTGTCAATAGTGTTAGCCAAATAACCTAGTTCTCAATGCCAAGAAAACGAAATGTGTAAAGTTCGCCTTACCGAATGTTAGAAATCTAGGACCCAACATCGTCTTAGATAAAGTGGTGCTTGAAACAGTAGGCTCGACCATTTTTCTAGGACTAACAGTAGATGCCAAACTTTAGTGGGGACCTCATATATCAAGTCCAGCAGGAAGGCTCAGTTCGGCTGCCTACGCCGTCAGGAATGTAAGACAATACACTGACGTTGATACAGTTCGTTTAGTCTATTTTAGTTATTTTCAAAGCGTTATATCCTACGGTATTCTGCTGTGGGGCAAAGCCGCTGATATACAAAATATATTTGTCCTTCAAAAACGAGCTGTTCGAGCAATTTACCAGCTAGGTGCCAGAGTTTCTCTAGAGATTTTTTAAAGATATTGGTATTCTCAAGGTTGCATCACAACTCATCTTCGCCAACATCTTATATATAAGCAAAATTTACACTTTTACAAACAAAACAGTGATATTCACAGTGTTAACACAGAAATAAGGACAAACTATGTACCCCTTTCACCGGCTTCATAAGGTTCATAACTCATTTGTTGGGCTTGGTATAACCTTTTATAACAAGAGACCCTTTTTTTTTGCTAGACTTGCCTTTAATGCGTTTAAAGCTCAAGTAACGCAACCTTTGTTTAAAGGCTTACTAATCCATCAACAACTACTTACACGATAAGAATAGTTGGTCGCCCTAATTATCCATTGGCCGAAAACACATCATTACAAAAAGTTAACAATCTTTAACGGTTTTCCGCATCTACGAACGAGATTATCAGTCTATGGGCCGTGATAGGTACTCTAGATTTATATCTAAGTTAGACTTGGACGTAATACGTCGACATTCCGCCGTCGATCTATCGCGGTAGTACGTCAGGTAGCCGCCTGGCGAGTGCAAAACTAGACGCAGCCCGTCACTTACTAGAAAACTCTGCTTCATTTAAAATGAGTCCTGCTTGAGGAGCTGTCAGTTTGTAAATTGTAGTGATAGAGAAATAACGAAATACTCGTAATTTGGTACTTAGACAATTTTCGCTTAGAGTAATAGCTAACATTAAGTACATATTTCCGTTCTAAGTTACAAAAAAACGTTGTCTGAATAATTTCCAGCACGTTAACACTGACTGCTAAGAGAGTCTTAGTCACACCCGCAAGTCTATTCTGAGAATAATGTCACCTTTAAAATTTTAGCAAAGTGAGCTTACAGTGAGCTGTCATTCCATCTAATGTTATGGATTGTCACTTTCGATAGCTCACTTCAACTAAGTTTTCACGGTAATTTTTACAGATTACATTGGCTGTTGTATGAGTATATGCATACCTAATACCTTCATCTTTGCAACTCTCTAAGTTATTTAAGGTCACTGAAAGCGATATTGGTTCTCATGTAATTTACCATTTTTACGCCAGATCTTCAATTTCAATCTTAAAGACCGAAGAAAATTATTAAAGTCCTTAAACTGAAATTCATAGTCAGACCTCACACTTGGCAAACGAAGCACGAAGTCAACTAGGGGAAAAGATTTATTATCAATGTTACACTCGGACGTAATGCGTCCACATTCCGCCGCCGACTATCTTTGATACTCCGTGGCAGAGGCAAGTGCTAACTCGACACTCGTCCATCACTTAATAGCATTAAATAACTTACAATTAAGGCTGCTCTTAACGTTTCAAATACAGATATGAAAAGACTGTAAAATGCGAGAGATTTTTGTACCGCATCCGGGGATCACTATGCTCTTTTGCGACATCGGTAATGTCGGAAGTTTTAACTATGTCATCTGCTTTAAAATAATTACTTTGCAAGTGTCTTATCAATAGTATAATCGGTGCCGTACTTGGCCTTATCACAGGGGCGTAGCTACCGCCGTATCAGCCGTATCAATGATACGGGGCCCCCGGGCTACAGGGGCCCCCTAACGTGTGTAAGCAAAAATTAGTTATCCACAATGGAGCCGATTCCCTTGTTCACAAACTAAACTCAAAAGTTCTGTGCATCTTTTTCTTCCTAGAAGATAAAATATTAGTTTACTCCTATCAAATTAAGATACACCATAGACAGATTAGACGTGATTAAAAACATGGCTGCTAAAAATACGTCAATTTACGTCAGGCACTGACTAGTTTGACAGGACTAAACTAATATTTATCTTCTGTCCTTTTCTAAATTAAATAGAAAGAAAAAGATGCATTGAACTTAAAGGACATGGTCCAGAAAAAACCCAGAATCAATTGGGACAAACTGGGTACCAATAGGTTCATTGTGATGCACAATTTACCCCACCAAAATAGTAATGCCGAAATCAATAGGGTATATGAGTTATAGGCTGACAAAGTAACTAGTGTGAATTAGCAAACACTAGCTGCTTAAATAAACTGATTTACACTAACTAAGAGACGTCATAAAAAAGAAGCTATTATAACTTAACTAGGCACATGTCAGACATGACATGACAGAGGTTTCCGCGACTGTTTGCCGGATCTAGAGGAATGCGGTTACGGCGTCTACATGCCTCTGTCCGTAAAACGTAATGAAACACAATTAAGTACAGTTGCGGCAAATAAATCACAATTAATTTAGATGGGTTGTAGAGACAATCAATGGCAGGATGAAAAGAGATTTCAAAATATTTAGAAATATATATTTTAATATAGCGCTACGCAATGCAATGACAGATTAAAGAATAGCTGCAGCGCTTATCAACGCAACTCAGTCACCATATGAAGACAACCGATTTACTGATGAGTTTATAGAAATGATTGAAATAAATAGGAACAGGCCAAATCAGTTAGCTGATTACGTCGACGAACATCGAGTATTGCTTTTACCAGAATGGATGCAACACACCCTGACTTATTGGAATTTCCAAGAATGAATTATGATCAGCTGATTGTATTGTCAGGCGCCGACTAGTTTGACAGGACTAAACTAATATTTATCTTCTGTCCTTTTCTAAATTAAATAGAAAGAAAAAGATGCATTGAACTTAAATTTAGTTTAGTTTGTGAACAAGGGAATCGGCGCCATTGCCACTTAATTTAGTTCTTCCCGGGAAAAAACCATATAAAAAAACTGTCATACGTAACTTGTCAAAAATGGTCCAATTTTCTGTAGATTTTCAATACATCTCGGTAACAGAAAATGATGATAATGTATCTAAAGAATTAAAAATCTATGAGTCCTTTTTGGGGTTTATAGCAGTATCCGATTGCAGTGCAGGACTTAAAACTGAAATTATTCATTTGGGCCCCCAACTAATTTTGATACAGGGCCCCCGCAAGGCACGCTACGCCACTGTTATCAATGGTTAAAATAAAACAAAATCATTGGTTGCTGTTGCATGTTGGGTTGATTTGATTGGTCGATACCGACCGCATGCGGGGGATATATTCACCCTGCTTCCGGCAATTTATAGCACTCGCTGCATCTACTATAAACTAGTGAGAAAGATCCTTTAAGTATAGATTTATTAGTTGGATAATTTATAGCTCAGACGTCAATCAATTTTACTAAGCTCTCCATAAAATGATGCAGTAAATATTTTTATTTACAAAACTGATGCTATTAATTAATATTTTATGATATTTTTAATTATGTTTATTTTCTATTAAATATTATGAACGAATTATATATCGCGTGCTGTTACGCCTTTGTAAAAAAAAAAAAACAATAAATAATTTACATTATAACTATGGATATATTTCTAAAGACACTGAAACTTATCAGATATATTATATCTTGACTGCCCCGTTGGTCTCGTGGTTGCAAGCGCGACTGCTGAGCGTGGGGTCCCGGGTTAGATTCCCAGGTCGGACAAAGTGTTATTGAGTTTTCCATTAGGAATTTCTTAGTAACAGTCCGGAGTTTAGAAATTGGCGGTTTAATACCCCCGTGCCTCGGAAAGCACGTAAAGCCGTTAGTCCTGCACCTGATCTCTCCCCTGTCGTGTCGGATTGCCGTCCCATCAGACTATGAGAGTAAAGGAACAGATAGTACACCTTTGTTTGCGCACATACTTGTGCACTGTAATATCTCCTGCTAACCCTGGCTAATCTCCGTTGAGATTGGCCACCGTGACCGAAATCGGCTGGGAGGCTATTATACATAAATCTAGATGCAAAAAGAAATAAAGAAAGATGTTTATTTGGCACAGTAAGTACCGTATGCAAGAAACACATTCGAACGGAATTAAAATGTGACATAAAAAAAAAGAATTTCCTATGTATATGTGCCTCACGGCACGGGAATTGCCTTGTTTTTGTTTTTTGTTATTTCATTTGTTTTCTAAGCAGTACTGCTTGCAAACTTTATTTATTTTTATTTATTTATTTATCACAAACAACTAACATTAAAGGGAATTCCTAATGTATTAGCGTGGTCCTTCATTAAACTATCTTATATAACTGTTTTAAATAACATAACACAAGCAATATTGTTTTTGTGAATGTATTCAGAGAGCAGGGAAATAGATCGATCCTTTCAGCAGTGTCATTCAGTGCGTGCACATATACATACAGATAAAGTTCGGCATCGCTGCAAAAGTCATGACCATAAAGGATGCAAGTGACAGTAATAACATGTAATTACTGTCATTACAAATATTAACGCGTACCTACAGCAATGTACTGAATTTACAAATTGTCGTCATTAAACGAAGACCGATTGCTAACTCATCGGCACTTTTCTCGTCAAATGTATATTCACGGGTAATCATAACTGACCGCCAATATTACTTAATCTATGATAATTAACATGAAGGGGCCTAAAAAGGCCACTTTGGCAGAATCATAATAGGATAACAATAATTATGAATCACATTAAAAATCGTAAAATGGTCACAAACTGACAATTCATAATATGATCTGTGTGCAATTCATATCACAATGAAATAACATTTAAACTGTAGATATAAACATTAAAAAAACAATTTGATTAATAAAAACTGTAGGTAATGAAAAATTCACCGATAAAATAACGGTTTTTATTTTTTTCATGCGCCAATGTTCACATCAAATATGAAATGAAAGTTTACGAAAATTAGAGGAATTGCTAATGATCTGCTGGGAATTCAGGAAATGAATAGCTTTTAGTATGTATTGCTTAAAGTGGCCTTTTTAGGCTTCCTAGTATTGGGTTCAATTCTCGGGCCTCACAAAGTGCTATTGGATTTTTGCATTTGGAATTTCTCAGTACCAGGCTGGAGTCTGGATTTGTACCTGGTCGATGGCAATAGGCTCGACCCCTATTAGTTCGTAGTAGCACCGTGTATGCTGATGACATACACTTCATATTTTTACCTTCCAGGCGGGTTGGGTAGGTACATCTGAGTGTACGTCAACTTAGACCAGCTTGACGAATACTGGCTTCCCTCGAGGTGATTGACCCCTATTACATGGGACCTAAACATAACTGACGAAATGTGGATGTACTATAGGTGTACCCATACTAGGGTTTGGGTCGCGAGACGTCTCGTGTCTCGAAGTCCCGGGACTTTTCGTAATTTTAGTTGTCTCGAGTCCCGGGACTGTATTAAGAATTAGTATGATTTTTAACTAAGTTCGTTTTATAACTATAAGATTGAACTGCTTAAAAGTGAATCTTTGTGTGATTAAATTAAATAAACAAAGCAATTATTAACGTTATAGTTTATTATTATGTCGTTTATTTGTTTACTATCTTATTTTATGACATTTTTATTTTTTTTTTAAATATAATAATTAAGCAAAAAAAAAACATTTAAAAATATAAATAAATAATAAATAAATAAAGTATTTATTTGCAAAAAAACATGGTATACATGGTGTTTCAATAATTACAATAAAGAGCTTAGGTACATGTTTTGCCAGAATTGTACTTAGCATGCAAATTTTTACTTAAAACTAACATGAGAATTTCTTTTCCATAATTTTTTTAAGACTATAGAAATTATTAGAATTCAACCAATCAAACAATTTTCCCTTAAATAATTTAGAGTTCAAATTTTTTATGTTACTCGGTAACTTATTTTTTTATACGTACACAAGTATATAAGCAGCTTTTATTATATTTAGCAAATTTGGGAAGAAATAGTATAAAAAATAGTGATCCACCGATGTCGGGAGCAGGGTCCAAGCTACCAGTGGCTAGGGCTCCAGAGACAGGAACCTCCTCACAATGCGAGCTGTATCGAGGAGTACTGCCTTTTGAATCAGGCCCTTAATCCAACCACCTAACGAGAGCCTCCATAGATGTTGATCGAGGATCCACGTGTCAACAACCTCGTGTGCTAAGTCGAGATATTTAATATTTATTATAAGTATTAAGATTTAATTTTCCTTTTGATAAATGTTGATTTTTACAAAAAACTGCCTTTTTTAATACGTTTCACCGGAAATTAACTCAATTAAAATTCTTCAGAAAAGGTTTACCACTCTTAAAAAAAAAAAAAAATCTTAAAAGTCTCGAAGTCCCGGGTATTCCCGGCACTTTGAAATTGTCGGGAATTTCCAAACCCTAACCCATACCTCTGCCTAACCCTTCGGGGAAATCAGGCGTGAGGTTGTGTTATGTTAATTATGACTAAAAGCAAGAGTGACTTAAGGACAGCTGAAAGGTATGATATACAGCCAATAAATCAACCTTTTAATGCCCCCATCATCACGAACGTCAGTTATTAAAACAATTACGACGATACCTTTCTCCATGATGTAATCTAATAACTATTACAATTTCGGCGTCTATCAATCAAGTGGTAGCACGAAGCAATCAGTGGCCCTGCTAATTAATCAGTAACATTTGTATCAAGTACCTCATTCAATTTTTCGTCTCTGTTCTCAAAGGCAAATGTTATCGAACCTCGAATAATTTCCATTTTGCGCTCCTAAAAATGTTATTGAACACTCTAATATAATGATTGCGCCTCTTTTGATGAATCTCAAATAATTCCTATTTTTGAGTTCTAAATATACTAAATAGCCAAGTTACTGCACCAACTTAAAAAGTTTGCATCAAAAGAGCAAAAAAATTTTTAGAGGTCCATTAATTTAAAAAAGTATCCATCATTAGAAGTTCAAAACTTATTTTTGACACGCAGTTAAATATTTCCCATTCTCTATGCTCAAATGCTCGGGTTACCAGGTGAAAACCCACACAATTTCTAATGTACGAGTAAATCGTTTCTAATGGAGTAGGTATCGCTAATGGGTTTACTTACAGCAAAATCAAAGCACAAGACTTATTTACCTTAGTATAAGAAACGTAACTAAGTGTTATTATACCTAGATATGCTGTTTTCTAATTAATTTTGCAGTCGAAAGCTCCTCTAATGTTTGATAGATAAGGTAATGGCCGCATTGAATGCAATTGCAAGTCTCTATACCTCAGAGTTTCAAATACTTTTCGAGATAAAACTTGTCTTCTTTTATTTCTTGTCCTGTCAGCTTTTATACATCGGACAGAAAATGAATAGAAACGTGGAGAAATAACAATCATGAATAATTCCATAACTCATGTGAAGTTGGTCATAACAATTCTTTATTATGATATTTCTTATTAAATGTGTTTATTTATATCGTAAGAATTTTCGCCGTTTGAAATAATTTACAATACTTAAAAAATAAATAGGTGCCATATATTCATAATGGAGTGCAGTCGTCTGTTAGGACACCTACAGCGATTTATAAGTTAAGTTATAGGATTATTTTCCGAACAGCCCTGAAGGTCCTCCGTTTTATAAAATATATATCAGGCTTAATTTCAAACGCATAGAGTTCAAAATACCGCCTCTCAAAGTGTATCATTTATATTTATCGAAAAGTAAATTGAATTATTCATCGGAATTTCGAAGTCTGAAAAGGAGCCAATATTTACGAACTTGCGCAGACAGGTGATTACGAAATATTTATTGATTTTTGGTCGTGATGTACAGCTGGCGCCGTAATTCGCCACATAAGTGCGCCACCGAAATCATTGCAATCAATTTTAGAAAATTGATCGTTATATAATTTGTAAAGGTCACTAAGATCGCTGGATATAATACGTTTCAAAAACCGCAACGTTGTTATAGAAATTGCAGGACGGATTGCAGACCGCAGTTATATTATTTTGCCTTGTTAGTATTGCTGTGATTACATTATCTACAAATAAAATGTGTAGACAATTATCCGTAAATGAAGATGGGGGGTTATAAGAATATTCAGAAATAAAATTAAGTTGTTATTAATGTAAATTTCGTACATAAATAACGTAATAACGTAATTAAATCATAAAAATAACGATATATTAAAATATTGAACTTATCTAAACTTTTAGTCCGTAAACTCAATAAATTAATAAATTACTTTTGTAAAATGAGTCCTTGGAGTTTCTTGCCCCTCCATAGAGATCTACGTTTCGGAATTGATAACTAATTTAACTTTCTGACTAACTGACCGACTATTTGACACTTCAAAAGTGCCTGTAAATGGTTTAGTTGAAATAAATACTTTTGAGTTTGAATCAAGTTGGAGACGTAATTTCTCTTCCCTTCAAAGGAATGGAAAGAAAATAAAAGTAACGAGCGAACTCGCGAAGTGTTTGAATAGCTATTAAAATCGTAGCGTGTAGGAACGTAAAGGATTTACCGCCGCGAGACAGATAAAACTTAGTTATAAGGGCAAAACGAAAGCTCAGATATATTACTTTCTTTTCCCTTCGTACTATTTCTGCTTTAAATTCTATTGCCAGCCCTTAAGGTTCCTTATATAGGGTGTGTAAAAATAGCCTCGATACTGTGATCACGATGTTTATATCCGTCGGTTTGTCACCACGTAATTAGCGGCCATATTAGCTAGTGCGGGGAATAAGAATTAATAGTGACGAGACAAAAACTTGCCTCCAGTCCCATTTGTTAAATGTCGTGTCGATAAAATTATGCGTTCGATCGTTAATCTGTTCTTACTATGTGTGAAAATGGTTGTAACAATAATTTAATTAATTGAATTTAAAAGCCTCAGCGATACATTACAGTTTTATACTGCCTTTAAATACGGTAATTTTCGATTAATAACAAATAAAAAGAAGACAAATTGATTTCCATAATCCAAGTATCTAAGTAATAAACAAAAATTACAACTTAACAATGCAAAAAAGTTACCGGAATTAAGCCTTCAAAAGCCGTAATTATTAAACGCTTTAAAGCGCTTCGCAGCCTCATTAAAACAGCGAAGGCTCGCGAGAGGCTAAACACATCTCATTTCTGCCCAATGTGAAATGAATTGCTATTTTTTGTTCATATTATATCGGACATATTAAATTTCGCCGTTCATTCATTCATTGTCGTACATGTAGAGAGTGAGAGTAATTTATATAATTGAATTAAATTGATGTAATGGTTTCAGAGCACGTGACCGGATGATATGGTTTCCTTCTTACTTTTTGATTAAAAGTTTGTTTAATTTTGTAAAGATAATACATAGTTTGGGCAAGCAATTTCGGTGGTTGGAGTGAGATATAAGATCATTTTTTAAAATATATTATTGCATTTATGTAAAAAAACATCATTTTTGGCATTACAAAATTGCAACTTGCATGTTCTAGAAATAATAACACAGAGAGAGAGAGTTAAAAACTCAAGCTTAAACTCATGGCATTTATTTCTATTAGATGCCATTAGTTTAAGCTTGAGGCATTGAATTACAGGCACTTTTGAATTGTCAAGGGGTCGGTCAGCGTAGCGGGATCGTCCGAAAGGGTTACCTCTGCCTTGGAACATAAAGGGCTAACTAAGGAACACGGGTGGGTTTTAGTCAGTAAGAGTCGACACTCCCTTCCGCTCCACCCAGAGCGGGAGAGGGCATTTGATGATTTACCACCCTCAAAAAAAAAGGGGGTCAGTCAGTTAGAAAGATGAAGCTAGTTGCCCATTCCAAAGCGTAGCTATGGAAAATAACGGGCAAGAAACTCCACAGACGCTCTTTTAAATCAAACAAGGTGCTTGTTTTTTAACAGATGACTATTTACTCCTTGAATCAAGTTAAGAATATCTTTCCAGCTAGATCGTGACTCTTCCACTTAAAGCCTGACATAGGACTTGTGTACTTGCTGTGACTTACACAATATATTATTCGTTATTTCAGAGATACGTTACGTCGCGATAATTTTGATTTGTAGCGTTTCCTGTATCCCTGACAAAAATACAGTTACAAGCCTACGGTTGCATGCCACAATCTACCAGATAATCTAAATCTCTACAATTACTAAGGCCCTTTCCGGATCCCAAATCAATAATACCACCCTTCAGTAATAAATTTAACAAATACATAGTTATAGCACGTTATTATGCACAAATCTGTGTTATTATTTCCTGGGCTGTCATTAGAGTTGCGCAATGCGAACGATTTCAAAATCCACTCGCTGGTGCACAATTGTTATTCATTGCGCTCCATAATATTATTATTGTACTACAATCAGATCATTTTCTGAGCTATTACAATGAATCGAGTGATTCTAAAGCATCGATAACAGCACTTACTGACGCGATGTGCCATCTGGTTCCGTTCTCATTTCACCCACAAAGAAAATCATGTTTTCATCACAGACAATTTTAAAGTGTGTAATTATTTTTTCAAGAAAATGAGTGTGAAATTATGGTGTGGATTCCATTGTGTTTTAAATTTTTGATTGTTAATGAGCCCTTTAATTGAGTTTGTATTGTGTGGGGTCACACTGTTCTCAATGTTTTGTTTATACTCAATTTATTTATAACAATACGTTATGATTCATTAATAGCAACAATCTTTGTGGGAAACTGTTATTGTATTCGAATGACAGCTTAATTGCATCGTTTAAACGTCAGACAACAATTCAATGTTGCTTACTTTTAAGGTAAAACTTGACGTCTTGGCAACAATGTGTGGGCACTAAAGTTCTTCAGTTATTCTTGGGCCTTTAAAGTTCCCATCGTAGATACTAATTAAACGGCTTTATTATCCATTATTACCGTCTGCAGTTCATTTGAACGTTTTCAATGAAGGCAAATATGCAAAAAAGACAGCTTTATAAGTTAATAACGTGTTTGCATGTTATCTTAATATTGATCTACAAATTCGTTTGTCTAGTGGTCGCATGCGCTACTACTGAACATGAGGTCCTGGTTTCGATTGCTAGGTCGAAAGTGTTATTGGGTTTTTGGCTGGTGAAATGTGGGAGCACTATCTATAGCTACATCTTTGCCTAACCCTTCGGAGATTACAGGTGTGATGTTATGTTATGATCTATTTACAACAAACAGTTTAATTTAGCTTCTAATACATTTATTGTTGTCTTCTTTTTAAATGTTTCATGGCCTGAAACACAGGTTTTTCATAAAACTAGATCAGGCAGGTCTACATTACAGTTAGAATTTAACTTTCCTCGATTGTAATTAATGTTTTGCTTTCCATCAGGCGGGATCGCAGTCAAGCACTAGTTTATACCATAAAAAAAAAATGTTAATCATATATTTTTATTTTACTTTATACTTGAATAAAAACTTTATTATTTATTAGTTTGACCAGGTATTTACCGTACTAGTTAACGCAAGACACACATGATTCAATTCATCATCATAATCTTCCTGCCGTCATCCCATGTCACTTGTGGTCGGCGCAACACGTTTTCTTCTTCCATTCTCCTCTGTCAACCGTCACGCTATCATTCACTCCCTTCTCTTTCATATCATTCCTCACACAATCCATCCATCTTTTCTTCGGCCTTCCTCCCTCTCTCCATCCATCAACATGTATATTCATCACTCTTTTAGTCACATGCGTTTCGTCCCTTCTCATCACAAGCCCATACCAAGCCAAACGATTTCCTTTCAACTTTTCTGTCACTGGCGCCACTTTCAAATTTCCTCTTATATACTCAATTCTTACTTTATCGATTCTCGTCACTCCACACATCCATCTCAACACACATGATTAAATTGTAAGATGGTAATTACCATTCGAGTGGCTTACTTGGGGCACGCCCCAAATAAAAAGGTAATTGCATATCAATTGCAAAGGCAATTGTTTATTATTATATCGAGGTAACTGATAAGGTTTGGACAGAACGAGTTAATTATAAAAAGTTTTCTTTTTCGCCAAGCTGCTGTAGAAAGGTACAGTCATGGGAAAAAAGCTTTTGTAAGAAGCTTTATCGGCCAGTCTATTCTGTAAAATCTCACCGTGAAAACGTAAGTGAAGTGTGCTGTCATTCCATTTGATACTATTAGTGACATTCACTTCAAGCTTACTTAACCTAAGTTTTATCGGTAAATGTTTTATAGAATAAATCGGCAGTTGTCCTAAAACAAGCAAAATTTTAAGAAATTTGAAGAATACTCGTATTTGGCAGGTAATTAAATCCAATTAAAACCAACTGTACTGGGCCCGCGTTACCTAACCTCACGGAGCCAGCGTGGTGGATTTTGGCCTACTCCCTTTCACCAAGAGGAGGCCTGTGTCCCAGCAGTGATTATGCATGGTAATTAAAACGTTTTATTCACCGTACCTTTTATCTTAAAATATTTCGTCAGTGTTTATCTCATCTCACACGTTATGTACCAGTTTTAAAGGTCACTTTCCACAATTCTGTCTTTAACTTTCCATCAAAGTCACATAAACTTTGTTCATGTATCTACTCTGATAGCGAAGTTAAATGTCTGTTAGCGAACTAATTAAATTACGATTAATTGTTCGTGATACACCACATAAGTACATTGAGATCGGAACTTTTAATTATGGATAGGTAGGGCTTCATTATTAAGAGCTGGTTTTATTTCTTTGTTTACGAGCTTTACTTTTCCCATCATTAACATTTTTTATACAGATGCAGGAGCAGGATTAAGACCAATTGAATTCGTTATTTTTCTTGTTTTTTTCGTTCCTTCAAACAATTTTCCAAGAAATTTTACAATATTTCCCTACGTATATCATCATCATCTGCCTAGCCTTTTCCCAACTATGTTGGGGTCGGCTTCCAGTCTAACCGGATGCAGCTGAAAACCAGTATTTTACATGGAGCGACTGCCTATCTGACCTCCACAACCCAGTTAATGGGTAATACGATACCCCTTGGTAAGACTGGTTGTCAGACTTTCGGGCTTCTGACTACCCGTAACGACTGTCAAAGATCCACGAATGACAGCCGGGACCAACGGCTTAACGTGCTTCCCGAGGCACGGAGGGGTCTCGGTATGTAAAGATGGTCACCCATCCACAGACCAACCGCGGCAAGCGTAGCTTAACCTGACCGATCGACCTGTGCGGCTGTTATTATTTAGTCACGGGCCCCTACGTATATTTAAAGTAATATTATAAAGACAAACTTGTTTTTATGTTTATTCGTTTGTTATGCTTTCACGCTTAAACGGCTCAACGGATTTGGGTGAAATTTGGCACATGGGTAAACTATGAATTGAAGAAGGACAAAAGCTACTTTTCATCGTATCATAGTTGACGGTTTAATTCACTCAATATCAAATCAAACACCCTATAAATCTGTTAACAGTTCAAAAGCTGATTTGCTTGTTGTTGCGTAGGGCTCACCAGTCATCAAAATAGAATCTTAATATTACTGACTGCTATGCTTTGATTGCATGCTGTCAATCTACCATATATAATCTACCATTTCATTTCATAAAAAAAAAACAATAATTTCAGTATTTAAGTATAATAAACTGCAATTAAAATTAACTAGTCTAATAGTAAATTCAACCAGCGCAATTCATTGAAGGCATATAGGCGAATTGATCGGGTCGCTTATATCTATAAGAAGGTAAAAAAGTGTGTAAATTAAATATAATGAGCGATAAGTTACGATCTGTGAGTATCGGCAGCGGTAGCCGCCAACTGTGGCGATTATCAGTGTATAATCAGTACGCATGTAGGTACTACTGAACTTAAGAGAAAACTGGGATAAAGAGTCTCTTTCTACTCCTTCTTCGCTATAAATAACTCATCTACCTAGCCTTTTCCCAACTATTTTGGGGTCAGCTTTCAGTCTAACCGAATGCAGCTGAATACCAGTATTTTACACGGAGTGAATGCCTATCTGACCTCCACAATCCAGTTACTGGTAAGACTGGTTGTCAGACTTTCGCTTCTGGCGACCAATAACAACTGTTAAAGATCCACGAATTACAGCCGGGACCAACGGGTTTACATGCTTTCCGAGGCACGGAAGGGGTCTTGGTAGCATCTTGGTATGTAAAGATGGTCACCCATCCACGGACCAACCGTGGCAAGCGTAGCTTAACCGGATCGATAGACCCGTGCAGCTGATACTACTTAGCAACAAGCCACCCCTCACTATAAATAACATTCGCAAAAAAAGAGAAAAGTAAAGTTTTAAGTATAATACATAAAATATTTTTACACTTGTGTTATGAGCAATCAAGTTGTATATTATTGACATGTTATTATACGTACATAGTAGATTCTTCTCGTAATACGAGAACAATGTAACATTATGGGCTCATAAAAGAGAAGGACACAAAAGGTAGTTGACAGGAAATTAAAATCGTTTTACTTAAAAGCTATGTTTAATTGCTTTCATTTATCACTGCTGTTTTAGAGTTGATGAAGATTTTTACTGTCGCGCTTTTTTTGTTTTTTTTTTTTCAAAATGGCGGCCACGTATTACCCCGTAAAGTGTCACATTTCCTAGATATTAACGATCAAAGTTGACCTTCATTCTTAGATTTGTGAGAGACAAATCATGTTTATAATTTATTTTCTATAGGAAAAATGAAAACTTCAGTCTTGAGAATTACCTACTTTAATATAAAAGAAACCTTAAGCGATAAATTCTCTTAACTAAATGGTGGCCATTTTTCAATTGGTAAAGAAAGCAACTGCAATTCAAGATCCAATTTAGATCTACTTAACAATAATAGAGAATACTTACTCTGTGAACTAACTTCATTTAATCGTTTTTGTAATCAGCATTTTATATATGCAATAAAATTCTAAAGAATTTAAATGACTATTATTTGATTTCAACGAAGATTAGGTTATTTGCATGTAAGTACCAGAAATATAATGCATACAATTTACATTTAATAAAAAACTAATTTGCACCTTCCTAAAAGGGTAGTGCGGTAAATAAGGCCACACCCCTAAACTTAAACGTCGTTCCATAAAAAAGAATGCGACATTTTTTTAATTATGAGCTTTGTTTGGCCTCTCCTCTGACATGTCAAGTACGATGACACTTTGACATGTCGCGTTCATCCAGAATCTCAGAATAATGACACCTGGAACTGGGGGCTTACCGCTAGCTCTTATAGCAGGGCAGAAGTTGACCTGCACTGCTATTTTGGTCTATGACTAAGTACAAAAAAGCAGTGCAGTTCAACTTCTGCCCCCTGGAAGCCCCCTGTTTCTGAAAATGAAAGCCACTTTAACAGTGATAACATTAGGTATGTTAACGATCTTTCAAGAGAGCCTGAAGAGGCTTATTTCAAACCTACACTAATAATATAAAGTGACTTTTCGGGTCACTAGAGTAGGTAATAGAAGTTTGACTTTCATTTTGACTTTGACTTGATTGTTCTCTGAACACCCATTACAGCTCTAGGAAAATTGCTCAAAAAAAAAAAGATCTTTTTCTGCAACAACATACATAGATCGTGTTTAGTTTCCGTGGTTACACTTGAAGCTTCTTCTCATTACTACGTTAAGTCCAGAATCGGACGCGCAGCCCGCAGCCGGTGCTGGTCCGGCCACGGTTGGCATGGACGTAAATAGCGCGGTCGACGACCGGCCTCCGCGCGGCCTTCACTTTACCGCACGCTCGCACGCCAGCCGACCGGCGACCCAGCCGTCATCGCCTGCGAGACAGGGTACTCACGTAGGGTTGCTCAATTTATTTATTTATTTAGGATGTCCAACAAAAGATATAGATAAGACATGTGATATAAATAATGGGCAACATCATATTTTCTCATAGAGGGCGACAAAGATCTTTTGGCGCCTGAATGACGTTGACAGGAGAGACGTTGTTGGTAAACATTTGAGAAATTGTTACAGAAATTATATGAACAAAATAAGATGGCGGCGTTAGTTCCGATTTTGGCCACGCACCAAAAGACCTTTGTCGTGTTTTAGCTCTGCAAGTAAGTAGTCAGATTGATGGCAGTTCTTTTTTTTTTGTTTTGTATTGTCGAGTTAGGTATTATAGTTTATGTTTTAATAGGTCAAAGGCCATTAAGAAGCTATCCGTACACAATGTCAAAGTTTGCGTAGAAATGAAAGCTTAAAGTAAGAAAGATATTTTTTTTGGCTTGTCAGCATTACCTATCTGCCTATCTTCGATATATGTAGGCAAGTACGTCACTTTAGAAAAATTCTTGAAATAAGAAAAAAAAAACTCAGAAAATATATCAGATCTGCCTTTTCCAGAATTATGTAAATATTTAGAAGTTGGTCATCCCTAATCCTGGCGCCACAACTATTGTTTTGGCCTATGCTAAAAAGAGAGCCGTAAAATCACTGCAAAAAGATATGTACATCTCTTTTTAACTTGTTGAAAGCATGCAATTTGTAAAAAGCATTACAGCAGCGGTTGGACAAATCGACGCATATTTCTTTAGCAAATGAACTTTAATGGCGTTTGATGTATTGGTTGTTTTGACTTGATATTATGATGGCTTTTGTCAGTTTGATGAAAATATGACTCCAAATACAAAACATCACGACTGTAATCCCCAAAGGGTTAGGCAGGGATGTACCTAAAGTACCTACACGCAACTTTCGCTAGTTATGTTTAAGTCCCATGTCATAAGGGGTGCGCTTTCTGTCATCAACCAGGCACAAGCTAGGAGCCGCTACTGAGAAATTCCTGGTGAAAAAAAACCAATAACACTTTGCCCGACCTGGGAATCGAACCCAGGACCTCATGCACAGCAGTAGCGCTTGCGACCACTAGACCAACGAGTTAGTCAACTCTAAATACACATACATTTTTAATAACCGACGAAAAATTTCGTACGCTATGGGGTCTAAACTCATGTGCTGAATTCATGGTTACATAGTTTGCGCGTAGATGTCCCTGCCACCCTGTATAACCAATAAACCACAATTCTATTGCCAGATCTACTAGACAAGAAAAAGGCTTAATAAAACTCCTAAACCGCGTTCCCAATCACAGATTTCTAAAAAACTTTCCAGATCGATGGACGCCAACTAAATTAAGAAAAAAGAAAAGGAAGCCTCCCCCCCCCCCCCCCGTCTAGCGTCCCCTAGCAACGACGGCTGCATTGTAAATAATTTTAATCTAATTTAATCTCACTTTACGTCGTTAAGTTGCGCTTGAATAATTGTATTGATACCGAGAAGGGCTCGGATAGGTCCTCGGCACAGACTAGATAGTGTCTACAGAAGATAAGCTACATAAAACGAGCCTAAACAGGCGCACGCACACTTAGACGCGTTTACTACTACTATGTGTATAGTTGACTTCGTAATTGGTTTACCATCCTAAGATTTAATGTCCCTTGCACGTTGGACGTCGTGGGTTCGAACCCTAGCAGACGCTTTACTTATTGTAAAGTATTTCATCACTGCTGCTCTCAAAACGGCGAAGGATAACATTGTGAGGAAACCGGTATTTTCTAGAACTAAACATTTGAAGATATTTGTGACATCAACCGGCCCGCATTGGGCCCGCGTGGTGGATTACGGCCCACTCCCTCTTACAGGAGGAGGCCTGTGATTATGCATGTCATTAAATGACAAGGGACAAGGTTTAATTTTGCTTTCAAGAGGAGTGTTTTTCAAAAGTGGCAACGAGCGCCAGTCGCGAGTACGCTTGCACTCGCTGTACGCGTGTGTCTATGTGTGCGGGCATTTCCGCTCGTTGTATGAAACCCTCCTTCTGTACCTACCTATTCTGTGCCTTAGGGTACATGCACCCACTTTTATTTCCACGACCCGTTTATATGGTAATTGAATCGCAAGCGCATGTAAACACTGAGGATATTAAAAACTGACATCGTAAATTTGCTGGTCGCTTATATACGAACAACGTTTGTAGTAAAGCTATGAATGTAAATAATAGTTTCAACACCTTGCCTATAATACAGGGTGAGTTGCTAGACCAACACTAGAAAGAAAACTGAAAGAAGAAAAAAAAGGATGTCTGTCGTTTTATAAAGTGCAATTCTATTACGGATGTAAAAATTGGTTTCGTTGAGTGAAATCTAATCGACTCAATATAATATGCTTCAGTAAAAGTCACGACTAATTGAAATAAAAACTTTTTGTGAAAAAAATTAAACCGCCGATAAAACTGAAAAGCAAAAAATAATAAACCTTTTTTCGGCGGTTTAATTTTTTTGTTAAAAAGTTTTTATTTTATAATTTTTTGTGGCTATAATCTACTAATTGTTTGCCAAAAGGCAGGCATATGTGGCACTGAGTAGAGTAATAATACACAACTCAGCATTAAAATCTGTGAGTGAACAATACATCACCCCTATTTTCCCACCCTTAGGGTTGGATTTTTTTTCCAAATTTATATGGAACCAACTTTGGGGTATACCCTTTACAATAAACAAAAATTATCAAAATCGGACTACTCTGTAAAAAGTTATGCGTGGTCATAGATTAAAAAAAAAAATGTACGCGTCCACTTGAGAACCTCCTTGGTTTTTTTTCGTCGGTTAAAAACTGTTAATATCGATTAGTTAATACCTATCGAGGCCCAGGAAATATCGGGTGTTACATTAGGGTACTGGACATAGGGTCTCTCTCAAGTTACCTTAAAGTGAGTCTGTCTTAACAATCTTTTTAAGATATTCAAGCTACCGTCGCTGACATCATAATTGATCGTAACTAAGATAGTCACCCAGAGTGCACTGAAGTCTGCTAGCATACAGACACAGTCTATATACATATATTAAAACAATCCCATGAAAATAAATAAAACCATTCTCAGAAAACACACGATATTCACTGTAACACCAACTTTGTTCCATTACCCTAATCCCTCCTCTCTTAGCTTCCAACGATAATACGGATTAATAAAAAATTACCTCTCGCAAATAGGAATCCCAGTTTAACTTACTACTTCCCAATTCGGACGTGTTAAGATAAGATTGCAAGTATTTGCACATCTCTTGTGACGTGAAAGTAATGTCTGCTGATTTTTTACGAGGATATTAGTCTGTGAGACTATTTATAACCTCAGCAATGGTGCTGAGTTCTGTGAGAAAATTAGAGGGCTGCAGAGATTATTTGTAGATGCACTGCACTTACAGTGATCAAGAACAAACAAATAAAATTAGAAGTTTCTCGAGTGAGCTCGTAAAGTGAAGTAATTATACATAATAAATGTGTTCTACCTTATTTTCGATCACGCCTTTAAAACTTAATTTTCTTGTAATAAAAACAGAACTATTATTACAAATAATTCAAAAGAAACTATGACGTATAATAATATTATTACAGTTCCATTTTAGCAAGCATTTAAATTAATTTTAATTACTATTTCGACAAAATAGTCAGTATAGGAACCAAATCTACGAAATTAATTTCAACTGCTACGCCGTAGCTTCGCCGCTACACAAAGAGGACCGCCTACGACCAAAATGCTCTTAGAAACATAAATTAATGATCTGTTTTACAATAGACCGGTCATTTTGTTGTGGCTGCTAATCTCCCGTTATTACATGGTGTAACCACGTTCTGAGTAGACTAGACTTTTCAACTTCTCTGCGGCCCAGTAATTGTATAAATACAATTTATGAGTGCCATACTTCAAGTTGGTTCTGATGTAATGTTAATTGCACCGACTAATTAACAATGACATGCAATAGTCGTAACAATTTTAATAATAGGTACACCACGACACAGAAGTGGTGTGTTGTTTGTCGGTTGTGCGCTGATGGGATGTGAAAAATTAAAGGTTTTGTCGTGTGTGTATCGTTTGTAACTTAAATAATGGATGTAGTAAGCCCTAAGTGTTAGCGACGTGGGTCGTCTGTACTATTTAAGGTTGTTATGATTTTAAATAGCATCCTGTCATAAATAGGTTTCAATTAAAAAGAGCCATCATCATCCACAGCCCGACTTTACCCACAGCTGGGCACGGGCCTCTCGTTTCTCGTGCCAATTCCCACGCTCCTGTGCCAGCCTCATCCAGGTCAAACAGAGTCTATTCACTCAAATTCATATCAAGATATACAATATTTTTCGAAAGAATTTGTAATCGGGATAATATGTAGACTAGTATATAACGCGACCAATCTATCTATAGGTACTATATAGTATTATAGTCTGCCTGTTAATTTTTCACGCCTTAACGGACTGAACGGATTTGGTAAACAGATTGACCATGATCTGGAATTAGATTATTTTTATCTCGGTAATATTTATGTACATTTCCATCCATAAGCTAGTAAATTATATTGCTTGCACTAATAAAAAGTATTCTTAATTAAATCAGCATTAGACTTAAAATACCCAGAATCTTACATCCAGCCGATCTATTCTATAAAAATCTCACCGTGAAAGTTAGGTGAAGTGAGCTTAGAGTGAGCTGTCAATAGTGTCAATCCCTAGCATTAGTTGGAACGACATCTCACTCCACGGTCACTTCACTTAAGTTTTCACGGTGAGATGGTTACAGAATCGCACTGCTGTTCAGTTCTCACTTAATTAATTAGGCTCAAAGTATAGCAAACCAGATCAAACATAGTTTATCTAAACTAGAAGAAACCTAACATTTATGTCAGTAGTAAAGTCTGCGGCACTTACGCGGTATCCCTCGTTAGCCGTGTGATGAGTGCTTCCTTCACAGAAAACTCGTTATCTCGGAAATATGTATGCGTAGGTATAAAAATTGCATCATAACCTGTTTATGTTCAACATGGAATCGGTGGAGATCAAATTAAGAGGTTGATTTATTGCAACAGCATGTATAATATGAACAAGGTGCGTTTTGCACCATGTCATGTACACACGACAAAATATCAAGCTAAACATTTTGCAGTTTCAGCTAACCTCGCTTTTCGTACAAAGAGGAGTTAGCTTATATTGGGAATGTATAGCTTGATATGTCGAAAACACGTCGCACCGTTCGAAATTCGTCATAATAAACTATAGTGTGTACTAATGTTTAATGGTTTTTTTACGCACTTTCCTTTGATATAGTAATTGTCGATAACTCCAAGATCTTAGTAGAATGCGACTTATGAATACGTCTTTATTTATAACCTGCAATGCTTTCTGCATAAAACCTCAACTCACTTTCAAATGCGGTGCTTTTACGAACACAAATCTGTTGAAGCTTTTATGGATACTTCAAGGTATAATAAAACATGAGGAAAGCAATACAAGGCGCATAATAATACCTGTTTTTATCTTCAGTAAGTGTCATTTTACAGGGCATGTCTATTTCTAGACGCGCTCTCGGAAACATTTTCGAGTGGTTATCTTTTCCGGAAACTGTAAGTGCGGTTGAAATGGTGTAAGCTCATAACAGAATAGCTGCCTTTACTAGACGCCTACATACTCCTAAATATAAGTAATATGGAAAACGGATGTTCAGGGAGGCATCGACGCGCAACCTGTTATCATGGATTCAGTACATGATTCTAACTAAACTCCCAGCATTTAATATCATCAACGGTTATTTAAAAAAAAAAAGCTGTTCTATACATTTTGACCACGCAGGTATTGATTGCATTTTTCCATAAAACAGTAGTTTTTTTTTTTTTGATAACTGACGAAAAATATCTACGCTAGAGGGCTTAGAATTTGCCCAATTCATGGTTTCAGTTTGCGCGTCGATATCCCTGATATCGACGCGCAAACAGAAACCACCCTGTATAAAACAATAAAGGTAATATAATCATATTCTATACTTTGGCCTGTATCATCTTTTTATGACATGATTATTACTTGTGAATACCAACTCAAAATCTATGACTCGACAATTTCTTACATTACAAGCACTATCAGTCTATCACTGTAGCTCTGAAATTACAGATAGAATACTAGAAAAAGACTTAAAAATGGTGGAATATCTCTGCCGAGGGTATTGGAAGCCGTCTGTGATTGCTATGACGCAAATTGTCGACGTAACCGAAGATTATTTTAATCGCTCGGTGGGAATCCTCGATGAAACTGAATTACTACAGGCTAAGTATTACTCGTACTTGTTTGATTTCTGCGCCTTTGGGAAATGTGCCGTATTCTGGCGTAGTGATAAAGTGCTTAAAACTAGAATTTTAATTAATAGACGTTCGAGTTACGGGTCAGGGGCTCGTGGCTATATAATAACAACCGCACGGGACGATCGATCGGTCCCGTGCACACCCGTGACAGTCGTTACTGGTAGTCAGAACTTCAGAAGCACCAAAGGCAGACAACCAGTCTTACCAAGAGGCATCGTGTTACCCAGTAACTGGTTTGTGGAGGTCAGATAGGCAGTCGCTCTATGTAAAATACTGGTATTCAGCTCCATCTGGTTAGACTGGAAGCTGACCCCAACATAGTTGGGAAACGTTAGAGCTATGCTCTCTTGAATTTGTAATATACCTACGTAAAACTTTTTAATGTATTCTGAATTTTGATCATCTTTGGTCCTAAAGTATGACCTACATGTATTTGTTCTGAGTCTGGGTGTTTTTCTATCTATAATATGTATGTATTTACAAAAAAAAAAAAAAATGTATACATGTAGTTTATCAGCCATCTTGTTACCATAACACAAGCATTAGGTTGCTTAGCTTGGGACTAGATGGCGCTGTGTGAAATGTCCAAGGATATTATTATTATTATTATTATTAAAGTAAGACGCAGCTTTCATTATTAATTGGTATTTGGTACACCAATTGAAAAAAAAATCTCTTTGTTTTTAGGTATAAACGGTGGTAAAGTTGTAGCGATATATAGCTTTTCAATTTCCGTCTTTTTTGTCACCGAATAGGCACAATTAAGTGATATTAAATGAAATTGTTTATTCTGTAAATTAAAAAATAAGCTAGATGTAGTCATCATTTCCTATCTGACTACCCCGTAGAAGAAATGGTACAACAAACTCAAGGGTCAAGTCTCTTTTAAAGTCCAGACATAATCTTGGTCAGATCATGTGAAGACAATGTAGATTGTCTAAAATTGTCTTTTGAGGAAAGAACAACACAGATTTAAGTAGGCCAGTCCAGTCAGTGCAAGCATTTGTCAGTAATCGTGTAGCCCAACTCAGAACCTGAGGTCAATTCAGAAATAGTAATAAAATAGAGATCTGAGTTAAATGTAC
This sequence comes from Apamea anceps, assembly GCA_951799955.1. Taxonomy (NCBI): domain Eukaryota; kingdom Metazoa; phylum Arthropoda; class Insecta; order Lepidoptera; family Noctuidae; genus Apamea; species Apamea anceps. The sequence continues at coordinate 15,846,941 of OX637507.1, read as the reverse complement.
CAAACCTAAGTTGCATTGGACAGAGCTGAAGGTATATAAAGATGTTTTGACTGCGATGGGTCAATGCACGACGGGCAACTATAACTATGGTTGGTTACATTATCATAAAAAAAAAAATCCTCTAGAATGTACATACCATCTGATAAATTTCGAAAACTGTGCTCATTTTTTATTTGCCACAGATCATAAAATAAAACCATACTTACGCACGCTTTTCCACTAAAATATTTGTACACTGTAGAGCCATAACATTAATTAACGACACGCTAATTAATTTTTATCTTTGCGCTAACAGACACACTCATAAGACTAATTAGGTACGAATTTTATTTAAAAATGAAAGTTTTCATTAATTAATTTGCGAAAAAGTTCGCTCGACGCAAATTAGCCAATTTGTTTGAAAAATATTTGAAAGTTAACCTGGCAGTGACATTTATAATTTTGTTTACTCAAGTTACGTAGCATTAGTAAATATTGTTTTGTAAAAATATCTCGACCATTGATCATCACCTGCCTAACCTTTTCCCAACTATCTTGGGGTCGACATCCAGTCTAGCCGGAAGCAGCTGAATACTAGAATTTTACATGGAGCGACTGCCTATCTGACCTCCATAACCCAGTTACTGGGTAGGTAATACGATACCCCTTGGTAAGACTGTTTTTGGGCTTCTGACGACCCGTAGCGACTGCCAAAGATCCACGAATGACCGCCGGGACCAACGGTTTAACATCCTTTCCGAAGCACGAAGGGGTCTTGGTATGTAAATATGGTCATCCATCCACGGACCAACCGTGGCACGCTTAGCTTGACCTGATAGATCGCCCCGTGTGGCTGTTATTACTTAGTCACCAGCTCCTATAGCTCGACCATTGATCTTCCTAAAAAACCATGTCGACTTTTTTGTGTTCTCAGTTCTCACAAAGCCAGCACATTAAATAATTGGATCATAATATTATCTACTTACCTAACAATTAATCAGATAATTATACTTTTATATTCAATCAAGTTAATGACTAGTTATCGGCTGATCCCTTACGAACACTAAAGTATACAGTTTCCCACTACAATCTTCACTTATTCGTAACAAAACTTTATCCAGCAACCTATAATTAACCATCATAATAATTATCATTTTAATCGGCAAGTCATTGACCCTACACAGCTTCTTGACTGCAAGTGCAACATTGCACAATGTGCGGGTGAGACTGCTAGACCTCGTGATCGCAATGACAGGGATGAGTCAGCTTATCCCGCCTCTAATAACCCACTTAGACCAACTGAGATTGATGGTTACGTAACTAATTCAATGATAGAAACGGATCATGGGAGAATGGGACTGAGGAATGTTTGATATCAGATTCATAAAAGACTAATTAAAGAATTTAATTTAGTAAGAAGATTGTTGAATTATCATTGATAAGATACATCTAAACATTGCCTAGTTAACCAAGTTCGTTGACATTATGATTTATATTTTTCACCCCTTTGACTTATAATTATTTTAGATTTAACTATTAATATTTTGACATTAAAAATAATGCATTTCTGATAAATCTTAACCAGTCTGCATGTCCATAGCTTTTAATATTTCTACACCAGCAATGGTATTATGTGTGAAACAATGTTTAATGTAAGACCTCATTGTACCATAATACTGAGAAATAAATAAATACAAATACAAGAAACGTCAATTGAAACTTGAAAGAAACTGGAGCTTATAGCTTTCATGCAAAAAGTCAAAAACATAACTAAATATATATTAATTTGTATCACCACAACCGCAAATCAAATTGCAATTTGTTTAATCAATACAATGAACAGTTATACACATTCTAGTGAAAGCGAAACCGAAATTCTGTAAAAGAAGCAAGAAACCAATTTGGTAAAAAACGACTGTTACAATGGTAACATAATCGGCGGTCGGGTGCGCGGGCGACGGACGGCGGCGCGCGACGTCTCGCCGACAGCCGTGACAATTAAGTTAGGTTTTTTAATGACTTTTTTACAGGTCCAATAAATTGTGCACTTTTTACTTGGAAGAAAGTGGTTGAAAAACGTTCATTATGTTAGCGAGCTTTTGTGGGAGCCGTTACGCTTGTTGCCATATAATGAGCGCCGGCGTCCGGTTCGTTACCGGCTCTGTGCATATTTAATCAGCATCTGTGTCTGTTCAATTTATAGGACAGTTGGACTTCGGGTCAGTGGTTTTAAAGACATCATTACACATCTCCTGAAAAACCTAATAAGAGCAAAAGTGTGGAGAAGCATCTGTTTGTAGTGTTAAAAGTGGCACGGAAAAGGTTCATGTTGTTAGTCACGTCATCGTGATTGGTCTTCAACTTTCATTTCTTTCTCAACAATTTTTTAGTACTTATTTTATAGCTAAACAAGCAAATAATGACGTCACTAGACATTACTGAGCGTGAAAATTGGTTCACAGAACTATGAGACGGCAAAAGTAGTCCAAACCGCATTAGGTATGACTCTAGGAGTTTGCTGACTTATTGCATTCGACTGGTATGCTCTTTTACCCGGTGATCAGCGAGAAAGTTACCACATACATCACTAGTGTCAAAACAAGCCACCCAGGGAGAAATTGCGGATAAAAGCCAGGTGGAAAAAGCTATACATCATTGGCTAGCCTTGTCGCGGACATAATAACACCCTTGGCGGCCACAAACAAAGAGCATGAAGCGAAATAGTCCTAACGCAATACCGGTGTACATTGTCCTTACACTCGCATAGATTAAAACCATGCAACCCCGCCTCTCTATGTAACGGGCTACAGGGCGTGTTGGGACATCTCTAGAACGCCATTGTTACGTCACACTTTGATTTATACCCCAAGGTTCCGAAGGCCTGACAACTCTATACCGTGAACACACTCGTAAATATTTCCCGTAATAAAAATAAAATAAGTAGAAAATTGAAAGAGGTAGTGTTGCTACAAAATATTACGCGGCTTTTGAATTGCTATTATGTTGCTACGCAACTCTGTGTCTTTATAACACAACTGCGGAATTAAATGGACGTTTGCAACTGTTGTCAGTGTCGTGAAATATCGCAGCAAACGAACTAGACTCAACGTTTTCATTCTAAGATTACTTTGTAGTTTGTACCTACATCAATGAATATTCAATGAAATAGACCAATCCATAAATCAGTGGTTGAACTAGGCAACCAATTAGCTTTATGCATTTATCTAGGAGAAAGATCTTCAATTAAAACTAACCATATAGACAATCACACGTAGGTACTGTAATTTATATCATAAATAAACAATCATAAGTCACAGTTTTCAAATATATTTCACCGTTAGCTCCTTATACGGTCACAGTTAAGGTCGCGTACCTATTAGCATAGCTTCATAAAAGCTTTAATACGGGCACAGATTGGTTCTGAAGGTACCTATAGTTTTAATAGGTAGCCATGTCCTGTAATGATTTAATTTGGGAAAGTACCTACTTATGCTTTGATACATTTCTACTTTAAAAGTTATTAATCCTAGCATAACCGACCAATTGAATGAAATAAAAATAGTTTATTTAAAATATATTATCTATATCTATACTTATAATAAATCTGTAGAAGTGAAAATTCTGTACATTGAAAATATCAAAAAAATAAATGGCAGGGGGTGTTACTAGACCGACACCGAACCCAAAAATGTGATTACAAAAATTTTTGTCTGTCTGTCTGTCTGTCTGTCTGTTTGTTCAGGCATCACGCAAAAACTGCCGGTTCGATTACGATGAAACTTGGTATAATTATTCTTTAATATCCTGGGCACCACACTGGGTACTTTTTATCCCGGAAAAGTATATACAATAAAAAACAAACTTAATTTTGCGGTTCGATCCCTATACCCGATTACTGCACCAACCGCAAATAATAAGTTTGTCGTAGGTTAAGTCACCCGCAATGGAGTTCATTTTTATTCCTTTTAGTTTTTAGAGTTATTTAGGTTTATTTTTATATAAGTCGTAGGTATAGATTTTAATTTTAAAGTATAGGTAGTATATTTGATAGTGTACGTAGTGACCGTAGGTTATTTTATAATACTGTTAGGTAGGATTAGTCATTCGTATAGATATTAGTTTTTAGGGATTTTGCTTATTTATTGAGTTTGGATTAGTTATCATCAGAAATAGGTTTATTTAGGTAGGTAGGTATTTAATTTTCTGTTATTGATTTTTTTTTTTTTAGATATCATTTAGGTAGATATCTTAATCACCACTAATGAGACACAATTGGTTTTCTATTGTAATTAGCCACAAAAGGCCCGTGAGATAGATGGCAGTCTGGGGAAGCACATAGGTACATTTTATCCTGTTATCACGTTCCCGTAGGATAATTTCCGACATCCACGCGGGCGAAGCCGCGGGCAGAAGCTAGTTTACAATAAAGTAAGTAAAGTTGTGCTGTTGTTGTGTTTCAGCCAATACCTGATCTAAAATAACTTAACATCTTAATGTAATCATAAGAATCAGCGCCCACCCTCGATATCATTGTAACCTATGTTATTGTGCCTCGCTTATAGAATAATTTAAAACGAATGAGAAAAACATCTTGCAGCTAATTGAAAAAGTCATTGCTTTTGTTTAACCGGAAAAATCAGATTATCTTTGAACAAACCCACGAGGGTCATCATTATGCCCCACATTTACTCCACCGACACTCTTTTGAATGATAAATGTCTTATTTCCTGTACAATCCTTCAAAATCAAACAAGGCAATCTAAGATTAAATAGCTGGTACATAATTAATTAGGATGCCATTTATTTAATCTCGGCTAGATTACAAGCCATCAATTCAAAGTTTTCAATCCATTGATGCCTGCGGGGCAAGCAGGGGTATACACTAAAGAGTGAATGCTATCGGGCATCAAGTAGAAAATTAATCGCGTCTAGTTTCTATTAGGACCTCTGTTCATGGTAGAAACGATAAATTATTAAAGATATTGAGTACACTATTTGAATAACTGCAATTCAATTTGCAATATAAGTATGTTACACAGTACAGTCACGAGCAAAAGTACGTATACACTCGGCTTTATTCAAAAGCGATTAACTCCTTTATTTTTTTATTAAATTTTTGTGTTTACGAACATAGCATTTTCGAACCCGTAGGTTTATTTTATATGTCATATTTCAACGTTGCATTCGTTATTTCACGAAAAAATCGCAATTGAAAGTTGCCTAGTGTTGACATATTGGTGCTCGTGACTGTTCCTACCTAGGAGCGACTCACCTGCTCACAGGTAGGTACTGTACTTCCTAATTCTTAAGTTAATTCTCTTCTAAAGTTTATTTCTCTCTACAGTCTTGAGAAAAGTTTTCCTGAAAGAAAATTGCTCTATTGAAAAACTATACCACATTACTTTCGCGTGGTCATGAATGCAGGTGCAAATCTTCAATTGTTTGACACTAATCTGTTCTATACCAGGAGCGTCATGCCATTATTAATTACCGATATCAATAGTCGAATCATTAATCAGCCGAACAAAACAAAATACGATTAATTGTATCGATGCTCATTTATTTAATTCGAATGCTCTCAAGAACAATGGACATTCATTTTATAATCTAACTAGTTATTGCTCGCGGCTTCGCCCGCGTGGAGGTCGGAAATTATCTAATGGGAGCGCACTACAGGGGTTAAAAATTACCTATGAATTAAACCAGGTAATTGTCTACTTGTGTGCAAATTGTCACCGAAATCCGTTCAGCCGTTTAGAGCCGTTTAAAGTAACAGACCGAGAGACAGACAGATTTACTATCCCATTTATAATATTACTATGGATTCTATCCGTATCATTTCAGACCGCGAGTAATGTGCGCGAGGGAAATAATCGACTCTTGCGCAGCGGTTATTACGCGCGGCTTAATCGGCGCAGATTGAGACCGTTTAGTGACAGACACTATTAATCGTCACAGTGTAATTGGTGCCTGCTCTTAGAAAATTCTCGTAAAAAACATAAAATATTATTTTATGTCTGAGATTTAAATGGATATGGGGGGTTTAAACTCAGTTAATTTTACTGTTGAAGGAAAAGGATGTATGTTGGTTAGTGACAGAAATATACCATTTTATTATTCTGATTAAAAATCAACGTTCTGTTTTTTACACTACAAACAAAATTTATATACATTACTCGTATACGCAGAAAATTACTTCGGTTAAAAATAAATTATTTTCTGTATTTATTCAACACCAGCTGCGCTCCGTGGTTTCATCCGCATAAGTCTCAATCCCGTGGGAATATTAGGATAAAAAATCCTATATTCTAATTCAGGTCATGGTCTACCTATGTGTAAAATTTTATCCAAATCCGTTCGGCCATTTTAGCGTGAAAGCGTAACAAAGAAACATACAAAAAATGAAATCTTTTCTTTTCATATTATTAGTTTAGCTTCCATAAAATTATTAAGATCTGACCTCGAAAATTACACGTCACTATATGACATTATTATGATAAATGGATTAATAATGAATCTCTTGAATTATTAAATCGTTTTATCTCCGACATAATCTTATCTGGGCGTACAAACAGCAGCTCCTAAATTACTAAATGGACTTAAACGAACGGCGTGTCGCAGAAATTATAATAAAATCATTAATATCTATGAATCCGAGGTCTGTAGGAAGGTTTGTCAACCTACGCGGGCTCTCAGAGTTCACAACGGTCAATATATTCGTTCGGATTATAACTGTTTTGACATTGACATAAAAAACTAATCCGTATAAATTGATAAAGCACGATTAACTTGGACCTGTTTTGGCGAAAATATTGTTTGGTGTTACGTTACCGGGTTTAGAGTTCATAATATCGCTTCTTCTTCTTTTCGAGTCGATGGTACTCTTCCTCGTAATTTTTTTTAATAAAGTTTGAGCCAGGCAAAACAAAGAACTCGCAAGACGCACCGAAAATGCCTGGAAAAGTTATTGGGTCATGAAAGACCTTATAAAGGTCTACCTTCCTTTGTGCCAGAGAAGACTCAGTGACGTGTGCATACTTCTCATCCTCACATATGGTGGTGAAACACGGTCTTTGCCAAATCAGCAGAGGTCCACGCTCGAGATTTGCCAGAGGGCTATGGAACGGAGTATTCTGGGTATCAAACTAACAGACCAGGTTAGGAATACGACCATCCATTCCATCACAAAGATAACTGACGTCACTTGGAAGACTGCCACGGTAAAATGGAACTGGACTGGACACATCTGCCGCATGTCAGACGACCAATGGGCCAAACTTACGACGCAATGGGTCCCTCTTAATGGCAAGCGACATCGCGGCAGGCCCAGGCGGAGATGGCGGGATGTACTGGACTCCTTCAATAAGAACTGGTCTTTGGCGTCTTTGAGTTTTGAGAGAAGTGGAAAGAGTGTAGGTAGACCTTTGCCCAGCGGTGGGACATCACAGGCTGGTAACAATAATAATAATATTGAGGGCATCAGTGGCATTTTTAGGTTATCCAAGGTGTAGGTGAATGGACACTTAGGACACTGCAATAATTGGGGAATGGTCTGATCAGAAGCACCGCACCCGAACTGGGTGTTGGATAGGTCAGTAACCCCTACTTCGACAAATTGTGTCTGTAGCGGCCTACTTGGGTACGCAATCGATTCATTACACAATGATATCGATAAAGCTACGGTTATAAAAGAGTGGTGGCCGCCACATATCGTCCATCTTGACGGCTGTCATGAAAATGATGGCGGCGGGGTTTGAATTTACTGTGTTAAAAAACGCTATCTAGGAAAACACATCAACTTACTTTCACAAATAATAGTCTCCCGACCGATTTCGGTTATGGTGGCTAATCTCAACGGAGATTAGCCAGGATCGCAGGAGATTTTATAGTGCACAATCACAGGTGCACTCTCTGTTCCTTTACTCTCATAGTCCGATGGGACGTAATCCGACACGACCGGGGAGAGATCAGGCGCAGGACCAACGGCTTTACGTGCTTTCCGAGACACTACGAGGGTATTAAACCGCCAACTTCCAAACTCCAGACTGTTACTAAGAATTCCTAATGGAGAACTCAGTGACAGTTTGTCCGACCTGGGAATTGAACCTAGAACCCCACGCTCACCAGTCACGGCTGCAACCATAAGACCAATGGGGCTGTTAAGTGTCATAAATAACATTTCAGTGACGTCATTTGCCGGTAAATTGCTGACGATATGTAAGGGGGGTCTCTTCTAGCTTCACGAGAATTGTAATTAAGGAAAGCTCATGTAGTACTTACACTTAATGATCTTATAATTGTGATTTAATTAAGGGGTTAAGTTAACAACGCCATGTTTTTGTTGGAGGTACCTAACTTGGCGTCGGCTTCGATTACGGGCCTTAAGTGACAGAATGTTTTATTGTCACTTTCTCAAATACTTTTTATTGAACGTTCCTGACTTTAAATGAATGAAATTCACTTATCAATCTTTCAATGGAAAGTTAATATAAAACTTGATTACCTACATGAAGATGAACACAGTCACATCATCATCGTTATTTAGTAGTTTCTTCTTTTAGTTTTGATTTCATACATTACATTACATAAAGTCACGGCTTCTTCCCATGGGGGTAGTCAGAAACTACAGAACGCAACCTGCTGCGCCACTTATATACCCCTTTTGCCTCGATGGTTATACACGCACGCCGGTAGCGAGTACCCTATCTTTCTGAAGAACATTTTTTTTCGATATGGCTTCTCGCAATTCAACCTATGATGTTGTCGTCTGCTTAACCAGGCTTGCCTGTGGATGCCTCAATAAAATAAGGCCTCCAGCCAGGGCTTAAGAAACTTAAAAACTAAGCGGCTACACGCTAATGGCACCCCCTGTGGGGTACGGACCTCGACTTAGGGCGTCGCTGGGAGAGGACAGCAAGGGACAGGCTGGATCGGAATTAATTCAAGATCATTACGAATAAGATCACTAAATGTCCTCGCGTCCCCTCACGGCGTTTCCACTCACTTTGTAAATGACCAATCCATCTAAGCATACCTACTCTTTTCAATTAATCATCTAATATCATTCCCATCCATTTCTATTCCTATCTTTAGTCTTTATTTCCTGTCAATCAGAACTTGTGTCATACTCATTACAAAATGTACCTAATCACATACTCGTTAATCTATTTAAGGCTGTATCTCACTATCGTGAGTTTGTTTTGACTGACACCAAACAAAAAAACGATAACCTAAGCCGAAGTTTGGAATTCATTTATCAAAATTATGAGTGGTTACTCCGCCTCCTTGCATGCTCCGACATTATATCTATTACCGTTACTATTTTGTAATGGTGTTAAAAACTAGATGCATTGGTAGGCCGGCAGTGTGCTCATATGCTTATGGCATTTTAATGTGCAGCGTTGTGGTTGATGTACTGTGCGAAAATGCGGGGAAAAGTATTCGAAGATACTGCACAACAGAAAATGTACGTACCGCTAGAATTTAATCTAATCTAACAAATAATAAAAATGTGAACATTTGTATGTTTGGATGTTTGTTACCCTTAAAAGATGGCACATACCGGAACTCGACCAAAGGAACTGAAGTGTAGATTTGAGACTATGCACTGGAATGGCCATCAAAAAATTCCACCCTAGACCACATCTAATTATGCCTAAACATCTGATTGTAGATAAAACGGAAAAGAAAAAAAAAATGTTTGTTACTCAATCACGCTAAAATAGTTGAATGGATCGTTGTCAGAAACTTGACAGATAGAGACAAAAATTCTATATTTCATCCTGGATCGCAGACAAAGTCACGAGCAATAAACTAACCCAATGCTTGTTTAGATTACAAAACAGCAAGGAAAGAACCAATCGCGCTCATTTGTTTCTTTACTTCTCAGGAAACTTTAATCCTGCGCATTTCCATTGGACATGTTTCAATCCTATCTTTCTTCCACTTAAGTTATTTATACAACTTATTTCAACGTTATAAGCCGTCTATTAAAAGCTTTCCATCCAAGACATGTTTCAGTTATCTCAGTCATTACATCTACTAATGTTCGTTTGTAACTAAAATAAAAGAACGTATCGTAAAAAGACATTAGCATTAATGTGCTTACACCAGTTTACAGGCGCATTTGCATTGAATTCATTCCGAAAACTTTATCACTTCGGAATAATGTATATAGTCAAAGTAATGAACTGGCTCTCACCTCAGCGTCCGCTATCTCGCGATCTGAAACAGAAAACAACACAATTTAACAATAGCTTATAAGCAAGGAACCGAATAAATCGGCTAATCAGATGGAAATGAGAGAAATTACCATGCAATTAAATGTGTGTGAACTTCAAAGATATATCTAGCAGAGTGATATATTAAAGTGTAATGTTAATTTGTAGATTTGCAGTTGTGCGGTAGTTACACTTTTTGCACAGTGGCCCGCGTGGTAACGCTCCTTGCTTTTTGCGTACGCGCAAGTGCAGTTATAATGACTTCGAATGAAAACATTGTGGTCATTAATCCGGTAGCGACTTGCTAATTCGCATTTTATTCGGTCAGTTTAATTTCAAGGCCAAATGGCATCAGGATAACTTCGTCAGGTTACCTTAAACAGAGCGGATTATGAATCGCTTAGCGTGGATTTAAAAATAAATGTTCGCGTGCGTGTAATAATTACAGCTTAATTACAATTATCTGCTTAATATCGTGTCTTCGATATCGTTATTTTAATCGATCGAACAGTTGTCTCCGCATAGCAGATTTAATTAAGCAGCATCGGTTTGAAGATGTTGATAGTATCCATTTCATAATTACGTGCATACTGCACACGAACATTTCTGTATTGAGCACGAATAAAATTATACCTAGACTAGTCTCCCATCTTGACACAATTTACACCATTCTAGGTCACATACTCTAGAAAATTCACGGCCAATAAAATTCTATGAATTGTTCGTGCGAACGTGTGAGCTTGAACGATGTCACACATTATCGATTCCGCACATGTGTGGCACCAGACACCTCACACTAGTTAATAATATCGCTCACAAAAAGCTGCTCATTAATATTGGTTGTAGGTAATTTCACCTTCGTGACTTTTCTATGATTTACACCGTAATATTTCACAATACAAGTGACGTTTTAATTGGACTCACTTGTTTGTTCCGTGGCGCGGTCGACACAGTAGGCGGGGAACATTCGCACCCGACCCTCAACACTCAACTATGCTGATTTATCGAGTTTTATCGAGCAGACTAACGGACCTTCGAAATGCTGCCTCCGAGGGCTCGATAAATTATCAACTATAATAACATAATTCGGATATTTATCTCACGTCCAGCTCCCGGCCTATTAAATATTCAACTCTCTCATAAAAAAAAAATTAACGCTATTTATATCGTTCGTAGTAAGCAATAGTGATATGTCGTGAGAAATAAAATTAGATGCATCAAGATGTAATTTAAAACTGTGAGAGTAATAAATTTTGATCTTGTTAGAGAACCGTTTTTATGATTTATGAACAAGAGATTATATAAGTTAATAAGAACATTTATTAAGACAAGTGCAGTTTTAGCTACCAACTGGAGGATTAATTAATTATGATTAACAAATACGAGGAAATAACATGTTACGCTGGTCTCTACTATCGGTACCGGTAATAAATCTGGCACAAAAAACGTTACCAGCAATGTATAGCGTACGGGGCCTTACACACAACACGACCAAGTCATGCTGATCCAACTACAGAAAAACTTCATAAAATTGTTTTTATCTAACCATCTGCCGACGTTAGTGGTCGCGTGTGCAATCTGATACCGATGAGCAATGAAAACAGATCAATTAAATCCTCGATTAATATTTATCAACAGTTTTTTTGCACGAGAATACGTAACCAGTCAAAAGTAGTTCGGAAAGATGATGTATCATATTTGCTGAAGTGTACCATAGCTACTTTTTATTATTCAGCTTCAGCCGGCGACTTTGTCCGAGTGAAATTTCTTGTTCCGTCGACCCATCGTTCCTCGACCCGTTTTCGCTTGGCGTACTTTATTTTTGCTCGGCTCCTAAGGTACGATAGGACCCTAGCGTGATGTTAAAGAACCTATAACCTTCATCAATGTTTCAAATTCGACTGATAGTTCCAGAGATTGGCGCGTTCAAAAAAACAAACAAAAAAACAGACTCTTCAAGAACTTCAGCAACTACTATTTTTTATTATTTTTACCTACTGTAATGATAATAATGCAATGGTTCTATCGATACTGTAAAGATCTAAATCCATTCAGTCGTTTAGAAGTTACAGTGGAATAAAGAAAGTCACATACATACATACACGAACCTGCAGAATCATAACACTTCTTTTTTTGCCCAACCAAAAGTGAGATGATTTTTGCGAATTCCGCGTCCACTTTCGCTCAAAGCTATTATAAAACATACAATCATAATTTAAATGTATGTAAGTACTCAGGTTGAACAATGAAAACTCTTTCTACAGGAAGTGCCCGATGTGAAGCAATTAGAAAAGATCATTAATCATCCGTCATCGTCAGCTGACACTCTATGTGGTGAAGCCGATTCCATCCGAAGTTCGTGATTCGGACATTATCGTGATCAATAACCTTTTATTGTACAGACGCCAGCAGGTCAAGTTAGCCGAAACTGTTAAATTTTCCCAATCAACCTTGAACCTTAATGCTTTAGCAATAAACTTGAAAATCTATTAAAGAAATTTGACAGATTGTAGTAGCTTGATGTGTTGGCGTCTGTGTATCAGATAATAACTCGTGCCAATCAATGATCGATTATATCGTAATATAATAGACTGATCATTCGTTTTATGGCGCCATCTTGATAATAAGTCGTTGATAATCTATACATCTATACAAATCAATAAAATTGAAGTGTCTGTTTGTAATGTCAAAATAACAGCTTTTTGCTAAATGCATATGAAAGTATATACGGTAGGTACCTACTTACAACATTTTTTTTAATGTCCATATGTCTGTTTGTTCCGGTTAATATCCGAAACGGCTGGACTGATTTTGATGAAATTTGGTATGGGGATACTTTGGACATTGGGGAAGAACTTTTTTTCAACATACTATGCGGGCAAAGCCGTTGGCGGAAGCTAGGCATCAATACATATTAAAATAATAATCCTGACAGAGTGACTCATCAACGCCCAGACAAACCCCTTTAACCAAGAAAGCTGAAATTTTGTGCAGAGGTTTTATTATGGTGTAGATAACATAAAGCTCGCCCCGTATTACATGTTACTTAAATATAACTGGCGAAATGTAAGTGTACTATGTGAACCTCTGCCTATCCCTTCACTCAATACAGGCTGGACGTTAATGTTATGTTATGTTACATACGGACCGGCACCCTAATTGCGTAACACACAATTAATCGGAATCGGTTTCATTTTCACAGTTCAACAACATTCATTGCGTTATTTACGTGTTGAGCAGACATATTTATGAAGGTAACCTTTTTCGAAATTATGAAGCAATGGATTAGCAATATCCTTCAAAATGATTATGATTGAGATTGATTGTGTGTTTCGCAATTAGGGTGCGGATTTCCACAAGATGGAGACATAAATCACGAGCAGACAAAGTCAAAGGCAAAGAGTTAAGTTTTTATAAAAAATGTCGCTTACCGCGAATGAAATGGAAACCAATTAATATTAAAAACTCTTTAATTTATTTCCTCTTTTTTGGCTTTAAAAAAAGCAACACGAAAACACAGAATATGAGTGACAGTTTGACTGAACATATCCGGCGAAGCTTCTGTCAGTAACGTTTTGTGGTCAGAAATCATTCACATGCATGTTTTACAATAGTTAGCTGTCAGAGTTTGAAGACTAAATTGTTCATAAATGCATTGCCAAATTAGGCGGTACAAAAGAGTACCGTCACAAGCTTGAATACAAGTAAAATTGAAAGAAATACACGTTAAACACCCACTTACGGTACGAAACGAGTTATTTTTTCTTCAAAGTCAAAGTCAAATCATTTATTTCAAATAGGCACATAAAAGGCACGTTTGAACGTCAAACATTACATTAAAATAAAATTGATTCTAGTCTCCCCTTCCAAAAGGTACTTTTCGTAATGAGAAGAATGGTCAAGAAACTCCACCGTTACTCTAAAACATATATTTCTATATTTCTTTTAAAACTATTATTTTCTATATAATTATGTATATTGTATGTGTCATACTTCAATGCCTTGAACTTTCCTTATGTTGCTTCCAGTAACCGTTTACTACATACATATATAATCACATGGTGGTTGACAGAAGCTACAGAACACCACCTGCTACGATTACATACTTTTTTTGCCTCGTTCATACATCGGAGGAGCAATTCTCGTATTTTTAAGAACGTTCGCAGTCTCTTCTCAGTCTCAATCTGTCATAAATACCATTAATTTCCTTACATTTTTGACATTGATTGTCGCTGAGATGAGATTGAGCAGTATTTTGAACGTTTTAATTACGAGATTGGCCTTCTGGTCATACACGCACGCCGGTTGTGAATACTATGCACCTGACCTTTCTGAATAACATCACCAATAAGGTCACTATATTATTATGTCCTACAAGGGTGTCCCTTCCACCACTTACACTGTGTGTGTTACTTCCACTTCTTAGGGTGGCCTGTGTCCCAGCAGTGGGAACATTATAGGCAGATTATGGGTGCCCATTCCTAGCGTGTCCACTCACATTTGCTCAGCGTTTATTCTATTTTTATCTAAAGCGTTTTTTGACACTTCAACGTCAAATACAAGTCGAAAATGACAGATTTTTATGACGGAACCGCTTTTCTATGAAACTAAAGCTTAATTCAGGAGTGCAAAAAGACGTTCCGAAGTTCTTGATATAATTCATAATGAAATCTTTCAAACAACCCAAATCATGCTCACGTTTGAAACCCTGAGTTTTCATTGTCAAAAATCGGCGGAAATTCTCCAAAATATTTGAAAACAAAACCCTATCGAGATCGAGCTGTATGCTTTTGTTTTCAGGCTTACTGTTCTGATTGATTGTCTTCGCTGAATTCACTTAGTTGCAGGCGGCATTGTCTAGCCTTCTTATTAGCCTCGGTTGAGCCGGTCACGATTATATGTACATTCCGTTATATAATTGTCAAGATGCAATTAGAAGCATCTACTGCGTAGGTGTTTGTTTATCATGAGTATATAATTCGGACTGCAAATTAATTGTTAAAAAAACTGCAAGGAATTTTTAATTATTTACACTAATTTGGTCTGTCTCGTCTTTTTACTTCTGCATACTTGGCGAATGAGAGCTAGACCAATAAAAGAGTAACATATTGACCGTCACAACTCACAACACATTTGCTATAGTATGCATCATCCTTCCGCATAGCCTTTTCCCAACTATGTTGAGGTCGGCTTCCAGTCTAACCAGATGCAGCTGAATACCAGTATTTTACATGGGGCGACTGCCTATCTGACCTCCACAACCCAATAACTGGGCAATACGATACCCTTGGTAAGATTGGTTGTCAGATTTTCGGGCTTCTGACTACCCGTAACGACTGTCAAAGATCCACGAATTACGGGTTAACATGCTTTCCTTTGCTGAAGTGTTTCCTTTCCCCTTGCAGCCTACCAATCACTGCTTACTGTGTGACGTGTACTCAAAATTGTACATTATTATGGAAAAAAAATGCCAAGTCCCTCAAATAAACAAATAACTACATGTATCTCATTCCGTGTAAAAGAAAATAAATGCGATAAGTGTGGCGGCAATCTTCCGAATATTTTACACTAAAATGACTTTATGATTGATGTTAACAGTAAAATAATCTCCAGTGTGAAATCACTCTTTTTACTATTCCTACTTTTTTAATGTTTATGTAATAAAAAAAATCTTTATAATAAATGCACATGTTATTAAAAATGGTTTAAGATAAGGTGGTGCAAACATATACGGATTAGTTTTGTTTAAAAGGCGTTAAATATTATATTTTTTGCAATTATGCGAATCACTGGGGTGTAAACGTAAACTCAAATATCTGTAGATTCGTTAACAGCTTAATTCATTTTTTTAATTTAAGGCCAACATTATTTTCTGCACTGTTTCCTAAACGCAATTAAAAACAGATTTGGGAACTTAATTTAACGTAAAATTTTACAGTTAAAAAATACAAAATATCTTTAAAATATAAATAGTCTATTTACATAATAATTGCTTACTTTGTTTGCGAAATGTTAGTTTAGTTGCCAAAAGATCAGAAGGCCAATTCTTGCAATTTAAAACGTTCAAAATCTAGTCGCAGTCTCATCTCAGCGACAAACAAATGTCAAAAACTTGTCAAAATGTAGGGAAATTAGAGGATTTTTTGACAGATTCAGACTGAGATCAGAGGGGCAATTCTCGTAATTTTAAGAACGTTCACAGTCTGATCTCAGTCTCAATCTGTCAAAAAATACGTCTAATTTCCCTACATTTTGACAAGTTTTTGACATTTGTTTGTCGCTGAGATGAGACTGCGACTAGATTTTGAACGTTTTAAATTATGAGAATTGGCCTTCTGACTGTGAACGTTCTTAAAATTACGAGAATTGCTCCTCTTAATCATTAATTTATAAGAATTTTGACGAGAGGGGAATAACCGTAACCCTTTTTTTACTACCTTTTTGGTGTAGCGGCATTTTCCATCAGGAATTTCTCAGTAATAGGCCGGAGTCTGGATTTTCGCCTGGTTGATGGCAATAGGGTCTTCCATATCTACATGAGACTTAAACATAACTGGAAAAATGTGGCAGTACAGGTACACCTCTGACTAACCCTTCGTGGATTACGAGCGTGATGTTATGAGAGTAACCGTTGTTCGTTTATACCGGTACTGACATGAAATCAAAGCTCTATGGACTTTTTGTCCTAAAGCATAATTCTAACTTATACATTAAATATAAAGTCATAGATAGGGTTCTATGTTTTAACATCATCATCTGCCTAGTCTTTTCCCAACTACGTTGAGGTCGGATTCCAGTCTAACCGGATCCAGCTGAATACCAGTATTTTACATGAAGCGACTGCCTATCTGACCTCCATAGCCCAGTGGTAATACGATACCCCTAGGTAAGACTGGTTGTCAGATTTTCGGGCTTCTGACGACCCGTAACGACTATCAAATATCCACGAATGGCAGCCGGGACCAACAGCTTAACGTGCTTTCCGAGGCACGGAGGGGATCTTGGTATGTAAAGATGGTCACCCATCCACGGACCAACCGTGGCAAGCGTAGCTTAACCTGATCGATCGACCCGTGCGTCTGTTGTTATTACTTAGCCACAAGTCTCTATGTTTTAACATATAACCTTATCTAGTGTCTTAAACAAGAAGAAAACCCCTGTAAGGTAACGTAACCTATAATTAAGGGCTACATCATAGCTTCGTTATCTTGAAACTAAGTCGTCGTCAATATTTTATGAATAAATTAATAATATCGTTAAGCTTTGTAATTACAGTTTATATATGATGGCAGCGATAATTCTAAAGGTACCAACGATAAATGTAAATTGTATCGCGAACGTATCCGGTGAAGTGATTACGGGCGGAAATCACGTGATCAAAACATTTTTAAGACTAATTGTAACCATCAATAAAAGCTTAAAGAGCCTGCGCGTGCGACTGTTTCTTAAACAGGTTTTGATGGATCAATATCGCAGATTAACGGGGAGATTTCCAAGTTCATGTTCTTTAGCTTGGTTCTTTAGATAAATCTCTACTCTCGACCACGTCGGTTTGCTAAAGCTAGCCGATTCAATATAGGCAATTATAAAATAATAACTTTGTTGAACCAAGAGAAACACATACTTAAAATTAGTCATACACTAAACATGATTGTAGAGACGCCAGCTCATCAAGCTACTACAATCTGTCAAATTTCTTTAATAGATTTTTTTTTTTTGATTTTGAAATCTGTTGATTGGAAAAAATTTACAGTTTAGTAGCTGGCGTCTGTACAAGTGGTGGTCAAAAGCAGTTCGAACAGCTGACTCCTGAACTAAGTAAATATGTAGATACTTGTAGCAATCTTTTATTGAGATAGATCAACAACTCATTAACAGCTTTTATCTCTTGTTTTTAGAAGGTAGCATCGCAGTCTTGTCAAGCCTTGCCTTACACGATTGTGTTTACCTTTAGTAGGAAATGCATTTCTTGCCCTACTTGCAGATTACACTTAAATACAGCATTCTTTTACAACTAGGCCATCTCCAAACCAAATATTTCAACCGCCAATTATATCTGCCATCCGCGACGCTGTTAGCTAACATGTCTCACCTACGGCGTACGGAATGCGAACGGTAAATATCCCGCAGGACTTGCCGGGCCCGCAAATCGGCCGGGATGCCTGCGGCGGCCGGGACCGGCGCATGCGCATGATTCTAACGACGATCGTAATCGCCTGTATTACTTTTATGAGCGATAAGATCGTTTGTTGGTTGAATTGTTTTTTTACAGGTTTGTTACGGTGTTTGTGTGAAATATTTTGCAAACGGCGAGGTTTTTTTTTTAAATATAATATAGGTAGGTAATTAGGTGCAGCAGGTGAAAAGGTTCTTTTATGGATATATATGTACAGACAAGCGAACAAAAATTCTAAAAACTTTATTTTGGCATCAGCATCGTTCCTAAAATAAGCAGAAACTACTTAAAAAAAATGCAATGAACAGTTTTGATTTCGCTTCGAGTTTATTTATATATTAGTAATGGTTTTACATTGAAATATTTTTTTAAAATCACCTTTACTTAAACCTGTATCACATGCAACAAAAACCGAACTTTACTTTTTTGTAACATAACTCGTATATTATTATAAGTTCAACTTTAAGAGAATCCTACAACTTTCCAAAACGCGAGTAATTTTTCATCATCAGCTTATCTTTTTTATCGGTATCAAGTGTCAGAAACAACACTATCTTTTACAGTTATCAGAACATCAAACACCGTTTAGCAAATAAAACACGACACCTAACATTCTTGATAACATAACTCGGCACGCACTTGGCCATACATCTGATCACCATGTATTACACTATAAACTCCACACGGCAAGGCACATAGAAGCGTGAAAAGTTTTCAATATGTGGTATGTCACAGTAAATAAGTACTGTATACGTTGTTTTTAACAACTAGGGGCGGAGCAAAGTTATATTAAGGTGCATTTGACAGGATTCCGTAGCCCTTTTGTTTTACAAAATGGCGATTTAGTCACTTGCATCCGCTAAGAGAATGATTCTACCATACTAAACAACTTTCGCTATGAAACGCATATTCGATTCGTGAATCGTGAATTTTTAATCAAAGTCCTATTGTCAAATCATTTATAGATAGGCACATAAAAGGCACTTTTAAAAATTACAAAAATATGTCGTATGGAGAAGAATGGGCCAGAAACTCCACCGTTGTAGTGTTAGATAGTAGATAGGCTTTTTTTCGATTCATGGAGATACCTATAAAAGATTTTTATTTACGATTCGGATATAGCATATATGTTTAGTATAACAGGTAGAATTACCTTCTTGACGGACGCAGATGACTAAAGCCACAATGTGGTTTGAGTTGCTAGTATTCCCGAATCATCCTTCGTTATGTCCTAACAGACCTTGAGTCTCTCCGATAAATCTATGACGGTCTGGAGTTGCCGGTTTATCCTACAAAGCTCTCATTTATCTTTCTTCATCATAAGCTATTAAAATGGCGCGTTGTTGGCATGTTTTCCAGTACAAAAAAGGTCTCTCTCCTCGTCCCTTTGCATAAGCAACTCAGTCCCGAATTGCAAAAAACCCAGACCATCCCACCTCCAGTAACACAGCTAAAAACGGCATCTACGGCTTCGTCCACACTTGTATCATTTTGGTGTATTAGATTGTTACGAGCTCCACCTTTTACATTATCGCTAGTTTGGAGTTTGGACGCAACAAAGATCTGATGCCGAAATGAAACAAGTGTGTACAAAGCCTAACCCTTTTAACAACATATTCAATGAAATGCCCGGCTATAGACCCACTGATCACAACTCAGTAGCCCATAAACTGGAAGATGTTCCTCGAGGCGTGAATAGGGTTACCATCCGTCCGGTTTTGTCCAGCCTTGTCATTTGTACGGAGGTTTTTATATAATATTAATTATCACATATAACATCACACCTGTATGCCCCGAAGATTTAGGCAGAGGTATACCTATAGTATTTTTTTTTAATGATATAAACTAGTGCTTGACTGCGATCCCGCTTGATGGAAGGCAGTGATGCAATCGTTGATGGTAAAGCGCACTAATTTATTGTGAGCCTATTCACTCTAGCCTTGAAGACACTTAAATTATAATCGGACGGGAAGACCGCTGCAGGCAAATTGTTCCAGTTCTTCGATGTACGCGGTATAAACGACGAGGCAAAACGCTTCGTCCGGATCGCGGCGGTGTCAACAACGTAAAGGTGGACACTCGCCGTACGACGGGTTGTCCGATGATAGAACGGTGATGGCGGAATTAAGTCATGTAATTCCTGCGAACACTCACCAGAATGCTCCCTGTAGAACACCGAAAGGCTACCTTACGCCTGTGCCATCAACCGGGCACAAATCCTAAATCAGGATTGCTACTGAGAAATTCCAGGTGGAAAAACCCCATAAGACACTCAGCAATGTCCGGCTTTTTGTCAGGAGGTTTTAAATTTCAAAATGGTAACCCTAGGCGTGAATAGCTTTCAATGCGTGGTGTCTTAGCGTAATTTGTTTGTAGCCTGCGCCCGCGCCGACCGTGTAATCCTACACGGACAAGTAACCGCCTGTCTGCACTTAATGTTACATGTTCATATCATTTCTTTTATGTTGTTTTTCTTTTATTATGTTTGTAGTTTTTTTTTTGTTTGTTGTTTCATGATGAATGATTGCTGTAGAGAGTCGGAGTTTTTTGTTTTTGTAACACTTTTAGCTACTGCTGGATTATCGCTTGAAAAATTACACCAGAGAGAGAGAAGCCATAACAATTTAGTGGGCACTTAATTCTTTCTGAAAATTAAGTAAAACCGTTTTTTACTTTGCCTTCGCTTAACATGGTCCTAAACTAACTCCTAGAATAAAAAATACTCTTAAGCATAAAAATAATTTTATTTTGCTAAGTTTTCATTCAAGTGAAATGGATTCCTAGACTAGGATTCCCTGTTTTGTGAGATCCAGTTAAGGTCCTTCGTGTCGATAAGAATTTTATACAACATGGTAATTTTTTAAAAGTTAAAACAGGCATAAATTCTACTAAGCTAAGCTAGATGTATTTGGCAATTTTCATCACCTTGAAGATTTTCACTGCTCGTTCATTGACTCAGTTTCATGTTTATAAATTTAAAAAAGCTATTTCTGCGCCTGCAAAAGTTGCTACCGGATTAACAGCTGGCATAAAATAATAGTGTTGATAAAAACTTATATCAATGAATATGTTGGTAGATAACTGAACATGTTTTTTAATAAGTAGTAATAAATATTTGTGCTGTGCTCATGGCCACGCTTTTTAATTATTTTCTATTAGATAAACTTTTTTACTCTTTCGTTATTTATTAGTTTTATTATAGATAATAATATTAGGTATATTATTATTTGAAATATCTGCACGTTGGACAACGCAAAGGCGTGGTGGATGTTATTCTTTATTTTCTATGTAAAACCACAAAGTATGGGATAAGGTGTATGTGGGGATCCCAAGCTTGGCTAGTGGTTATGAAACATGAGTAATATTTTATTTTCGCTCTGTTTTTATTAAAATAAAATTTACGTACAGACGCCAGCACATCAAGCTGCCCGAAACTGTAAAATTTTCCCAGTCAACCTTGGACCTAATGCTTTAGCGATAAAGTTGAAAATCTATTACAGAAATTTGACAGATTGTAGTAGCTTGATGTACTGGCGTCTGTACATTTCAATCGCAAAAAGTTCAGCAACAAAATCACTAACTTCCTGGACAACTGTGAATAGATTTAAACTAATCAGTTTATGGTTTAGTTGAGCGAGAGTTCATAAAACAGACTTCAATTTTTTTTTAATAATCAAAAAGTTCTATGGTATTTTTTTTAAGAGATTGCCTTCCATCTTTTTGGTCTCTTTCTCTGACTGCAGTATCATACCATACTGTATCTACCATTCTACATGACGTGTTGCCAATACCAATCGCTACGTAGAAACGGATTCGATATAATTGTATCGATCGATGTAAGTCGCACGTGTGTACTCAACACTCGCCATTTTTTACACGCCTGCGCATCCACGACATTATTAGTGCTGTAAGTGATTTGAAAAAGTAATATCGACACTCCAAGCGAGTAATTTGCAAAATGGCCGCTAATGATGCCTTGAAGGCGTTATTTTTATAAAAATAACAACTAAGTTTAAAGATGCTGTCACGTAATAAAAAAAAACTAGTTAGTAGCAAATAGATGGGACTAATAGATTATGTCAGTTTAAAAGTAAAGCTAATGTTTCAATGATCGAAGTAATGTTATCAGAGGGCAATTCATTTAATGGACTTAAAGAATTATTCGCGCCAATCCAGTTTCTCGACGCCTTTGCGGGATTCGAACTCAATACTTCCATTCGATATCAGATCCAAGAAAGGACAGACGTGCATCTCTAATAAATTCAATTTTCCCGAGTTTTAATTGCAAACAAGTTTCGTGTTCGCGACAACCCTGCCGAAGACGCGGAAGCGACTCCTTAGGTTTATCTCCATTAGCGAGAATTCAGAAGTTTATCGAATTACTCACTAGGAATGAGACACATTAATGTAAGCGAAAACAAATGTTTTCCTAAAGCCCATAGAAATTGTTTAATAAGGAAGTTCATAAATTCTGTCGGAAAACTGAACATAGATCTGATCGATTTACACGCCCATAAAACAGTTAGGCAAATAATGGCAAACCCTGACTTATGATGAAGAATAATAGGTACCTCATAACGGTAAAGGTCGTCAGAGAGTAGTATGGTAAACAGTACATCAACGACTTGTTATTGTCCCTCTGTAAGTAGGTTAAAACCTTCTTTTCATACAGGGAAGGAATGAGCATAAATCACCACAAATGGTTTCTTACAAGCCTAGGTTTCCCCACGATGCTTTACTTGACAGACAGCTAAAAGTCCCTTAGATACTTTCCGAGTTCGGTTATTAGCTGGCCAAGCTGCATATAATTACAATGGTCCCGGCTATTACGTAGCATATTAGTGGTGAGTTCTTGTAACCGACTACAACCAACCACAACGTGTCATTACGCAGGAATGATGACATTACTACTAGAACCGCCGCTTGATAAGTTTTTGTACATCTTTTTGCTGGCAGATATCTCTGAGTTTCTCTGGGTGTGGCCACTGCAGTTGTTGGGTATGTATGAATTGATGGATCATAGCAAAACCGAAGCGGAACCAACGGAAGCCCTCATTCTTTGTATAGAAAATATTCTATTTTATTTTTCTTTATGGCAATCAGTGCCGATGTCGACAATTTTGCTAATGTCAGGTGGAATATTGTGCGTTAAAAATTTAAAGAAGGAATTTGTAACTGTTTTTGTCACTCAATCATTACCTTTTTTTTTCTTTCTCTCTAATAGAAATTAACTTTAACAAACAGCCCTACATTTTCTACTCCAAAATCACACATTTTAAATCAGGAAAATCCAAACTGCACAAAACTCAAAAACTATACTTTAAAACAATGCATGAACGATACCTTCCCATAGTTTTAACTCCACGCATCTCAGAAAACAATCCTCATAGATTCATTGATACTCTATTATTCTATTATCTAAACATAGGAACAAAAGCTCGAACAAACGGTAAGAAGATTCTCGCGCACGCGCCGCCCGTCAGATAGGTACCTGCGCGTGCTCAGACATAACTACTTACGTGATGGCACCACTGCTAGATCTGTATGGATTTATTCAGGTTTTATGCTGCCTATAAATATTTGCATTGAAAATTATTTTATCTTGTTGTTGTTTGTTTTAACGGAGAATTTTATTGTTTGAATAGGTTAGATTTCAATTTCAAGGAATTAAAAATATCTATGTTTTTAGAAGAGACGCAGATTTTTAAAAGTCGTTATAAATTATAAACTGAGAATTTTTTTAGTATTTTATTTTAGTTAAGTAATTTCAAGAGATTGTAAATTCGGCCGTCCCGTTTTAAAACTTGCTGACTGATTTACAGTTTTCATAACAGAAGCGGAAGACTAAAAAAAAAAACGATGGATGATTTGTGTGAAAGATGACGATTATTAGAGAAGTATGGAAGAAAAAGACATGTTGCGCCGACCTCAAATAAATTAGGATGAGAGCAGGAGAATGGTTACGGGCTACTTTTTTCACGACATGAAAAAAGAAGAACAAGTTAGTACGTAAACTTTCTTTTCAATTTCGTTTTAAACCATGTAATTATAACAATAAAATATATCGTTAAAAAGAGCCAATAAACAATCTCATTCATTCATGGTCATTGTTCATTATTTCATGGATTGTGCCATTTGCTCGGTTGTTAGTTAGTTAGCGTGTCATCGTGATTTGACGGCTTCACGGATTAGCGAGATATTCTGTACCGTTTTAAAACTACTACTCCACTTTTTGAATTTGGCACAATTTTCCATGTATCGAGTGCTTGCTGAAATATTAAATTGAAGACATCTCAGACTAAAATCACAACCCATTTATGTGCATTTTTTTAACTTAGAAATCTCAATACCTATTTACACAGTAGGGAAAAGCTTAGAAAATGATAATGTTCAAAATCAAGATGGATTTAGGGCGCTTCCACCAACAAGCCAAGCGCCACATATTTATTCGTCAGTGCACGATTTTTATTATACAACTGTTTGTGCTATTTATGTACTGGACCTGATTGACCAAGATCGCATCTGTTTCGACTTCACCCACAAAAAAGGCATGCATTTTTGATCATTTCATCGTATTCATACATCTTTATCAAAAGCCTCATCTGAAAATTTCCATGATCACACAAAAACATGTGCTCATATGAGTACAACATTGTTTGTTGTTTGATGTTTATTCATCGCAAGTTGAAAGACTTAACGGTCGGTTCTGGTCAACGATGACACAATGCTGTGTAAGGCTCACAGCGGTACCAACATACCTAACTGAATTTTAACTACTAGGTAGGTAGTTGTACTTACAAATGCATTGTCAGTTACATAGTTATCTTTCTGTGTTCAGCTTTTTGAACAGTGGTACCACGACAAGTAGCACACTGTACCGAACAAAGGCAAACCATTTATTTCAAATAGGCACTTTTGAACGTCAAAATTTACAAGAAAATAGAATTGATTCTAGTTGCCCCTTCCAAAAGGTAGTCTCGTATGGAGAAGAATGGGCAAGAAACTGAACCGTTACTCTTTTAAAATGATTTACAATATGTATCAATTGTTTAATTATAATGAATCATCAGATAATATATCTCTGATGAAATGATGTAAAACATAATTATTTACCCGAGTTTACCAATGTATTATTTTTTACCTATACATACCTATTCTACTAATATTATAAACGCGAAGGTTTGTATGGATGGATGGATGTTTGTTACTCTTTCACGCAAAAACTACTGAAAGGCACCCTAATTGCGTAACACACGATCAATCGGAATGGTTTCATTTTGACAGTTCAACAACATTCATTGCGTTATTTACGTGTGCAGCCGACAAATTTTTCGAACTTATGAAGCAATGGATTAGCAATTTGCTTCAAAATGATTCAGATTCCGATTGATCGTGTGTTACGCAATTAGGGTGCCGATTTGGATGAAATTCAGCACACAGATGGTTTATAACCAGGATTAATATAAAGGATACTTTTTATCCCGATTTTCCCACGGGATCGAAACTTAGGCGGGTGAAATTGCGGGGCGCAATTATAGAAAATAAATGAAAGAGGAATCTGCTTAGAATAATTAGACCAAGTGAATGCCTGGATTATAAAAAGGTTTTTGAAAAGAGACGATGCGATGTTCAAACTGAATGCAAAAAAGTCTTAATAAATTGTCGGAAAGTTTATATAGGTATATTGACTATGAAATGATAAACATGATGGTGCACTTTCACTCTTATTTATTGAACCATAAAGTAAATAGTGATCTTATCCGAATATTACTCTCATTTTACCTTATGGAAACTAAGATAACTACACTATAAAGCTTTCCTTTCAAAGTTCCATGTAGCCCAATAATCGATTTCAATGTAAATTCAAACAAACATAAAACTTTCCTATATATTGCTAACACTTACAAACCGCTCACTTACAATAACATGGGCTTAAAGAAACAGGGACACATACGGTATGAATTTATTCACAACAGCGTCGATTTTACTTTATAACAACGTGGTACTGAATATTTTGCAGTTGCGACCATAACTGGTCCCTGTACTGTTACAAGGAGACGTCTTGTTGATAAACAGACATTTCCGTATATTTATTGAATAACTGACAGCGGAGTAACTCTTGAAATTTTGGCCTAGCACGAATATTTATGACCTTGACCTTGTTTATAGTATAATGGGGGTCTTACTTATTTGCGAATCCGTACTCTTATTCAAAAATAAAGATTACCTCCTCCAAGAATCGTTATATTGTGTGCGTTTTTAATGGAGTTAGTATAAACATGAAATGTGACATCTACCAACCTGCACTGGGCCCGCGTGGTAGACTATAGCCCACTCCCCCGAAGAGAGGAGGCATGTGTCCTAGCAGTGGGAACATTATAGGAATATAAACATTGAGGAAGTAGTAAGAAGATTATCATATGCTTTAAGAGAGCTAGATTTCACAACCCAACATCCTTGGCTTTTTCAAAGTTGCGTTCCTGCAACCTCTCATCATTCCTTCATACTTACCAAGGTCGTTGATATTTACAGCTACTTCCAACATATAGTAAATTTTAGATGCTTACCTGTGGACAAAAGACAATTTATTATTAATTTTGAAAGCTCATTAGTTATATTTTTTTTTATTGCAAAGCGGACCAGCTCTTGACCTCGATATCGCTTGATGGAAAGTGATAGATGAGGTCTATGATGGAACAAGCAAGCCCAGAAGATGCCTATTCAACCTTTCCTTTGAAGGCTGATGGATTATACGTGGAAGGGGAACTCAGACGCTGGCAGAGAGTTACATACTTTGGCCATTTCAGAAAAATGTCAAATTTTGGTTTAATGCTACAATGCATTCCACATATATAGGTATACGATTGAAAATTCGCTTGCACGTCAAAATAATGGAGGCTAAATTGAAAATCCAAACCTGCACACGGACTGCATAAATTCGAAAAAAAAGAATGCTTCAAAATTTTAATTGCTGATCAATTTCAAAGCAAGCTTCCTTATAATTGTGGCCTCAAAATAATTATTTTATTTATTTCAATTGACCGTTTGCTTAATCGGCGTGGAATCGAAAATTAAATATTTTTGCCGCCTGCACCGTTTGAAGATTGAATAGCTTTTGTATGTAAATATTTCGCGCTTCCCATTTTTTAATATTCCACAATTATAAAATGTTTATTGTATGATCACGGAAGAAAACCGCGTTATAGGTTGAACTTATATTATGGAATTCAACATAGCGCGGAGTCGTTACTGTCCTATTGCTGGGCGAAGGCCTCATATAATCTCCTTTCACCTCTCTCTCACTTTCTGTCCAGAACTGCCAAGGACCAATCTTTGTTAGAGGAGTCCAGCTGACCTCGCCATCACCGTGTGGGCCAGCCGCGAAGTCGTTTTTTTAAATATAATTAAATAAATATTTCAAAAGCAAGATCTGCAGGAAATTCCATATTTCAGTCGAAACTTTCGCAATTTTTTGCAACCATTGTTATCTATAACTAATCTTATTGTGTCACGACTCCCACACATTTTAACAGCTGCCATTCAATTTTAAACTCAAAAATTGTTTGTAAAGCATTATTTAACCTAGTGCTTTCAACACCTTTTTATGTAGAAAAAAAAACAATGCACTATTATTATAAGATATGGCAATCTAAAAAACAGTATTCAGAGTGCCGTATCTTAAATAATACTTTTGAGATACTTTTAACTGACCATACTTACAGAGGTATGGTTTGTTTGAAAATTATCTGATGAAAATGTAAACAAATGGATCAGAAAACGTACTTGTGGATGCCAATTTGTAGTACCACTTGATTACTTTAATCTGAAATACAAATTTTAAATCACCTTATCTTTAATAATTGTTCAGTTACAATTTAATAATTTTAGGTATCCAAACAATAATTGTTGGAAAAAGTGGTGAGAAGTTGAAGCCTTCTAAATATAGACGAATGTGTTACCAATTCCCTTTAGTGACTTTATTTTTATTAGCCGTTGTTGTCCCACTGCTGGGGAAAAGGCCTCCCGACTCTCTTTCCCCCTCTCTCTGTCCAGAGCTGCCAAGGACCAATCTTTATTAAATAGTGACTGATTACGCAAATAAATTAACCTAAAGAGGTCTTGTTTACACTTTCATTACACACACACGGAACTGACTATAGGTACCTGTACCAAATCTAAAAAGCAGACAGATCGAAAGGGGCTGAATCAGAACAAGCTCAGAATCTAGCGATTGTCTGGCCTCTGACAAGCGACAAGCGATCGACTCCCGATATTCTGACGAGGTTTAGTTTCAAACGAGTTGGTGCATTCAATTCTAAGTTCCACTGATCCTATTTGCAAGGAATTTCGAAAGCAATCTAAGATATTAGGCATGTATGAGGTGTTTTCTTTATCTTATTTTGTCCCAGTGAGAGGAAATAGCAGATTTGAATTTATTACAGATGAAATGCGAAATCGCAATAAAAGGTGTTATGTAAAATTCTGCTGCTGGTCCGGCTGTCATTCGTGGATCTTTGACAGTCGTTACGGGTCGTCAGTAGCCCGAAAGTCTGACAACCAGTCTTACCAAGGGGTATCGTATTACCCAGTAACTGGGTTGTGGAGGTCAGATAGGCAGTCACTCCATGTAAAATACTGGTATTCAGCTGCATCCGGTTAGACTGGAAGCTGACCCCAACATAGTTGCAAAAAGGCTAGGCAGGTGATATGTTATGTAAAATTCCTTGTTTTCCGGTTACCGGGAATTGCTTTCGAATAATGTCACAATGTTGTATCCTTTTTAAATATTGCTATTTTATGATTTAATAACTAGTTTCAGTCCGCGACTTCGTTTGCGTGAAATTTCTTGTTCCCCCGACCCACCGCGTCGTGTCGCATCGCCTGCCCGCGTTATTACTGTGTTATTTTTGTTCATGCTCGGCTCCCAAGTATCTTAGCGTAAAGGTAAGTAGTCTAAACCCTTCCTCAACAATTAGGCTATGAAATACAGAAATAATTTTTCAAATCCGACTGGAGATTAGCGTGTTCAAACCATGCAAAAATATTTTTTCAAATACGTTCGGTTGGTTAAAACAAACTCTTTAGCTTTATTATTAGTATAGTTAAAAAAAAGCTCAATCTTAACAAACGAACAGCAACATAAAAAAAAACTACATCAACTAGTGAACTCCAACAGCAAACAAAACAAAACTTAAAAAAAATACATCTTTAAAAATAAATCCAGCCGTCGATAACACTAACGTCCAACACTAATACAGCCATCGAAACCGCATTTAACTAATTAAACTAATCATGCAATCGTATCTTAAACATTAATCGTTTATTCGAACATCTCTATTAGCATGATCGATGCGTTTTTGCAGCGTTTTTGCTGCGTCTTCGTGTCAAGCAATTATTCCTTACACGGTACCGACTCTATTTGCATGTCAATAATAATATCTGCATTTCGAATGATGTCGGACACATCACTCGCAATTCATTTTGTTGTTGTAAAAAAAATTGTGAAGTGCTGCGTTTGCGATGGAGGTTCTACATTATGAAGACGAATGTAGATCAAAGATTGTACACTCCAAACTTTTTAGTGTACGTCTGTCTGTGTATAATGATGGATAGAAGTTCCCCCCATTGTCTAACTATACATACATACTCAGTCTATAACGTTCCCAATGCTGAGACACAGGCCTCCTCTCTGTGAGAGGGATTGGGCCATAATCCACCACGCGGGCCCAGTAGGGATTGGTAGATGTCACATGTCTTTGGATTTTCGGTTCGTCACAAGGGTCGGTTTCCTCACAAGGTTTTCCTTCACCGTTTTGAGAGCAGTGGTGATGATATAATTTACACAAAGTAACAAAGTAAAGCGCCTGACTGGGTACGAACCTACGACCTAAAACTCGTAAGTCGCGACCGTGACCACTGGGCCACCACTGCTAGCTATACAGGGTCAAATTAAATTAGCTAGCGGAACTCTGCGGACGTGATGGGGATCAAAACCGAATCACGATTAAACAAAAAAAACTTTTTTTTTGTGGGTTCACCGACCGCAGATAGTGTTGCCGCTTGAAATATCAGTTTAAAAATAAGCTTTTTACTGTGTAAACTTCAGAGACGTGACGGGTTTCAACACGATAAAACTAATAAAAATTTCCAGCGGTCGTTGAACCCCAAAAAAAAAACATCAAGTCGTTTTTGTTTTTATTTATTAGCGTTTAGATATCGATACCAATCACGTATGCAGAGTTTCGCTAGCTAACATAATTTGACCCTGTAGATTTAAAGAAGTTAGCCACTGGTAGCGACAGATTGAAAATACATATTAGTCATAGCTCTACACTACGGTTAGACTGGAAGCCGACCCCACATAGTTGGCAAAAGGCTAGGCAGATGATGATAGCCATAGCTCTACACTACGGTTAGACTGGAAGCCAACCCCAACATAGTTGGCAAAAAGCTAGGCAGATAATGATAGCCCTCTACAATATCCAGAGGTAACATATATCTGTCCGGTTGATTGAATAATAAAACTAAGTCCTAATTAACTCAAGTTACAAGTTTTATTAAACCCCAAGAATGCTGTCCACAACTCGTACACTTAAAGAGGAAAGCTGCAATGAAATAGCTTAACAAAACAATATTGTGTGCACAATTACTTAACAATAAATTACGAATCAATTGCCTTCCAACGCCGCAGGAGTCGGACACAATATCCAATCTACGGCTAATAATCCTTTAACAGTAGCCATTTAACAGCCACCGTCAGCTTAAATACCGAAATACATCTGTTTACAAAAACAACTAGAGAAATAAACTGTTTTACACCGCACATTACGGTACTTGATAATTAAAGCCGCACAGGTAGATTGATCAGGTTAAGCTACGCTTGCCGCGGTTGGTCTGTGGATGGGTGACCATCTTTACATACTGAGACCCCTCCGTGCCTCGGAAAGCAAGTTAAGCCGTTGGTCCCGGCTGGCGTTCGTGGATCTTTGACAGTCGTTACGGGTTGTCAGAAGCACGAAAGTCTGACAACATAGTCTTACCAAGGGGTAATTATCGTGTTACCCAGTAGCAGGGTTGTAGAGGTTAGATAGGCAGTCACTCCATGTTAAATACTGGTTACTGGTATAGAATACTACTATACGGTACTGGGACAAAAAAAATAGTTGTAAAATAGTATAAGGCGACACAGAATGAAGTGTAAAGCAAACACTTCCCACTTTGTTTGTGTGTGTACAAACAATTACAAGACTATAAACTAAAGCATGAAGGACTACTTCAACCACAAATTGCTTTTGAAGAGACTCGCGACAACTCAAATGAGCCGGTACCGTTAATGTAGCCAATTGCAAAAAAAAAGATATACTTATGAGAATATTAAAATGGTCAGTGAATATATAATTTGGGTTTAAAAATGTACAGTGGCCTCCAAAAGTTAATAGACATTTTTCCACTTTAGCTGTGACACACCACATTATGATTTAAAATTCTAGTTTCAAATGTTTGAATGACTAATTCAACCTATGACTTATCATAAAAAATAATCAAGTAATCCCTCAGGATAACCCGATTATTTTTTAACTGATATTGTGACATCACAGCTGGGGGCCTACTCCGAAGTGCAAAGTGCGAATGTTCGGATCGGACCGACACATAGCCGAACCGAATATTACTTAATGAAAAATACGAAAAAAGTTCGGATCGGCTTAGTTGGGTCGGGACTATAGTCAATATTCGAAATAGTGTAGGAGTGTAGGATCGAAACCGACTGAACCAAATAGTAACTTCGTAGCAGGAAACGGCCGAACATTCGGCCGATACTACTTCGGAGTAGACCCCCTGAAGTGAAAAATGTCAACTAACTTTTTGAGGCCACTGTACATTAGCATTTAGATATGATATCGATTATTGGTTTTAAATTGAATTAATTAATTGGTTAATTAAGTTAATTTATCAGCTGATTAGATGTTGAGATTAGATAACATACTCGTATCTTCCTCCTATCTACATCATTATTTATGAAAAAACAAATCGCGAATATTTCCAAAGACTTCCTGCAGTCCACCGCTAGTCTTGTCTCACAGGATCATAATCATAACTTATTGTAATTTGTTTTGAAAACTGGAAAGTATGAAAATAGCAACATTACAGCAATTAGCTATTTCATTTTATGATAATCGTGACTTAAACGCGATTTTAATGACGAGATAACGATTACTATCACTTGGAGCTCGTGGCGGATAACTAGTTTTAATTTAATAGCTGAAGATCAAATTACTACTAAAGATTCACGACTAGGGAAACGTCATCTTGCACACACAAATAATTTATTATCTATGTAATCGATTCCTTAATCCGAATCCTGTAACGTTTTAAAACACAGGATTTGTACTTAGTGGTCCGTGTCATGGGCCAGAGATGTAACAGAATGGTATTCCAGAGAAGGAAAGAGGAAGACCCTTTCAAAGATGGGAAGATAACTTGAAAACTACTGCGGCAGGGATATGAGCAGTATCCCGCAGGACATGAGGGGCATGGAGGAGAAAAACTCAAGACCGTGAGCTACGGATAAGCCTGGGGGAGGCTTATGCTACAGAGCAAAGCAATCTGGAGATTTCTGATGTCTAAACCTCTAATTTGAATCAATTACAAAACTAGTTTTAAGATAGCGTGATAAAGGCTATTTGAAATTAAAATCGAAATCGTTATATTGCCTCCATTATAGAAATACACTTATTCAAATCCAATTATCACAACCAAATATTTCATAATCAATTAAGTAAAGCAAGTCCCCGAAGACACGTGAACCGACAATGTTGCCAGATCTCACAGAATAATATTACCAGCAAAACTCCACTAAGTACCCATAATTATGTGCATCCAGATCATAGATTCTCCAGGCCTGCCTTTAGTCGTTACGTGCAAATCTTGACAATGAAAAAATTTGCATGAAACCAGAGTATTGGAAATTCTGACGAACTCTTTAATGCGATCAACTTGACTTTTTACTGCCTTATATGCAAAGTAGGCGCCTCGTTTGCACGATAGATTACCGCTTTGTTTTATGTATTGATGGAATATATAATTAAAGACTAAAAAATTGTGTTGTGTGCTGAATTAAAAGCACGAAGTGTTTGTGTTCCTGTATTTTTGCTAACTGAAGCATGCGCAGGTAAACTAAAAAAGTCGTCAGGTAATAATAGATTTCTTTGCACATTGTTAGTAGTTTAGCACGAAAATAACCTGGATTTATATTCATGAGGATATTTTGTTTATTTTTACTTTACACAGATTTAAAAGCTGACATCATAATAAGCATATTCAGCCTATAATGTTCCCACTGCTGGGACTCAGGCCTCCTCTTTGGGAGAGTGTGTGTGTGTGTGAGTTACTGGGCCACCACTGCTCCTCTCATTATAATAATAGCTACTTACTCTAAAAAAAGTAAAGTGTACAAATAAACTAATTAAACATAAGTACATGATTTACCGTACCACAATGAGAAACCAGAACATATACCTGTAATGTGCATACTGAGACAAGTTCAAATAATTCATTACAGAACGGTATTATACTTAAGAATACCGTTCCTAACCAGGACGCATTGAGGCTATTGAATTCAAAATCATTTCAGAGCTAAGCTCCTTCGAGGCTAGGAACGGGAACGATTAAGCTAACAAGTGAAGGTAGACTATATAAAACCTTAAATTGACGTTAATAGACATCTAACATCTTAGTTTAACCCGAGATCTTATTCTACTCGCGATCACGAACTCTGAAAGGATTTGAGAGGTAGCGAAAACCGAATAGGAAAATGTAACATAATAAGCGGGTTTATTTTAAAGAAGGTTTAGTAATTTAAAAAGTTGATGAATGGAGACGGAGGGGAAGGCCAAAGAAAATACAAATGGATTGTGTGAGGAATGATATGAAAGAGAAAGGAGTGAATGATAGCGTGACGGTTGACAGGAGAATGGAAGAAGAAAGTGTATGGGGTAAGATGGGACGAGAGCTAGTAGATGATGACTTGGTCTGGGTTTAAAAATCTTTTTTATTAGGTACTTTTTTCTTCGATTTATCTTGAAAAATTGAACATAATTGGGAGCTTGAATTCAAATATTGAAATAAAGCATCTAAGTATGGCCTCGCCTACTAGGGCCGCGGGTTGTTAGAGATACCGTGGCCCCTGGCACAGGCAACTGAAGGAACACGGGTGGGTTTTAGTCAGTAAAAGTCTGACACGCCCTCCCGTTCCGCCCAGAACGGAAGAAGTCATATGATGATTTCCCACCCAAACAAAAAGTATGACATCACCAGATAAACCTTTGGATTGGAGAAGCACACAATGAGTTCTCTCTCGTTTACACATACCATGCCGCTGGCGACTTGCCAGTCTGTGCTGCAGTCTGTTCATTCATAAAATCTTCCCAAGTACTCGTATAGTGCATTCGTATTGTATATGTCTTTAGCAACAAAATCAAGTGTCAAAACCTTTATGATTACTATGATGTTTCAAATTACTACCATGTTGATCCCATTGCGTGTTTATGATGAGACCGGAGGCTGCAATGGCTTCCGTGTTGCTTTGCACTGATTATACACTGCCCCTATTATCTGTTGTAGAATATGGTTTATTCACGGATTCGCTCGCTGATTAAACCCTACGTCATACCTTTGAACGTGTGAATGGTTTATGATTATAGTGATGAATGAGATTACTACTGAGCTCCGTACGTAACGGTCCGGTGTAGGCTGTCTTCCGTTTACCTTTACGATGTTAACTGCCCTTAGTGTCTTTATTACTCTCTAGGCTTTCTCCACAATTCAACGGGATAAATTAACACTCCATAATATATTATATAATACATATTATATATACTTAATATTATAAATGTCAAAGTAAGTCTGTCAGTCTGTCTGTAACCCGTTCACGCTTTAACGACTAAACGGACTTCGACAAAATTTGGCACTCGAGTAGGCCATGACATGGGTTTGCCTCAGGATTGCTTTTTATCCTGATAGTACGTTCCCGTGGGATAGTTTCTGATAGCCACGGGCAAAAAATAGCACAAAATAAAGCTAAAAAGACTTAAAATACATAATATTATTATCACAGTAATGAACTACATTATTTTCAACCGTTATAATTTAAATGCCCATCGAAGTAAGTACCGTTAAGTGATTGTAACGACCATACCGCTTGAGAAATATATCTGCACCTTAGGCGTCTTCTAAGAAAGCATGCACTACATAAAGCAATATTTATTTAATAACAATATTTCTTAACTAGCGTAGCAAGTGATCTCCGATACATACTGAGATAAATGACACTTGAGGCTGCGCAGGAGCAATGAACACCGTTTAATTGTTATTGGATTTTGCTTCCTTATCGAGAACTCTTTGGTTACACTTGCTATTTCTCGAAGCTCTCAACACACTGAAGGCGGCATGAGTAAATATATTATGGCCATAAATGTTGGAGGCACCTGATTTATATGAATGGTGGAAGTTCCTTATAGGGGTGAACTCGAAACATATATTGAGGATATGATCTGATATCACTTCAAGTAGAGCAGTCTGTAACGAAGTCGTCGGTGTTATAACTAGTAATTAGTTGGTACTATAAATTGGATTTATGAATGTGTAGCGAGATTATTAGAATTTTGCTTGCCACTGTAAATATTCTCTGTTCTGCAACTTCTGCAGATTATTTAGACTAGATTATATATCGTGTGATATTATCTCGTTTTGCGTTCAGTGTGTTCCGCTCTTAAAATGGTAATTTCTATTATAAAAAACGTTTTTTTTCAGATGCATAGGTACAAGGCTAAGTACCTAATAAAATGTATTTAGTAAAGCTTAAAAGAATGCAGCTGAATACCAGTATTTTACATAGAGCGACTGCCTATCTGACCTCCACAACCCAGTTACTGGGTAATACGATACCCCTTGGTAAGACTGGTTGTCAGACTTTCTGTAAAATAACCCTTGCGGTTCTTTATATATTTCTTTTTAAATAGGTAGCCTATTTATCGCTACAATATTATATTATTACGACCTAGGGCGATATTTTAATCAATCACTACCTAGTAACCAAATGGGCTTCCACCGCAACAGATGACCCAATTCTCGCTTAAAGATTTTGTATCTCCAATCGTGTATGCAAGTGTTATTTAATTTGCAACACTTATCACGCTGTAAAATGTTACTTGAAACTCGCTTTCTGTGTAGAGAAATATATAAAGGCCTAACCCTGAGAAGGTCACACAAAAGATAGTACGTCGTAAACTCCAAGTTGATTTTTACTATCTGTTTTGTGACCCTACGTTCCACAGTAGATAGTAAATTCAACTAAGACTCTCATGATAGTCTTGTCAATAGATTGTCTATTAAAACGTTTTAATAGATAATGGCGCTGATTCCTTTGTTCACGAACTAAACTAAATTTAAGTTCAGTGCATATTTTTCTTTCTATTTCATTAAGAAAAGTACAGAAAATAGATATTAGTTTAGTCCTGTCAAATTAGTCAGCGCCTGACGTAAATTTGCGTATTTTTAGTAGCCATGTTTTTAATCACGTCGAAACTGTCTATGGAATATTTGAAAATTCCCCATTACTTCTGGGAACATTCAATATTACAAAGTTACCTATAGCACTGCAACACATCATATTGGTGATTATTGCCTTCAATATAGGTAATCAAAGATTTTAAGCATACAGTTAAGTTTAATGCGTAAAATAATATTCCAGATTGACGTTAACGGTTCGGTTATTGAAACGCTTTGGCTTTCTATAAATAGTGGAGAGAATATTCGCCTAGTTTATAACCTTGTTATGATAGGTAATATACTCAAAAGCTGGTCTCAATAATACTGTCATTGAAATTGCAGACAAGCTTTAGAATTTATTGTAAGTTTAACTTTCCTTTTACGGCATTGGAAATTATATTTCATAGCTGATATGATTAATATCATGTTGTTCACTGATTAAGTTGAAGGGAATTCAAAATCCAATAATCTGTGTCAAAAAAATCAATTATTGTAAGTAATAAGTATTCATACAAAAAGCACTGAACATTGCCAGTCGGAAAAAATAACGACGCAGAGACATTCCGATTTTAAATAAAAACCGCGAAAAATAAAAATCTCGAAATAATAAGGCTCATTGCTACATTTCATGCTTAACTTAAAGGACGACTGTTTGCACTGGCCAGCAGACAATTATCGTATTTTTTCATCTTAACTCCAGAAAATAAATCGCGTATTTTAATTTTATTCGAATAGACTCGTTAACTTTAACTACTTTAAGTTCATATTTTACGTCGAATGTTGTTTATAGAACAGGTTTATGGGACTCCAATAAACTGTGGCAAATTATTTGTACTTAAAGAATTAAAATTGTTCGTACTTTGTTGGTAATGATTTTTATCTTCTAAAGAGCATTTTGTTTACGGGTGATTTGATCTATCAAAATGTTACTTATCCTATATGAAATGTGAATGGTTGTTACTCAATATTGGTTAAAGAAATTGGATGAAATTTTGCCCACAGATGGTTGGATGGATTTATGATGAACACATATGATATGTATCATCCGGCTAGTATATCCCTATGGGATAATTTTCGACCACCATGCGGGAGAAACCGCGGGCTCAAGCTAGTTTCCTTGGTGGTGGTTTAATTAGTAGTTACTGGTAATGTAATTAGTTAATTCAGCAAGTACTGTTAAACTAAGGAAGATCAATAAGAACTTTGTGAAATTATATGGTTCTAATTTCTCACCACCTAGAAGGTCTAATATTTCATTTGCATGAACTTAAATCATTAATTTATAACAATAAAGAAAAAAGGTTTCACCCAATATCACATTGATCATTGATTGCTTGTAATTAACGACAATCAATAAAACAATTTATGGGTTTTTCAAAGTTTAATATTGCCATTTTATTATTGGTTTCTGCTGTCTAATTACTTCAAATACCAAAAAGAGAACACAGAATAGTTAACAGCTTAAGATGAATCGACGCTAAATATAGAATCTAAATCAACTTCGAACATTAGGCACTTCTTAAGTTAATGGCTATCTCTAACAGATACTAAATTACATATACATAAACAAAAGGATACTTAGGCGTCGGAGTACTCGTCGGCATCGTTAGAAGCAAATTTTTTGAGGTATTCCACTTAGCGCACTGATTTTAACAGCACTTGCCCGAACCACACTTGAGCACTTCCACTAACCGCACTGAAACAAAATTTCGTAACGTGCGGTTCGGTGGAACAGTTTATCATGGCCAAAGAACGATCCAGCCATTGCATAGATATTTACAATCATCCAGGCTATCCTATCGAAAATGACCCATTTCGATAACCTGACCAGCAACAGCTGTCGGGAGAAAAGTGGCTTTCTATTTTTTGTTTTAAGCTGATAAAATTTTCGGATTTTGGACTAATGAAGAATGTTTGGAGGACTCACTCCTACGATAACATTGATTGATGTTCGATACGGTACGTAGCGTATCGAGTGGTTGTGAATAGCTGTGCTGGGGCTGCAGTTTCGACATTCATAGCGATCGCTTTTACGACCGAATTCAGTCGCAAAGTTCCGGATTGACAGGTGTAATGTATGGAGTGACAGGACTTTGTGATCGAATTCGGTCGTAAAGCGATCGCTATGAATGTCGAGACTGCAGCCCCTGGTCACGTGAAGCGTCGACCAGTCGGCGAGTAATTTCATTAAAAAGGAGACGCACACTCGATCCCCCGTTTTGTTAATCGAACGTCATCATCATAAAAAAAATAATTAAAAAAAAACTTGGGACCTTTATAGAATCATAAGTACCCCCGGATGAACTATGGCCAACTCTTATCGGTACCTTATAAGGGGACTTGGATACGCAAAGACATTTATTTCATGTCAATTATAAAATAGCTATCAAGATTGTTGTTTTAAAAACATATGTAGCTGAACTCGAAGAATACGCATTTGACATTTAATACGGAGTCGGAGATCGTGGAACAATTCGTTTAAATTGCAAAAAAATAATTGTCTGTTCTTACAAGAGGTAAAACCTTTTTTCTTTGGAAAATAAACATTATTTATTGTTTGCCTTGCCTCGTTTGTCTATTTAATCTGAGGTCTAGTAGTCGCAAGCGTTACTGCTCTACTTAAAGAAAGAAAGAAAAAGTATTTATTGCGACTCATACAGAAAGATCATAAACTAAATTAAACGTAGTTAAAAATGAAAAATCAAATTATACAAAAAAAGTAACAAAGAAAAATGAAACAGAAAGTCCTATAGGAATACAAGGCCAAAAGGCCCTGCCCTGCCCTGGCCCTGCTTGGGGTCCTGGGTTCGATTCCCAGGTTGGTCAAAGCGTTATTGGACTTTCTCAGTAGCAGCCCAAAGTCTGAATTTGTGCCTGGGCATTAAGTGTTCAACAGTTGGTTTCATCAACTCCAAAGAATGGCCATCCTACTCACCTGATCTGAATCCGATGGACTGCAGTCTATCTTGAAGCAAGGACCTGTGCAACGCGTCATAGATATGTTGATGAGCGAAAGGCAAAACATAACTGGCGAAATGGGGACACCTCTGTCAAACCCTCCGAGGATACAAGGTGTGATGTTATGTTATATTATTGTAATGGTACACGCTTGTATAGGA
Organism: Apamea anceps; assembly: GCA_951799955.1. Lineage (NCBI taxonomy): Eukaryota > Metazoa > Arthropoda > Insecta > Lepidoptera > Noctuidae > Apamea > Apamea anceps. The sequence goes on along the minus strand of OX637507.1, from coordinate 15,806,901 downwards.
TCAACAGCCGTGTTATTATATTATACACCATAACTTGAAGTAAGAAGATACGAATCAGATGAAAAAAGAAAACAAATTCACAGTTGATTGTTTTATTTACCTCATTTATGTTACATATGTTAAACAATCATGGGAACTCCGAGTGGAACCAATACACGTACTGAATCGAATAAAAATATCGGTTAAGAGGCGTCCCAAACGATACAAGGTGAGCCCAACGAAAACCTTGAAAAGAATGTCGGGCCACGAGAATCGACGACACTAGGTCCGTGGACATGGGTCAATATTATCATCATTTACGTATGCATACTCGTATTTAAGTAGACTTTCCAACACCTTTGCATCTAGATAACGGAAGATATCTTGCAATATCGATGTTACTGTCTAGTCTGCCGCAATGACATCACCATTAGGTACTCGTATGTAAATATTATAGTGTAATTCAGGTAGGTCTCCAGCCTCTGCATAGGATTTATAAAGTACAGTAGAAGATAAAAAATATTCATTAAATTCAGTCGTGCAGTATTCATCGTGCACTCGGTTTTTTTTTACGATCTAGACAGTGTCCCAGATCTCATTGCTATGCACTGATCTGCATGAGTGTTCCGCTCACTTCGGCGCCCGTCCATTTGGTGGACAGTTACTTACGTTGAGCAGTCATCTCACGTGTGCTTTACGGGTATTTTAATTTTCAGTTCACACGCCAACCATGGTCTTCTTTCAGATGGCGGCTGCATTAATATTAATAACGTGGAGCGGTGTATATTGCCCATATGTACGTAACAGTAACGCCATGATTCCTACAAGACGTCATTGTTGCATGCACCCATAACGTGATGCCGGTATGAATTCCAAGTGGGTACGTACAGCTACGCAATAAGACTTGATAAGCCACGGAAGTAGCAAGATAATCTCGATACATACATTTCAACGTCTACTTTGATCTTCAAGTTGAATCAGCAAGCAGCTTTCTGAGTTATAGTGTCAGTTAACGATCAGAGGGGCAATTCTTGTAATTTGAAGAACGTTCACAGTCTGATCTCAGTCTCAATCTGTCAAAAATACCTCTAATTTCCCTGCATTTTGACAAGTTTTTGACGTTTTTTTGTTGCCGAGATGAGACTGCGACTAGATTTTGATCGTTTTAAATTATGAGAATTGGTCTTCAGGTAGTAAGGATTGCTGGTGATTGTACTTCTCGTTCAGTTTGAATACTGGGTATTACACTCATTTCTATCATGTCATTGTGACAAATGGGGAATCATTTCAGGGATTGTGTTTATTGACATAATAACATAGCTCCTGCGATCCCCAATGGGTAAAGCAGAGGTGTACTTATAGAAGGATAAACCCATATTGCGCCAGTTATATTTAAGTCCCATGTGATAGGGGCGGAGGGGTGTTAAATGAGGTCAACAATTATTGCGATTACCAATCCAGCCAAGCTTGGATAACCAGGGATATAAAACACTAATTTAATCAAAATAGGCTTAAATCAGCATTCCGCAAAGATCACAGCTTTCACCGCTATCGTAAGAAAGAAAGGGCCAACGAAATCTCCCGTTTATGACAATCTTCATCTTAATTCATATAATTTGTGATTTAACGTTCACTGGCTTAATTATGATGGGATATACCTAGGTAGCGAGACGTGTCACGACAGTAAACCAAAATAATTACAAGTATACCGGAGTGTTAGCTAATGCACAATTACACACAGCGCAGTCTTCTACATAAAAATTATCAGATTGTTGATCGTATAATTAATTTCAATCTCTCGGAAGCAGACGCCATTCTAGTAATTTTCTATGAAAATAACATACATATCGTAATAATTGTACTTTCTATAGAACCATGAATGTATGCATAAACTATTCAATTATGTTCATTAAATGCGTTATGGGTAATATCTGTTTTTCTTGGCGCTTCTGTTGACTAATAGCGCCACGGCACTGAATGTTAGGTTTGTACGCCACTGTAAGGTAAGGGATCTGTAATATATCGCGTGATAAAATTAATTGAGTTGGATAAAAAAACCTGTTCATAATATTTCAAAATAAATGATTGTGTTGATACTGTGTCATATGTCATGAAATACAAAGCATATTTACTTTATGCAGCAAACAGAGACTTTGGAACCCCACTTTATGAGAAACAGTAGCAACGCTCTGAGGGGCAATTCTCGTAATTTAAAGAAAGTTCACAGTCTGATCAATTCAAACTGTGAAAAATACCTCCAATTTACCTATATTTTTTACTAGTTTTAGACATTGATTGTCGCTGAGTTGAGTGACTAGATTTTGAACATTATTAATTACAGGAATTAGTCTTCAGTTATACTTGGATTATAAAATACAAAACATAATACTAAGCAACTCTTAAATAACGCATCCTTCTAAATTACACAACTATCAACAAATATAACCAGCCATTCATCATCCTGCTGCCCTTATCCCATGTTACTTGGGGTCGGCGCAACACGTTTTAAATATAACCAGCCATTAAACAATAAAATTCAGTAAACATTTTCGCGAAGACATAAAAAGATTTTCTGTAATAGAACTGCACATTATCGCATACAGTGGACAACAGAGCTTACACCCACAAATGTAATTAAAGACTATTAAAATAGACAAGTCTTAAACATGTAATTATTTACAGCATTTTTAAAACAATTATGTGCTACGATTTGATAATCTATTTAAATTATCCGTTCACAATTATACATCTGTCCGACGTAAAAAAAGCTGTGGCTGTAAGCGTGTATTAATTATTCTAATTCATTCTATCCTTGGTGTAAGTAATAGGTTGGACATGTTCAATTGTAGGTTAATCGTTAGACATTTACACGGCATAAAATCGATAATAGTGGAATCTGGCTCGTTTCTCACAGTTGATAAATTGTGGTTTATACGAGTGTACGTCGTCGTTCATTTGTTTATTAATATTACATCGTCTTGGGGTTGTGGACGTTTCAGGATTTCTGGTTTTACATAAGATAAGAGTTGAGGAAGACCATAGAAACGATGGATGGACTGTGTGAATGATGATATGATTAGAAAGGGGGTGACTACCGAGATGACGACTAATAGAGAAGTATGGAAGATAAATACATATTGCGTCGACCCCAAATAAATTGGGATAGGGGCGAAAGAATGCTGATATGGGACCACAGCATACCAGTGATGTGTGAGCATAACTGTGGGGCCTTTGTTGGAATACCCTAATCACTTGTTCATGGATCCTTTTATACTATTTACTTCGTTGTTAATCCAAAAAAAGCTTTAAGACTGACGCTATGTAAGTACATACATATTTCCCTAAATAACATTCAAAATGTTTACATCACAATCCATCGATGGATGGACTGTGTGAACGATGATATGGTTAGAAAGGAGGTGTCTACCGAGATGACTACTAATAGAGAAGTATGGTATAAAAATACATGTTGAGTCGACCCCAAATAAATTGGGATATGGATAGGAGAATGGCAATGGACATTCAAAATGTTTCTTTTTACCACAAAATAAATGAAAAAATTACCTTAAAAAAAGTCTATAGCCAGCTGCTATCATGTCACCACTAAACAATATTTTACCAACAGTTTCCTTCTAAAAAATTTAAAACAAAATCAATGACACACAAAGAGCCTCTGAACACAAAAAAAATCAATTAAAGTGCGGCCCACTAACGTACATACTGTACAAACACAAGTGGCTCATAATTGTATAGAAGATCACATGTGCGTAGTATGTACAAACATCGAGCCAAGGAGAGAGCAGACAATAGTGTTGATTTTTTCGCGAATTTATTTAAGTAGCTTGCTGACTTCTACAATGTACATAACACTATAGAATAAAGAGGAGTAGTTTCACTGTATATACCTAGTCGAAAAAGAGCTTTTCTAATAATTTATTATTTATCTTACTTTCTGATTAAACTCACTCAGGCACTTATCTGGTGATATTTTTTATTTGATGGGTACTTTTCAGATACGCAGTCGCTCCATGTAAAATACTGGTATTCAGCTGCATCCGGTTAGACTTGAAGCCGACCCCAACATAGTTGGGAAAAGGGTAGGTAGATGATGATGGCTTGGAATATTTTGGCTCATCATCTTTAACTATCGTTTATGGCTATGTGGCTTATTTATATAAAAGGAAGTTCTCATAAAATTTAAAGTAGGTATACATGAAAATTGAAAACTCAGAATTTCTCTCTCACACCTCCACGCAAAGAGGCCCGTGGCTAAATAATAACAACCGCACAGGTCGATCGGTCAGGTTAAGCTACGCTTGCCGCGGTTGGTCTGTGGATGGGTGACCATCTTTACATACCGAGACCCCTCCGTGCCTCGGAAAGCACGTTAAGCCGTTGGTCCCGGCGGTCATTCGTGGATCTTTGACAGTCGTTACGGGTAGTCAGAAGCCCGAAAGTCTGACAACCAGTCTTACTAAGGGGTATCGTATTACCCAGTAACTGGGTTGTGGTGGTCAGATAGGCAGTCGCTCCATGTAAAATACTGGTATTCAGCTGTATCCGGTTAGACTGGAAGCCGACCCCAAACATAGTTGGGAAAAGGCTAGGCAGATGATGAACCCGGAGGTGCCCGGAGTCTGCATCTGGGCCCGCTTGATGGCAATAGGCTCGCCCCTATTTCAATGAGACTTAAACGTAACTGACAAAATCCGATTGTACTGTAGGTAGGTACACCTCTGTATATCCCTTCGGGGAATACATGCGTGATGTTATGTAATGTAAAAAAAAACTACCTTTTTGTCGGGTCTTGAACTTCGTAATTGACTTCCGTTGCTGACCGTACTTACCATATCAGTACGGTCAGCAATGAAATTCGATTAAAACTGTGACTTTTACAAATACGTACCTATCCCAATGGGTGATACAGAGGGGGGATGTACGGTCATGAAAGGTAAGAAGATGGCTCCCAACACCCCTATTAACATCGTGTAATGAAAACGCACTCTAATGAGATAATTAAACAAAGTGCCGATTCGCAATGCTAATGATACTGGTACTCCTTTCACCGACACAGCCTCTTATGTACATTTGCTAATGAGACGAAAAACTATACCGAATGAAGTCATTGATGACTAATTAGAAAATTGTAATGATGTTTCTTAAGTAGGTATGTAAGTAGCTCCTAGTTCTTCTATTTGCTGTCATCCTAGTTATTTTTAAATCAACCATCAGTACATTCCAACTCAAATGTGTTCACCTATATACCTACATGGGTTTTCAACAACAGAAAAATGTATTGAATTGTTGATACTTAAATTCCATGTATTATAAAGGGGCTTGTGGCTAAGTAATAGCAGCCAGTCCGTGGATGGGTGACCATCTTTACATACCAAGACCCCTCCGTGCCTCGGAAAGTACGTTAAGCTGTCGGTCCCGGCTGTCATTCGTGGACCTTTGACAGTTGTTAAGAGAAGTTGTCGTCAGAAGCCCGATAGTCTGACAACCAGTCTTAGCAAGGGGTATCGTATTACCCAGTAACTGGGTTGTGGAGGTCAGATAAGCAGTCGCTCCATGTAAAATACTGGTATTCAGCTGCATCCAGTTAGACTGGAAGCCGACCCCAACATAGTTGGGGTCGGGCCAGGCAGATGATGATTCCATGTATTAAACTATAAAAATAACGATTATCACCCTTTCAATATTTTTATATAAACGTATGAAAAAACTCCGTTATTTCACGGTAAGTACAAAGCTAAGTAATCTATTTGCCATTTACATTAAAAAATAACTGTATAGTGATTTCAACAATATTACATAATAACTGTCGTTATTTCGCTGTTATTTTTCTGTAATAGAGTATAGCTAGGTATGTGCCTAATGTAGGTACATTAGGTAGTCTGGCAGTATCCTATCAAAGTAGGTACGTAACGAAAAACAGAAAATTATTAAAAAGAATAAAAAGTTGTTCTTGCTCAAACCGTCTCTTGAAGCAAATTAAACGACTTACTTCTTAATTAGTATGAATATCACCGTTAATGACATGGGAAAAATCAATTTAACATATTTACTTATGGCTATCAGTCATGATCAGTAACTAACCATATTACGAGAGAGCAATAGAAAAAAAAACTTACATACCGTTACTATGTAGGATTCTTAAAATACAAAATAGATTTGATTAGCATAACTGTGCGTAAAAACATCACATTTTTGTCCATCTCTGCGACACAAAGTAGGCTTGAAATAACTTTGAATTGCTTTTAAAGCTAACTGAGTACAATAATAATAAAAAACATTTTAGCAAAACAGTTTTACAAGAGAATATGCAAAAACTGACACATAACTAAAAAGTACCGAAACGTTTATGAGAATGGAAAGTCAAAGAAAAAGAATTCAATGATCAATTTAGACATCTCAATTCGTAAGTTATGCACACATAATGACTTAATACCACTCAGAGGTGAACGGTCAGGAGTTACACGACAATTTATCTATCATTATAAAATCATGATCATGACTGGACCAGCGAAAGTGTTCAGCCCTAAAGTAACAACAAACTGACAACAAGCTAAAGAAACTCGACTCTTGTCCGTCACAATAGAGGTGAACCAAAATTTGAATTGAGCACAGTACGGTTCGCGTGATCGAATGGATTCGTAAACCAATTTCGGCAAATCATGATTATAGACAGCACAGACTGAATACAGACGAGCACTTTTTAGATAACTACGCACCTACTTTCGTACGGACGCGTGTGAACTGTATCGTGACGAATCTGTGATTCCTAGCAAGTGACATAAGCCACTGACTAGGTCCATTTCCGACACAAATTTATTAACAATTTACTTTCCATAACTTTTTTTATTATAATGTAAGCGGAAACAATAATTAAATCCAATTTAACGGATACATCGATTTTACAGTCGAATGGATCGATCAAAACGTTTACGGATCTTTTCTCACGTCTTATCAAATTATGGCTTATTAATTAACAACTCTCTCTAACGAAATATTCATTATTTCTGTTACGGTTACGTAATAAAGAACGGGCCTTGATTTTTTTCATCGAAACCGTTTTCGGAAGATCGATGATTGTCCTGTCAAATTGCATCGGTCATGCATTTTTTATTGCTGCACATGTATGTTCACGCTTTCTGGTGCAAATTCTGTCGATGCCGGCGAAGCGGAAGTCACGTCTTCAGATCGAACAACTTTCACACCTTGTTTTATTTTCACACAACTCCCTAATTTCATCACGTCTAATAGATAAAGACAAATTTTATTACAGCGGATCTGAATTTCGTACAACATTGTTCGACTCATAGTGTCCATTTTTTTGTGAACGCTACTTGCAGTTTCGCTTCGACAGTAATAGTGCAGATAAAAAGAATAGAAAAACATTTGTTAGTTCAGCTGCATTTTCGTTCCGGTGGTTTAATTTACAGTAAAGTTCAATGTCTAATAATTTTATTGATAGAATTCGGTTTCACTACTTACGGTAGGAGAAACCTCTCGATATAATTTGGGCTACACGCCTGCATACAGACAGGTACCGGCAATTGAATTATAAAAAAATATTTTTTTAGAAACGCGCCGATCCGCGACGCTCTACATATCTGCTCAGGGAACAGAAACTTATACAATGTTCTGGTTGTATCCTACTTATGATATGCTTAGATTATATTAAGACCACAACATTCTACAGTATGACTAATATCGACAATAACTGTGTATGTGTAACCTGAACAAAAAATTACGACGATAATGTACGCGAAAAATCCGACATGCTCTCGAGAATAATAGTGTTAGCCTCGACCAAGAAAATGCGAAACATATTGATTTAAAATCTGCGTATTAGATATGTAGGTAATGTGCAAATAAAACAATAACATGCGTGCAATCTCTACGGTTGCCGATTTTACGGCTATCAAAACAGCGCACACGTCGACTTCATAAGACTTTTGAACTGTAATAGTCGAGACAGCACAGTGGCGCTACTCTGTCCGTTCCTAGAAAAAACTTGAGCACCCAAAGAATAATCGTAGATTAACAATTTGCTATCCAGCATTCATACATGTTCAGAATAATTTGCGCGTTTAAATTCCCGAGGAATGCGAGTGGGACTAAATTTAATAGCAGCTGTTTACGGCCACTCAGCATCCATTAGGCGGGCTCGTGACGCCGGTGTCCCGGTGTCGCGAGCCTTATTTGTAGCAGCCCGATATTAGTACCGTTGCGTGTCGAAATGATCCAGAATAGAACGAAACATCGCAACTGAAGATAATTAAAGACCGCGGAGGAAATGTGTTAGCTAATAAAAATATGTTGTCAATATTTTTTCTAAGTAGCATAATTTTCTGAGTAATTGTGTCATATCAAGTTTCTAGCTAAATACTTGCTGTCGTGTGAAGATGTACTTGTTTGCGGGCGGAGTTTCATCTCGAGCGAGCCGTAACTAAGTATATCGACAGAGAAAAAGAGCGCAACATTGCATTAAATAAGTGATGGACCCTCCTGTCAGGACGTGGAACAATTTTTTTTGTTATTTTTATTAGAAAAAAAGTTCACGAGTATTTATTATATATATGCTGTTTCTTATTAAATTCATGGTTTAAAGTCCCCTTAGGCGTTTCTAAGAAATCGTTAACATTAAGTAGGTAAATAATAACGTGCAAAAAAAAAAATAGTGCATGCTAAAGCTAAGTATTGTATCGCAATAAAAACAACAGAAGCGTGTTGGATAGCAATAACACTGTCTGATTAGATTACCATCTATTCAATATCCGCAGTTCCGTGGACTCCGCGACGGTCTGAGGCTAATTCTGGACTGACGCCAGTATCGATTTTCCAACTATGGTTTGTCTATTTTTATGATACTTTATTAGCTACGCCATTGAGCTAAGTACACCGTAAAAAGCTCCCCAAGATTCCTCTATCTCGTATTCTCGCCAAACAAGTTGCAAGGACGTTGAGTGTAAGGTAATTACACTATGAAGTTTCAATATCCGCACCGATCAATTCATTACACGGTTGTAACGCATGAGTTTAATATAAACGTCTTATTGATTAATTGTACAGCATTATCGGCGCCGGCTGCTCGCTCACAACCACGAACCAATTTATCTCCTCACTGTTCACATTTGCATATCAGTCTATTCAACTCGATTAACGTCATCGTGTGAAGCACTCGTTTAGTTTACGAGACATTTGACCGAATTTAATTACGCTCGCGTGATAAGGCAAATAATCAGTACAATATAGTTCACCAAATCATCACTTTCTACGTTCGCAGTTCGCACCCACAAACGGCGGACACTTTCACGGAAACGTGCGTAAAACGATTTCTTAATCGATTATCGTCAAAACGGTAACGTCTACGAATGTAGAATAATTGATTCGGTTTTATTATTTGTAACTAGGTAAAAGCAGCAATAATTGGTGTCATTTCCGCACGATGCTTTTTGGGATACATGCGAATGTGGATTTTCAAATGTTTTTAAGCACAACCCTATTTGTATATTCTAACAATGCACTGTTTTAAAATTACGCCTTCTGTGACTTGTCTAATCCCCAGTCATAAAAAATAAAACCATAATCTTGCATTCTTTATTTAAATTAGTGCAGAGCTGAACAAGAAAAATGAGTATATTAAGTATATTTTTAAGGCGCGTTTATTGTACAACACTCCGAGTTTATGGTTTCTTATTTATTAGTTATGCGACTTAAATTGCACGGGTCGTTATTAAGATATCTATTAAAGCTACGTTAAGTAGCCGAAGCTAGCGTTTAGCATAAATGAGATATTTATTTTATGCCAGCAGCTGTGGGTGGAAAACATGGATATTCTTTTCATGTAGAAGAATATTGAAAATTTATTATTTAATGACGCGGCTTGATAAGATGCGACTATTTATTAAATTGATCGTGGATTTTGATGAGTAAGGCAATTTATGTCCACCGATATTTTTTAATCGAAACACTAGGCAAATGGTGTTTTTCCGACTGTAGGTGCAAATTCAATAAAATATTTTATTTAGATTTTCACGAAAATTATAATGTCATTTAAATTTTAAAATATTTCTATTCTTTACATGTAGGTACTTAGTTGAAATATTCGACTTTAATATTTTCTGTGTACGTAATTTTATTTATGTTAAAATATTTGATTTAATTATTTCCTGTGTAATTTTTAAATTCATATTAAAATTAGCTTGATTATTTTCCTTACATATGTTTATTTTTACATCATCTTTTTTTGCATCACTTGATTTTTTTTCTTAAATACCAAAATAGGTAACAATAACTGAAAAACTCACCAAAAATATTTTCTCAGCGCTATCACCCGTAGAGAGCAATAGAATCTATCACAAACGTAAAGAATCACTGCATCACACTAAAGTCGCGTGCGTGCGTGCATGCGTGCGCGTGCGGTCGTGTGCGGACGTGTGCGTGCGGCGCGCGCAGCTACGGGCTCGGTACTCGAGTGGCGCGCGGCGTGCACTGCGCGCGTTTATACGCCCCGCTCGACGCCCGGCTGTTGCACTTTCGCCGCCCGATGTCTAGGAAACATCCCAGAGGCTGTAAGGGTGCGTCCGATTGAACTAAAGTTTATGTTTATGAATTTATTGGTTTTACACTGATTGATGGCTTTATAATATTTTATAGCTGGTTTATCTTCTCTTTCATGTGTGTCTAATTGTTTTCGTCTCGGCTGAGCTGTTGATTGACAGTTCCTGTCAATTGATATGTCTTTTATAATTTAAAATGATTGCCCTTCATAAATTACAGAGGACTTATTTCCTCATTCGTTTTCAACTTCATCACTAAACCATTTAAAGTCGGACGGCTGCCTAACAATTTAGAATTTAAATCGTCCAATAGTTTAGCTAGTTACACCATTAAAATAAATGGAAGTCGCACACGTCGTACGATTTAAAATTACCTTAGGAAATAGTTAACAGACTCTTAGCCACATTACGACTAAACGATTGGTCGATAAAAATCGCACCGTGAATAAGAATGTGCGAGGAAAATAGAAAAGGACAACTTTTGTGATTGGACAACACAGTTTACATTTTATTGGAATAGCTTATACAAACAAAAGGAAATATGGCCGCATATTGCTTTTAAACAGCGTGAAATAATTTATGAACATTTGACATTTGAGAACTATGTAAGTATTTCGCGATTCGGCGCTGCCTATGCGCATCCTATAATGTATTTAATTTACGATCGCTGTAAATCATTGTCTTCTTAACACTTTTGTGAGTTTATATGGATCTATAAAATGTATTGCCAACTATGAAATCGCTGTCTTTTTTGCGGGGTGTTAAAAAATTATTTTGCGTTGTAAACATCTCGAAGTCAGGATATATTTGCCCCTGTAAGTACAACCTTCTTTTATGTAGGTAAGAACCAGATTTAATTTTGTATTAAAAAATGTAAGCTTCAGCAAGTAGGAAAGCAGGCCAAATTGAATTTTTTTCTGTTTTAGAAGAGAATAAACATGAATGTGCTATGAACACCGCTACGAACGGATGCTGCGGGCGTCATCATCTGCCAAGCCTTTTTCCAACTATGTTGGGGTCGGCTTCCAGTCTAACCGGATGCAGCTGAGTACCAGTACTTTACATGGAGTTACTTCCTATCTGACCTCCGCAACCCAATAAATAAAATAATAATATATAATACAGGGGTATACATATATAGGGGTAATAAGTTACCCCTTGTTTGTCAGACTTTCGCGGTTCTGACGCTTGTAACGACTATCAAAGATCCATGAATGACAGCCGGGACCAACGGCTTAACGTGCTTTCCGGGGCACAGAAGGGGTTTTGGTATGTAAAGATGGTCATCCATCCACGGAACAACTGAGGCAGGCGTAGCTTATCCTGATGGCTGTTATTACTTAGCCACAAGCCCCTTGCTAGGATGCAAGGATGCTGCGGACGTGCGATTGAGTGTATCCCCATCACCCGTCGCAGTCTAAAAACGGTTTTAGACTGCGATGGACGATGGGCAAGGATAGAGGAGGAAGGGGGATGGAGATATAAGGTATAGACCTTCAGCAAAACTTGAGAAAAGCAACATTTTTATAGAAGGCTTCTTAGGGCCACTTACACCACAAATCATTAAATGCGTTTAACGTTTAACATATTTAAAACATCATCTTGTCTCTGTCATCTTCAAACCATTGATTGAAACGGAACGATGTTTTCATTCGTCTGAAAGTCATTGTATTCACATACGTATTTTCATAGATAATCATCATATTTACTTACTTTACTTTCTGTAAATTATTTCATCACCACTGCTCATAAATAGGGGAAGGGAAACATTGTGAGGATACCGACATCTCCTAGAACCAAAAATTCGAAGAAATGTGACACCTGACAAATCCTCACTGGGCCCGCGTGCTATCCCTCTCATAGAGAGAAGGGCCTGCGTCCCAGCCGTGGGAACATTATAGGCTGATTATGCTGCATCATGCTTAACTGCCAGATTGATGACACTGGTCGTTCGTATTGTGCCCCGGAGACCAATCTATACCAGTATAATAAAGAGGTAAAATTTGTTTGTTTGTAAGTGTGTATGTATGGGGTAATTTCTGGAGCTGCCAGTCGGATTTGCGTTTGTTAGTCCTATTCTTGAGGATGGCTATTTAACATCACGCTATAACCATTAGGAGCCACGCAAAGAGGTAAAAAGTCAGAAAGAACGCTAAGTGAAAACGAAGTGATAGCGCGGGCGGACTATGCCATGCGACGTGGGTTGGGGGAGCAAGAAATTTCACGCGGACGAAGTCGCGGCCTGAAGCTAGTATTAATAACAATATCATTTTTGAAGACCTATCCATAGATACCCCACACGTATGGGTTTGATGAAAAAAAAAATTTTGAGTTTCAGTTCTAAGTATGGGGACCCCCAAAATTTATTGTTTTTTTTCTATTTTTGTGTGAAAATCTTAATGCGGTTCACAGAATACATCTACTTACCAAGTTTCAACAGTATAGCTCTTATAGTTTCGGAAAAAAGCGGCTGTGACATACGGACGGACAGACAGACAGACAGACAGACAGACAGACAGACAGACAGACATGACGAATCCATAAGGGTTCCGTTGCCATTTGGCTACGGAACCCTAAAAAGGGCAATATTAAAGAGATATCATTATGAATACAGACATAAATTATCCGATCATACTTATTACTCTCTAAATAGACGGTTTAATTTAAACATAGTAAGTATAAACAAGTTTTTAACCATAATTTATCTAAAAATCTATAAGGCTTTGAAACTGAATGTACCTATCTCGTTTCCCAAGGAAGCTGGGTATTAATTTTATGAGTGTCTAGGCCTTCGTCTAATCATTATATGACGCAGCCAGTCCTGTGGGACTTCCTTTTATCTTCGTATTTAAACCAGTTTTTAATAATTTTCCCATGAAGACACGAGGCTTGCGTTATTTAACACAATAAGAATGTACTAATTGACGCTAGAATATGTTGTTTTTTATTTATTATGAAGTAATCTTATCTTAGAAATCTTAGCCCCTGTCATTTTACAATAGTTAAAGTGACCATGTGTGTCTGATATATTTTAAGGCTGAAACTAAAACGAACATGATGCAGTGATGAATAAATCATTTAATTTTGGACAATTTAAAATTTCCCTAAATTGTGAGTTGCACTTAAAACACTATTTTAATATACTAACTTAAACTAAAGACGAATTAACGAGAAGACCACCCATCAACTAGACACAACGAGATAAGGAAACTAGGGTCGTCTCATAAATTGCCTTATTATGACGCAGGATGTATCAGGTGCCACAGCCTTCCGGAGTGATGACTTTGGTGTTTGTGGAATGATATAGGCAATTTTCTACTCTGGAAAAAAAAAAAAACAATCCATTGTTGTCTATCCCTCGAAAATAAAAAGTCATAGATAGGTACTAACACAACTGAAGGCCAATTCTCGTAATTTACAACGTTCAAAATCTAGTCGCAGTCTCATCTCGGCGACAAACAAATGTCAAAAACTTGTCAAAATGTATGGAAATTAGAAGTATTTTTTGACAGATTGAGACTGAGATCAGCCTGTGAACGTTCTTAAAATTACGAGAATTACCCCTCCGTTATTTCATGACTTTTAAAACAGCTGAAAAAATGGTGTGTTTGTATCGATAAAATTCAGCTTGGATTTGGCTCCAACTAACGCACTGAAAACTTGTCGACGCAAATTTTTGGGTTTGACAAAATATTTTTAAATTATAGTATTCAAGACGGGCTTGTGGATAAATAATAACGACCGCAAGGGTCGACCTAGAGACAAAGGAGAGGGGTGGGGGGATGGGAGAAGGGAGTAAAAGTCTGACACTCCCTCCCGCTCCCCCTAGAGCGGGAGACGTCATATGATGATATCGCACCAAAAAAAAAGGGTTGACCTTCATGGTTAAGCAACGCTTACGCTTACCATCCATTACGTACGAAGACCCCTCCGTGCCTTAGAAATTTCGTTAAGCCGGCGGCGGTCGTTCCGGCTGTCATTAGTAGATCTTTGACGGACGTTACGGGTAGTCAGAAGCCCCAAAGCCTGACAACCAGTCTTACCAACGGGTATCATGTTACCCAGTAACTGGGTTGTGGAAGTCTGGTACACAATCGCTCCATATACTTAATATGCTGGTATTTCAACTGCAACCGGTAAGAATAAAAGCCAACATCAACATGATTGAGATAAGGCTAGGCAGATATTTAGTAGTATTTCGTTCGATAGAACGATCAGTAATAGTTTTATACCTCACGTTCAAACGACCTGTTTTAAAGAAACAAAAGAAGAAACAACAGAAGAAGAACAGAGGCTGGAACATAAAGGGCTAAGGAAGGAACACGGGTGGGTTTTAGTCAGTAAGAGTCTGACACTCCCTTCTGCTCCACCCAGAGCGGGAGGGGTCATTTGATGATTTCCCATCCTCAAAAAAAAAAAAAAAAAAGGGGTAATTCTTATAATTTTAAGAACGTTCAGTCTGATCTCAGTCTCAATCTGTCAAAAATACCTCTAATTCTCCTACATTTTTGACAAGTTCCCAACATTGATTGTCGCTTAGATGAGATTGCGACTAGATTTTGTACGTTTTTTATTACGGGAATTGATCTGCAGAAGATTCAGTACACGTTTGAAGCTACATAGCATGCCCAAATATTTTCTCCGTGGAAAAGCCACTAAGAGCAAATAAATATTCCGCGGTAAACTAAACATATAGCTAGCTACGCAAGAATATTATATACGACTGCTTCTAAATACGCAATTACGCGTCTATAAATATACAATAAAAGTGATTGCTCGCGAGTCGCGCCATAACTCGTTCGTTTTGCATGTGCAAGCGCATATACCGGCCGGAATAACGACCCATGTTATACGACCTAATGGATGAAAATTAAAAGTATATTAGTCATGTGTTGTTGATTGGATCTTTCCTACTTTGCAAAGTGAGGGCTTAATTTTGCTAATAGCTGGAAGTGTTGAAGTTTGCATGTTTTCCCCCAACTTGTTGTTTTTTTTTTGTGATCTTTTTTGCGTCATGTTTACCGCAAATAAACGTATTTTCTTTCTTCTTCTACTTGTCTTTCTGAGTTGTCTTAAGGAGGTCTACTCCGTAAGCACTAAATTCGTAGTTTCGATCACAGTTACGGGCATTTTGTACTTCGTATCACCTAGGGATATAAGATTAGTTTGCGGTCCCATCAAAGAACGAATGACAACACAATTTGACAGTTGTCTTTACTTCCGAAGCGATGTATTTAGACCCACCCGAAAAAGTTAATTAATCGGCACTTGGGTATACTCCGAAGTATCAAAATACTTTCGGACGCGTACCTTCGCTTATGGATTAAGAGAGAAAGTCCTCTGATCCGCGGTCGGCTTGCCTGCAGCCTAATTGCGTATAACTCTTACAATCACCATAAACTTTGTTTTTGAATTGACAATTTAAAAATAATTCATTTCTTCCATTAGGTACCTACGGGGTCTAGCAGACGAATTTTCAATAATATGTATGTATCCACTTCGAAATGATGGGGATTGTAATTTGGGGTGCTGATCATTAACCTTATTTCGGTAAAAGCTCCTTAGTATTTTTGTCCTTAGTCTATTGAATGACTATTTCATGAAATATCAATTTCGCGGGCTGCCCTGGCGCTTTCCCCTTAAATAAAACGAAAATACTCTCTTATGACCTCCTCATCCTAACTAGTGATGTGACCGGTAAAACTTAGAAAACCCAAGATATATTCAGGGTCACTAACCTTACAGGAAAAGATGTCAAACTGTCAAGTTTCTCATGACGATTGTCATAAATATTCGCGTTATGGCTGTGCTCGACGACGCGACATTGATAGTTACGTCCTCCCGGAGGAACAGAAGTCTCAATAATGATATCAAGTGTCACTCACTCTATAATTGATTGAGGAAACATTGCATATAATTCCGTAGATTGATTGATATCTGCGCCAGCCAATTAGCAATGAGCCGGTGAGTATTCTCAATGAAATATCGCGTAGTAATAATGTGTTGGACGTTTACTTATGAACGTAAACAAACGGTGAGTGTCAAATGTTTTTAAAGCCAGACATTTTTGCTGCTTCACATATTTACCTAATCTAATTTTATTTTTATTTTATTTATTCTAATACAAATCGATACTACGTCTTCTCGACTCGATGGTAAATAAATGTACAGACGCCAGCACATCAAGCTACTACAATCTGTCAAATTTCTTTAATAGATTTTCAACTTTATCACTAAAGCATTAAGGTTCAAGGTTGATTGGGAAAATTTGACAGTTTCGGGTAGCTTGACCTGCTGGCGTCTGTACATCTTTACTACTAATAATAAAGCTGAAGTTTTTGTTTGTTTGTTTGAACGCTCTAATCTCTGAAACTATCAGTCGGATTTGAAAATATATTTTTGCATTTGATAGCCCAATTCTTGACGAAGGCTATAGGCTACAACATTACGCTATAACCCTTAGGAGCCGAGCAAAAAGAAAAACAGTCAGAAAGAACGCAAAGCAAAAACGAAGTACGCGATGTGATGCGCCGGGAATCCATCCCGGCGCGTGGAGCAGAAAATTTCACGCGGACCAAGTCGCGGGCAGAAGCTATTTAATATACCTAATACAGTCGCGAGCAATGAAAAAGTTCCAGTGACATAGCACCAAATTACTCCTAAACGGGAAAGGCTAGCTTAATGACGCTGTCTGCAATATTGAAGTACATTTAACAGCGCAGAATATTACCAACTAAAAACGTAAACCTATTTTAAATTATAAATGTCTTAGGAGATATTAAGGTGTTTGTCGGCATTTTGTGGGTGGAACTTTTTCATTGCTCGGCAGTGTATACCTATTAGGTAATAGCAGCGGGCTGGTGTCCGCAACTCCACGACAATGCGCGTATTTTGCGTACGGCAGTGTATATTATCTTATAGATGAGTTGGGCCCCGTATAGGTGGCCACGCCAATCAGGGCATCAGTGGAGTTTTTCTAACATATGGTGGGTACCCGGTTTGGTCAGGAGCATCGCATTCGCACTTGGTGTCGGTGAGATCTATAATCCCCCATCGATACTAAATTACTGCTTGGGGTATAAGCCCATCACTATTCAAAAATCAGAATCCACTGAAATGTTGGTGGCAAAAATTTGAACCGAAAGGAAGTGAGAGGAAAAATTTGCAAATCTCCAACAGCCACATTTAATTTAATTTAACAGAACAAAAAGAATTCATAGAAAGTGTGAAGCTGACACAAGCTATTAAGGTCGCATGAAACCAACCCTAATGACCTTTAGTGCTAATCTAACCGTCGTAATTGAAGTAATGATACAAAAAAATAAAACACTTACCTGCGTACACACAGCAACGACGGATCAAGGAATACATTACCAGTTCAAGCTGACCTCTCACAGAACGTTAAGACTGTATCTAACATGTGTAAAAACACGCTTAACGGAGCCAAGGATTACTTATGCTCTCCGTCATTGTTATTTGTTTTTGTAGGTACTGGCCCATAAAACTGAGAATCTTCTTAAAGCGAATTCCCGTAATTAAAAACATTCAAAGTCTAGTCGCAATCTCATCTCAGCGACAATCGATGTCAAAAACTTGTCAAAAATGTAGGAAATTTGAGGTATTTTTGACAGATTGAGACTGAGATCTGGAGGCCAATTCTCGTAATTTAAAACGTTCAAAATCTAGTCGCAGTCTCATCTCGGCGACAAACAAATGTCAAAAACTTGGCAAAATGTAGGGAAATTAGAGGTTTTTTTGATAGACTGAGAATGAGATCAGACTGTGAACGTTCTTAAAATTACGAGGATTGTCCCTCTGATTACGGTGATATTCAAGGTCTCAAAGCTTTTTGTTATCTCAACTTTAAATACTACTCTCATGATCCCTGTAGCGTTGCATGCACCCATCAACACAAAGTTTTCAGCTATTTATCACACCAAAAATCAGCAAAAAGTCGTCTCCTAGCAATAATTTTTGCACTAAGTTGCTTAGTTTGATGTAAGTACAGAATGCTAACGGTTATGAGATGGATTTTTTTGCACACTGCTTATAGAGCGAGGTCAGCTTATACTAGAACTGTATAGCTTGACGTGTCGTCGTGTGTACAAACTGATGCTACTGATTCAGCCTCCTCATACGATTTACTTTCCACACGATTAAGGAAAACAATAGGCAAAAAAAGTTCGCCTACATATCGTAATTGATTGTCTTTGGTGTCTAAACGACGGGTATTAATTGACAAATTTATTTTATTACCGTATATTTTTTAACCGTAAGAATTGAATTTATCAAATAAGACAATCACATTTCACTGTTAGATTATTCATTCATTCAGCCGAATGATGTCCACTGCTGGACATAGGCCTCGAGTACCGCCACTTTGACCGGTTCTGTGCTTACCGCATCCAACGGATTCCTGTGGCCTTCACAAGGTCATCGTTCGACCTTGTGGGAAACCTTTCAATACTACGTCTTCCGGTACGCGGTCGCCACTCCAGAACCTTCCCCCCATCGGCCATCTGTTCTGCGAGTAATGTGCCCCTTCCCATTCTCAATTGGACCGGAGTCACGAGTGCTGATCAGCTGTTCTATCTCGCAAAGGACAAGGAGAATTATTCGGAGTTAAAGGCCAACCTTCAGAGCAGAGGCACCAAAAGAAGAAGAAAGTTACTCCTTTAATACATAACATACACATAAAATCACGCCTGTAATACCCGAAGGGTTAGGCAGAGCTGTATCTATACACTGTACAGACGCACATTTCACCAGTTTTGTTTAAGTTCCATGTAATAGCATCAACAAATCGACCCCGGCCCGTTACTGAGACACTCCTGATGGAAAACCCTAATAAATGATAAATGATAAATGATAAATGATTTTATTTTGTAAGTAGGTTTGTACAAACACTTTTACACGTCAATCATATTTTTAAAACTAGATGAGGTCGGCGTTTCCTATCTGACTAGTCTGAGAAGAAAGGCCGAAACAAACTCAGACGTCACAGTCTCTTTTAAAGTCCAGACATAATCTTGGTCAGATCATATGAAGACCATGTAGGTCGATGTCTGAGATGGTCTTTTGAGGAAAGAACCACACAGATTGAGAGGACCTGTCCAGTCAGTGCACGCATTTGTCAGAAATTGTGCAGCTCTACTCAAAACTTAAGGAGCTCAACGATTCGACGAACAATACCAAAGAAAGGACATTTGGGTAGGCCACATTAATTACTCAAACTGCCAGACCATGACAAAAACTAAGAGAACTAAGAGAAAAATAATATAAATAAAATGACCCACGTAGTCTTCACACTCACAATAATTAAAATAATAGAATACTTAACAAAGTAAGCAAATGTCATAGTATATGTAAAATTCATTAATGTCAGTGTATATAAAAAAAAAACAACAACAAAATAGAGCAAAAAAAAACATTCAATATGTAAAAAAAAAAAAAATTGGAAGCAGCTCAATCCCAAGCCTTTTTGTCCTCGATATAATCCTTAACGGTATAAAAGGCTTTCTGGCACAACTTACGTTTAATGAAAGATTTGAATTTATTAAGGCTTAGATCTTGAACGGGGCTTGGAACTTTATTATAAAAGCGTATACATTGGCATCTGAACGACCCACCTATTTTCTTGAGCCTTGTTGTAGGTACAACAAATTTGTGTTTGTTCCTAGTATTTATATCATGGATATCACTGTATTTTTTAAACAATTTTATATTTTTATGGGCATATAAAAGATTTTCATAAATATATTGAGAAGCCACAGTCATAACATTAATCTCTTTAAATTTATCTCTGAGCGAGTGTCTCGGACTTAATTTATAAATTGATCGAACAGCTCGCTTCTGCAAAACAAAGATAGTCTGAATATCAGCGGCATTTCCCCACAATAGAATACCGTACGACATTACACTATGAAAATAGCTAAAGTACACTAAGCGGGCTGTCTCTATATTAGTTAAATTACGAATTTTTCTAACAGCGTACGCTGCGGAACTTAGCTTTTTTGACAATTTATCTATATGTGGACCCCACTGAAGCTTAGCATCCAAAGTTATGCCCAAGAATACTGTGCTGTCTTCAGGATTCAATTCTTTGCCCTTTATCAACACATTGGTTTTCACCTGCCTAACGTGAGGTAGCGTAAACTTAATGCATTTGGTTTTTTTCTCGTTTAAAAGTAAATTATTAACATTGAACCAGTGTACTACTTTAGAGATCGCGTTATTTACATTGTCAGTAGCCTGCTGCTGACGTTTAAGTTTAAACAAAAGTGAAGTGTCATCTGCAAACAACACTATATCATGATTATCCTTTATGAGGTACGGCAAGTCATTAATATAAATAAGAAATAAGAAAGGACCGAGAATTGAGCCCTGTGGGACTCCCATTGATACTATAGATCCGGGAGATCTTTTTCCATTAACGTCAACGCTCTGAATCCTCTTACTCAAGTATGAAGTAAGAAGATCCAGAGCAGTGTTCCGGATTCCGTAGTGGCGGAGCTTCCTGATTAACGTTTCGTGAAGAACGCAATCGAATGCCTTGGACAAATCACAAAAGATGCCCAAGGCATCGCATTTATCTTCCCATGCATTATAAATATGTCCTAAAAGTTCAACACCGGCATCAGTAGTTGAACGACCCCTTGTAAAACCGAACTGTTTGCTATGTAATAATTTGTGTTTATTAAAAAATCTTTGCACTTGATCTAAAATTAATTTCTCAAAAATTTTACTAAAGGTAGGTAGTACAGAAATAGGTCTATAATTTGTAGGGTCTGATGTACTACCTGATTTAAACAAAGGAATTATTTTACTATTTTTCATAAGGTCAGGAAACTCCCCACTGTTAATACAACTATTAAAAATAAGAGCTAGAGTAGGTGCTACAATGTCAATAATAGACTTAGCAACTTCTACAGAATTACCCCACAGATCTGCAGTCTTTTTAACATTTAAAGTGTGAAAGGTTTTAATTATATCTCTACAGGTAATGTGTTCAAAATGAAATTCCGAATCGCAACCATTAACATTTTCCTTAAGCAGAGACTCAGCAACAGAAGGTGATGAGTTTAGGGATTTAGTAGTTGAAACGGGAATATCCGAAAAGAAATTTTCAAATGCCTCGGCGACTTGTGAGTCTGATTTTATTATGTTGTCATTAATAGACAGGCTGTAGTCAGTATTTCGGTTACTAGATCTTCCCGCTTCACTATTAATAATAGACCAGGTCGTTTTAATTACATTACTGCTGTTTTTAATCTTTGAACCTAAATAACGTGACTTGGCCATATAACAAACTTTTTTAATAACACCATCACCTAGGAGTCGAACCCAGGTCCTCATACTCAGCAATAGCGGTTGCGACCACTTCTAAACTAGCTATTTGCTCCGTAAATTTAGGTAGTGATTTACATACTAAAAACCCCGAGCCTAAGTTTATTGAACTTTGATGATTGAATCCAAATTATAATATAAACAATGGTTTCTATCAGAATATTAGAAACAACACACGATCACAAGTAACAAGAACTTATGAATAGTTAAGTAAGACTTCTATTTCCTATGGGATGAACCTTCAATGTTGAATAAAGCACGGCATATGCCTTACATTATTCAACAAAGGAGAAATTTTAAAATTAAATAAGGCATGTAGACTTTAGTACTTCCTTTCCTAGCCATTGTAATAAAGAGTCTTCAACCTATCTTTCCACTAGCCCCTACCTGCGGTTTCACCCACATAATTCTCGATCCCGCAAGAATATAAGGATAAAAAGTATCTTATGTTCTAATCCAGGTCATGGTTTATCGGTGTGCCAAATTTCATACAAATCCATTCAGCCGTTTTAGCGTGAAAGCGTAACAAACAAACATAAAAAAATCTAATCTTTTCTCTTTATAATTTTAGTTTCGATTGTAGAAATGATTCATCCATGTATTCATATACTCTCGATATATAATTGGTACTTGATGCTTAGAAACGAGATGCCAATTCATACTATTGTCTGTATAATATTAGCCTTAGGTAGTGTTCCGACAGAACAAAAAGGATCAATGAAGCAATTTGAGCTTTAATTGAGATACTCGTAAGTAAGGGTCGCGATTTCGACTCTCTCTTTATTATTTGAAGTCTTGCATAATAATAATGCTTTGATATAATCATCATCGGCCTAGCGTTTCTCAACTATGTTGGGGTCAGCTTCCGGTCTAACCGGAAGCAGCTGAATACCAGTATTTCACATAGAGTGATTGCCTATCTGACCTCCACAGCCCAGTTACTGCGTATACAGGGTGGCAGGGACATCGACGCGCAAACTGTAACCATGGATTCAGCATATGCGTTTAGACCCCATACCGTCGAAATCAATGTCCCTGCCACCCTGTATAGTATAATACTCCTTGATAAAACTGTGTCCTAATAAAATATTGGACTAAATGTGAATAGAGAATAGCATGGTAGAAGCTAGCTGGCATAGCTATCTCCACGATTATTATATTCAACTAGCTGCGCCTTGCGGTTTCACTCGCATAAGTTTCGATCCCGTGGAACTATCAAGATAAAAGCATCCCATATGTTAATCCTGGTTATAAACCATCTGTGTGCCAATTTCATCCAAATCCGTTCAGTAGTTTTTGCGTGATAGTAACAAACATCCATCCATCCACAAACTTTCAATATTGGTAGGATAGGATTTTGAGAACTTTGCCAGCGATTTCGTCCGCGTACATTTTACTTTAATAATATCGGATTTTTATACTGCCATTGCCTTACTTAACACTCTTGCGGGTAGAAGTTCCAAAAATCCTTTTTAGGGTTCCGTAGTCAACTAGGAACCCTTATAGTTTCGCCATGTCTGTCTGTCCGTCCGTCTGTCCGTCCTCGCTTAATCTCTGTGACCGTTAGCACTAGAAAGCTGAAATTTGGTACCAATATGTATATCAATCACGCTGACAAAGTGGTAAAACAAAAATTTGAAAAAAATGTTTTATTTGTAAATGTATAAAATATAATTTGAAAATAGAGAGGGATATGTAAAGTGGGAAGTGATTTTTTTTTTTAATTTCAACCCTAACGTGTGATATATTGTTGGAAAGGTATTTAAAAATGAATAGGGGATTACTAAAATCATTTTTTGATAATGTCGATAATTTCGGAAATAATCGCTCCAAAAGTAAAAAACAATGTGTCCCCCCCCTCTAACTTTTGAACCATAAATTTAGAAAATATGAAAAAAATCTAAAAAGTAGAACTTTATAAGGACTTTCTAGGAAAATCATTTTGAACTTGATGGAAACAACAGTTTTTGTACAAAAAAGACAAAAAGTTGTACAAAATAATTTCTGGACTAAGTTTGTAGTATAATCGTATATGCAAGCATTTTTTTTAACTTCGTTTACATATTTTATTATCCTGAACGTATCTTCTTTCAAACAAAAAAAGAATTATTAAAATCGGTTCTCGCAATCCAAAATTACCACCGAAAACTTCTGGCACGTCTATGTATTAATTAGTAACCCAATTCCCCGAGAGATGGCGCTGTAAAATAGACAACATTTTCTCGAACTTTCCATGTGTGGTTGGAATCTATAACTCTTTTTTTAGTTATCGCCGTCCTTTGTGGGCCCGTTTTTAGTGTTCCGTAATTATTAGAGTTCCGTAACAAATAGCCTTTTTTAAGTTGGGTTACCACTATGTTCGCGCTCCTGCAACTGCTCCAATGGATACGTCGCGCGCACTTCTACATGCGCTCCCCTTTGACACACTGCGCTCCCCTTTGTGTTCGCGCTAAAAACCGTCACGAGTCGGAGCGCCTGCCGCGGAGCGTGCAATGTTGCACGCTCCGTCTTCGCGCACGCACCCGGAGCAGTTGCAGGAGCGCGGAGCGCTGCTGGAGCGCGAACCTAATGGATACCCACCTTTAAACTCATAAGTGGGAACACTTATTGTGACGGACGGGAAACTACGGAACCCTACACTGAGCGTGGCCCGACACGCTCTTGGCCGGTTTTTTTCTTCATCGTGTCGCTAGCATGACTCTCCTTAGAAAAAACATTACCTACTTAGAAATTATGGATTTTCATACTAAATATCAAAGGCCATGAAAAAAAATCCTTTTGTAAAAATTTAATGCTCTAACTTGATGCGTAAAGTAAGTACCAAAGCAGAGTATCTATTTTCTTCCAAATCATTCGTAAATAGACATTTATGAGCTGATCCAATCACTGCATAATTGCATAAATTCACATAAAACTCTCAATGCATCAAGCCGACCATTTAAACCACTTTCAATATAATTCTTTTTTAGATCTAGATGTTATCAACACATATAGTTTATCGCACCTGCCTACAATAAAAACTTTAAGCACTTTTTAACGTTTAATACCAAACCCCACTAGAAATAATCATTCGTAATTATAAAAGATAAAAAAGATGGACATGGAACAACGCCTTACGTTAATGTCTATATTTAAAAAAAAAAAAACTGCAGAATTACCTAGACACCCTATTTATTGCTGAACTTTAAAAATTAATACGTACTTAACAGAATGATTGAGCAGTGCAATAAATGATAGCTTATCGTAGAATTACATGCTATTCTAGGCATTATCTCTACTGCACAAAGCCCGTAACTGTATGGATAGAATTGACTGATGGTGTCAAAGAGTGGCTTCGTGCGACTACGTATTTGGAAGTACGTGTCGATTACAGGCTCGAGAAAGATATGGTAGCTTTCACATGGGGATGTAATGGTGTATTGTGGAGGCTATAAAACGATCATAGGAAACTTGGGAGAATGTGCTTCTATAATGATCAATGAGCCTCGCATTAACGTTATGTAACATCGTTGTATACACGAGAGTATTGATAGCCCAGTCGTAATGGCCTCGACTTACGAGTCCTAGATCGTAGGTTCGAACCCAGGCATGCGCTTTACTTTTTCTTTGTGTAAGCCCACACAGCCCCGGCAGTCTCGACATTCATAGCTTTTACGACCGAATTCAGTCGCAAAGTTCCGAATTGACAGGTGAAATGCATGGAGTGACAGGACTTTGCGACCGAATTCGGTCGTAAAGCGATCGTTATGAATGTCGAGACTGCTGGAGCTGGGCCCGTGTGGTAGAACTGGTAGACTACAGTTCACTCCCTCTCGAAGAGAGGAGGCCTGTGTCCCAACAGTGGGAACATTATAGGCTGATTATGGTATTGTATACCTTTTTTTTTTTTTTCAGGATGGGAAATCATCAAATGACTCCTCCCGCTCTGGGTGGAGCAGAAGGGAGTGTCAGACTCTTACTGACTAAAACCCACCCGTGTTCCTTCCTTAGCTCTTTATGTTCCAGGGCAGCGGTAACCCTTTCGGACGATCCCGCTACCCAGGTATTGTATACCTACACGTGCAATCTTTCATACGGAGCTTACTGCAAAGTAAGACATACATATTTTTCTTTTGACTATTCTGTAAATCTCTCCCTCTGTAAATCGATGACCATATTAAAGAACAAAATGCTGATTGGGTTCGTATCAATAAAGCTATCTAGTTAATAATTTTATAGCTGTGCCGTATGTTGTTGTGTGATTTTGAAGTGAGTTTGAGCACTATAAATTGTAAAAGTTGTTAATCATAAGTTTATTGCTACTTCATTCATTTATAACTTGTAATGATTTTTTTAGTGCTTTTATTTAATGGAGTTAAAGTCAAAATATTTTATATTGTATTTTGTAAAAGATGAAGTCAGAGAAAGATAGTTAAAGACGGCTAGGAAAGAAGTGAACTCAGACATGACGGCTTCACCGTTCGTGCAACGCTGAACGCAAACAAATTAAGATAAAGGCACTGCTTACAATTATTATTGATACAATTTTGGAAAGTCTTTCAAACTCATAACATCACACCTGTATTTCACGAAGGGTTAGGCAGACGTGTATCTTATAGTACATGGGTGTACTATTAGATATTATAAGAACATTTCGCTTACCGACAACGCCGTGGAAGTGGCTAAGTTTTGGGAAAACAAGATTTAAAATACAGTTTTGCCAGCGACACGACGAAGAAGTACATTTCGTAATTATTATTTTTTTTAATTTTGCCCCACATTAGGAATTTTTCCTGTATCGTGGGTGCGTTTACAAACATTTAAACTCACATACACAAACAGCCAGACCCGGAACAACCACCTGTAGGCAATACAAATATTTGTTCCGTGCGGGAATCGAACCCACGACACACAGCGCTACAGTCGATCGCTCAGCCACTGCGCCAACCGTGTCGTCGTCTAATTATGTTTAAGGTGGATGCTCCAAGGTAGCCCGCGAAATTCAAATTTTCTTACGTTTTTTGCAATTTGCTGGTCAGTACTAAGTTGTACGTTGATTAAAATATGATTCGCGGCCGTAACAAATAAGTATGTATTTACAGAATTGTAATCATTAAAGTCACCAACACAACTCTCTAAGATCAAGTAATCCCACTGAATGACTATTTCCTGAAATCTTAACGTTTTAGGATTATGCTAACTTAACAAGTTGTATTACTGATTCTAATGATTATAATTCTGTAAATACATAGGTATTCGTTACGGCCGCGAATCACAATAACTGACCAGCAAATTGTAAAAAACGTAAGAAAATTTGAATTTCGCGGGCTACCTTGGAGCATCCACCTGAAGTCCCATGTAATAAGGGGCGAGCCTATTGCCATCAACCAGGCACAAATCCAGGATCCGTGCTGCTACTGAGAAGTACCAATTGAGAAAACCCAATATCACTTTTCCCGACCCGGGAATCGAACCCAGGACCTCATGCTCCGTAGTAGCACTAGCAACCACTGGACCAACGAGGCAGTCTTTTCCTCTCTTATCACAAAAACCCGTTTTCTTGTACAAACAGGAAGTAGATTTTGCGAAACTTTTAACTGCTGTAGATTATATGTAGTAGGTAGTACAGTCACGAGCACCAATATGTCAACACTTGGCAACTTTCAATTGTGATTTTTTCGTGAAATAACGAATGCAACGCTGAAATACGACTCATTACATAAGCCTATGGGTTCGAAAATGCTATGTTCGTAACAGCATAAAATTTCATTAAAAATTAAGGAGTAAATCGCTTTTGAATAAAGCCGAGTGTATACATACTTTTGTTCGTGACTGTACATATTACCAATAGCCAATCTGTCTACTTATTTATGTTCTGTTCAAGCAGTATAATGATTATAATTTATCCATTATTATGTTTTGTTATCCTCTTATGTTTATAGGCGATATAACATTGTATAACATCAACTAAGGCGAATCATTTAATTTCCTGGATGAAACCGTTTTACGAGGGGAATGTGTTAGCAAATTAACGGTATTATCGTGTTTCGTAACTGCTGAACATCCTGAAAGTTACAATTGAACGATTTTGGGATAAGTTGCTATCGTTACTATGCTTATTAACTGTCCCGTTGGCCGCGTGGTTGGTTCGATTCCCGGGTCGGACAAAGTGTTTCATTATTTATTTTATTATTTATGTACACACAGTAAAATACATAGGGATATGACATAGTTATAATAGTGTTATTGGGTTTTCCATTACCAATTACTTAGTAACAGTCCGGAGTTTGGCATATGGCGGTTAAATACCCCCATGCCTCGGAAAGCACGTGAAGCCTGTCCTGCGCCTGATCTCTCCCCGGTCGTGTCAGATTGCCGTCCCATCGGACTATGAGAGTAAAGGAACAGGGAGTGCACCTGTGTTTACCCACACACTTGTGCTATATCTCCTGCGTATCTTGCTAACCTTCCTTGAGATTGGCCACCGTGACAGAAAACGGTTGGGAGATCATTGTAGGTGAATGGAGATTGAGGCCGTCGACAGAACTTCACTGAAGACTCAAGCCTCAAAGAGATGTCAGCACGAATGACGGGGCGCGATAGGGCCGAAGCCTGCCAGGGTAGCGGGATCGTCCGAAAGGGTTACCGCTGCCCGGAACATAAAGGGCTAAGGAAGGAACACGGGTGGGTTTTAGTCAGTAAGAGTCTGACACTTCCTCCTGCTCCACCCAGAGCGGGAGGAGTCATTTGATGATTTCCCATCCTCAAAAAAAAAAAAAACATTACTTAAAACTAGTTTCAATCAATAAGTGGCTTTAAAGGATCAGTGGTCACCCAGTGGTGACAGCCCCGACTTACGAGTAGTGGAAGATCGTGGATTCGAACATAGGAAGGCGCTTTACTTTGTGTAAATCATTTCGTCACCGCTGCTCTCAAAACAGTGAAGGAAAACATCGTGAGGAAACCGGCATGTCTTAGAACTAAAACTTCGAAGACATGTGACCTACCAACCCGCATTGGGCCTGCGTGGTAGGTGACAGCCTACTCCTCTCACAGAGAGGGGGCCTGTGCCCAAGAAGTGGGAATATTATAGACTGATCACGCACTATGCAAGTGGCTTTAAACCAGTTTTTAGTAATGCTTGAGCTTAAAGTGAGGTTCTTTTATGGGGGCCTGAGACACGCTGGATCCTGGACTTTACCGTAGGGTAGGCCACACGGTTTGGTTTTTCAACGCCGCCGGCATCATAACAAAAAGAGAGAAAAAAAAACAATTAAAAAAAAGTTAGTTGTAGCTAGGTCAAATTGTGAACTGCCTTGAAATCAAGTAATGGACAAGAGTGGCGGCGATTCCCTTGTTCACAAACTAAACTAAGTTTAAGTTCAGTGCAACTTTTTCTTTCTATTTCATTAAGAAAAGGACAGAAGATAAATATTAGTTTAATCCTGTCAAATTAGTCAGCGCCTGACGTAACTTGACGTATTTTTAATAGCCATGATAAATGATTTTATTTTGTAAGTAGGTTTGTGCAAACACTTTTACACGTCAATCATATTTTAAAACTAGATGAGGTCGGCGTTTCCTATCTGACTAGTCTGAGAAGAAAGGCCGAAACAAACTCAGAGGTCACAGTCTCTTTTAAAATCCAGACATAATCTTGGTCAGATTATATGAAAACCATGTAGATCGATGTCTGAGATGGTTTTTTGAGGAAAGAACCACACAGATTGAGAGGACCTGTCCAGTCAGTGCACGCATTTGTCAGAAATCGTGCAGCTCAACTCAAAACTTAAGGAGCTCGACGATTGGACGAACAATACCAAAGAAAGGACATTTGGGTTGGCCACATTAATTACTCAAACTGCCAGACCATGACAAAAACTAACAGAACGGAGAGAAAAAAAAAATAATATAAATAAAATGACCCATATTTTTAATCACGTCTAATCTGTATGGGGAGTATCTTAATTTGACAGGACTAAACTAATATTTTATCTTCTGTCCTTTCCTAATGAAATAGAAATAAAAAGACACACTGAACTTAAATTTACTTTAGTTTGTGAACAAGGGAATCGGCGTCATTGTCAGACTTTTAACTTTGAAGGTTTTGAAAACGAGGTTTTTGGCTCCATTATGCACATTAAACCATTTTTCGTTTCTTTTTTTAGAGACTGAAAGTTTCAGGTTAAAACGACTTTTTACTGCGTCGCGGTCTTGGATTACCATGACACAGCCTCTTCGCTCCATTGCAAACAATACTTCACTATCTTCACAAAGCAGAAGTAAAGACTAAGTAATGTCTTCCCCACACCGCTTCCTCGTACTTAAGCTGGAAAGAATTTGCACCAACAAAATAATGTGCTAAGTTTTACTTAGTTGTTCTAATAGGTTAATGATCTTGTAAATTATGACTTAATCACGAAAGCACACAGTAAATAAGTTATTTAATGAGTTAAGCGTTTTATGGTTGCCTTTATCCTATATTTATTGAGCTGAAACCTGGCTATGCGGAAAACGTTAGTAAACTTCATACTAATAATGTATTTACCGATACCTATCTAACCAGATTTGCCTTACCTTAATATGTACCACCCTCAGCAGTGTTCTTTCATGATTTGTCAAGTTAATCAAAACACATTGGAACTCAAAAGAGAAATAGTTATATACAGTGCATAACTAATCTAACTGGTATTAGTAGTAAATGTAGCTTGTGTGTAAATGTTAATGGGGTCAGTAATAAGACCACTTTAAGATAGAACCAATAAAGTCACGAATTCATCTTGCCCTTCAAAAACATCTGACTCATTACTCCTTGATGGCAAAGAAGTTAGAGCTGCTCAGTAAGGAATACGAGGAGGAGAAAAGTCTAGAATTTCTCCTAAAAAAATATAACAAAGAAATGCTTGCAGATTTTTTTGTGACAGGAGACACAGCGGAGAAAACCTAGTATAGACTCGTTTCATTAGCTACAATTATCGGTAAAGTATTTGACATTGCTCGATACTCACCTCGCTGGTCATCTCAGACTGCAAAAAGCGTAATTTTATTTCCAGCAAGGGCTATACCGACTCTGAAACACTCTGTCAAATACTATACCGACAACAAAACACCTATATACGCATAGTTACTGGACCTTTCGAAAGTTTTTGATCTGGTTGATTAACAGAACATTATGGAGAAAGTTACGGCTGGAACACCCCCCTGCCAAAATTACAGCTATCTAACCTTACTGGTATGCCAATTAGATTAACTGTGTCCAGTGGGGAGATAGTTTCTCGAAGCCCTTTTTTTGTTTTTTTTTTGTTTTCGGGAGAAATCCTTCTAAAGGCGCCTGGTCTTTGGGGATAAAAAGAGGGAGTGTGGGATTTTTACCTCACTAAAATCACCCCGGTGGTCACCATTTGCACATGGAAGAGGCACCGTTACCTCTCAAAAGACCACAATTAGAACGCGGGGTAAGCCAGGTCAGACGTCACAAAAGTTATTTAATGTAAATGGACTGATCGAGGAGCTGAGTAACACTTATGTTGGATCTTGAATTCATGACAGTACATGCGTTAATAACATCAGTTATGCAGATGACATGGTATTGCTCAGCCCGTCGACTAGTGGTCAGAAAAGGCTGGTGGCTATATGTGAAGGGCATGCTGAAAGACATGGTCTGGGACTCTGTTAAGAGAGAACTGCTGATCTTTGTAGGAAAAATAAGAACGGTGATGCTTGACAGTTAAGCCTTAATATATTATGTAAACGAACCTCAAAATTTAAGAGAAGAGTTATGGCAGAATTCTAGAATAGGTAGCAGAAGACATCATCAAACATAAAATAGGCACAAACTAACAAAAATAAAGCAATGACAGATAAATGAACTATCTATACTTTTTAATATTATAAAGAGATAAAAGTGAGTTTGTATGTAGCGGCTAATCTTCGGAACTACTCATCCGGTTCTGAAAATTCGTTCACTAATGAGAAGCTACTGTATTGCCTAATGTCATAAGATATATTTCATGTTAACAAGACATCTCCCACGGACGAAGTCCCGGGCAGAAGCTAGTGTGGATCCTACTTGGTGCCACATATTAACACATATCCTACTAATATTATAAACGTGAAAGTTTGTATGGATGGATGTTTGTTACTCTTTCACGCAAAAACTACTGAACCGATTTAGATGAAAGGACATTGTCCGGAATCCCCCTGTGCACAAGAAATATCGGACATACTCGATAATTAATTGTCTATTTTATTATATTAGTTGCAAATACTTTTGTAACACGGACTAGCTGCATGCCAAAATGAACATTTTAAAGTATTTTACGCGATTAATAACATTAATCGCCGCCATCTTCGCCAAACGTCAAGTCGTATCGAAAAAGATTAGGGATGCCCACGCGATTGCAATCGATCGATCGAATTTTTAATGAATTGTTGCATGTTTTTGAATTTGAATCACTAGAACATTCACTCAAGAGCTCAGCCATTTATCAATGCACACTAACGCCATCTATCTACCGCGCTACATCACCACTATCATCTAAGAAGACAGCATTATTTTTACATTAATACACACAAACATTTTATCTCATTCCAAAACCAATGCTAAGAATACAGGTACCTATGTTAATTAGATTCTATGCATTTAAACGTTGCAATTACATATACTTAGGCTTTAGAAAAACACTGCATAGGTACCTAATTATCTAGGTAGGTATAAAAAATAGCTAAATGTATAGCTAATGTATTATGTTATTGTTTTTTAGTTTCTTAAAAATCACTCGGAGCTATGAAAAACTATACCTAATATTCGTTGTTATGGTTCGATTATAACCTCAAAATCTGATACTTTTTTTAAAATATATCTATTCTGCAGCTAGACCGCTATATAAATAAGATCCTAAAGGAGTTTATTACTGATCGACAATACAACACATAATTTTCCGATGCTCTTGGTTCCAGGGCGAACAATGTATGGGCGCAGAGCAATGTCCTTTGGCACACAGATGGTTTATAACAAGGATTAACATATGGGATACTTTTTATCCCGATATTCCTACGGAATCGAAACATATGCGGGTGAAACCACGGGGTGCAGCTAGTTGTAAATATACGGTAAACGATTTTCCTTAAAATAAAAATAAGGAATGAGAGTGCGAGTTAAATTAATCACAGAATGTAAAATTAATGTCATAAAAAACAATTATTATAATTAAATTAGCAACCGATTTGATTTTGTATAGACTCTAAATTGACCTATGATACAAGGAAGAACCTATTTCCGGCACTGGCTGGTAATAAGCCAGGTGCAAATAAACATCAACAAATCTCCTTCAGAACTAGGATTTAAACAAAGCTTAATTTACCAGCAGCATAACCGTGAATAACCGCCAATAAAAACAGAAGTACGTGTGAATTCTGCACGTTGAAGTCGGCCTCCGCATCGCTAATCACATCAGTAAATCGCAACTCATTATTCAATGAATTATTGCTATGTAATTATGTATCTACAGTACGAAATGTAGTATAATGGGACTATTATTGAAATCAGATAACGTAAAACCATAAAATAATGTAACCGTAACAATGCAGGCTATAAATTCACCATTCTTAACCATAGCATGTATTTCTGATGACTACTAAGTGGAAGTGTACCGTTTGTTGGGACAAAAACACCATAACACCATGTATTTCGAGAATCCTTGCCATGGGAATCTATACCTTCTTTCTTGAATAGGTTCCTGTATTGTTGACACGCTTCTTCGTCATGCGAAAATGGGTACCTACTTAATGTAGTTTTTACTATGTATGTGAATGCTGGTCCTCGGATAAGCCATTAACATCTCTCCCCATACATTTTATTACAAGCGATACGTCTGTCAAATGACAGCTTGATATCCGACGTATCTTGAATCATTGGGAATGTTTTCTCATGTCATCTGGTGGCAAACAAGCCCTTAGGTGGCTCAACTGACAGTTTGATCACCGCCGTCGTTGGATACTATCTCAGATATTAATCTGAAGCCTGTAAATCACACCTTCCGGTCATACCTTTCAAACCAGCATCGCTGCTTGGCTTACAAAAAGGCTGCATGTAAAAGAAAGAATGCCTCGGACAAGGGAGGGTCTTGTGAGGGAATGATAGCAGTTGGGAAATGGCAACCTCAAAAGAGAATGAGGAAATGCACTTTTACAATTGCAGATATTTAAATACTTCGTTTTTTTCTAGCATAAGTTGTCCCTCTCCTGAGCAAAGGCCTCCTTCCACTCCTTCCTCATCCACGAGCCCACTAAAAGATATAAACTGGATTACTTTCTTACGGTCGGGATTATTTTAACTTTAGTCAATGTCCGGCCATCTTTTTCTACTTTTAATAAACCACCACACTGACATCACCAAGCCATAGTCATAAATAATTAATTAAAATGTCCGTTGTTCCTATGCCTATTTAGCAGTGGGCGTTTTAACACATAAATTAAAATATTAACAAGATTAGAATGATTGATAGTATGTAAAAATAATATGGTTTGAGGTAGCACAACATTTTCTGGTACTACATAAATCACTGTGGCCATATATTAGTAGCGAGTAGCAGAGTGACAGGTTACTAACGAAACGCTAATACTACGGCTAATTAATTTAATTAATGCTGTTGATATTTATCGCGATGTTTGATGTTAGGACTGGTGATTCAAACTCAAAGTAAAAGCATTTATTTCAAATCAGCTGCGCCCCGCGGTTTCACCCGCATATGTTTCGATCCCGTGGGAATATCGGGATAAAAAGTATTCTGTATGTTAATCCTGGTTATAAGCTATCTGTGTGCCAAATTTCATCTAAATCCATTCAGTAGTTTTTGCGTGAAAGAGTAACAAACATCCATCCATCCATACAAACTTTCACGTTACGTACGTTTATAATATTAGTATGATAGGCACATATAGACCACGTCTTTTGAACGACGTTTACAAAAAAATTAAATTGATTCTAGTCGCCTCCTCCAAAATATAGTTTCGTATGGAGAAGAATGGGCAAGAAACTCAACCGTTACTGTTTTCATTTCAAAATGTTTTCAATATTTTGTGTACAGACGCCAGCACATCAAGCTACTACAATCTGTCAAATCTCTTTAATAGATTTTCAACTTTATCGCTAAATCATTAAGGTTCAAGGTTGATTGGGAAAATTTGACAGTTTCGGGTAGCTTGACCTGCTGGCGTCTGTACATTAATTAGGTATATAGTTATATGTGAAGATGATGCACCTATATTCAAATTTTATTTGTTTCAAATTGACGTTATTTCAATTTAAATAAATATCAACTTTATTTTAATTGTAATTAAGTTGATTTCACAGTGACTAGCACCATTGAAAAAGTTATAAAAATGTTTGAAGTTGTAGCGTAAACTGAACTTTATTATGTAGGAATTAAAGTTATTTTTCCATAAACTTCCATTTGTTTACATTTTTGGCGAAAATATCGCGATAGAAGATTAGAATAAAATTACAATACCACAACAGGTAAAAATAATTTTAAAAAAAGTAATGACAGGTAAATTAATTTATTTTAGCTCATAAATATAGTAAGAGTAGATTTTCCTCAAATTCAAATACGACTGCTGATCTTGGGGTCCTGTGTTCAATCCTCTGATCAGAAAAAGTGCAGCAGAACTACATCTTGTTTGACTGAAGGCCGAGAAAAGGCTAGGCAGATGATGATGATGGTAGCACCCTATTACATGGGCCTAAGACAGCTGGTCATCAAAACTATCGTGCCTGTTCAGTCACGAGCACCAATATGTCAACACTTGGCAACTTTCAAATGCGATCTTTTCGTGAACTATTGAATGCATCGTTGAAATACGATACATAAACCTATGGGTTCGAAAATGCTATGTTCTAACACCATAAAATTTCATTAAAAAATAAAGGAGTAAATCGCTTTTGAATAAAGCCGAGTGTATACATACTTTTTCTCGTGACTGTACATGTCTACAGAAAGAAATGGACTTGTCAAAGTTACATCACACAAATAAAAAACTTTAATGCAATAAAACACAAAGCAATTTATCAAATTGGTCCCAACAAAGACAGTCTAATCAATTACGTAACAAAAAATACTCCACAAGTAAGAACAATAATATAAATTAGCACCTTTCTATTAGAACGATTAAATTCTTCATATCAGCGAAGGCGCAACGTCGTGACTCGATTACAACGTAATTGAATATCGATCAAATATTAAGGCTAACAAAAAAAAAGTTATGTAACTAAAGAGTTGAAACGCCTTGGGGTCCGAGGGCTCATCGAATTTTTCGGGACATCGCGGTTGGTTGAGCCTTCTGACGTGACCATCTATTTTTAGCCCAAAGAATCAGCATTACCAACCAACGTGGTAATGCTGCCAGCCTTTTGGGCGCTTACCCCACTGACAGCGATGCGGACGAATTTTTTGATGCCCAATGAGCTTTTGCCTTTTTCTTTAATTTTTATTATATACTTGTATATAATATATATGTATCAGTTGAGTGTATTTATACATATATCAAATTAAATTCCACATCCACTGAAGAGATTCTATATCTTTTGTCTAACGTAGGGTAAGACCTTGGATTTCAATGTTCGATAAAAAACTGAGGTGATTAAAAAAGCCTCTTTTGTTCAAAGAAGGAAGTGTAAAAACAAAGATCTTTGCAGACATCAAATTAGCGTAATACAGTTTCCATTAATGTGTGACTATGCACAATATCCTTAATTGAAAATGTTCCACAAGCTCATAGATAAAATTAAGTACGGCACTAGCTGTGCCCCGCGGTTTCACCCGCATAAGTTTCGATCCCGTAGGAATATTGGGATAAACAGGAATATTCTATATGTTAATAGGTTATAAGCTATCTGTGTGCCAAATTTCATCCAAATCCATTAAGTATTCTTCGCGTAAAAGAGTAACCATCCATCCATCCATCCATACAAACTTTCACGTTTATAATATTAGTAGGATGTATCAGAAATGTGTGGTCATATGGTAGGGTGGCACAGATCATCAAATTGAAGAACTTTCTCCATGGGACCAACATCGTGATCGCGAAAAACAATTAGCTGTCCCATACATTTGAGTTGAGTTGGTATTAAAGTTTTGTACCCTTCAATATGACCACACCTGATATATGATGTAAAGATGCAATTGAAAGAGGATGGGCAGAAGAATAGCCGCGAGTGTGAGCGTGAGCATGCTGCAATTGCCAATCAATTGGTAAGTAACATAGTATGGCAAGTACCTAGCATAATCAGCCTATAATGTTCCCACTGCTGGGACACAGGACTCCTCTCTTCGAGAGGGAGTGGGCTATAATCTACCACGCGGGCCCAGTGCGGATTGGTGGATTCGGCGTGACAGCCTATCTGACCTCCACAACCCAGTTATTGGGTAATGGGTGGTGGGTGTGTTTGGGTGCCGCACACCCAAACACACCGGTGTACATCTCCCGGGAGGACATCGTGGAGTACGTGCGCCAGAAGACGAGGTACACGCCGAAGGTGCAGTTACTGGTGTCGCACCGCAACGTCAACTTCAAGGCGTTCGTGATGCGCGTACCGAATTGTTTTCTACCCGTCGTTATGGAAGAAGACTTCTGGCCGTAGGACGTGGTGTTTCGTTGCTTCCGCGGACAAGTACCACAGAACAGCACAAGAATAAGCTAATGAAGTACTACTTTATAATAAAAATATGTATATTTAGGGTAAGGTATTTATTGCCTGAAATAAATGAATAAATAAATAAAATAAATACTTTTAAATATATATATCTTAATAAATACCTTGGTAAGAGTTGTAAGTCTCTCACGCTTGTGACGACTTGTAACGTCTGTCAAAGATCATCGAATGGCAGAATCAGTGACCGATATTAAATTAAAAGAAAAAAAACTGTAGAAACACTTCGACCTGCACTATTATCTATTTGCGTAAATCAACTGTTGAATTATACCCATTCACAAGTCTGGAAAGTAACCGCGCCTGGCTGGTGGCTGACACAGTCTAGTTGTCAAACGATCTAATCGATCTGATCTAGACTTGCGCAGTTGCGCAGACGCAAGAAAAATACAAACATTTCCTACCAGAATTACACGGTAACAAAAAGAGAGAATGGAAAAGTAACAAAAGGAAAACTTACATCTCGCTAATTACCTACATATAGATGATATCTCGGTTCGAATGTTTAAATAATTGCATTTGTTGTAAGATGTAATTTAGGAACAAACAGCGGAAAAATAAATAAAAATCATTTTTGATTCGCTGAGTTTGTGTTATTAAGAACGTAAGAGATTAGTTATGAATAATAGAGAACACAGATTCATCTTATCACCTTTCTAAACCCAAGAGTATGAATAAGACAAGCCATTGATGATATAGAGTGACCCAGAAAAACAATCTCTATCAACGTAAACACCCAGTTTTTACAAGGGTTTTTAGACTCAAATAACTAATTTGAGACTAAAAACATTAGTATCCGCTATGACATTACTGAAACACATTGGTTGCTTGCATAATGGTTAATTTGGTCGGCTAACCACAGGAATATTGGTTAACTTTTCATTGAAAAGCGAGCGAAACGAGCTCGAAAATTGGAGCATTCTGGATCTGGATAAGTTACGCTTTCATTTCATCAGAATCGAGTCGAATAAGAGCGAGGAAAGCAAGTTAGAAAGTGGAACCTAACCTATCTTGAGTTAAATTAATGATCATATTCTTATGATTTGAATTACGGGCCTCTTATCAAAAAAAAATTGAGGTTGTGGATAACATTTTACTCATTTTTGCTTGCTTTTCGGGAGGCCCCAATAGCTCAGGGGTAGCTTAGGGCCCCGTATCATTGATACGGCTGAAACGGTAGCTACGCCCCTGAATCAGAAATTACCTGTGCAATTACGCAAAACGTAACACCTCTCTCCATTTATATTCAAAGCCCTGAATAGTGACTATGCGTGTATTATATATTATATCTTAATATTACCTAACGGAGTGTTTCACACTAGGTAACATCTAACAACTCGTAAACCAATCTGTAACCGGCACGTAACGTGTATTAAGAAAAATCTACTGCAATGCTACACGGCATGCGGCAGAGGAATGGCGGAAGGACATTACCATTTACAACTCCTTGAGGATTTGATAAACATCCTTGTTTATTTAATTACACGGTCCATACATAAGTTTAAAGGATGTAACGGTAAAGACATGTTAAAAACATTGTAAAATTTTCTACATTGTATAAATAAAGCCAGGCACACACGTCTCAAAACATTAGGTCGAATGCTAGGTGATTCGCATAATGCGTAATGCTACGATGTGTATTGCTCGGTGACAGTCATGCTCTTAGCATACCAACGCAAGGTTTTAAACTCAAACTCAAAGCAGTTATTTCAATTAAAACAATTACTGGCACTTTTACATACCGAGACCCCCCTGAGCCTCGGAAAGCACGCTAAGCCGTTGGTCCCGGCTGTCATTTATGGATCTTGGACAATCGTTACAGGTCGTCAGAAGCCCGAAAGTCTAACAACCAGTCTTACCAAGGGGTATCGTTATACCCAATAACTGGGTTGTGGAGGTCAGATAGTCGCACCATGTAAACGAACAGGCTAGGCAGATGATGATAATGGTCAAAAAGATGAAGCTAGTTGCCCATTCCAAAGCGTAAGGGTTCCTATGGAGAAGAACGGGCAAGAAACTCCATGGACACTTTACTACTATTGCAATGGTCTCACTGACGCTTGAAGCAACGTTACGAACCACGACATCAAGCGACATAGACGAGTTCTTAAATGATTAACAGTTATAATTATTAATGCTGCATTTAAAATTTGTAATTTTTTTAATGACTATTGGAATGTGTGTTTTTTTAAAGACATTTTATTTTTTGCATATTTGCTTTGCATGTTACCAAATTTGTATGTCTTAAGACAAAACATAGCGTGCTATTTTATATGTATGACCTATTGTATACCTGTATGTTTTACAAATAAACTTTATGATTATGATTAAGCGCAGGCTCCTAGCGGTGTGGCTTCGGCCTTAGTACCTAGCCTTGAAAAAAAAATCAGTTGATCCATAGATTTATGTTCGCATAATGTATGGATCAACAGATTTTTTTTTCACGATTTCAGGGTTGGTTCAGTAGTAAAAGTTCATAATGATGAGAACAATGACCCCTTTTAAGGATTAAAACGATCAAAATTTAACGGTGTATAAAGCAATGGATTATTAAAATCCTTCAAAATGATTCAAGTTGTGATCGAAAATGTGTTACGCGATTAAGGCGCAGGTTCGTACCTATTTAGATATGAACTCGAATAAATGTATCTCCTAAATAGGTACCTTATTCCAGTACCTTAGGTTAACCATTCTTATCTCATAATTAAATCAATCTATCAACAAGCAATCTAACAGACGAGCAAAGCAGGTTCAGAAAAATGCTGTTCAATAATAGTAAAAACCTAGTTAGTAGCTTAAAATCAAACATCCAATCAAGTTAATAAACGGTTAATCATAGATTTACTACCATATCTAAGCCCCGTAGAGTTAAAAACCCGCTTTTAAAATCTGACTATAAACTTCTAATAAAGGAGTACTTTTTTCTTACGCGGTCCGTTTAATATTCTTTGATATTTCTTTATATGGTTTTAAATGGTCTTAGATCTTATGTAACTATCCCATCAAGAGAGTAAATGATCGTTGTAGGTACAGTGAACT
The DNA here is from genome assembly GCA_951799955.1 of Apamea anceps. Taxonomy (NCBI): domain Eukaryota; kingdom Metazoa; phylum Arthropoda; class Insecta; order Lepidoptera; family Noctuidae; genus Apamea; species Apamea anceps. The sequence goes on along the minus strand of OX637507.1, from coordinate 15,766,281 downwards.
GCACGTCCGTGATTACAATTTGATATTGGCAGCAGCTTTATGTCGTAGTGGTAAGTCTGGTTTTTGCAGCTCAATTTTTACCACAGATGTGCGTAAACCTTTGGCTGTCGTAATTAGGGAACTGTTTACGTCAGTTCGTTTAGTTCAATCTAGATTTTCCACTTTGTTCGATAAGGATTCAAGTGAGCAGGACAGGTCGTTTTTTGATCATGTTCTTACGAACAAGACACATCGAAGAAGCAATATGAACAAAGTTGTTACATAAATTGAAGCCATCTAAACTCAGTAAGAGATTGGATGATTGCATGAGACGTTTTGGATCTTAGCAATATTATATTCGCTTCATACTAATATTATAAACGTGAAAGTTTGTATGGATGGATGAATGGATGTTTGCGACTCTTTCACGCAAAAACTACTGAACGGATCTGGATGAAATTAGGCACGCAGGTGGTTTATAACCAGGATTAACATATAGGATCTTTTTATCCCTATGTTCCCACGGGATCGAAACGTATGCGGATGAAACAGCGAGGCGCAGCTAGTTTTACATAAAGGTGAAAAATTAAATATTGCAAGATCCCGCTGTAGTAACGAAAGGTTGAAAAGTAGTCAACCACCAAGACCGCTGCAGTTGAAGACTCAGGGAAATTAATTGGTTATGAAATTGACACTACTATGTCAATTTTGTCGTGTTATAACAATTTTCTACAACTGTCAAAGAATAAGAAGAGATAGATATATGATACTGAGATTTAATTATAATACTTTATATATCTATTATTCTTAAGTGTTCAAATAGATACAAAACCCTAATAACCCTAATAATGTTATGAGAAATGTTATCATTTTAATTTTAACAAATTATTGTGTTAAATTTAACATGTTTAAATATTTGTATGCCAGTCCATGGCTAAACGCGTAAGATCATAACTTTATTCATAAGACCTTAATGTACAGACGCCAGCACATCAAGTTACTACAATCTGTCAAATTTCTTTAATAGATTTTCGACTTTATCACTGACGCATTAAGGTTCAAGGTTGATTAGGAAAATTTGACAGTTTCGGGTAGCTTGACCTGCTGGCGTCTGTACCATGTTTTAAAGCAAATAAATATTCTATTTTTAACCGACTTCTAAAAAAGGAGGAGGTTCTCAATTCGACGGTATGTTTTTTTTTTTTTTTGTTTGTTACGCGATTTCTCCGCCAATTGTGGACCGATTTTCAAAATTCTTTTTTTGTTCGAAAGGAGATACTTCTGAAGTGGTCCCATAGAAATTTCATCAAAAACGGTTCAGTAGTTTGGTTTTTAAACCTAAATTACTGGTAAAAATTACAACTTAAAAGTGAAAAATAAAAACTTTTTTGCAAAAAAAAAGCAACCGACTTCCAAAAACGACACTACAAAGTGAAAAATAACTTTAATTTCGGAAGTCGGTGGCAAACAACGAAAATGCGAACCCGACGACACCGACTTCCGAAATTAAAGTTATTTTTCACTTTGTAGTGTCGTTTTTGGAAGTCGGTTGTTTTTTTTTGCAAAAAATTTTTATTCTAAAAGATGGATTTGAATATATGGACAATTTAAGTTGGTAACCCATTTGATTAACAAATAATTTACCCCGACTTTACTTTGGTTTAAAGAGCTCTAATTGATACTAATCTTCTTCTACTTGCTTTAATTATTATTATGCCTCATCTTTTTGATAAGCTTCAAATAACAAACAGCAAAATAAATTAAATCAAAACGGACTTAATGTAGCATAAAATGGTTCATTGGACCACTGGCCATGACGCCCACCCGCATTAGCAGTCTCGAGAATTTTCAACATTTTAATATTATTCAAATACCAAGCATAATTTTCGCAATAGAAACCATTTTACTTTAGAGAGTTTGTTATTGTGAAAAAAATAAAAAGAATTTGTTAGAAAGCTGATTAGATTAAATAAGATAATTTTATACAAATAATACCTACCTAATATCAGATACTCACTGGCCCATTGCGGGGCAAAAGCCTTGTCTTAAAAAGAAACCTTGTCTAAAAACGAGCATTAATTACATACTTACTTACTGAATGCATGAATTGATATCCATGAATTGGTATCTAATGGTAACGGCTTCAACTCCCGAGTAGGTCGTGGGTTCCAGTTGGAACCCAGGCAGGCGCTTTACTTTGTGTAATTTGTTTCATCACCGCTGCTTCCAAAAAGGTGAAGGTAATCATCGTGAGGAAACCGGCATATCCTAGAACCAAAAATTCGAAGACTGTGACATCTACAAACATGCACTGGGCCCGCGTGGTGTATTACGGTCCCTCTCATAAAGAGGAGGCTTGTGTCCCAAAGTCGGAACATTATTATAGGCTAATTATATTATATAAATATTATAAGCTTGTGTCGTCTCCACTGCAGGGCAAGGTACTACATACTTTTCTTTTTTATAAAAAAAAGAAGGCTGTTATGCTTAAGTTCAATTTTCTCGCAATTAATTTTGCACCAAAAAACCCCTATTACAATATAAAAGAAGTCACATTCGAACTTACAAAGCGACAAACTCGCAGCTCCTAGAGAACCGTGAAACCGACGAGTCACCACTCCATAAAACCCATGCTGATAAATTGTAGAAATTCCTGTCCGTAGATCTTAAGGACCGACGGATATTGAGCATAGTAGATTAGATATCTTGCAGCTTCGTTTAAGGAGCTAGATTTGACGCCAAAACAAAGTGCAGAGTCGATAATATATCAAGACATAAATGGTTGTAAGCAGAATAGTTTGCGAAGAATGCCCTTGATGTACCTACCCACATATTCAACGCTGGTACGCAGACGAGTCGACCACTGGTGGTCCTTTGTCCCTTATAGACTACAATCACAATCCTCGCCTTTTTTCCATTTCTCTAAGACAAAATGATTTTTACAAGGCGATAAATATTTCGCGGTTAAAGAAACTAAAGATAATGGAATGAAAAATAAAGCGGAGTGAACTCACTGTTGAAGAGACACGTTGCTAACTCCTTATATTTAACTAGCGACACGCCCCCGCTTCATGCGGTTTTAACGACTTTAACGTCAAAGCATCGAGATTACTTTATTATAATATATACTCGTATAAGTTTAATATGTATTATATACATACACCTCTAGCTGCAGGGAGTCCAAGGAAGCCATGCCATCATTAGATGGCAAGCTAACCAAAAGATTACTACGCCTGGACAGGAAAGGCCTGGCCTGGTGACGGTGATCATCACGGGACACTGCGCACTAAACAAACACTTCCACACGATAGGCATAACGGACAGCCCCCTGTGCAAAGCTTGCATGGAGGCTGATGAAACCGTCGCGCATGTGCTCTTTGAGTGCACAGGCGTCACCCAGATTAGATCAGAAACCCTCGGAACACCCAGATCTTACACAGATGTTCTTAACAGACCAGGAGACTTAATAAGCTTCTGGAGGGAGGTGGGCTGGTTGGAATAATCACCGACTGCCGCCATGGCCCACGCACAATGGTCCACCTAAAGAACTAAGTGCGGAAACCAAACCCGTAACATAGAACATACATAAACATAAACCTTCCGGAATAATAAATTCTTTTTCACACCACCTGCTCGAAAATGTCAAATTATATGTCAAGCAACCTTAACCTAAAGTGAGTCATTAGTGGCCGGGGGCACAGCCGGTCAATAATGTTGTACTGGATTTCATTATGACCCGCTGGTCAATAATGTGATTTGAATTTGGAATCTCACATGCTCAGCTAAATTGGCAGTATAGTACTTTCAAACACCCTTTGGTGCCAGAAAGAGGAAAGCTATTCTCGATACCCTTACTACACGTGGATGATATTCTCGATTTCCTACAAAATCATAACGACTGCTTCTTCATATCGTTGCCATGTTTTCGAAGACATATTAATATTGTAAGGATAATTAGATAACTACGAACCATTTTTTAAAAGGAATGGTATTCCATCCCTTTTAAAAAATGGTTCGTAGTTATCTATACATTAAAACTGGCATTAATAATAACAAATACCGTACCGGGCCGTAATACCGTAATAGTAATTGGCTGTAACATTAGTTAATTTATTTTAAGTAAACTGCGCAAAGATTGCTGTGGATTTTGTAAGTAAATATGTAAGTGCATATAACTAACTAGTTCTAAATATGTTATTCTTACTGTTTGTTTATTTAATAAATACTTTGTTTTTCGTACTATGGCTATTATTTTCTCACAGTAGGTGTAAAAAGTAGAGCATCCTCCTCTGGGCTAAAGGTGTCTTTGCCTTGGGCTAGCTTGAATCCCTCGCTGCATTCAGGATTCTTGTATTAACTCCCTCGCTGCGCTCGGGAGTTAAATCCCGAATCCTTCATTGCGCTCGAGATTCAATATGACGCCCGTGACATAAGACACAACTTTAGCCCCTCGGTGCATAATCTACTATAAATGATGTTTATAACCTATAACCGCCGCAAAATCCGTTGGGTAGTTTAGAAGAACAACGCGATCGCACAGACATAAGTACACGAAAAGCAACTATAATTTATAAAAAAAATGCATAGAAATCGAAGCAGTGATGGCGCATTGGTAACGGCCGCGAGTTACAAGTTGTAGGTCGTATGTTCGAACCCAGACAGGTGCTTTACTTTGTGCAAATTATTAAATCACCACTGCTCTCAAAACAGTGAAGGAAAACATCGTGAGCAACCGGCATGTCCTAGAACCAAAAATTCGAAGACATTTGAAATCTACCAACTCGCAATGGGCCCGCGCGGTTGATTACAGCCCACTCCCTCTCACCGAGAGGAGGCCTGTGTCCCAGCAGTGGGAACATTATAGGCTGATTATGCATTGAAATCGAATCGATTTCATTTTTATATTACGTTATAATTTTAGTACCTTACTAATAATGCTTTGAAAATACGGAGTCACGAGAAGTATCTGCAGCTCCATACATTTATGTTCGCATAACTCGCCAAAATGTTGGGAACAGCTGATAATTTTTTGCGATTTTGGGTTGGTCCCTTATTAAAAGTCCCCTTTCAGGTTTCAGTTATTTCAAATAGGTACACCATGTATTATGTTTTCTAAACGCTTTATGTAATCATAATATAATCATAACTACACACTTCTCTGTGAATTTGCCTTATTAAATAAAACTTAAGCAAGTACGGTTGCAGGAATTGCAAAAGGATTGGTTTTTTGTATAGTTGTTTGAAATTCTAATTACCACCTTGGGTCATCCCTTCCGCCCATTTTTACTTAGTAACCCTTTTTGAGTAAACAAATGCGCCCTTACAAGGCAAACAAATTCTTAAGACAAGGGAGATTTTTAAACAAACAGGCAGTTCGGATTGTCTTCATTTTTTACATATTTTTTTTAAATCACTTTTTAGTGTAAAGAAAGAAAAAGTATTTATTGCGACTCGTATAGGATCATAAACTAAACTAAACACAGTTAAAAATAGAAATAAAACAAATTATGTTAAAAAAAAGTAACAAAATGAAAAATGAATCAGAAAGTCCTATACGAGGCCAAAAGGCTCACATCTCAGCATGATGCCATGACATTTAAAAAATAAAAAACCGGCCAAGTGCGAGTCGGACTCGCGCACGAAAGGTTCCGTACCATCTGTAAAAATCACGTCTGTTGTATGGGAGCCCCCCTTAAATATTTATTTTATTTTAATTTTATAATTTATTATTAAAGTAAAAATAACCGCACTTGAAATATTCACAAAATACTCAGTTGTCATTATTGATATCGAGCAAAAAAGTGCAAAAAAATCGCGTTTGTTGTATGGGTATGGAAGCCCCCTTTAAAAAATATTCAAAGGGGGCTCCCCCTTTGAATATTTTTTAAAGGGGGCTTCCATACCCATTTTATTTTTAAATATTTTTTTTATTTTGTTTTTAGCATTTGTTGTTATAGCGGCAACAGAAATACATAATTTGTGAATTTCAACTGTCTACCTATCGCGGTTCTTGAGATACAGCTTGGTGACAGACAGACGGACAGACAGCGAAGTCTTAGTAATAGGGTCCCGTTTTTAGCCTATCAGGATACCAATTCTGATAGGGCCCGTTGTAATGTATTTATGCCTTCAAGGACAACATAAAACTAAGAAAGTATTTTCGCTCATTACCTTGCATATCGTGTCTTGATTGATTTTATCTCACTGTGTTATCACTTAGAACTCTCTCTGGTCGATTAAGTCCTCAACCGACGCCTTCGCACTGATATCGCTAAATCGATATGATAAGTGTTAGGTTTCTAAGGGCCTTTGCACCTCAACATCCGGAAGATGGTGAGAAAGCCTTCCCTTAGGAACGAGCAGGACGCGGTTCGGGCTCTCTCTAACACCAAAACTTGCTAATCTGACGAAGATTACCGCAATGAAGGGTTAAAAAAGTTGTCTTATTCTAATCAAACATGGGGTCACACAAATATGGTCATATTTGTGTGATCTCCCAAATATGATCATATTTGTGTGACTTGATCTGACAAGGATGGTGGGGGAGCTCCAAATATATTTATGAAATTCCTGTGACGTAAATTATGGATGGCTCTTTATACCTATATTAAAACTCTATTTATGTTTCAAATTGACGTTATTTCAAGTTAAACAAATGTAAACTTTTTTTTATGTAAATGGTAATTAAGTTGATTTCAGAGTGACTAGCACTATTGAAAAAGTTATAAAAATGTTTGAAGTTGTAGCGTAAACTGAACTTTATTGTGAAGGAATTAAAGTTATTTTTCCATAAACTCATATTTTTTTAATAAAATTATACGAGAATATATCACACCGCGTCACTGATCTGTAATAAACAAGTACGTTGGACTTCATACTATAGATGACAACATGAAGACATTTTGTTTTCGCCATTTTGGCGCTGACAGCAACGTGAGCGTCTGTAGAACTAAGATTTTTGATAGCGAGTTTTACAAGATGCGCAAACTCTCAGGGTAAAAATGTTCTAAATATACGAGATATTAAAGTTAAATAAAAAATACACAAAATATCCTATTCCACGATTTACACCTAAATTATTAGAGACGTATCTACCAAAACAAAACCCATTGGCGGCAATGTGTCAATTTTACTTCCTGAGACGCTTGATCGGGGTAGTATTTAGTCCAGCGTACTTGTATAATATAGGTCAGTGCACCGCGTGCTCTGTGAAGGAATAGAAGTAGAGGTCGGTGGGGTGGCGAGGTGACCCAAGGAGGTTTCTAAGATGCAACCTGCTTGGTGCATCTGAAGGACGGGCGTAGGAAAAACGCTCCCGCAGATAGGATGGCATTTTAGGATTGTGAAGGAAATTGAATAACAGACACAATATTTGAGAGTTCCTGCGAAGTCAAATGCAGGCAGCCTTTCTTTTTTCTTTATGTAGTATTTCTTTCTTTTTGTAATATAGTAATATTTATGCCATCATCTATCCATTGTGTACCACCCGATACCTGTCGCTTCCTTCCATGCATTTCCCCGAAACATGTTTTTGAAGCATATTTTCCTATCGTGTTATTATCAATTTGCGTACAATTCAGCGATTATTCATAATATTCATAGGCGACACATAAATACAATCATCAACTACTTTTTGTCAGTATTTAATACTCGGTAAGTAAAGTTTTTCAGTGGGTTGAGAAGCAAAAACGCTGCTGCGGTTAATTCGCGTGTTCGACTTACATTAGTTAATAGTTCTTCCGGTCTTGTAATGGCAAATTGTCAGTCCCAAATTATGAATATTTAATGCTTTAGTAGCAAATTGTAAGTACCTAAGGACTGTTTACGGAAGTTGAAGACGTTGAAGTTGAGTTTGATTCAGAGGGGCAATTCTCGTTATTTTAAGAACGTTCGCAGTCTGATCTCATTCTCAATCTGTCAAAAATTCCTTTGATTTCCCTACATTTTGGCTGGTTTTTTAACATTTGTTTATCGCCGAGATGAGACTGCGACTAGATTTTGAACGTTTTAAATTACGAGAATTGGCCCTTTGGTATCATAATCATACATCCAGAATACTAGGAAACATCCTGATATTATAATTCAAAAAAATATATAAATTAAACACATTTTCTTGAAATTTTTGAGAGATGATCTTTATCGTATGTGTGAGTGACTTAACAGCGGGTAATTGCCGCGTAACACTGCACTAACAGTTTTACAACATTCATTGCCTTATTTACGTTGTTGAGCAGACACATTTTTCGAACATATGAAGCAATGAATTAGCAATATCCTAGAAAATTATTCAGATTATAATTGATAGTGTGTTACGCAATAAGGGTGCTGGTTCTTTCCCCGTACAATGTTAAATGTTTATGGTGTACCTACCAGAGGTCTAATACCTACATAAAAGAGGTTTTCTGTGAAGTGGGCCTTCTCCGTCTACCTACCATGCGTCACTCTTCAACACTCACATCACGATAAAAAGATAACGTCTTTCAAACCGTTTGATCATTATCTGCATCGAGCGCCAGTCAATGATCGATTTACTTTCATTCTGACTTCATTAGATTCAATTATAATCATATTAGCTTAATTCTTTTAATCGATTAACTATTTGTGCGAATTTTTTTATACGCAAATGTAGTGTCGGCAAGAACATAAGCACTGAAGATATTATTTACGATTTTTATTTGTAATTCCACAAATTATCGACACTTACTAGTAACTTATTCAGAAAATATTACAAAGTCAATAGTTCTGAACGTTATTATTAAAGGACATTTTCATGGGTGCTGTTCCTTTATTACGTAAGACGGTAAGACTAATTGAGACAGGAGAGGGTCCAAACAAGTCTTATTTACTCTTGCATAGGGGTGGGAGGGGAATAGATTATTCTTACGTAAGATCACAAGAGTAAGCAAAAATTATAAATTTGAAGAAAATTGCTACTTTTTCTTTGCAATTTTAGTAAATACTGATCTTACGTAAGATTCAAAGGGGAAAGGGGGTTCATTCAAGTCTTTTTTTATTCTTTGGTAGGGGGGATGGGGGTCAGAAATTGGTTAAAATTGTCTTACGTAATAATGAACAGCCCAATGGTTGTTACCGGCTATTCCGTTTATGTACCTCAAAAAATCCACACACACACACCACATTAAGCCACTGGCCTAATTGGATAAACGGAATTTATAGGCTTCGGGTGGATTCTCGGACTTGCGTTTCCGCGTATTCACCGTAGGCTGGATTTTTTACGGTGGATAAAGAGAATGACATATTATTAAGTACCTAGTGGTAAATAGGTACCCAGATTTCGTTTTTCTATTTACAAAATAACAATTTTAGTTTGTCCGATGAAAAAAAAAGACATAAATAACCTAATTCACTTGAGTATTCCGTCCTTCTTTTAGATACAATTCAGGCATGCTGAGGCACACGAATGTCAATTTTAAAAACTTCACATTAGGTACCTTCACATTTTAAAATCACACCAAAACTTGACGAAACTGAATACAAAACAGTTATGGCATAAACAGCCCAAACCTGAGTTTGGTGTCTGATAGGAGTGAGTACGCCAGGTAGTAGCACATTCCTATGGTGACGATGCTAAACATGAGGCTGCAGAACCATATGCATCCTGCGTCGCAGCATATCGGCTTGGTATCAATGGGGCGTGGCGTGGGTGGAGGACGCCTCACCCGGGGCCTCGCTGGTATTCTGTTGGATATATATAACACTTACAATATAACCAACCTTTAAGTACCTTAATAATAGTAGTCACTTTAGTAAGAGTATTATAGTTGTACAAAGGTCGTACAGAGATGTAATAATAATAATAATTGTCGCTACGACACTATGTGCTAGCGACCGTTTTTGGGGGCCATTATTGAGTGTGCAAGTCACCCCTAGCCATTTCATCTGTGAATATTATAATTATCATTGGTCAGGCAGGGAACATAGACCTTCCATAGTTCAAGGTGACCGATCCACTAAAGCCACCCAAACCCACCCACCACCCGCCCACTATATTTTGTTTCCATGTTCTGCAATGGTCCTGCACCAACCGGGGGTTGTCCTTGGGTGCACAGATCAATTTTGCGTGTATGTATTATTATTGTATTTGTTCATCGAGTCCTCGAGCACTTGTCTGATAAGCTCATAGGTATAAATTGAATAAACTTTAATGTTACAGGTAGGTCCAAATTCGTTTGTTTTTAGGGTGGGTCAGATAATGTTGACAACAGACTGTACATCTCTGTACGACCTCTGTACGACTCCCACTCCCACTGTATGTAGGTACTACAACAATCTATAAAACATTACTCTGCAGCTCATTTCACGAATCACTCAACGCCCAGTGGTAACGGCCCCGACTTACGAGTTGTAGGTCATAGTTTCCTGACAGGAGCTATACTTTGTATAAATAATTTTCATCCCCTGCTCTCAAAACGGTGAAGAAAATCATTGTGAGGAAACCGGCATGTCCTACAACCAAAAATTCGAAGACATGATATATCAAACAACCCGCACTGGGCCCACGTGGTAGATCATAGCCCACTCCCTCTCACTGAGAGGAGCCTTGTGTCGCTGCAATGGGCTGATTATGCTGCTGCTGATTTCAAAATTGTCTTAACAGGATTTGTAATAGCTACATTTACCTTACTAGGCATGTACTAACACAGGTTTAGCTTCTGTAATTTCCATTATATTTAGGCTTGTAGTAGCCAGGTACCATCTGCCATGTATCTGAAAATTAATTAATTAATTAAAGGAACGTAAAACCGCTTCGATTCATATCGAACGTCTGGAAAAATTCTTGCAATTAGTAGGTACCTACTATTAAAATAATGAAAAAAAAAACAGCGAAAAATATGTTTTTTGTTGAGGTTCGTGCAATTTTATTTTCGACGAACTCTTGGTAGGTACTTACTTTTTCTTAAAGTCGAATTTAGGACTGTAATTCACATAGTTTAAACTGGCTAAATACAAGACGAAGTAGAAGAATGCTATCAATGTAAAAGCAAACGCGAAGAACTCCAAATACCAGAGTGTATTGGCGAATAAAGAATTATGCATTTTTAATTTATCATAAAATACTTCTTACTTTTTCCTAACCAAATAGGTATTTAACAGTAAATTTGATTGTTTATTTTACTATAATTTGAATTTTCTGCCGAAATGGGTGGAAGTCGAAATTAGTCAAAATGCCAAATATGACTTATGTAAGTAATCCTGACAAGGCGCAGTGACAACGATTATTTGGATGCAGATAAAAAACCGAGCAATGTCGGAGGTTCTTTGTTGTTTTCTGCATACGTCAACCAAGTAACTTCGGTTTCTGTATAAGGCTCAATAGAAATCCTAACCTAACTGAAGTGTTACGATTTACGAGCTTAGTTCACTCACTCCTGAGTCCTGCATCCAAGCTATGCGAAAAATCAACAAAGTATCCAGGTTTTAAAATTATCAATAATGTGAGTTTTCGAAGTAATCTGGTTCAAGTAGAAACACGAGGAAAAGAACGTAACGTAACGTAACGTAACGTCCATAATTGTACCTTAGCTTTAAGCCATTGTAATACCTCTACAACATTATGGAATGCAAATAAATATATGAATATGAACGTCTTTCTACATAAACATTGATTTGTCTCGTTTTATATTTTATTTAAACGATTATATAATATCTAAACTATTAAACAGCTAACAAATACTAGTTAATTTAACCATATTTAAATCAACTATTTGTTAGCCCAGATAAGCATGGGTGATTTTTTTCACACGTTAGATTTTCAACCCTCGGTATTTAGCCAAGCATTGAGAATCCGACAGACCGCATCCCAAAAGCGTCAAGAAAACTAACTGCTGGATTTTGAACTAAGCAGAGCGGTTAAAATCCGGGGTGCGAAAATAATCGGAGCGATAAAAATACGCCCGTGTGAACCTGGGCTAATTTTATACTATCATATCTTAAACTTAGCTTAAAACATAAGTACCCACTGATGCCTATGTGCCTGTGTGGCCTGTGTCCCACTGTTGGGACACAGGCCTCCTTCTGTGACAGCGAGTGGTCCGTAATCTACCACACGGGCCCAGTGCGGGTGGTGTATCAAAATCAAAATCAAACTAATTTATTCAAATTAGGCTGAGCATCAGCACTTTTTGGACGTCAAAATTACATAAGACATTCCCCCAAAACGCCTGCTCTTCACTACTTTCTAGTGCTTTCACTAAGAAGAAGAAGTGGCGCATTAAAGTTTTATAATAAAGTATTTCCCCTGTTCAGTTAAAAAAAAAAAAAGTCAAATTCAAAATATTTATTTCAATTGCACCATTTTACAGGCACTTTTGAATTGTCAAAATTAAATAGTCGGTCAGTTAGTCAGAAAATGAAGCAAGTTGCTCATTCCAAAACGTAAATCTCTATGGAGAAGAACGGGCAAGAAACTCCAAGACACTCTTTTAAATCAAGATATTGTTATAAAATCTTGGGTACATTATTCTTGTTGCTTCTATATGTGAACACAATATAAAAAAAAAAAAACAAAGAAACAATTCAAAATATAAAGTTAAAAATAAGCCTTCGCAGTTAAGAGACGACCAGTCTCAACCGACGGCGCCCGTTCACGAACAGCACCATCCAGCTCAACCATTTTGTAGGGAACTGAATGATACACTGATGACACTCGCCACCATCAATGAGACATTTAAGTGAGCATGACATATTCTCAACTGCCATGCTCTTTCAAGTCAACCTCAAAATGTCATAATAAACGGACCCATGGCCATGGTTCTTACAATCACAAAATTTAAAAAAATGCTTCTAAATTATACAACACTATAGTTTGCAATTTATTTAAGAGATGAATAAAATTTTACTACACAAACAGGAAGAGGTATTTAATAGGTATTGAAGTATTCAAGAATTAAAACTTGATTGAATAAAATAAACATTAAGTTCGTAATGTCAAAAACACTAAAGAAAAGGGAAGCATCTCTTCCAAATATTGAAATTAGAGAGCTCAAGTGCGTGTGGAGCAGGACCAGCGCTAAGCCAATTGCCCGCCAGACACAACACCCGTCTAGTCGGAGAATCCTCCCTAGAGGATGAGTGGACTTTACATCCTGTTCCTAATACCTCTATAATTATAACATAACATTTTACACAGTAACCCATAAATTCTATGACTTGCCGGTTTCCCTACGATGTTTTCCATCACCGTTTTGAAAGCAGTAGTGATGAAATAATTTACACAAAACGTCCTAAGCTCAAGCGAAGTTATACCAAGAACCCCTTAGTAGAATTTGTTACAAGCCCCGCGCTGGTTTAATCCGGCACTGCTAGGCGGTGTGTGTGGATGACGAGTGGGGAGGCCTTTGCTACGCGATGGGATACAACAAAAGGTAGTAAAGTGGAAGCATACTTCCTTCCCTTCGGACCGCGGTAGCGATCAGTAGTGTATACTCCTATCACCTTTGTATTAATTCTTTTTATAAATCAAAAATAAACCATTTTATTTGATAATTTAAATACTGTGAAGTACCAGGCGCTCATAACGCAAAGAAGAACGCGCAGCACCCGTCAACGACGCCGAGTCAAAGTTGGAAGAAGATAGCAACAGCTGAGACGGAGTTATCAACCGAGCTACGCGACAGACGCCTCAAGCGCCACACACAAGTACACAAAACGCGTGACGCTTGCCGTATTTCATAAGCGGAGCGACTACTGGATACCGTGAGCTGCAATTTAATATTTTTATCACGATTTGTCATTAATCCTTTGCTGGCCAACTAAACCATGTCACGAGTCCACCGTTCACCACCACAAGGGCGGACAAACTCCGACTCGGATCTTCCTACATTAATGGCAGCGAACAAAGAGGATTGCTTATTTATAACTCAAAGAGATAAACGCCGACGACTATCGGATGACTCCCACGACAATTTGACGGCATTTAGGCTGGAAATAAAGGAATTATTTGAGAAATTCTCCAACGAACAGAAAGAGGAAATGAGCTCCATCAGAAAACTCATCAACGACCTTAAAGCATCTTCTGACTCTATAGCGGACAAAAATACGGAAATCGATAAAAATATTCAATTTGTATCGGACCAAATTAAAGGAGTTGAAAGCAAAATCGCAAAACTAGAAGAGGATCGCAAAACTATAGTCTATGATTTAACTTCCATGAAAGAAAAGTGTGAAGAAATTGAGCGCAACTCGTTGAAAACAACAATAGAAATAAGAAATATCCCGAACTCTAAAAATGGCAGTAAGCAAAACTTTTTTCAAATGGCAAAAAACCTAACAGACACTCTTAATGTCAGTCTGGCTTCCGGAGACATCCGTGATGTTTACCGTATTCCAAATAAGAAAGATAAAAACCTTGGAACCCTGTTCATTGAATTATCAAATACTTTACTCAAACAAGATATATTAAACTCGGCAAGAAAATTTAATAGAAACAATGCCTCCAAGAAATTAAATACTGCTCACCTCGGAATCGAAGGAGGCGCAAACCCAATATTTCTCTCGGAAAGTCTTACTGCAAGATCCAGACGACTCTTTTTTTTGGCACGAGATTTCGCAGCCACCTCGAAGTTTGAATACTGCTGGACATCGAATGGAAGGGTACTCTTACGTGAAAAGGAAGGTATGCCTCATATCTTAGTTAAAAACGAAGACCAGCTGAACACCTTGGCTAAATCTAACTGACTGCATGGCCCCGTTATTTTGTTAGAAAAAATTCTATTTCCCAGCCTTTATTTTTTGATTCTACACACAACATACACACACCCATTCACCCTGTTTCCAAAACTCTCACATAAATCGCTGTTCACTTATAACACAAACCACACAACTCAAATATCACACTACTCAACAAAAACTGGAATAAATTCATTTCTACCCCACAAAACCTTAATTTTACCCTCAGTGCTTACTCATGTCGTTACTAATAGTATTTATAGTATGTACTGTGTTTTTGCATTTTTACATTTGACTATCTGCTTTAGTGTTCCTACTCATCTAACATGTACTCTTGTTTTACTTTATAAAAATCATCAATGGCTCAGAATCTTATAAAGCTAATAAGAGAAATTGATAATGGTTCTGTGTCTAGGTCACTTGTTTGCTCCCCAGAGAACATCCAACAAAATATTTCCGGGAAAACTTTTAATGTACTTCACACTAACATTCGCAGTGTTAACTGCAACTTCAATCACCTTATTACTCTCCTAGCTCGAATAAATATGCAATGTGATGTCATTATTTTATCGGAATGTTGGCTCAGTAAAATCACAGGTATACCCGCACTAGAGGGCTACATTCCATATAAGTCAAAACATACAAATCAGAATGACGGTGTCATAATGTATGTAAAATCCAATATCGAACACATAATACAAGAACCCACTCTCCAAGATGCCAACTGCCTCATTATGAAGTCAAGAACTGAGTTAGCAATCGTTGCCGCATATCGTTCGCCATCCTCAAAAAATATCGAAAATTTCATTGATAGTTTAGACCAAATTTTAGAATCACTGTCATCCTTTAAAACTGTTACCCTAATTGGTGATCTGAATATTAATATAGGTACCAATACAAATGACTTAAACACTGACACCTACCTAAATACCCTGGCGTCTCATGGTTTATTAGCAGCCCATACTTTACCCACCCGCGAAAGTGCCTGCCTAGACCATGTGATGCTAAGATCAAATAAAACCTCAACCTCTATAATCTTGGATTCTCCAATATCCGATCATGCCCCCACACTCTTATGCTCTGAAGCAACAATCAACTATTGCAGAAGACCAAACTTCGTGTCAAGAGTTGATATCCCTTCTGTTGTATCCGAACTATCTAAAACTAACTTCACTACTGTTTTTGAAGCTACTGATGCCAACACTGCTGCAACTGAACTCGCTTCTATAATTACAAATACCATTACAATGCACTCTAAAGTTATAAAAATTCCAAATAGGAAAAGATGTATAAAGCCGTGGATGACTCCGGGGCTCTTGCGTTGCGTTAAGCATCGAGATAAATTGCATAGGAAAGCTCTTTCATCTCCAAAAGATCCCGTTGCACAATTGATTTATACCCGATACCGGAACTATTGCAATAACCTCTTAAAGACACTAAAGACAGAATATGATAAGAATGAGATAAGTAAAAATAAAGGTAACACGAAGGGTTTGTGGGAAACCATAAAAAACATAGTTAACCTAAATAAAATAGCTATCCCTCCTGTGGAGCTACTTAAGCTATCCGATGATGAAGTAAAATCCCTTGACCAGGTAAATGATTTCTTTGCCAATGTAGGTTCTTGTCTTGCTTCCAAAATATCTCAAGACGACTCAGATAGTACCCCACATGTAGATACAACAAATATGCCACTATCATCTATGAGCCTGTTAGACACTGATGAGGCTGAGGTAGATAACATTATTTATAATCTAAGGAGTAAGTGCGCTACAGGAGCAGATAATATACCACCTGAGGTATTAAAATCCGCACGACACATCATAGTACCTCCTATAACTTCCTTATGTAACCTGTGTCTGGCCACAGGGGTTTTCCCGGAGATATTTAAAACTGCTCTGATCAAGCCCATATTTAAGGCTGGGGATAGACACAGTGTCAATAACTACCGCCCTATTTCGATTCTTACAGCGTTGTCGAAAATACTTGAAAAAATCCTAAATATAAGACTTGTTAATTACCTTGAAAAGAATACCATCATAGCCAAAAATCAATATGGATTCAGAAGAACACTGTCGACGGAAAATGCAGTGCTTGAACTCACTGAAAGGGTAGTAAAACAACTAGATAGGGGGGCTAAAGTAATAGGCATTTTCCTCGACCTCGCAAAGGCATTCGACACTGTGTCTATTTCCTTACTGGTTGATAAGATGGAACGTTTAGGGATCAGAGGGATTGTGCTGGATATGTTTCGTTGCTATCTGACTAACCGTACTCAAGTAGTGAAAGTAGGTAACTTCTCAAGTAACAAAGCAACCCCGACTTTCGGTGTGCCTCAGGGAAGTGTGCTTGGTCCCACCCTTTTCCTCATATATATTAATACGCTATGCCTATCTGAAATACCAAATTGCAGTTTAATAACTTATGCCGATGACACTGTACTAATAGCACATGGTAAGAACTGGGACCAGGCTCGCCAAACAGCAGAAAATGCACTTGCAAAGGTTATGACATGGCTAAGACATAATCTGCTAACCCTAAACATCGACAAAACTAAATTTATTACCTTTTCCCCCAAAACCCATACTCAGCCTCCTGCTGATACATTTAACATTGTGGCACACGTTTGCAACACCCAAACAAATAACTGCAATTGTTTATCTCTAACTCGAACCAACGACATCAAATATTTGGGCATCATTATTGATAGTACCCTCACGTGGCATAATCACATTAATAGTCTAGTAGGAAGAACCAGAAAGCTATTACCAATCTTTAAAAAACTGAGAAGTTGTTCGGATACCAAAACACTAACTACTGTATACACAGCTCTCGCTCAATCATTATTACAGTATTGTATAACGTCATGGGGAGGATCTGACGCCACATCTATGCTCCGCTTAGAACGTGCACAGAGAGCGGTCCTGAAAGTGATGTTCCGGAGGCCGAGGAGATATTCCACTGCAACATTGTATAGTGAATGTAAGTTGCTGACGGTGAGACAGCTCTTCATCCTCCGGGCCATACAAACAAAGCACTCCTCTCTGCCACCAAATCAAATGTCTCAAGGTCGGAGGGCAGGATTTTGCGACGTTCAACCTCATCGTACCGCGTTAGCAAGACGACAGTTTTATGTTGCTGGCTCTCGGCTTTACAATAAAGTTAATAAAACAAAGCAAATCTACTTACTTTCATCTAGTCGTTGCAAAAATCTAATTAAATCTTGGCTACTCACCTGCAACTACCGACACACTGAGGATCTACTAAAATAACACTACACTATGATACACTACACCACTCCATACCTTACACACAAAATACTCACATATACATAAACGCTCACCATAAACATACATACACTTACTCAACTTCCTCTACATGCACACACACACCCACCCTCATACAGCACACAATCAGATAATAGCTGGACGATGTCTTTCAATTTTCTTTCATTAATATATTGTTGTTTCATTTTACTTTTTATTATTGTTTACTTATTCTAGTTTTAATTTTTCTATTTTTGTTTGATCTCTTTATTTTTTGTTTTAAATTGTATAAAAGCGCTACTGCTACTCTCACGGCGACATAAATATCAGTGTCATTCTATATAAGGTGAAGACACTGGCTCCTGTAATACAGTTAATACTAGCACAGGAGTCAGGGTTCATTAACCACTCTGCTCGACTAGATTTTGACATATGACATATCAGCTGACTCGACGGAATGTTGCGAATTACGTCATGAATTTCAGTAAATTACATCAACTTTCAGCATTCAAATTTATTAAGAAAAATATGTTTCCGCGCTTATTTATACAATATATTTGTGGCAAATATCTTTAATTATTTGTTGAGGTCGGTCAAACTTCGTTAGTCTACTACGAAAGTTGTATAAAATTGGTATTACTACACCTATCCAAAGGGTAGGCACCTTAAACTCGCTGGAAATATGTACAAAAACAACCTATTCTCTTGCTGAAAATATGCAAAAGGGAAAAATAAAGATATTATCATTCTCTCCGCGTTCTTACTTTTACCATTTTTCTTACTTAAACTACTTATAAAACGCAATCAAGTCTTGATAAAAATTACAAAAAATTGTGTTTCGACATGACATTTCTTAGTGCTGACCATCCGTCCAGTTTTCCTATTTCGATTCAAAAATTGCCTAAAGCCTAATCGATAATCGGAATTGGCAAAAAAAAAAAAAAAGTTGTAGAAACTATATGTGTCAGTCCAAGCGAAAAGGGTCCAGTGCGCGGCATTTAGTTTCCGAGATATAAGAGGTTTTGTAAAGTTGGGTATAAAAATTGCATTTCGCGATTTTAATTGGTTATAAATAAATGCTCAATTATCTACAATTTCATATAGTAAATGACTATATACGATGTTTCTAAGTACCAGAAACTTTATGAAAAAAGTTTACTAAAAAGGTACCAGTGGGTGGCATGTCGATATTCTGGGAATAAAATACGTTTCAATACCCCGTACTGATCACTTCTAATAATTTAATTATATTTTAAGATTAAAATGTTGAAACTACGTGTAAAAGGTCCCTTAAAGCGGGGAACTAAAAAAAAAGCGGGAATAAAAATCTACGTAACAAGCAAGTAAAAGTGTGTTTTTTTTTCACTCAAACTTTCAAAATGCTTTTTCTCAAATCAAGCTTTTTCAGAATTTCAACTTCAAATGTCTGATAAAAAAAAACGTGTGCTACTTTTTGATTATTTTTTCAATCCATACTATCAATTGACTATTCTAGATACCGAATCCAGTCTTAACTCAATACCCCACTACTGGACCCTTTATGCCTGGACTGACACATATATATCCTCTTTGGTATATTTTTCATGAATTAATTTATTTTTGAAATTAATCATTTTAATTACCGTACCTACACGAACGGTGTGGTTAGGTGTGTAATTTTTTATGGTTCCGTACGTCCAAATGAAAAAACGGAACCCTTGCAGGATCACTTGTGTCTGTGGGTCTTGTCTTTTCTTATTTGCTTCGAGTCTACTGGACCGATTAAATTGAAATTTGGTACACATATGAATTTCTGTGACCCAAAGACGGACGTGTAACGTAAATAAATTAATTTTGAAAATGGGGTCACTCTTGGGGGGAAAACTAGAAAAAAAAAACAAAATCTTTGCTGTACGGTGTACCTCTGTGTGACATATCAAATGAAAGGGCTTGTTGTGGGCTTTTAAATATATTTGCTTAGTAACTAAAACAAAAGTTATGTGGCCGTCTGTCTATGTGCCAGTCGGTCTGCCTCTCTGCCGTCTGTACAAACCTAAACTAACCGTAAAATCTAGATTTTGACCAATTTGCACCGGCCAGCCTTTCTTACAGGGTTAACGCGGGCGTTTTCGTGGACGCACGTTGTGGGACGAAGTAGGCACTCCTTATGTCCCAAGCTGCCGTTCTGTAGCTTGGGATAAAATTTTAAGAACTGTAATTGTCTGATTTCTAATTTAAATGATCTGAAAATACTTTTACGGAACCCATAATTTCGTCATGTCAGTCTGTGCGTGCGTTCGGATGTCAATGCCATTAACCATTTTACTCGTAGACGTTAACGAGTGTTAATAACACTATATCGTATTCGTATTCTATGCACGCAAAATGGTGTAGTAAAATTACGATAAACATAATTAGAGGTAGCATTCCCCATGCATGTACCCGAGGGTTGAAAAAAATCTATGCACACAAGCGTGTGGGGGGGTATTGTTGGAACTTATAATTAAAATTATAAAGATGTTTCTAATTGACTTAACTTTTAAAGTCAATCGTTTCTGACATATGGGATATTTTCGTTTAAAACCGCAGACCTAACTTGGTTTTTTACAGCTTTTTCGAGAACTTTTATGAAATACAAATTTATTTCTGCAGTCAATCAAATTAATGATATGCGCTGTGCAGGCGTTTCGTTGGGAAACTACCACAAAAAGTAAACAATTTCTATTACTCAAGTAAACTAATATAAATAAAAACTACACTAAAAACTACTACTAAAAATGTATACTGGGCATTCTGTAGCAAACTATTAGAAAGTATCAAAAATTAATAATTGCACAATAATAAAAATAATTTTGAATAGCAAGCGCGTTCCGAATATAAATTCAAATATAGAAACAATTCGGCGCGAAATTGAATAAATGACTATGGTCATAAGGTTTTCTGTTATTGACTCGGTTTCAATATAATGTCCAAAAAACGATTAAAATTACATTAGGAAAGCATAAATCATTATTATAAATAATGCTTGTTGTATTTAATGCTTAAAATAATTTTATTTCAATTTCTGAGAATCGATTTCTGACATTCGTCATATTAATTACTCGGGTCAATCGAAATTAAAAAAAAAAATCGTTTGGCATAATCGCTTTCGCACATCATTACGATAAAAAAAAACAACAATGGTCGGCGATTTTGAACACAAATTAAGTAGTGGTAATGAATAATACGTGTTATTGGACCTGTGTTTCAATATTACGTTAGGATTTGGGCATTTTCGTGTTTTTTATAATATTTGTAATAATATTTTTCACATTTTAAATCTTATCTACATGTGTGTGTGTGACTTTTGTGAAAAGTAAAAATGTAAACACGCACGATTGGCGCGAAACTTCGACTTTAGATATCAAAAAACTACATTACCACTACTTATTTAACATGAACAATGGATGAATTCGTCAAATAATTAAATCATGTATTATTCATTGCCCCTGTGGTGGAGTTTGGATTTTCGAAATCCCCAATTTTTTATGTTTTTTAGCCTCGACCACCACTGTCATCAAAATGGCGATTATCGCATTTACAGACTTGAATTTACTAAAGGTAAATTAATAAACTTGCGCGCTAAATATGGAAGATTGAATGGCGATAACATATGAGTTTTTTATCCAACTCTCTTAATTAACGCACATTCATAAGATTTGATGGGTAGCATAATCAATATTTACATTATCAGTAAGGGTGTCGTATGTCGTCATTTCAAGGTCCAATGGGACCCCTTACTGAGCCAGCGGAGGTTCGTGTGTTCGGGTCCATTCGGGGGCGCTACCGAACTATACGGTTAATTCGTTGTAACTACAAAACTTATGTCAATAAAGATTTTTATTATTTATTATTATTATTATTATTATACTAGGCATGTACTTACCCAGGTTTGGGTTCAATTATTTGCATCCTCATCCATCACATCAAAATCAGTCAAAATGCCAAATATGACATATTCTTGACAATGCGCAGTGACAACGATTATTTGGATGCAGATAAAAAACCGAGCGATGTCGGAGGTTCACATGCAGTAGGGTACAGCAGTGCGATTGTGTAACCATCTCACCGTGAAAACTTAGGTGAAGTGAGCGTGGAGTGAGCTATCATTCCAACTGATGCCTAGGGATTGACACTATTGACAGCTCACTCTAAGCTCACTTCACCTGAGATTTTTACAGAATCGATCGACTGTACCCTACCTTACTTTAGTATAGTAGAGTTCGACAAAACGCCAATTTCATATGTAATTAAGTTACATATCACAGAAAGCCTTATTCAAATACCTAGCTACTTGAAACATACCTACTAACAGTTGTAGGATGTATTTCCACTAAAACGCTATTAAGAGAATTTAAAGAGAAAATTATATAATTATAATTAAAATATATAATTATAAATATAATTATAAATTAAAAAATATATAATTATAAAGAGAAAAAGAAATGCGAAGTTTTTATTTGCTTAAAATAGTGTCGTGTTGTACATTATCATTGTATAGAGGTATAAGGAACAGGATGTAAAATTCACTCATATTCTATTCAGTATGACGCGTTGTTTGCATGTGGCGTTGTAGGTACAGCTAAAATTGTTTAGATTTATGTATCGTTTTCGAGACCTTATTCTAAGTACGACTTAGAATAAAGGTGGTACGAATCGAACTTTATTGTAAAACCCAAAAGAAACCGTGGCCAAAGAACCAGCATTGCCATTCAACGTGGCCATGCCTGGCAGCATTGCCACGTTGTATGGCAACTTGGGCACGTTTCTTATTGACAGCGACGCGGACGAATTTTTTGATGCCCTTTGATTATTTCCCCTCCTTTTAATTTACTTACATGTTATTATTGTTTTCAGACTGTTACCTTTTTAAAGTATGTAAAAATAATATAGTTTAAATACATATTATAAATATGAAAGTTTTCCAGAATAAAACTCACAAAGAAACCGGTGTGATAAAAGATTTTATTGATTGTTTAGATGCTGGTTGGTAGCTTAATAAATAAACATTAGTGGATGCAAAACATTTTGACTAATTTAAATTATCTACCCTAAAAACGACAGCAGTTTTCCCTTAGGCGGAACTTCATTCTTATCTAATAGAAATTTTTGGCATTATGTCTCTTTTTGTATGAATTTTAAAATAAAAAGTCTAACTTAAATTACCCCAGCCCGCAATTTGCGAGCTCGCTTCGCTCGCTCTTACATCCTCAACAAAGTCACACCGTTTTCTATATGACTGATCTAATCGAAAAGGATGCGAAAAAATTCAAACTTGTTTCGCTCGCTCTTGAATCTTGTGTTCTCTTAATTCTAACCTAAATACTACCGCATAATCCTGCATTTACTTATTCATTTTAACAAAGTTAATTCAATTTTTTATGTATGGACAAAGGTAAACCTAACCTATCCAAAACGGGGTGCACTATTTCCTAGGTTCTCTAAGTAGTTAAATGTGGAAGGAAAGCATAACGTGGTTCTGAAGCTGTAGTTCCCTGAAAATAATCCTGCCGGAGAAGAGATACCTACATAGAAGGATAAGTTTAAAGACCAGAAGGCAATTTTCGTAATTTTAAGAACGTTCACAGTCTGATGTCAATCTCAATCTGTCAAAATTACCTCTAATTTCCCTACATTTTTGATAAGTTTCTGACATTGATTGTCGCTGAGATGAAATTGCGACTAAATTTTGAACGTTTTCGATTACGGAAATTGGCCCTCTGGTCCTGTAGTCGGATTAATAAAACATACTTTGACAGTCTTTTGTACAAGCAAAATAGGGTTAGGGTGGTATTCCACACGAGCGCTGAAGAGGCTAGCGGAGAGCCTGCACTAAGAAAACTGCTACAGGCATTAGAGTCAATCTAAAAAGAACGGAGGGTTTTCACAATAAAATAAGATGTTCATAAAATACCTAATAAAAAATTAAAAAGACTTGGAATTTATAAGTTGGGTCTGGTTAAGCCAGCCAGCCATATAGTACTATTCCTACGACGGCGATGCTGTGTATGAGGCTACAAAACCATAAGCATCCTGCGTCGCAGCATATCGGCTTGTTGTCAACGGGGTGTTGCATGGACGCAACAAGACGCCTCTCCCGGATTCTCGCTGATCTTCTGTCAAATAAAAGAGGTTAAAAGCGTTATAACATGTACAACATAACCCAAGGCGCTGTGCTAATAGAAAGGGATTTGTCACTCATTGGACGCCAATCGTAGATCATCGCTGTGGTGGCAGTGTAAATGCTACAAAATGAATGAAAGAAAGAAATGAATAGTCAAAAGAAATCTAACCTCTCCAAGTCGGGCTGCTAACAATTATCGAGCTCGCTTCGCTCGCTTTCTTATCATAATTTCGCTTTTCTGCATAGGTAAATCGACAAAGCAACTCCTATTTTGGCATGATTTCTCAAATAAAATGTAACCTCTCCGAAACGGGGTACTAAAAAAAATGTTTTTGTAGTTATTATTGACTCAAACTTTTCCCAACCAAGCTTTCAACCAACCTTTTTTTAACCAAGTAACTCCGGTTTATAGAAACCGGAGTTACTTGGTTGACTTTAGCAGATATAGATAAGGGCCAATAGAAAACCTAACCTATGCTACGATTTTCGAGCTTGATTTGCTCACTCCTACATCTAAGCAATACGAAAAACCAATCATGTATCTAGGTTTTCAAATAATCAATCATGTGAGTTTTCGAAGTAATCTGGTTCAAGTAGGTACTTGAGTGTTAAGGAACACGACGAAAATAATGGATTTGTATATTTATAAACATTGATTTGTCTAGTTTTATATCAAGAAAAACAATTTTGTTAGCCTACATACGCACGGTAGATTTTGTCGCGCACTAGATATTCAACTCTTGCTATTGAGCCGAGGATTGAGAATCCAACAGACTACATCCCAAAGCGTCAAGAAAACTCACTGCTAGATTTTCAACTAAGCAGAACTTTGAAAATGTGGTATGCGAAAAAAAAATCGGAGCGATCAAAATACGACCGTGTGAACCTGGGCTAATTTGAGACCTATGATATCTTAAACTTAGCATAAAGCATAAGCATAATCAGCCTATAATGTTCCCACTGCTCGGACAGAGGCCTCCTCTCTGTGAAATGGAGTAAGGCCGTAATCCATCACGCGGGGCTAGTGCGGGTTGGTGAATGTCACATGTCTTTTAATTTTGGGCTCTATGGCATGCCGGTTTCCCTACGATGTTTTCCTTCACAAAAGGTCTTAAAAACAAACGAAGTTCTACCAAGAATCAGGCTGTAAACAATAAAATATACCGTACTATAGACAGTGTCAAGAAAAAATATATATCTGCACATAATAAAATTCAGCTCCATAGCAGATTTACACATTTTACAAGTATATTATAGCCTATATTACAAGTATAGCTATAGGCTGTAGGTTAAGTTTTCTTTTAACCATTTAAACAAAAATAGTTACTTGCCGACTAAGAATTATGCAGAAAAGCTTGACAATTAGAAGAATGTTGACAAGAGCGAGCGAAGCGAGCTCGAAAATATTAGCACCATGCATTAAAAAATGTTTGGGCGCTCCTGCCGTCTAGGTACTAACACAATAATGTAAATGCACATTCGGTAAATATAATTAAATAATCTTTATTGCGCTTACAAACAGTAAAAAATATAATCGCGAAGGGCGAAAAGAATGTGAAATAAAATTTCCGCAATTTCGCTTTCTTCTCACTCATACAAAGTGTGGGCAGAGGCCGATTACTGGTTTGGGGGCCGCAAACTGGGTGTTTTACCGTACTGGTACCATTGAATGTATAATGAAAGGGAAGAGGGATAAGTCATCAGAAAGCTGACTAGTAGACTTCTTTCTGCAAGACATCAGAAAACAGCTGTTTTCGTGCTGGATTCTAACTTCTGTAATCTTTCCTCAAATAGGTCTGATTAATGTTATCTTCCAGACAGGCTTTGCAGTTGTGTGAACAGTTTTCTGAAAAATAAAATTATCAATAAGAAATTGCCAGGATTTCTTATTGATAATTTTATTTTTCATAATTTGCATCACGAATAATGTATTTTTTCTCTATAACTCTTATTGATCAAGCCTCCAGACAAAATATTGATTTTGTGACTGTTTTTATGAAAGCTGGTTGGTAGCTTAATAAATAAAGATTCATGGGATGCAAAAAAAATTATAAATTTAAATTATCTACTCAAAAAAGGAAAACAGTTTCTCTTTGGGGGAAAACTAACTTAGCTAACTAACTCCTAACTTCATTCTTATCTAATAAACTTTACGGCATTACGGATAAAGTGACGTCGTCTCTTTCTGTATAAATAAGCATAATCTGTGTTAATGGTCAAATAAAAAATCTAGACTATCCGGATGGGCGCAATTTGCTAGCTCGCTTCGCTCGCTCTTGCATCCTCAACAAACTAACGCCTAAAAGAGGTCAAAATAAAACCTCTTACCTAAACGCGAAAGGATGCAAAAAAATCGAGCTCGTTTCGCTCGCAATTAACAAAACGCAACATGCAAGACATCTTGCGTTTTCTTAATTCTTACCTAATTACTATAATCCTGCATTTATTTATTTTGACAACGTTAATTCTATTTCTCTAAGGACGGGCAAAAGTAAACCTAACCTATGCGATACGGGGTGCACTATTTCCCAGGTTCTCTTAGGATCTGAAGCTGCAACTCTCTGATTATAATCCTGCCGGTGCGAGGAGAGATACATAAATAGAGGGACAGGTTTCAAGATTTGGTCTTGTAGTCGGACTAACAAAACATACCTTGACAGTCTTTTGTTAAAGTTTAGTCACGAGAAAATAGGGTTGTGGTGAGAAGCATTGTTGGTTTGCCACGCGAACTCTCAAGAGGCTAGCGGAGGGCCTGCACTGAGAAAACTGCTAGAGGCACACGAGTCAGTCTAAACAGACCGGACATAATAAAATAAGATGTACCTAACGCACCTAATAAAAAATTACAAAGACTAGGAATTTATAAGTTAGGTTAGGTTTTACGCCATCCAGCCATATAGTACTCCTACTACGGCGGCGACGCTGAGTATGAGGCCACAAAACCATATGCATCCTGCGTCGTAGCATATCGGCTTGTTGTCGTTGAGGCGTTGCGCGGACGCAGGAAACGCTCGGGATCTCGTTGGTCTACTGTCAAATAAAAAAGGTTCTTAAAACCTAAAAACAAACCAAGTTCTAGCAAGGGGCCCGTTAGTATAATTTGCTACAGGCCCCGCGCGGGCTAATCCGGCACTGCAAGGTGGTGTGACAACTGAACCATGTGTGAAGCCTTTGCCCAGCTGTGGGACACAACAAAAGGTAAAACATTATAGGCATACTAGGCATGTATGTACTTACGAAGGCTGGGCAAAGGTCTGGCTGGGCTGTCTAATATCCATCAGATTTAGGTTTGTAGCAGCCAGATGCCATTTGTCATGTATCTAAAAAAGCAGATTGATTTTTACAGTACTTTGCTTTATGGTCAATTAATTTATTTATTATTGAAATGAATGTAAAACTAATTATACAGGATAAATTTTTATTCAGTGCGTAAATTTTCACAGGGTGTTCTACCCATGAATATGAACAACTTTCACTATGGGACCATCACTGAAATCACAAAAAAAAAATCAGCTGTTTCTTATAAAAGTTCAATACCTACTCGACCAAAATGTATGAATCTGCTGATTTTTTTTTCGTGATTTCAGAGATGGTCCCATAGTGAATGTTGTTCATATTCATGGGTAGAACACCCTGTAAAAATTTACGCACTGAATAAAAAATTATCCTGTATAACTTTTTATTAAAGTTTTTGTTCAGGCTGCTGTCTTGTATGGATCAGAACGTTGGGCCACAAAACATGCATGCAGCTGAGATGAGAATGCAAAGATTGATGTGTAGTGTTACGCGAATGGACAGAATAAGAAATGAGTACTGTAGATGTAGAATCCTGTTGATTCCGTATTTATGTCGAATATATCACTTCTCTGGCTCACTACCTTACCAACAGCCGCGCAAAACTAACGATTGGGGATACCAGTGCAAAAATATTTTAGTATTTGGTGCCATCGTATATAGCCTGCTTCACTTGGTCTGTTGCCATTCCTCGCTACAGAGGACATAAATGACAGCAGCTGCCCCGCTTGTGTGAATGAGACAGTGTTGACATATCTATTTAATAGATACACTACAAGTAGGTACAGACGCCAGCAGGTCGACCTACATGAAACTGTAAAATTTTCCCAATCAACCTTGAACCTTAATACTCTAGCGATAAAGTTGAAAATCTATTTAAGATATTTGACAGATTGTAACAGCTTTATGTGCTGGCGTCTGTACATAAGAGGAAGTCTGAAAGTAGCACCGGTAACTGAAAAGGAGTGTGGAAATCTGTTGTCATGGTATGGGCATGTGATACGGAGGAATGAGGAAAATGTCGTGAGGAAAGTTTTAAATATGAATATCGATGGCTATAAGAGTAGAGGAAGACCAAAGAAACGATGGATGGTCTGTGTGAATGTTGATGTTAGAAAAAGGGTGACTACCGAGATGACGACTAAAAGAGAAGTATGGAAGAAAAAGACATATTGCGCCGACCCCAAATAAAGTGGGATATGGGGCAGGAGAACGATGATGAGATTTTTTGGTGAAGTTTGCGCAATTCCATTTTAGACGAACTCTACTCACTTTTTCCTATAGTCGTTTTTTAAGACTGTAATTCACATAGTTTACTAACTCCCATGCATTTTTAATTTACCATAAAACACTTCTTATTTTTTTATTTAACAATAACTTTGATTGTTTATTTCACAATAATAATAATATTAATAATAATATAATAACAATAATTTTAATATTCTGCAGAAATGCCAAATTACTGACATTTTCCTGTCAAGAATTATTTGGATGCAGATAAGAAACCGAGCGATGTCGGAGGTTCTCGTTCAGTAGATACCGACCTTAGTACAGTATTTAATATCACGCAGCGACGCGCGCTTTTTTTTGCAGTGTTTACACTTGGTAACCACAAGTAATGCGCGACGCTTCGTGAGATTAAAATTACTAGTGAAGTCTGTAGCGTTGTAACGCTCGTGGTAGTAGGGTTCGATATTTCTTAAAGAATTATCCCATTGGATTGAAAAGTGCTCACTACTGGAAAGTGGATATACCTACCTACACACACATAGCCACATACCAATACCCGTCCGTGCCTCGGAAATCACGTTAAGCCGTTGGTCCCGGCTGTCATTTGCGGATCTTTGACAGTCGTTACGGGTCGTCGGAAGCTCGAAAGCCTGACAATGACAGTCTTACCAAGAGGTATCGTATTACCCAGTAACTGGGTTATGTAAGTCAGATAGGCGGTCACTCCATGTAAAATACTGGCTTGCATATGGTTAGACTAGAAGCTGACCCCAACATAGTTGGGAAAAGGCTAGGCCGATGAAGACACTTGCCACATTGAACATTTTAATGGGTGGGTATAATTATTCATATCAATCTTTACAAGTAAGTAAGCCTAGGTTCACACGGACGTAAAAATATCGCGGCGGGATTTTATTGCGCACTGGATTTTCAACTCTCGGCGCTAAGCAACCCCTAAACCCTAATTGCGTAATACACTATCGCTCTCGATTTGACTAATTTTGAAGGATATTGCTAATCCATTGCTTCATATGTTCGAAAAACGCTTCTGCTCAACAACGTAACCATCGCAATGAATGTTGTTAAACTGTCAAAATGAAACCCAATGCTACTAATGATATGGTACGCAATTACCCTGCTGGGATTGCGTACCATAAAGTAGTTGTAAGAAGTCGGTGAGTATGCTAAATGATAAATTAAGTAGGTAGTAGGCTTCTTTTGCTGTGCCTAATTAAAGCCTCCGGAATCGTTCTCCGGACGGATGTTTAGCTCAACACATAAAAAATAAGTCAAAAATATAAATTGATTGAATACCAAATAGTTTAGTTTAATTTATTTCAATTACGTTTTTTGTGCAGGATGTCCGTAGCTCGACCGTGAGAGTAATCACTTTGAATTTCTTCATTCAGTGAAAGCTAGAATATTTTTTTATCGTGTAAGTAACTAAGTGTTGTCCGTTGTTGTGATGCATTAGTGATAAGGAATTGCAAAAGAGTGTTGTATTGTGAATTCTTAATCCTAGTTGGAACGGAGAAGCTTTTCACTTTAGGGAAGCGAGTCAGTCTAGCTAGAGGGAATGGTTAAAATATAGTATGTAACTAGCCAAATAAAATAAAAAAATTATATATATATATATATAGTAGGTGGCTGGCATCATCTGCCTAGCCTTATCCCAACTATCTTGGGGTCGGTTTCCAGTCTAACCGGAAGCAGCTGAATACCAGTATTAAAATATATTAAGTAGTTAGTACTTATTTTAAAATGACTTGGAATTTTGTAGTTCAGTTTTACTTCAAAACTCACAGCATTTATTTCAAATAAACCAATTACAGGCTCTTTTGAATTGTCAAGGGGTCGGTCAGTCAGAGAAAGGAGAAGCTAGTTGTCCATTCCAAAGCGTAGTAGGTTCCACTCTTTTTATGTAAATCAAAATATTAGTTACATACATCATTCATGTAGAAAATTATACACGTGAGAACGATGTAGCTTTGTGTCCTACGTTAAAAGTGTCAGTAGTAAAACTAGAATAAAACAAAAAAAAAAACAAATCTAAAATTAAAATAAGCCGTGGGAGCTAAAAGATGACCAGTCCCTTCGGACGGCGCCCGCTCTCGAACATGATGCAAACGAATACATGTTTTGCGAATTTGATCTTTATTAACTACTAGAACTGTCAATGTCAAAACGGGCCTTTTATTTTTTGTCAACTTTAGTAGGTATAAGCTGGCCTCTTACTCTATTCAAACTCTGTACCTACCTACTATGCTAGAGGCCAACTCATAGTCAGTCTTAGGTTAGGTCAACCACCAAAGTGACGTCGACTGTATAATACCTACCTAATATCCTCCCGACCGAATTTCAGTCAAGGCGGCCATCTCGACGAAGACGTACACAGAAGACATTATAGTGCACAAGTGTGTACTCAAACACAGACGGACTCCTTCTTCCCTCACTCCCATAGTCCGATGGGATGTCAATCCGACACGCCCAGGGAAAAATCAGGCGCAAGACTTACGACTTTACGTGCTTTCCGAGCCACGGGAATGTCACACCACCAACTCCCAAACTCCGGGCTGCTACTGAGAAATTCTTAATCCAAAAACCCAATAATACTTTAACCGATCGCACATAGCGATCGCTTTACGACCGAATTCAGTCGCAAAGTCCTGTCACTCCATAGGTACATTTCACCTGTCAATTCGGGACTTTGCGACCGAATTCGGTCGTAAAGCGATCGCTATGAATGTCGAGACTGCTGGGGCTGGTTGTACACACGGCTACACGTCAAGCTATACAAAACCAGTTTGTCTTGGCCTCACTTTGTATGATATTTTCTCACAATGAACGGTCAGCCAATACTGGTTTTGCATAGCTTGATGTGCAGCCGTGTGTATAATAGTGTGACCATAATGTTCTTACTTTGTTTAATTACAGGCAAAATGTGGGTGTACCTACACTTCTGCCTCACTCTATGTTATGATATAATCTTCGAAGTAAGAACTGATTTTGTATCTGTAAAAAATGGAACCCGGTTATTAATAGTAAGACTTCGTCTGTCTGTCGGCCACATCTATAGCGCCACAAAGTTATTTTGGCAGGTGGCCAAAATCGGAACGAACGCCGCCATGTTGTTTTTTGAACACTAAGCGACAAATGTTATCCAACAGCGCCGCCCTGCCAACGTTATTCGAACGCCAAAAGATCCTTGTAGCAACAGTGTACAGACGCCAGCACATCAAGCTACTACAATCTGTTAAATTTCTTTAATAAATTGTCAACTTCATCGCAAAATCACTAGGAGATGATTGGTACAATTTGTTATTTTCGGATAGCTTGACCTGCTGGCATCTGTACTTAAGTAGTAGTACTAGGTATTATATTATATACTGTTTGAAAAATAAGTCGTAGTGGTTTCAGTGCTGACTTGGCTAAGAGTTGATGTTTTTTTTTTTTCAGAATTCCTGCAACAAGCGACAGTCACAGCCCGGAATCTGGATTTGTGCCCGGTTGATGGCAATAGGCTCGCCTCCTATTACATGGGATGTAAACATAGCTGGCGAAATGTGAGTATACTAGTACACCTCTGCTGCTGACCCTTCGGGGATTACAGGCGTGATGATTTTGTTAATGTTGATTTTCTATGGATAACAGCCATGAAACCTAGAAGTAATGTATCAAAGTCTACAATACTAAAGACGACACAGCAAAATGACATAAAAACCAGTTGTGCTTGTGTACCATAAAGTATAATATGCTAATTCCACGTAATCGTAATAATGACCGACGCCATTTCTCGTCGTCGTCGTCGTATTTTTCGTAATAATTAGGTATCATTACCTACTATTGTCATTATTATTATTATTGAATAAATAAATTATTATTATCCTATAATTCAATGTAAACATATAAATTATATTTTTAAATATTAGAATATAATAAAAACATTTTAAAATATAAAAAAAAACTAATTATTATCTCCTTTATTTCATTTAAATACTTACAAAATACATTTTTAAATATTTTTATAAACAAAAGGATAAAAAAACATTTAAAAATATAAAAAGTAGTAGCCCACTGGTATCGGGAACAGGGTCCAAGCTACCGGTGGTCAGGGCTCTAGAGAGAGGAACCTCCTGACAATGCGAGCCGTGTCAAGAAGTACCGCTTTCTGAATCAAGCCCTTGATCCAGCTGCCCAACGAGAGCCTCTTCAGGTGTTGGTCGAGGCTCTTGGCTATTAAGCCATTGGCTGTCACGACTATCGGCACAATGATCGCTGAGTCCACATCCCACATGTTGACAACCTCGCGAGCCAAGTCAAGATACTATTAAACTATTACTATACTGTCAATTATTATTATTATTACAGCTATCGAGAATGCAAGCCAGGTTTAAAAAAAAGAAACATAGTTGTACAGATTATAAATAAATAATGTGGTTGTAGCTCTGATCGACCACAGAAAATCGACTAAAATCAAATTTATTTATTTATTTTATTACTAGCTGCGCCCCGCGGTTTCACCCGCATAATTTTCGATCCCGTAGGAATATCGGGATAAAAAGTATTCTCTATGTTAACCCTAGTTATAAACCATCTGTTTGCCAAATGTCATCAATCCGTTCTGTAGATTTTGCGTGAAAGAGTAACAAACATCCATCCATCCATCCATCCATACAAACTTTCATGTTTATAATATTATAGTAGGAAGGATAATCGTAAAATAAAAAATAATATAAAAATGTTGAGCCTGAATAGTGCATTCTTGACAAAACTAAACTAAAATGCATTTCTTTTTCTGGAAACCAAACTAACAGAAAAATAAATAAAAGCAAATGGTCTTTTGGAACGCATGAACATTTCTTTACATTGGTAACATTACGTTATAGTAATAAAAATTGACTAAATAGACTTGCTTGATTTTCATTGCCATTAGTTGAACTGCAATCAAAGAGTATAACTGCGATTTCAGTTCGTTTAAAACCAGCTGGTGATAATGAAAATCCATAACCATCTATATAGTAAGTTTGTTATAATAATTATACGTTTATTTTATATAAAATGGTTCATAAACGTTGATTAACATTTCAAAATTCTATATCAAATTAATAAATAATAACACTATTTCTCGTGAAGTTATTACAATTATTTATTGGTTTGTGACAATTTCATTCTAGGTCGGGAAATGATGTAGTTTATAATGCATCAAATAAATAATGTCAATCAATAACAAACGTCCATCCATGCAGCATCTATGCAGTGTGTGATATTCATATCAAATTTTAACCAGCAATAAAATTACGCAAAATTAGTTTTATCCAAAATTGATCACGTGCTTGATTGTCATTGCCATTTTGATGGACTCCGATTTAAGTTCGTTTAAAACTAGCTGGACTTATATTGCGATGATGAAATTTCATAACCATCTATTTAGTAAGTTTGATAAATAATTACAATGATTCTTATGTTGGTTAACATTTCGGAATAAATTCTAGTTCAACTTAATAAATAATAGTACTATTTTCGTGAACCTACTATTAATAGGTATTATCAATGTTGGACATGACTATTTCCTTCAAGGACGAGAAATGATGTAAAGTTGTCATTGTGTCAATTAAAAAAAAAATTGTCATTGTGTCAAATAAATGTCAAAAACTAATGTCATTAGCCCATGCAGTGTGTGACATAGATTATTATACAGTGCGAGTCGTTTAAAATTTTAATCAGCAATACAATTATGTAAAATTAGTTCTATCCAAAATGCACCATAATCTAAACCGTAACACGTCGGCAATATCATTAAGTCTTGCTAAAACTGTTCAGATGTTACATTTACCACGGGTTTCTACACAACGATTATTGAAATCAACTAGTGATATTATTTAGCACTAATTAAGGGTGTAAATAACACATTACTAATGTATAAATGATTCGATTCCACTAGTCTTATATCGAAAGTCAGTTTAAGCGAATTTATCATGCTATAATTATATTTATTATGAACGAGTATTACGAGCTTGAAGATCGCAAAATGAAAGGTACCCTTCGTGACTGGCGCAAAGCGCTGCGCACCCCGGCCACGTACAGGGTCGGCAACGCTGTGAGAGTTCAGCCACAATTTGTATTATTAATTGTGTTAATAGGAACATTCCTTCTGGTGTTGTGTTATTATAATTGGTGGACAAGCAGCCAGCCAGTCAGTGTCCAGCGATGGGCTAGTTCAGTGCGGCCATACAACACGACTTACCCGCTGACGAAACCGTTGGTTGGTGGAGATTTAGTCACATTCAGGATTGGGATAGTGGCAGACTTAGATACCAATTCTAAGAGCAGTAGTAGTAAACACACATACATAAGTTATTTTAAGAAAGGCCAACTTCATTACCACCCTGTCAAGAAGTCTGTGCAAGTGTCATGGGACATACGAGAGCCCACACTGTTGTCTTCAACATACTCTCACAAAGGGAGGGGCATGGAGCTGTCCGAGTTGATAGTGTATGATGGAAGATTGCTCACTTTTGATGACCGCTCAGGGATGGTAAGCACATTGTTGTAACAAATCTGGTTTATACCTATTAAATTTATGAAATTCAAATGAAAGTCGAGTAAATATTATGTTCAGACCCACATTGT
This sequence comes from Apamea anceps, assembly GCA_951799955.1. Classification (NCBI taxonomy): domain Eukaryota; kingdom Metazoa; phylum Arthropoda; class Insecta; order Lepidoptera; family Noctuidae; genus Apamea; species Apamea anceps. The sequence goes on along the minus strand of OX637507.1, from coordinate 15,731,052 downwards.
ACTCAGATAGATAAAAGGACACCAGCCAAGTTTCATACAGAGATGTGCCCAAAACCCAAAGTGGCAAGTTGACGGCATTATTTGACGGCACGGTTGGCGCAGTAGTTAAGCGATTGACTGCTGCGCTGCGTGTCGCGGGTTCGATTCCCGCACGGAACAAATATTTGTATGACCTACATGTATTTGTTCCGAGTCTGGGTGTTTTTCTATCTATGTATTTACAAAAAAAAAAAAAATGTACATAAGTAGTTTATCAGCCATCTTGTTACCATAACACAAGCATTAGGTTGCTTAGCTTGGGACTAGATGGCGCTGTGTGAAATATCCAGGGATATTATATTATTATATAAGTAAAAAAAAAGGGTATTTATTATCCTAGTTGATTATTGTACCGAATTTGTATGACCATTTCTTCAGCTGTTTTTAAAGTTGAAAAATCTAGTTTTATCATCATTAATCATTTCGGCTTTTGGGTCCAATATACTGATCTCCTTTGTTGTGTAAATTCAGACAGGAAAAAGGTTTAACAACCTGTTGTTTAACACTGTTTATTTTTTTCCTTTAATTATAAAACTTCATATTATTTTTTGGTACATAAAAAAAAAACAGCTAAAGCAAAATAATACATAAAACAGCATTTCTAGAAGTTTTATGTCAGATAATAAACAGCTGTTTTTATTGTTTTCCAGGTGTTCGAAATAATCAACAATAAAATAGTACCATGGGTGATTTTAGCAGATGGTAATGGCCAGGTTGAGAAAGGATTTAAGTCCGAATGGGCAACCATCAAGGATGATATTTTGTATGTTGGGTCAATGGGCAAAGAATGGACGACGGCAAGTGGGGAGTTCCAAACCTATGACCCCATGTGGGTGAAAGCGATCAACTTACATGGAGAAGTAAGATTATTAAAACTAATAAAAAAATTAATTGTTAAAATAATTTAAATTGTCTGTTTCTAGATAATATAGAAGACACAATTCACATTAATCTATGTAAGTTTTTGTGAACTAATTAAGTATAAAATAAGTTATTACTTATTTAAGCAAATTATTTTGGTTGTTCAGTGTCTAAATGTTCATTGAAAAAGTGATTAAATTACCAGATATAGTCAGTCAGACGGAGTTTTGTAAGCAACAGAAAATGATAAATAAAAATTTTTCAAAATCAAAATCAAAAGTCATTTATTCAAATTAGGCTGAGAATCAGCACTTTTCGAACGTCAAAATTACAAAAGACAGTCCCCCAAAAACGCCCGCCCTTCGCCACTTCCTAGTGCTATCGCTGGGAAGAAGAAGTGGCGGAACAAACTCCCCAGCAGCACAGCTGTCTGTTTAGTTAAAATATAGTTGCATGTATACAATACTAGGAACCTATGTTCAGTAATGAACATTACAAGAAGCTTAAATTATTTGCCATATTATGTCAGCTAGCCACGCCAATATACCAACAAATATAATAAAAACTATACGTACTCAAGCTAAAAAATAATTAATAAAAATAAAAACTCACTACCTAAATAAAAGCCTCCAGGCATAAAGGGCGTGACAGCTTACATATTTATGCATTGCTGGGTTCGTCACATAGCTGTCACTTGCAGTCACAGATGATGAACTAGGACTATCGATGTGAAATAAATGAGTTAATACTAATAACAGTAACCTGTCAGTACCTAAGCTAATTCTGGAGAAAGAACATGAACATTGTCTTGCGTTAATTAGGGCGACCAACTATTCTTATCGTGTAAGTAGTCGTTGATGGAATAGTAAGCCTTTGAACAAAGGTTGGATTTTACTTGAGCTTTAAATGCATTAAAAGGCAAGTCTAGCAAAGAAGACGGTATCTTATTATAAAAGGTTATACCAAGCCCAACAAATGAGTTATGAACCTTATGAAGCCGGTGAAAGGGGGCACGTAGTTTGTCCTTATTTCTAGTGTTAACACTGTGAATATCACTGTTTTTAGTGTACAAGTGCAAATTTTGCCTAATATATAGGATGTTGGCGAAGATGAATTGTGATGCAACCGTGAGAATACCAATATCTTTAAATAAATCTCTTAGAGAAACTCTGGCACCTAGCTGGTAAATTGCTCGAACAGCTCGTTTTTGAAGGACAAATATATTTTGTATATCAGCGGCTTTGCCCCACAGCAGAATACCGTAGGACATAACACTGTGAAAATAACTGAAATAGACTAAACGAGCTATATCAACGTCAGTGTATTGTCTTACTTTCCTGACGGCGTAGGCAGCCGAACTGAGCCTTCCTGCTAGACTTGATATATGAGGTCCCCACTGAAGTTTGGCATCTACTGTTAGTCCTAGAAAAATTGCCGAGCCTACTGTTTCAAGCACCTCTTTATTTAAGACGATGTTGGGTCCTAGATTTCTGACATTCGGTAAGGCGAACTTTACACATTTCGTTTTCTTGGCATTGAGAACTAGGTTATTTGACGTAAACCAATCTGTAACTATTGTGAGTGCACTGTTTACGTCGTCAAAATCTTGTCTATTCCTGTCTACTTTAAAAATAAGAGAGGTATCATCTGCAAACAGTACAACGTCACAGATGCCCTTCAAATGGAATGGTAAATCATTGATATATACTAAGAACAAGAATGGACCCAATATTGAGCCTTGCGGAACACCTAACTGAACTGGTAGCCCGGAAGATTTCGCGCCATTAACATCTATATATTTTGTTTCCTGTTCATCTATTTATGTAAACAGAAAAAGTTATTGTATGTTCTATGTTAGTAAAGTTATCATAATTATGTAAAATATTGCAGTATTATAGGTATTTGCAGAATACAGTAGTAAAACCCGACATGTACCTATCTTATCAGCTAGGTTTACTGTCAATCCACAAAGGTTATCTTTCTTATTTATCATATTTATATATCATGTTAGGTAATCTGTCTGGTTCCTTGTGGGAAATTCAAATTATAAGACTCATTTGTAATAAAGTGGGATAAAAACATTAGCTGAATAGTCAAAACTAATACTTTAGTCAAGCCTAATATATAATAGCGTTTCATACCAAAATGAACCTTATTCTTAGCAATTTAATGTCCATGTTCTTATAACAGACTGTAATTAAGCGCTTCACATGAATATGAACATTAACTTTATCGGACCAAGGTTCAGTTTCGTTTGAAAAGCTGCTTTTAAGTTTGAATAAAATCAAAGTTCACTCTATAGACTGATCTGTTTTAATTTTTGTCTATAAATATTATTTGCCTATTCTTACTCAAAGTGAATTCAGTCTTAATACATACCTGGGTATGAAATGAATGATCTTTTTAATAAAAGGGAATGAAGATCCAGTACCATTATACCGTTTTTTATTTACAGGTGCAGCCTTTAAACTGGGTGAACCAGTACAAAGCTGTCCGTAGTTCCATCGGCATCCAATGGCCGGGCTACATGATCCATGAATCCGGAGTATGGTCACCTGCCAAGCAATTATGGCACTTCCTGCCAAGGAGGTGCAGTCATGAACCATACAATGAGACAAAAGATGAAGTCATGGGATGCAACTACTTGATCACCGCTGATGCCAATTTTAAACATATTCATGCTCTTGAGGTGACTTTTTTAAGTTTATTATTTTGTTTACTGTGGTTCATGGATTTTTGACAGTCGTTACGGGGCGTCAGGAGCCCGAAAGTCTGACAAACAGTCTTATCAAGAGGTTTCGTATTACCCAATAACTGGGTTGTGGAGGTCAGATAGGCAGTCGCTCCATGTAAAATACTGGTACTCAGCTGCATCTGGTTAGACTGGAAGCTGACCCCACCCCAATATAGTTGGGAAAAAGCTAGGCAGATGATGATGGTTATGGCTGGATTAACTCACCTGGGAACCAGTGCGACGGCGCCGACTAATTTAGATAGGAGCTTGTCGGCGCTTATCGGCGGTGGTTCGCGATCATTTGGTAAAAAGTATGAAAGCTGCCTGAGCTGAACAGCGTTGACAACATCGTTATCAGCGCCGACGAATGCTGGCACCAGCTTTCTACGTGAATACACCCATAAGGCTGAGATCTACGTATAAGGTACAGGCGCTAGCACAACAAGCTACTACAATTTGTCAAATTTCTTTAATAGATTTTCAACTTTATCGCTAAAGCATTAAGGTTCAAGGTTGATTGGGAAAATTTGAAAGTTTCGGGTAACTTGACCTGGTGGCATCTGTACTTAAGATTTCAACCAACCGTTTTCATAAGTGCATAAGTATTCCTATTCAAAGCCAATGTGATCAAGCATTTCATACGAATATGAACATTAACTTTATACAAATAAGGTTCATGTTTATATCGAAAAGCTTACTGTACTTAGAGTTAAGTCTCAGAATGCTCTATAGATCTCAGCTTCATATCGCAATTCAAAACTGACTGTCGTTGAAGTAAAGACGTTGAAAAAGATAACTGAATTTCATACCCTTGGCTTGATAATTGAGTTCTTTCAACATGTATCACGCGTGAATGGTCTACTGATACTTGAACTACGAAAACCGCTCTTACTGCTACGGTATAAAGGCACTATGTGTGTCACATTGTTACTACCGTGCAATTATTATTTTCAGTGCTTAAATTACTGTGGATCAAATCAATGTTTAGTCAGTTGTATAAATAATCAACCTTATGTACATACCATGTTTGTATACTCTGTAATGTTTACGCTATGACACGTTAGACGTGTTCACAGTTACTATTATGAAAAATACTGCCCCGTTGGTTTCGTGGTCTGCTGAGCGTGGGGTCTTGGGATCGATTTCCGAGTCGGGTAGTGTTATTGAGTTTTTCCATTGCAAATTTCTAAGTAACAATCCGGAATTTGGAAGTTGGCGGCGTGGTACCCCCGTGCCTCCGATGGTCCTGCGCCAGATCTTTCCGGTCGTGTTGGATTGCCGTCCCATCGGATTATGAAAGTGACGGAAGTAGGAGGTGCACCTGTGTCTGCGCACATATTTGTGCACTTATAATATCCTGTGCGCCGAAGGCTAGTCTCCGTTGAGATTGACCGCTGTGCCCAAAAACGGTCCGTAGCATTTATATGAAAAAAAAAAAACTAATTTATAATGTATTAGTTCTACCTATGCTACGCTTACACAATTTCTAAGCAACTTTATCCCTTTTCAGATAACAAAGCACCAACCAAAGCATGGTTTCTCATCGTTCAAATTCATACCGGGAACGAATGACGAAGCCATAGTGGCTTTGAAAACCACAGAGTTTGAGGGCAAGACGGCCACATACATCACTGCATTTACAACAGATGGCACGGTGTTACTACACGACACACTGGTGGAAAACCTCAAATACGAGGGCTTAGAGTTTATATGATAGTGTCTTAGAAAAATATTCATAAAAGTCGTAACTGTAAATATGTAAAATATAATATAGTTTCGTTATGTTGTGTTTTATTTTTGTTTGCAACTAGCTGACCCGGCAAAAATTGTCCTGTCCATACAAAAATCCCACAGAAAAAAAGATGTTCAGTTTTCCAGCCGTTCTGAAAAGATGCGCTTATCAACGAAGAATTTGCGTTCCCATTGAGGGCTACTTTTACAAACTAGAGGCTGAATTTACAATTGTTTGAGAACTTGTACTAAAAGCTGACGCATTTAAAAGCTCAAAATTCAAATGTGGCCCCTCAATGGGAACGCAAATCAACGAAGAGCATTTAAGTTTTATTATATAGACTAGCTGACCCGACAGACGTTGTCCTGTCCAAAGAATATGGACTTGAGTTCATCAGAAATCCTATAGAAAAAAGGATGTTCAGTTTTTTCCAAAATTTGAACATTTCCAGGGAAACTTACATTTTTATTTCCAAAAGCACTTGATTAGAACTACAACGACATTTTAAAAACTAAAATAGCCTAATCGGTCCATCCTTTCTTAAGTGAGGTGCTTATCAACGAACTGCATTTCATTTTTATTTATAAAATTATATACCTACAGGTTGACTTGTAATTCAACGTATTCCTTCCAGGGAGGACGAGATTGTAAATAAATGTAATTTATTTATTGACGTAAGGACAAGTTACAGAAAAATTGAGACCCTGGCTCCAGAGCTAGGTTAGAGTAGGTACCTACCTGTATTAATAGGCGAAAATCCAAGATTAGTGTGTTTCTGAAAATTTCCCAAAATTCGTCAGCAAATATAATTTTTCTCTAAACTCTTTAATGGTTATCAATGAGAAAAGGTATTTATTTACAATACAATATTTACGTTATAAAAGCTAACATTTGAAATAATAATAGGTACATATGTAGGTACCTACATGTGAAAAACGAGCAAAAGAATCATAGGGTATCAAAAAATTCGTCCGCATCGCTGTCAATAGGAGCAGTGCCCAAAAGGCTGGCAGCATTGCCACGTTGTATGGCGATGCTTATTCTTTGGCCAAGAAACAGGTTGAGACACAACCACACCACACCACACCAACACACACCACCACCACACCACCACCACATGAAGAGTCGACTAACCGCTTGGCGATATCTCGAAAAACCAAGTGGGCACTCGGACCCCATGGCCCTAGTGTTTCAACCCCAAACGGCTCGAAGATATAATATATTGGATGTCAATGGTATTTTATTTGGTAGCGACTATATTAACGAAGCTTTCGACGTAATTCAGTGTTCTAAAACATCAAACAGTTGAAAGAAACAACAATAAGTTTATTGCCAATTTTCAAAATCAGCTATACTAACTTTGACACCATTTGGCTATAGGCACCTATGGAGTGTTAAAATGTTGCAAAGCGGCTAGTGTTTAACACGTTAACTGCGGCCAACGCGCCTGCGCGTTTTTCAAGCTTTGACCATGTGCTAGCGGCGCGCACGCGCGTCCATACAATTTACTTAACTTTCTTCGAGTGCGGCGCAATGCACAATGGACGCACGGGTGCGTCCATTGTGCAAACTCGAAAATTTTCAAACGCACAGAAGCGTCAACTAATGCGGCCAGCCGCACTGGGTAAAACTTTCTTCAACCGCGCATGCGCGTTCATAGCACCACACGAAAATTATTTGAACGCGTATGAACGTTTGTCGCACAGGGGTTAGTGAGCTATATATTTAGCATTTGCGAAAAGTTCGCTAATAATTCAGCAGTTAATGTGTTAAGGGGTGTGCGCTATCACGTCCTGGAAGGAATACGTCGAATTACAAGTCACCCTGTAGGTATAGAAAGTATTGTTGGAAAGAGAGATTATTATAGTTACGCACACAAAGACTGAGTAATAAAAGGACGAGGTTACGAGGCCTACCTTTACATAACTCAAACTCAAATCATTTAATTCAACTAAACCAATTACAGGTACTTTTGAATTGTCAAAGGGTCGGTCAGTCAGAAAGATGAAGCTAGTTGCCCATTCCAAAGCGTAGGTACCTATGGAGAAGAACGGGCAAGAAACTCCATGGACACTCTTTTAAAACATAAAATTGTTACAAAATATTTGATTACATCATTCGTGTTGAAATTAACCATGTGAGAACGATGTAGAAATACGTGCACGTTAAAAGCGTCCGTTATAAATAAACAAAAACAATTCAGAAATTAAAAATTAAAATAAGCCGAGGCAGCTAAGAGATGACCAGTCCCTACTGGCGGCGCCCGTTCACGAACATGACGTATGGATCATATAATTATTTGCTGTCGTTATCGCTTCGAGGGGTCCGACCTAGAAATGTCAGCTACGTTCATAAACCTTAGGTACCGAGATGCAGGCGCGATTTGTCGTATTCTTGTGGTAGGTAATCATGTCACTTTTTTCTAGCCTACCTCTCCTTCCACCACTTACTGTCCAAAGTCAACCAATATTTATTAAAAAAACTTTTTTGCAAAAAAAAAACAACCGACTTCCAAAAACGACACTACAAAGTGAAAAATAACTTTAATTTCGGAAGTCGGTGACGTTGGGTTCGCATTTTCGTTGTTTGCCACCGACTTCCGAAATTAAAGTTATTTTTCACTTTGTAGTGTCGTTTTTGGAAGTCGGTTGTTTTTTTTTGCAAAAAAGTTTTTATTTTTCACTTTTTAGTTGTAATTTTTACCAGTAATTTTGGTTTAAAAACCAAACTACTTAACCGTTTTTGATAAAATTTCTATGGGACCATTTGGGAAGTATACTCTTTCCAACAAAAAAAGAATTTTTCATATCGGTTGGCAAGCGACGGAGTTATGCGCGAACAAACATAAAAAAAAAAAAAAAAAAATACAAACATCCGAATTGAGAACCTCCTCCTTTTTTAGAAGTCGGTTAAAAAGAGTCCAGCTCATTCCGCCATCTCCATCAGGTCCTGCTGACATCGCGGCTGGCACTGACGTTCGCCGACTGTTGACGTTCACTAACTCGCCATTCAGTTGGACTGGGTCGTAAATTTGGCCCATTGATCGTCCGACATGTGGCAGATGTGTCCAGCCCACTGACCTCTAATAAAAAAGTACGCTGGACATCATACCATCGATGACAAAACGAAGACATTTGATTTTCATCATTTCGGCGCTGATAACAACGTGAGCGTCTGTAGAACTAATATTTTTGACAGCGAGTTTTACAAATTGCGCATACTCTCATGATAAAAATGTTCTAAATATCTCGTAGCAAACACAAACGATTTAGATCTAAATCGTTTGACACACATTTGATTTTTACATGACGACAATTTGCAACAGTGTGTCAATTTTAGTTCCTGAGACGCTCGAGCGGGGCGCTTTGAATTGGAACAAAAAGCAACTATTTTCGTATAGTATATTTAGTCCAGCGTAGGTAATTGTTTATTAGGGTCAGTGGTCCAGCCCAATTCCATTTAAGCGTGGCAGCTTGTCATCACTTGGTTTAGATTTAAATAGTTAAATAGTAGCAACAATTGACCAAGTCATGTTGAATTCTTGCCATCGAATCGTGTGACGAGTAATCATAGATAATTGAAGAATTTATTAAATTAATACAAGAAAAGAAAAGACAGGAATAATATTTAAATAAAATTTATTTTCTTCAATAAAACTTACAACTGTATCTCAGTATAATGGCACCGGTCCTTTTGTGCAGTAACATAGACTACTGCTTCCTTGTTTTTTATACGTCATACAAACTAAAAAGGGCTTTCTCAACCCTGAAATTACATTATTATTGCAACATCCCTCGCAAATACAACAAGAACGAGACAGTAGTAAATAAAAGCTATCAAAAAAGGTTCCATGTAGGGAGAAAACGTCATATCAAGCCGACTTGTATAAAACTAATTTGACAGCTCTTAAACTGTCACCCTCTCTTTCTCGTTCCGTCTGTTAGATAATGATAGCAATACTTTTAGTTTGTGCACAACAGAATCAGCGTCAATATCAAAAATATTCCGAATAATCTATATAATACATTTTTGGCCTATCGGCTAAGGCTATAGATTGGATAACAATTAAGAACTAACTAATACAAAAGGTTAAAAGTAACAATAAAAACCGAATACAGGCTACATATCACAAGGCACTAAACCATTAAAACAAATAGTACTAAATTAAGTTAAAGCATAGATAATATTCGAATACAACTAAGCAGATGCAAAAACTAGGAACATCATACCAATAAGATCTCCTTCGAACGGAATCAGAAAAAATATTTTTTATAAAAACAAAGAAGGTATAGAATCTCATTTCAAGCCAATAGTTCTAGTGACTTCTTCGAAGACGGTCCATGCCATCGCGGCCATTAAAGTGCGACGCAACATTCTTGGTACTGCACCCTTGAAGTACCCTTTTACACCGTATGTCTGTAACAAAGGAGAAAATAAATTAATATAAGAAAGACTTACACTATGGTAACAATTTAGGGGGAAACATACAGTGCTAAAAGGTTATTTTAGCACTCTGTCAATATCGGAACTAACGCCGCCATCTTGTTTTGTGAATATATTTTAAGTGACATTTCACAAAACAACTGCACAAACTGTGAATGTCATTCGAGCGTCAAAAGGTCAGTTAGTATACAGAGTTATTTGTAAAACACCAACAACCTCTTAAGAGGTCATTGTAACTCAAACTCAAATCATTTATTTCAATTAAACCATTTCAGGCACTTTTGAATTGTCAAAATTAAACTGTCGGTCAGTTAGTCAGAAAGTTGAAGCTAGTTGCCCATTCCAAAACGTAGATCTCTGTGAAGAAGAACGGGCAAGAAATTCCACGGACACTGTACTCATCATTATGAACAACTTTTACTATAGGACCAAACATGAAATCGCGAAAAAAAAATCAGCTGCTCGCATTTGTGTTCGCATAACTCGTCAAAATATAGGATTTTGACGAGTTACGCGAACACAAATGTAGAGAACAGCTGATTTTTTTTTTGCGATTTCATGTTTGGTCCCATAGTAAAAGTTGTTCATAATGATAAGTAGGTACAATGACCTCTTAAGAGGTTGCTGGTGTTTTATAAATAACCCTGTATAATTATTAAAAACGTCTTGCTTGGTAACTAACGCCTAGTAGGTCGACAAGATAAAAAGTGTTCATTAGGAAAAATCAATTCGGAAAAATCGTATAGGATTGGGTACTCTATATAATATATGACACATGGTCCAGTTTCTATTGCAACTAAATCTGTTACATTAGGTACTTGTCCAATACTGGCGCCGATTCCCTTGTTCACAAACTAAACTTTTTCTTTCTATTTCATTATGAAAAGGACAGAAGATAAATATTAATTTAGTCCTGGAAATAGTATGACCGTTTCATTAGTATCTGAAATCTGTTCTAGTAGAAATTACACAAATAATTGTTGAGTTTCTTTGACTTCTTAATCATCGCTGTTATATTCTTGAATACCAACAGTAATCAATCTCGTCGACAGGGGGCATGATTTGCCCTTCACTGAGTTAAAACAGTGATAGCAACTCTATCACAATATTCATTTTATTTTCTTTGTCAACAACTCATTATATATAGCAATTTAATCATGCTATTACAAGTCTATACTGTAAGTAGTCTAATTATATGCATCTGAGTAAACAAACATGCGTGCGTTGTTTATAAATAGTTAAAAACAAGTTTTATGGTTATTAAATTTAAAAAAACTGGCTATAATTGAATACCGAATTGCAAGTACTGTTTGAAAATAACTCATGAAGTCAATATGCAACTGCGGGGTAATTGCGTAAGACACTATTAATAAAAGAAATTGCTACTATTAGTAGCAATTTCTTTTATTTTGACGGCTCAACAATATCCATCGCGTTATTAACGTAGTTAGAGCAGATAAATATGAAGCAATGGATTAGCAATATCCTTCAAAATCATTCAGTTTATGATTGATCGTGTTTTACGCAAATAGAGTGCTGTATGGGATAGCTTATTTTCATTAATGACACATCAAGTTTGGACTATAATGAATGACAGAAGACATATTCCTGCGCAAAAATAATATTGATAACCTATGCGCTGGTTGTGTCATGGTGTAAAAATTAAACAATGATAATTCAGTGACCTTAATTATAATTTCATGTACTTAATTAGCAAAATATTCATAGTAAACTTGACATGAGTTCATCATGTCAAGTACACGCAAACTTTGAATGTCTGATAGACCCAATTAAAAATAAAGAAGCGACCCCTGCGGATGCTGCTTATCTAATTAATAAATAATTAAGTAAGTGCGGTCACCAAAGGAGATAAGTAACCAGCGTCGTCGGATATAGTTGAAGTTTAGAAAGAAACCGAAGATGTTTTCGAATAAAATTTATTAATAGGAAACGAAACAGTTAATTTCATCCGATAACGTCCATTGGTTTCTTACTAAACTACAACTATATCCGACGACCCTGGTTGATCTCTTTTGGTGACTGTACGTACTTATTTTAATAATGACTCTACAAAAAATAAACAAACTTAGCTTTATGTAGGTACGCATGACGACATACCAAGCTATACTTTTCCAGTATAAGCTGACTTCTCATCGTACGAAAAGCCTATACAATGCGAGCTCAGCTAAAACTGGAAATGTATAGCTTGATATGTGGTCGTGTACCTATACTCATGTTAATAATCTTCCTGATTTTAGTTATCGTGTTGAGACCTTTGACATTTGCTTCTTAGTAATTTACTACACTGACAGAAATGTTTGATACGTATCTATCTGATAAGTACCTACCTACAGTCCCAATTTATTTTTCTTAATAATGAACTGTGTGTGTGATGTCATTTGAGTTCAACATAATATTATTAAGGTAGCAACACAAAGGTTAGTATTATGATAGATAGTAAGACCGAATTGTGGATGGCATAGTACCTATTTATAGTTTATTTTTTTTTTACTCAAACGCTATACCTAGGTACTCATGCTGTCTCGGCCACTTTTATGTTCAGTAGTGATGACAAGGCACACCCCTAGCCCTCGTCGAGCGATTTTTTATCGCGCAATGAATTTTCAACTCACTGCTTAACGTCCAGAGTTGAAAATCCAACAGTGTATTTTAATAACGCGCCGGGATGCACTCCGTTGGATTCTCAACGCTCGACTCACCACCGACAGTTGAAAATCCAGCGGGCGATAAAACATCATCGCGCTTCAGAGCGCTTTGAGTATTCGGTCGTTCCACAGAATTTAAAATGTCAAGTTTTTAAATGCCTGTCAGACTCAAAAAAAAAAAAAAGAATTCTTACCTGCTGAACATATACGGCGGCACTGAATGCATTAGGAAACTTGTCTGGGTATAGCTGCATATTGGTCTTAAGTACGTCGGCAGGGTTGGTGGCCAACGACGCGGCTATCCCGGCAACTATACCGCAACTAAAGTGGACGGCACTGGCTGCTCCGGGCGACTGCAACCATTCTGGAAAGAAGAGATAGTTTGGTCAGTATGGGGAGGAATAATATCAAGTTGTACTTTGATGGTATGGGATTTGAATATACAGGGTTATTTGTAAAACACCAGCAACCTCTTCAGAGGTCATTGTACTCATCATTATGACTCTTTTACTATGGGACCAAAACTGAAATCGCAAAAAAAAAATCTGCTGTTCCCTACATTTGTGTTCGCATAACTCGTCAAAATATAGGGAGCATCTGTTTTTTTTTCGCGATTTCAGGTTTGGTCCTATAGTAAAAGTTGTTCATAATGATGAGTACAATGACCTCTTAAGAGGTTGTTTGTGTCTCTCAACTTCTGCCTTAGAAGTACCTACAAGCATGAAGTTACGATAAAATGCATCTACTTTCTTATGGCCACGTTAAACTTTAAACAGGGGTTAAAATATGTGTTTCTAATGTTTATGTTATCTGTTATCTTTTAGTAATAATAACTCGGTAACTAAGTAAATGATTGACGCGTTACTAATTTTGCTCACGTCATTTTAATGTTTATAAAACATTGCGCCTACGTTTTATGGCATGTTTTTTTTTAAATATTGACGTACAAACAAAAAAACGACATAGATGTTATGAAATACTTTTTGCAAAACAGAAAATAAAAGTTATTGTAAAGATGTTATCTTTATATTTTTTTGTACGTCACTGAACTCCTCCTAAACGGCTGGACCGATTTTGATGATTTTTTTTGTGTGTTTGATGGGGTTCCTGGATGGTTTAGATTCACAATTGGACCCGGTAGGTGGCGCTGCGATCGAGTTCTAGGAAATATTACGTCTGTCCGGCCAGCTAGTATTAAATTAATTACTTAATGGTCTCTTAACCATTCAATGAATAAGTCACAATCAATATTGTATGTGGCAATAGATTTATAAATAAAACGGATACAGTACTGAACATTTAATCCGTCGTCCTATCACAACGATTAGATTGCCACCTTTGTCTGGCCCAAACAAAAAACCCATTTGATGACGCATTTCAACCACAAGTAAACATGATAATTTATTAATAAATCTAATCAACGATCATTTTGCTATCATAGGATTATTGACAATACGTGTTTTTGTAATTGCCATCTGTTTTATGTTGTGACCAACCACAAACTAAAGACTATGCCATTTATTTATAAATGTTGATTAAAGCTATGAGACTTATGAACATCATCAATATAATGTTTAAACCGTCGCTACCCCAGGTTACGTTTTCGCTCAAGGGGGGCAAATATCTGAGGGGCAATTCTCGTAATTTTAAGAACGTTCACAGTCTGATCTCAGTCTCAATCTGTCAAAAAATACTTCTAATTTGCCTCCATTTTGACAAGTTTTTGACATTTGTTTGTCGCCGAGATGAGACTGCGACTAGATTTTGAACGTTTTAAATTACGAGAATTGGCCCGCTGATTGGGGGCGATTTCTCAAGCCTTTAAAAAAAACCAATGGCACCTTTTTTCCGTTAACTCTAGCAACACCCATTTCGAGGACGATTACTATGCGGATACTACGGGTTGTAAAACTATGTTTATGTCTAATTTTAAGTTTGATCGAAGCCCAGGGGGAATTGCACCCATTGTCCCCCTCTGTATCGGCGCCTGTGCTAATCACTACCCAACTTATAAACAAAGGGTATCTGTTATTATCATTGTGTAACCCTTTAATCGAAAAATGAGGACCTAATGAACCAATAGAGTAATTAAAACATTTGATATAGCTCCTATCTTACTTACTGTAAACCTAATCAAACATGCATACAAAGTAATTACTAATAATCATTATTTATTAGGTAATCATGAATATCTAATGTTTATATGATGCAGTACAAAGTCTACTGTGTTTAAGAAGATTATAAAATATCTATGCCTCCCTATGTATCGTGAAATTATCTATCTAAAGTGCTAGAAGGATCTCGGAAACTCCTTTTATCATTACCTACGCATTTTATCAATGTATTTCGAATTTCAATTAACCTAATACTTTAATAAGAAGCGTCATTGAAATTACAGATTTAAATTCAAAGTTAACTGTCACTTCTAATCTATACTAATATCTAGGAGTTTGTTAGAACACGCTTATCTCCGGATTAGCAAAATTCTTCTTGCATTTGATAGGCCAATTCTCGAGGACGGTTATATGCTATTTAACATCACGCTAGGAGGAGACGAGCAAAAAGAAAAAAAGTCAGAAAGAACGCTAAGCTAATTTTTCCGGAAGAGACCAAATATCTTACCTTTAGGTACTCTTTGCTTGGCTTGCGAGTAGAACATGAGGTACAGGCCAGAGAACGGCGCATCTCTGGCTAGAGTTGGGCCCAGGCCACAGGAAAGGCCACGGAAGCCCTCTGCTTTGTAAATTGACTTCAGAGCACCACCCAAGCTGTTGTATTTGTACACTCCAGATTCGTATCTGAGAAAGAAATAAAATTGAATATTATTTTTTGAAGTTTTAACTAAGTATTGTTATTAGTTGTTTGAAGTGATGGAGACTTTTATCAAGAGTAGACAAATAAGTAGTATAGGACCATTTAAAAAAAAGGTAAGAAAGCATACAACCCCGAAAGGTGCGTTACATTATAAGTATACGTAGGACCTACGTCGTTGGTAACACAGGTGACCAAACATAAAATTTTCCAAATAATTAACATATAAAGCGGAGTGCATTGATCACAGTACCTACAGCGTAGAAAGTCCCGACTGCGCTGTAACCTCGCATTACCATAAGTATTGTTTACAGATGACCTGAACAAGCGTCTCAACGTGTGCCAGTCACGAGGTGGAACACGTAATCGGAAACACGTTTGGGGACAACGTAAATATAATTATGAAGATGGTATTTATTGATTGTAAAGTGCTAATTATCAAAGGTGGGGCTTACATATGATAATATGACGTCACAGACCAACCTACCGACAGTTATCGGTAATTAGTTCTACATCTTGGAATAACACACGATTAACAGGTAATTGGGATATTTTTGGCAAGGTAATTTTGATAATATTATTGATTGTATCAATTCACAATCGATATTATCAAATACAATGCCTTTACTAGAAAACGGCTTAAAAGATAAATATATTTTTTTATAATTGTCTAAGTAAATATGCCTTCCTACCAGTTTAATTATAAGCCCAGAGATTAACTTGAGTCAACTAAGTTACCACTTAATTGTTACAGAAATAAATTATTTTTGTATAATAAAGTGGCACTATTTGACAGTAAATAAAACTGGAGAAGTTGTCGAGGTTGTACCTTTGGTATATATAGCGTTCAACTTAAAATTATCAAGTGAAGTAAATGAGAGTGTTAAAGTGATCGTCGAAATGAGTAAGGACCAGACTCATCAAACTAAAACAATGAAATATGTTAATATAATCAACAAAATCAACTCACCTAGTTTTAATCACAGTTATAGGTATTAAAGCAACGCCGCTCATGGTCCTTGCGACGACTCCTAACGTTATGGCTTCCAAGGCACTAAGGTCGCCATTGGTCTTCCCCATCTTGGCTTTAAGCCAGTGCAGGGAGGAGAAATAGATTCCCACTCCGGGAACGCACCGAGCAACGGAAGGCACCATGCCCCGCCATAGCCCAACTATTTGTTCTTGCCGGATGATGTTCGTAAAGATCGTTATCATCCCGGGTTGGATTCGGCTGCTGTAAAAGGAGGTTAGGTTAGTGACTGATAGAATTTAGAAGCACAATGTAACGCCAATAGCGCATTTTTACAAAGTATTTACTAAGATCAGGACAGGGATGCCTCAAGGCACATCTTTTGTCCTGTGCTATACCTTGGCAATTTAAGGTTTAAAAAAACCTTTATCGTTTTCAAAGGTCAGACTTGTGCGCAGTTTTTGCAGTCACTGATAGTCTTTCCGGGTGATTGACAATCAAATATAAATAAAACCGTTTGTTTATCATTGATTAATAACTAAGGCTCGTTGTGTGTCCACTTGCACGCGCCTGGTTCGCAACAACGCGGCCTTAGCCATAGCTACTTGAGAGAATTAAGGTAACGAGATTCTAAAATAATTAAAATTGAATCATTTTAAATATAATTAATTACGAACAATTAAATAACAACAGATAAACTAAACTAATATGTCGTGATTATTCGTGAAACTTGAAAACGGAAAATGATAATAGGTCATTAGCAGTTTAGGGAAGCACCAGAAGAGTAGCAGACGTTATCTATGTCAATGTTAAGGATATTATGTCCAGTGTTAACAATAATTACACAATTATTATCTCAAGTCACAATATAGGTACCTACAATAAACAAATCAATGAAACAACTAATCAGTCGTTGGTCATTGCTCGTTCGGCCATACCTCTTTTTTTTTCGTAGCAACAAGATATACCGTCTGCTGTTATCTAGTAGTGGACTTATTTTTCTGTGAGTTTTTGGTGATTAGCCTGTTACTGTGCGATGTTTATTTGAGAAGAAAACTTTTCTTATATTTGTATTGAAACTAAGACTGTTTAGGAAGCACAGGACTAGTCGTTGAGGCGGTGCTAAGGGAAGTCTATATGCAGCAGTTGACGTGTTTCAGCTGAATGAGGATGATGATGAGGTTTAAGGTCAGTTGATTATTTTATGTGACTTACTTGACAGTCGCCGCAACAACATGTTGGGTTGGGTTCTGTAGACGAGTCTTCACCAAATCAAGCGGCTGGAACAGTATAGTACTGAAGGTCCCGGAGAAAGAACCGGCGAGAAATGCCTTGAACACCGGGTGGTACTGTAAATATAAACATTATCTCTGTTAGCATTATAAGTTCGTTCAATCAGAAGAAAACGATACACTTTGACCCTCACACGAGTCTTGAATGAGTTAACTTCGTGATAAAATGACACTATCATAGAGTGTTGAAACTTACGTTTGCCACAATATCCATTCTGGGTTATAGTCAATCCTTTTTGGTCGACAAGAAAGTATCCTTTGTCAGGTAATATCTTTGGAATATACTCCGAACTTGTAATATTCAAAGTGAAATAGCCAATGACAGAGAGAGCTTTTGAGCCGAAAGAGCTTCAGGTATAAATCTAGATCGTATCCGAGTAGTCTGAATAGTAGATAGGATTGATACGGTACATCAGAACAATGGTCATTTTTTGCAACACCTCGCTTGTAAAATGCATGTATGCTGGTACCAGTATGAATTTTAAAAGAAACGTAAATAACGCTAGAATAGCGTTCACAGAAAGTTTGTAGCACTTCTGAGTCCACTTTCAAAGACACTGGATTAACTTAATTAGGAGAAAGAAAATCACGGTCGATGAATTTAGCCATGGGGACTAAACAGAAGAGAACTGAACAAAAACTGTATTACGCGGATAAAAATAATCGAAGTTGAGCGATACGTAGGACGCGCACACTGGTAGATTGGTGAACGAACACTGAGCGAGTATAGTACGGGGCGATTATAAGCGATCATTTATATGTGTCGTTATCAGCAGTAGACGAGGGACGTAAGCATCGCGGGTGACCAGAGGTGGAAGGTCGCGCTTGGCACCCCACATGATAATAAGTATCCGTGCCTACTGACTAGGGGGTAACGAGTAGCTCAGATAATGTAGGGTCGCCACTGCAGAGGAAGGATAAGGCAACTGGCAATGCAGTTAACTCAGCAAACACGTGTATGTTAGTATTTTAATGACCCTAAATTCCTTCAGTCTTTATACTATATGATATTTAAGGGACTTTTTACGATAACTACAGGTAAGAGTGCTCCTATTTATAAACAGTAGATTCCTACGAATAAGTTGGTCACCATGCTAGAATATAAAATTATTCGTAAAAAATAACTCACGGAGAGAAAATCACCACAGGCAACGCTTAAATTGTTAACCATCACAAAATACACAACAATGTGACATCAACGCACTCAAACAAATAACATGAAAACACGAGTACGAGTCTCTTTATATAGATTCTGTACCTACGTATTAAAAAGCGGCGTGCAATAATAAAATTATCGAAGTGATATTAGAACGATAATTAGATAATTATCAATATACGCAAATAATAGTAATATACTTCGTAGGAAAAACAAGTATCTACGTAACATGCGATGCGATATTGATAAGTCGATGTGGGGTCTTGACTTAACTTGGAATTAAATCTTTAAATAAGCGTTGGAAATCGACTCCAAGGACCATTCGATAAAAAAATAAGGACCACTGATTGGTTAGAGGACCTTATTGTGGTAGCATGTATGGTTATGCATAATAGGCAAAAAAATCGACTCCAAGAACCGTTCAATTAAGATAAAGGATCAAAAATTGGGTAAGACTTAGGACCTATTGTGGTAGTAGGTAGGGGCACGCATGATGCGCAAAAAGTACTGTAACTAACTGTTTGGCCATGGAATATACGTGCCGAGGTGGCACTCGACCTCCGTGATGTCATTGTTTGTTATGCTTGTTTTAGTAATAAAAGCGGTTTCCGTAGCATATCGTTTTATGCTGTGCTGAAAAAGCAAAAACACACATGACAAAAAATAGCCCTCTGGCAAAGTAGAAGGCTGTTAAATAATTTAATATTTTATGCTTAGGCCCTATATTTTTGTATATCATGTAAGAGACAGTAAATATTAAATCATATTTATTATATAAAAATCCCTAACCAATGATATGGAAAAAAAAAGATGTTGCAATATATTGTTTTAATTTCATAATGGTTTAACCCAGTATCATGCGTTTGACAAAGTTATGTGTTATATTTAAATAAATTACATTAATGTTATGTAGGCTAGGCTACTAACGGATCAGTTCAAAGGTGGTCAATGTTTAATTCAGTGCCTGCAGCGCAATAGGAAATAAGAATAAGTCGGAGAAAGCCTCATTACAATCTAGTAAGTGACTGGAGTTTCACAAGGGAGGACCCTAGGACCAATCCAAACTTAGTGCTTGGTAAAATTATAATAATTTAACATTATATTAAGTGCCCGAATTATATTTTGACATGTTATCTATAAACTGTATTTACGTACGGTACTTAATGATAATGAATGCTATAATTAAATTTTTTTGATCATTATTAGGTAATGTAATCTACTGCATAAGGCAGGGTGGCATTGCAAGAACCTAAAGTATCAATTTGTAAGGAATTTAAAATTCTTAAATGGATAGGCTATTTACCAGTAATAAAAGGTATCATGTCATAGTGTGATAGAGCTTCAATAGTGCAATTAATGTCAGACTACCTACTTTTTATTTTAATAAAAGTTGCATTGCAAGTTTTGCAAACAGAATCCATTATTGCATGTGGATTTGTGGTGTCTTACATAAGTGGCAAATCGTTGAAGTTTTCATAAGGAAAGCCATTCCAAGTTTAAATATAAATAACACAGATGTTGGTGAAATGGAAACTACTTATGCTATTTACTTAGTCCGTTTACCATCTCAATACAGAATTATTTTTTGCTAATGGGATAAGGTGGATACTACGGTTTGCTCCTCATTTAGAATTGTTAAAAACATGTTGCTTAATTTACATTCAAAATCAATCAATCTTTACTTAATAAATTCGAATGAATAAAAAAAATACGAATTTAATATCGGGACAAAAAGTATCCTGTGTTAATCCGGTTATAAACTATCTGTGTGCCAAATGTTATCCAAATACGTACAGTAGTTTTTGCGTGAAAGAGTAACAAACATCCATCCATCCATCCTCACAAACTTTCGCATTTATAATGTTACATTTATAATAATAGTAGGAAAGTAGTATTAATTGATATTTATTAGAAACCCTCATCCTTAATTCTTAAGACAGTTAAGCGCTTGTTTAAATATGGTCTGATAATGAAATCATCAAAATGGTCAAAAAAAGGTGATCAAAGGTCAGTGACTTGACGCTGTTCATTGTTATTATCAGATTGGATGCCAATACAGGCCTTCATCGTCATTTAAATTTTAAAACAAAAGTTCCTTGGTATAATTTTAGAACCAAAAAATCAATTTTTTCAGAAGGAAATCCTAACGTTCTGGATATGACTATGGAAAATATTATGTCATATTGAACTCCTACAAAAAACCCACAAACTGCCTTATTATATATGGCAGATATGCATGATAAGGCAGATTGTGGGTTTTGGCCTTATAGGGGATCCATCAAAGTACCCCACAAAACTCATAATTTATATTTTTGCAAATAGCAGTAGGTACTGTTACCGCTGTATTTTGATCAAAATTCAATGAGGATAATAAAAAAAAAAAAAACTCAATCATAACCATTTAAATTTTTTTTCGAAACGGTATATCTAACAATAAAGTTTTTAATTTGAAGCGACTGGTTTTAACTTTTTAAAGTTTTTCATCGAGCTCAAAGAAAGTCTCATTTTAGTGTATTTAGTTTGTTCTAGCACATGAATGTGTGATGTGCAAATATAATATCTACATGATATTTAGATAATTACAGTTATCATTCCAGCCAGTAATTAGTTTAGTAATGAGTAAACAAAGATTGTAAATATTTCCTTTACCATGAACCAATCAACAAATCCAGATAGCTATTAAGACTTCTTTTGTATAAAAAAAATAACGAATGAACGTTTGTGGCTTAATTTATGTTGGCAAAAACACGCAGCTTCGTCCTGATAAGGTCATAGAGGACGCTTTATCTGTAAGACAAACAAGTCTGCAGGGGGCCACTTACGTCGTTATCGGTAGAGTTCGGCAGGTCAGGCGTTGTGTCGATCGCCCATCCATTAGAAAATACCGTTGCCGGTTGCGACATACTTATTATTTAACAATGTAGAACCAAAATATTACGCCGTAACCTCGCTAACATTTTTACGTGTTTTGGCGCTTAGATAAGAATTGTGCAACGTTTTAATTGGTTGTGTTCGATTTAACGGTGATTAATCATTTTTGTAAGGACACTCCGAACAGATTATTAACTGATAACCGTAAAAAACAAGATTATTCAATCTTTTAACATGTTTACAACCTTATTTCAGAAAACATCTCGATCGTTCTCAATTGCTTTTAAAACAATTTACGTCAATATCAGCTGTTTTAATGGTAGTTTCAACCAATAAAAACTGCGGATCCGATGTTTAATTTCGATGTTAAGTACCTGACTTACCAAGGAAAACTTACTGAACACTGACGTGATGACGTCTGACATTGACATCGCAAGATTGAATTTGTGATTGCGAATATTGCGTTCAAAAATAACAAAAATACTGGGTATCAAAATAGTGATCATTTTATTACTGTTATTGATAAGTTTAGTATAGTAAGGTTACCTATACGTTTTTTTACTGAACTTCTTAGACAATTTTGTTACTAATCGTATTACGAAGAAAGGCAATCCCAGCCCTTTGAGTCATTTATAATTTTCATAGAATAAGAAGAAGTATTCTTTGAGGAGGGTCAGTATGAAAACTCTAAAACTGATTGTTTTATACCTAGGTACTGATACAACTCATTCTCAGGTAGGTGACACGTGCAGCACGTAAATCGGCCTTCTTATAAAAAAAGAAAATACATTTATTTGCGGCAAACATGACGCATAAAAAAGAACCAAAAAAAAGAAACGACGGGTTGCACTCCGGGAGTGCTGGCAGAAGTGAAAACTTGAATATTAACGTTGTGCATTTTTGATATCTTGGAATGCGGTCTACTCTCCCTCCGTCTTACGAATTTTCGATCAGGTCACGTGTCCTGACGCGAGCTCCGTCTTACGAATTTTCGATCAGGTCACGTGTCCTGAGGCGAGTTTAACATTTTTTACCCATCACAACAAAAGTGCACACCGCCGCTAAAGAAGTTTTCACTTCAATAACAAGTTGGGGGTAAACATACGTCACATTCACGCAAAACGGCCATCGCTCAGCATAATGCTAAGACCCATATTATAATGCTAAGATAGGTAGGTACTATTGATGTGTGGTTGATTGAACATTCTGACCTACCTGAGGTAGAGAAACGTCATTATTTAGAAATAATAGTTTCAGAAATTTTCCATTCGCACTCATGTCAACAGAACATTCTGTATACCTAGCTAAAGTTCTATGTCAGATATATTTTTTTTTAATAATTATGGATTACCAGAATCGCATAGTAGGTACTATGTCCCCTTATCTTTAAGTTGTTGGTCCAAAAAGTAATCTCTTCCTTAATAGATACTTATAGAATATTTTTGTAGATATTGAAAAATAATATTTGTATCCTTGCGTAAGTACCTAATTGTTCTATGTTAATGAAAATGGTATAGGGTAACCCTTTTATTGAAGTTATATTGGTATCTACTTCCAAAAGGGACTAGGGTAGGCCCTAGTCCTACAAACATATAGGTGCGGATACATTACATTTACGTTAGACTCGACAGAACCTTTCGTTTGCTGTTTCTTACTTGAGCATGCGCGGCCGCACAGCCCTATTTAATCTATTGGAGAACCTGGGGGTCTACTCCGTAGTAGTATCGGCTGAATGTTCGGCCGTTTCCTGCTACGAAGTTACTATTTGGTTCGGTCGGTTCCGATCCTACACTCCTACACTCTTTCAAATATTGACTATGGTCCCGACCCAACTGAGCCGATCCTAACTTTTTTCGCATTTTTCAATAATATTCGGTTCGGCCATGTCTCGGTCCGATCCGAACATTCGCACTTTGCACTTCAGAGTAGGCCCCCTGGGCACTTTACGATAATGGGAATACTTCTTACGATACTTCTATAGAGAATGCAGGATGCAAGAAATGAGAAGATCGAAATTTATAATACTCCGCCTTGGATAGGTTAGGTTTTCTTTTGACCCTCTTTCAGAAATAGGAGTTACTTTGTCGGCTTTAAAGAAACTTTTGAAAACTAAGGAAACGCAGGATGCACCTAGCAGCGAGCGAAGCGAAGTCGAAAACAGCCCTTTTGTTCAGCACCGTGTCTTCTTTTGACACCATCTAGCCACTTGCCCAAAGTGGCTAATGGAATAGAACCGGCTGCACCCCGTGCCCCCGGCATTAACATTCATAATAGGTAGCCACTATCCGTGGCATCCACGGATAGTGGCTACATATTATGAATGTTAATGATAAACACAGTTATTATTTGCCTTTTAATGGAATATGCCTTAAAAATAAATGAATGCCTCCATTATCATTGTAACCTACCTACTTACTATAAGTAGCGGAATATTTTGCGCGAGGTTATCGTTCTGCCCTGTCAGAGAACTCTTGATGATAACACGCCGTTGGGGGTGTGACTTGTAATAATGAGCAATGAGCATGGACATCACGTGATGAGTAGACTTTGATTTTAACGTCTCTTAAGGTGATTGTGTCGATATTTCAATTTGTCACGAAAAACTTTTTATTTGCCTTTATTACATCACAACTGGGGAAGCGTTGGAAGGCCTCCCACAAGGTGGACCGATGACTTTGTGAAGGCCGCAGGAATCCGCTGGATGTGGGAAGCACAAAACCGGTCGAAGGTGCTTGCGGGAGGCCTATGTCCAGTAGTGGACGTCTTTCGGTTGAATGGGAAATCATCAAATGACCTCTCCCGCTCTGGGCTGTGCGGAAGGGCGTGTCAGACTTTTACTGACTAAAACCCATCCGTGTTCCTTCAGTTGCCTGTGCCAGGGGCCACGGTATCTCTTTCGAACAACCCGCAGCCCTGGCAGGCATCGGCCCTAGCGGACCCCGTCAGTTCGTGCTGACATGTCTTTGAGGCGCGCGTGGAACACAGCGCGCCGTCGATCCTTACCGGACAACGAGCTGCCCATTGCTCGCCACCCGCAAGCCCGCGCCTACGGTGACCGGGAGTCGGCTGTTGACTCCCGTCCAGGGTGTCTCCTACGGCGGCTATAGGCGTGAGGGCGCAGAGATAGCCTCTCCCTCACGGGCTCCTCCTCCTCCTTCGCGACCATTACTGCTTCGCAGAAGGAGGTGACGGCCTACCATGCGCTCTCGCTCCGTACCATGGGCTGGACCAGGGACGGACGCGAGAGATCGCCGCCGCCGATCGCCGCCACGAGGACACGGCGGTGCCCCGCCCAAGCCGATCAGACCTGCACCGTACAAGGAGACAGCCTTGTGATAGAAAACTGAAACGGCTTACCATGGTCCATTCTCTTCACTATCGAAAGTGTTCGAGCGTACTATTAATAATAGACTAATAAAATTCTAGAGTCAAATAAAATTCTGGCTGAATCACAATATGGATTTCGAGCACACAAATCCACTGATGAGGCTGTTCACATTTTTACTGATTTTGTGGTAAGAAACATAGACGAAAATAAGAAATGTCTAACCATCTTTCTCGATCTTGCCAAAGCTTTTGACACAGTCTCTATCCCCACCCTAATTCGTAAATAAAATAATATGGGAATACGGGGTAATGAACTGGTATTATTAGCTGACTATTTATCCAATCGTACACAGCGTGTAAGGATCGGGGACCACTTGAGTGATGAACTTCCTATCGAGCACGGAGTTCCTCAGGGAAGTGTTCTGGGCCCCACCCTGTTTCTGTGTTATATAAATGAGCTATGTCAACTTAATCTTCAAAACTGCAAAATAATAGCTTATGCAGATGACACAACTTTGACCTTCAAGGGCGATTCTTGGGAAGAAGTATATTCCTTAGCTCAAACAGGTCTGAACACGGTCTGTCACTGGCTCGCTGCAAACTCGCTTACTCTTAACGCAGATAAAACAAAATACATTTCTTTTGCAATCAGGAGCGTAGAAACCTTCTTACGAGATAAACCTCCCATATTTGCTCATCAGTGCTCATTTCCTCCCTTGAATCAATGTAGCTGCCCAACTATACAGCCTACACAAAGCATTCGTTACTTGGGTGTAACGGTTGATGAAAGGTTGTCCTTTGATCAGCACATTCACAACTTGTGTAAAAGAGTACGGAAACTGACTTATATTTTTCAACAGCTTAGACAGGTAGCTAATGGTGAAACGTTTAAAATGGTATATTTTGCCCTTGTTCAATCTATACTGATATATTGTGTAACAACTTGGGGAGGTGCTGGTAAAACTAAAATGTTAGAAATAGAAAGAGCCCAAAGGTTGATTTTAAAAGTTGGTCTTTCAAAGCCACGACTCTATCCCACTGACGCACTGTATCAGGAAGCTGAGGTATTAACTGTTAGGCAACTTTACATCTTTTTTACTATTCTGCGGCAACATTCAGATACATCATCTTTTGATCTTTCTAAATTAACAACGAGGAGGCAGTATGCAATATGTAGCACAATCAAATCTAAAACAGCTTTTGCCCAAAAATTTTATACTTTCCGAGGACCTGAAATCTACAATAAGTTAAATAAAGAAATTGGTATTTTTAATTACAATAAATCGAAATGTAAACTTATGGTGACTAATTGGCTACTTAAATTGAACTACACAAAAACAGAAGAGCTGCTAGTCATAATAACGTAATATGATAGGAACTAATCGTCTAGTTGGACATGAACCCACTCACATACCCTCTCATCCACTCAACACTACACAACACACACACGCACACACACCCCCCCACACACACTACACAAACACACACAGACTAACACAAAATACATCACACACTCAGCACATTGCACATACACCTTGAACTCCACTGCACTTCATACTAATTTAAGATTTATATTATTACTTTTTTTTTTAAATTTTATTTTATTTGTTTTTTTTCTCTTCTCTTCCAACAGATAGTTAGCACTTATAACATAACATGTATACAATGTAACTTTCGTGCATTGCCTGTAGAGGGGAGTCTCTGGTGTCCTGAAATACAAGTCACGGCTTAGTTTAGGCACCAGTCTCCCACAATGAACATTGTCCTTCACCAGAATAGTTATTTTCTCCTCTTTTAAGTTTTAGTTAATAAGTGTTTTTTGTGGAAGAAAATAAACATTTTTATTATTATTATTATTATATTAACCGTTGGTCAACATTATCTTTAGACCATTAATTTTTCATCCAAAGGACTTTTCATCCACGAACGTTTTACCAACATAACTCTTCGTCAGTGAATGCTTAACCAACAGAATGTTTTGACCAATAACTTTTCACCCAAAGAACAATTGGCCCATGGACTGTTCCCCAACAGAACGGTAGGTCAGTGAGTGTTTAGGTAACCTCTAGAAGCAATAATAGCCTATGGATGACCGTATCCCTAGGCTATAATTGCTTCTAGAGGTTCTTGAACAACGGTTCATGGACCAATCGACTATTGGTAAACCATTTCAGTTTCTTGTGATAGGGCTCCATTTGATTGGTTCTTTCAGGATACGCAACCCCAAATTCGAAACATCACCCTTTATTAAAATGGTTGCATTTTCATTTCAATGCAATTGAGTCCTTTTGCGAGGACAGTCCAAGCCTTGCAGTTTTATTTTTATGAACCAGACAAGCATTAAAGTAGGTAAGTTAATGATCAATTATTAAACGTATAAAAAGTACCTAATTAGCTGTAGGTACCTTTTTCCTTTTTTTTTGTTTCGTGGGAAACCTATAAAAGGCACCCGACCTCCGGGGATTGTGGTCGGGGAGTGTGGGATTTTTACCTCACTAAAACCACCCCGATGATCACCATCCGCACATAGGGGTGGTCCCGGTTCCTCTTAAAATACCAATTCTGGAACCCCCCCTTGCGCAACGCCTGTAAGGCACATCCCTGGGGAGACTGTACAGGGGCCTCCCCTATGCACGGCAGCACGTGACCACTGTACCACCGTCTTCCCTGGGGTCATTTGGTAGGCGGACAGAGTTCCCACTCTATGCGCCCGCGACCCCAAAGGTCCACCTACTAGCTGCAGGTACCTACTGTATGAGAATAGATAAGGTAGGTAGCATATTTTTTATCGAAGGGGGCGTTGCATTTTCTGGCATAGCTCAGAGATATTATATTCAATTTTGTTTATTAAATTATTAATACTTTAATCAGTTAAGCAATCAAATGACGTAGGTATTGGCTAAATTATTAGTGAATGGCATTCGTTTTTTGAGACGCATGGGTCAACGGCCACTGACTTACAAAGAAGGCACACTATGTGAAAGTTTCTTGCTCATTACCTAAGCGTGGAGTTGCTCTTGTCTTGACCCATAACACACTAAGCAATTCATGATGAGCTCTTGACCCAAACACAGCTGACTATAAAAAAGGCTTCATAAATCTTGGCTGGCTGTATGTTTTCAAGACAGATTTAACAACCTAGATGCTTTCCCCGAATATAGGAATTACCACGTTCAGAAATGCAATATAACATTAAAAATTACAGAGAGATTGATAATGAAGATTATATACAAATTATATATATGAATCTAGCTAAACTTCTACAGAATCTAGATTGTGTAGAAGTCGAGCCTGCAGTATTTTTATTTTCAAACCGATTTAACAGTCTGAACAGTAGCTGCGATGATATCTTGTTTAGGGGCTAGGTTGACTCTAAATTACGCGCCTGTGGGAATATTAATAGCAAGCAGTATCGTTTCAGATGAAAGTAATGTCTTCGAACGTATATTCAGCGTAGGCGTTAAGTCGCTGCGTTAATTAAATGCACGTTGTGTTGAGGTACCGTCGTTGCGTAGATGTAGTTGTCATAAATACGTCATATTGTTTCGCTGCGTAAACAGATGGCCATTGTTATTATAACTATCTTGTTATGTATGTACCTATTACTACTTCGATGCATTTATCGACAACAATAGGTACTATAATCATTATGTTGGCTCACGGTGTCAGTAACGTTGTGGTGATGTTTTCATTGCTCGGATAAGTAGGTCAGCTCTTGAAATGATCGTGGGCTATAAATTAAATTAAATAATAATTTATTTCAGGAAGTTATTCCCATATTAAGCACTACAAATTACATAGAACAAATACAACACAAATTACACACATAAATCATTAATTCATTACACATTAAAACAGTGCATTAAAAATAAATAAGTTAGTTGAAATAAAAAATAAAATTATAGTTAATAAGTTAAAATTCATTCGATTACATTCAATTATAAAGATAAAACAGAACAAATATCACTTAATAAATGGTGACGAACTGGCATGCAGGTGCATCCGCCTCTCTAACACCACCGAGCCCCACCGCTCGGACAATACGCTCAGGATACTGTTAGTGCTGCGTCGGAAGCGACTTAGAAGCGAGGCGCTCCGCTTCCTAATAATAGCATAAACGTCATCGGTTTGCGCCTGCGTGAACATCGTAAAAGCGCTGCAAAACCTCGGCAGTCCCGCAGCACCCTAAACACATCATTGTACTGTACGCGCAAGGCACTGTGTACCCGCTGCACATAGTTGGCCCATAGGCTGCACGTATAAAAAGACTGACAATAGGCTTTAAATAAGGTCACCTTTACTTGTTCAGTACAGCGTGCAAACCTACGTGCCAACATGTTGCAGCGAACCGACAGCGCCCTACGTTCCCGCTCGACGTTCCCGCTATAGGTAATTTTCAATCACTTGTCACAAACAGACATGTCGAGTCGAGTACCTACCTTCCTACGAGTACTTGGACTACATGGAATAGGAATTGTAAGTAAAACACGATTTAGTTTACTTAAATTTTATTATTCTACGTACTTCCATAAAGCATAGTAAATACTTTATGAAACTTACACAACTAGAATTACACGTCATCGTCAAATATATACGAAAATATAGTACTTATACTTAGAATGTTTATAAAATCATTAATCACAGTGTGTACTAACATTCTAAATATAATATGGAATGATTAATTTCAATTTTTAAATAAATAATAAAAAAATAGAAGGAAACCCTGATTGTAAGTTAAAAGCGATTATACATATTTTGTTAGACACCTTTAAAACATATACATATGATAGATTCTCAACCCCTATGGAGTTCGAAGGCACAAGTATTTACTATAAAAGAATTTGTAATTCTAATAATTGTACTGTTTAATAACATTTATTAAAGAACATTGTGTGTGACGACATTGGCACAATTTTAATATGTTGAGAAGAAAAAACAGAAACGAACTTAAAGAACAACCGGTTGATATGAAATGCTAGCTGACTTAAACTTATCAAAATATAAATTAACAAACTTCAAACGGCACAAAATTCTGGAATGGATTCGGAATGATTTTGTCACATAAATACTTAATTTTTAAATGACTGCAACATTGGCGTGGCTCAATCCCGAAGTAGTAATAAGTCCAGTATCGGGACTTTTAAGCTCCACATAAACACGTAACAGGAAAATTCTAACCTTAAGTATGCACATATAGCCAAAAAAGAGATTCGAAAAGAGATGTTTTACAAGGAAATGGTCCTTTTCTATTCTAATATTAAGTCATTTGAATCTAATAAGTACTGCACTATGTATAATTTATTATTTTGTGTGTTTTCAGGGATGATTTTCATCAAGGAATCTTGTCAAAATCTTAAAAATACTCGTACAACGTCAACGGCTTCACCAAATATTTTTTGTTATCATCTTTGTAGTCCACACACTGCGTATTCTCTCATCGTTTTTTTTTTCTATAAAAGTTAAATAGACACTAAATATACCTATAGACGACAAATTCTTATACATTTTTAAGTAGAAGTTTTAATAAACTTTAAATATTATTCAAAGGTTGGTTTTACTAATTCCTGATGCGAATCATCCCTATCCAACAAATATCGGGTGTACATTCAGGTTGAAGGCAGAACCACATTGACGAAACCCCACGACACGAACCGCTGAACACAGCCGAAAACAAAATGTTTCGAAAATTCGAAATTCAAGCGATTTAAAAGCACACATGGATTGACGTAGCGTGTGGTTCTGTCTTTATAGTCAGACTGGAGTTTACATGTGCCTCGTGTTTCCGAAGTTGATGCCGCTCTGGGTGGCTCCCTTGTTGGAGCCGTACTGCAGTGAAATGACACCCTGACCGGCCCTCAGCTGTTCCTCTGAGAAGTTTCGCACGTTCTTCTCGGATTCCTTTGGTCCTATTGAAGGCTTGCCGTAGTTACCAGCCTGGAATAGATATTGGAATTAGTTAGATAATGCGTTTGCAGAGCGTATAAGCGCGTTGACGGTGTGTCAAAACACCGTTTTCAGGCAGAATAAAAATGGGAGTGTAGCTTAAGGGACATGATCATAATTAGTTTAAAAACCTCATACATATACACCAAAGATTATCATATGTATAAGTTATTACCTTTCTGCCAAGAGACTGAAGGCAGATTACAACAGAGTTGAGGTTCTGCCTCTCCCACAAGTCGACAGTCTGGAACGTTTCCTGTGCGGGCACGCCCAATGTTTTGGCCGCCTCGAGGAACGCGTTGATGTTCTCCATGCACTTGAACGCCATCTTGGATACGTTCACCTTCTTCACCATGTTTGGCTGAATGTCGTTAACAAGCCTGCAATTTAATAAGATAATGAGTAAGTATTTTTTATTTTTTATTGAGAGGGTTTCGTATCCAAAGGTTGCAAACAGGTACCTATTAGTAATCCTACGCCATCTGTCCGTCTGTCTGTCTCAGGCATCACAGGGCTATATCTATTAGACCTACATAGGTAAGTACTTCTGTAGCCAAATGAAAATTTCTCTGAATACGAATAACTATCGCTTCTACCATGGCAAATACTTAAAAGAAAATAAACAGTCGTAGTTTTTGTGGTAGACAGTACGGAATCCTTAATCCAACTCGCTCTTGGCCGGTTTTAATACATGACTTGTCCAGACTTTGAGTTGTTGGGAAATCATGTGTGTTCGAAGTCACTTTGAGGATAAAATATCTATTGTTGTGGTTTTATTTAACGGCTCAGTGAGTGGAGCACAGAGCGGCTAAAGTAGATAAAACATAGGAGTATAATATGTCCAGTAGGTATCTAAATACGTACGAGTTTAATATAAGCCACAAAACACAATCGTTTCACCACGTGACATACACCCACAATAAAGCGATGACGGAATTGGATGACCCATTATGTGATGGGTTTGAGAGGAACCCGGCATTACCGAGCTCGGTTACCTACCTACTTAGATGATTGAAGTAATACAATACAGTTTCAATATTGTGCCTGAAGTTTGTACACATGTTGTTCGACCTTGGGCCAAAATATCTGTCAATTTCAGCCACGAGACTACCAAGGCGACGCTTAATCCTATTTATCAATAACACGTTTTCAACTCCGCTTGTAATGCTGAAGTTAAGAGAATGTTGGCTATAAAATAGAAAAACAGCTATATAGCCGTTTTTCAGTCAATAAAGACTTCGAATAGCCATTAAGAGATGGATGACTGATCTTTACTCAGAGACGTAGAGCCGTCGTCGGTCGGTTGCCATGCAAATACAATAGTCGTAATGGACAGATTCTATCTGGCAAACGGTACTAGCCGCACGTCTAAATTATTAGATTTATTCTGACATGGTATAAAGATATATATGATAAATATGGATTTAGCTGATGGTAAATGATTGATCTGCGGGGTAATTTATTTATTTATTTAATTGCGTAACACACTTACAATGGCCTTTTATTTTGACAATTTCACAACATTCATTGCGTCACTTACGTTCTCGACCAGACCTATTATTTTTTCAAATATAAGAAGTAGGTTATGATTATTGAGTTAGCAATTTCGTTCAAAATTCATCGGATTGTGATTGAAAGTGTGTTTCGCAATTGGGGTTCTGGTTTTTGAGACTATTCACAAAGGAGGTTGTCGCTAACTTTATTATTATTTTATGCGTCACATTTAGTGCAAATAAACGTATTTCCTTTCCATTACATTATGATAGGTACTCACTTGCACAAAATAGTACCGTCCTTAAGTACTTCGTAGAAGTTGTCCATATCCCCGGAGGTGTTGGTAGGCTCGCCAATGATCGCGTTGATCCATTCTAGACACTCCTGCGCAAGCTCCTCGCTGTATTTGCTGTTGATCTGCAAATAAAACGAAAGATAGCGTTAGAAAATAATTTGTATGCGTTTCTATGCTCTGTTTGTTTCAATCTTTTGGAAAAACAGAGGCATACGTCCTAAGATGCTATTGTTGGTAATACTGGAAGAGAGGATCAGTGGGAGTGACTAAATTTGGTGTACCTAAGCACATTCGCCAGCACATCAAGCTACCCGAAACTGTCAAATTTTCTCTTTCAACCTTGAACCCTAATGAATTGGCGATAAAGTTCAAAATATATTAAAGGAATTTGACAGATAGTAGTAGCTTGATGTGCTGGCGACTGTACCTCTGACTTCTTCTTCATCAAGGTACCTTTTGGAAACACAGTTTTATATTGAATAGCCTAAACGTAACATAAAACTATATGTAAAGAAAACGTTTGAAAAGATACATACGGTATTATCAACAAGATTCTATTAGTATATACGGGACATTAAGTTTGAAAGGCACTTCTAACTTCATAGAATTTAATGTTTCGTCTATCTGCAACGCACATGTATGAAATTTGAAAGGAGGTTTACGATATCCAATAAAATCGACACACTTCTACATGTTTAGGAAGAACTGGTTGTCTGAAAACACGGTATATCTAGGTACTTCGGTTGTGGTATATTGCCTGGTTCTTACATGGATAAAGAAACCTTTACCTACCTAATCAATGGTATGGGATTAATATTTACTCTACATAATAATTGATAGTGGCGCCGATTCCCTTGTTCACAAACTAAATTAAATTTAAATTCAGTGCATCTTTTTCTTTCTATTTCACTACGGGAAGGACAGAAAAAAAAGGCTGCAACTGAGAAATTCCTGCATGGAAAAACCCAATAATAATTTGCTCGATCTGGGAATCAAACCTACGACCGTATGCTTAGCAATAGCGCTTGCGAGGACTAGATAAACGAGGGAAAAATTTAAGTCACTTTAAAAATATTTATGCGTTGCAGGTAGATAAAGTTATAGATTGCAGACATTAGCCATGCAAATAGATACCTAATCTAAGTAATATTGTACAGACGCCAGCAGGTCAAGCTACCCGAAATTGTGAACCTTAATACTTAAGACAAGTATTGAGGTTACCTACGTCTGGCGCGGATTAAGAATGAATTATTTATTTTCAAAATATTTTAAATAATTATACCTATATATTTAAATAATAGAATAGATTATTTATTTATTTATTACTTTAATTGCCCGTGACATCACAGCGGGCTCTATCAGAATACCAGCGCTGCGACATTTATTTTTTAAATGTCGTAGCATCACGCTGAGATAGGAGCCTTTTGGCCTCGTACAGGACTTTCTGTTTCATTTTTCTTTTTATTACTTTAGTCTTTTTTATATAATTTGATTTTGTTACCTACTTTTTTAAATAATTTGGTTTTGTTACCTACTTATTTTTTTTATATAATTTGGGTTTTTTATTTTTGATTGTGTTTAGCTTAGTTTAGTTTTATAATCTTCCTAGGCGAGTCGCAACAAATACTTTCTTTCTTTCTTAACGATAAAGTTGAAAGTCTATTAAAGAAATTTGACAGATTGTAGTAACCTGGCGTGTGTACTTACATGTCTAAGTAGGTACACTTTTAAGTTGCAGTTGGTTTACCAACTATATAATTGCTCAGTAAAAGCAGCATTTTAAGAAACAAGTAACTGGTTTACTCTACTGGAAAATGCAGCAGCGAATCCAAGTGGAAATCAATTCGTCAGAGTTATAAAACTTTATCCGTATTTAAAGAAACTAAACGCAGGGCTATTTTGATGCACAATGAGTTGTTTACAAAACACGTAAACGGTAATAGTATTATTATTCTGATTGTTAAAATCATCTGAATTTGAATGTAAATCTTCAAACAACTTATTTTGACGATAACGTATAAGTATCAACTGCCTAGCCTAGCCTTCCAGTCAAACTGGATGCAACTGAATACAAGATAAACTTGAAAGTAAATACTTAAACCTAACTAAATTATTTAATACGGAGATACCTATAGACTGCAAGAGAAATCGCTTATTTTATTTCCCACGAATATCGCTTAACCCCGTTAAATGCAGCAATATGTAGGTAGTACACCTTTCTCGTCTGTTTACGAAATTTTGCATTTTAAATAATTTTGAGAGGATTATGCATAATAATTTTCGCTAATGAATTCAATATAATACCTATGCAAGTTGTGTTGCACAGTATTATGACATAGGAGACGGTGCAGAAAACAGCACCATTTTCTGAATTAACTGTGATATCATCTGTCATTGCAATAGTATCATTGTTTATTATATTAAAAGGAAAAACTATTTTGGAATACAAAGGTAGGCTGTGTAAATACCAAGGATTTTTTTATATTATTATGACAAGCCCATTTCGGTTTTTTTTTAAATAATTGCATTTTGCATTGTGGCATGCTAAACGTTATCTTAACTCCCCAAAAATTCACATACCTATCTAGTTAGAATCATAGGAGCTTCCAGAACCGTGGAAGGGGTGCTACACATGTTCAGTGTTGTAATTGCGTAATACTATCAGTAGCAATAGGTTTCATTTTGACAGTTCAACAACATTCATTGTGATAATTACGTTTTTGAGCAGACAAATTTTTCGAACTTATGAAGCAATGGATTAGCAATTTGCTTCAAAATGATTCTGATTCCAATTGATTGTGTGTTACGCAATTAGGGTGCAGGTTCTACATTCGATTCGCAGTATTTTTTTAACAACAAAATCGACCCGAAAAAATTACCTACTACACATACTCGGCTCTCATTGGGCTCGTGCCGATCAAATTAAAACTCAAATAATTTATTTCAATTAAACCATTTCAGGCACTTTTGAATTGTCAAAATTAAATTGTCGGTCAGTTAGTCAGAAAGTTGAAGCTAGATCAGCAAACTTCGTTCATCTACCCTCGTATAATCATGTTCAGGTCGGCACAATTCGAGATAAGCTGAGAGGCTTTTTCTAGAACGTATTATATCTACTTACATAAATTCAATTTTGCCGCCAGGCTGTGCCGAATCGTGCCGACCCGGACATGGACGAGGTGGTAAAAACGACAAGTGTTGTTGTTTTTACCGCCTAAAACCATCTAAATGCGCCAAAAACACCTCCTACCTGATTCATGATCCAAGTTTAATGCCTGTAACGTTTTGATCTGTATAATATTCTTCTATGTTACAAACGGGAAATCACATAACCATGTTATGTAGTTAGTGAACATCAACTGACTGCGAGCTCAAGGTCGGGCTGATAAGAAATGAGAAAATAGTTTATTATAGCCACTGCCTGCTGATTAATGTTTAAATAAAATTATTACGTAGGTGCCGATAGCTACTGTTTTTATGGCAGTATAATTATGTATTACCAGTTTCTACCCGCGACTTCGTATAGAAAAGTATGCTATATGTTAACCCAGGATATAAACTATCTGTGTGCCAAATTTTATCCAAATCCGTTCAGCCGTTTTTGCGTAATTGAGTAGCAAACCTCCAAACATATTTACAAACTTTCACATTTAAAAGTAATATTAGTTGGAAGTGGAGCATAGTGAACAGAGTGGACTGTACGATATTTTTTAATGTAAGTATAAGTCCCCAGGTCAATCCTCTCAAACAAAAATAATGTTATTTCAAGTCATAAAAACTATTGTTTGTAATTAAGTTATTTTTATAATACTATTCCGGGCATTTTTTTGCACATCGTTTGTTGATTTTGCATGGCAATTAATTGGTCTGTTCCTAGTTCGACACCTGTTAATTACTACTCTTGCGCAAAAACAAAAAAACTTAATAGGTATCCGGATTCAAATGATTCTAAAATGATGCTAGTGTTTAAAAGCTTGGAACAAGAAAATATTTAAAAATGTCAGATTTTAATGGAGGTATTTAATTGTTTACGCAGGATCAAGTTTAATTTTCACTGTATAAAGTCATGTTCATAACTTTATGAGTTCTCATGACTACCTATTTATATGAAAATCAGGAAAGAAATGAGAAATCTGGAGGGTACGGCAGCGGTTTAGAATATTAATATCATTCTAAATTCTTTACCGTATTATCATAATTATAAATAATTTTATACTCATCACGTTCTGCTATGAAAGTGTGCGATAGGACAGTCTCCGTGACTATAATGAAGTAACCGTGTATTTGATACGTGCACTAACAGCTGTACTAATTAAATGTGCCCGTTCTGTTTATCTACCTACTAAACGGCTTGGAAGAATACTGGCTGCTAATCAAGCCTTCCAGTTTTCAATTTATACATAGATAGGTAAAGTCAAGAGTGAAATAACCAACCCAAATGTAGGTAGGGTTAGAGGGATGGGCACTTGTTTATTTTTATTATGTGTGTGCACGCTAAGAAGGTTTAATTTCGCTGATGACTAAATTCTTCAGTGACATTGACATACATAGAAGTGTTGTTTAGAATTAAATTGATAAACCCTTAATAATAATTATGTGGAATTTTTGTCGATGGATGTTTGTTCAGCTAGTCATTGAAGGTGACAAGCGACGAATGAATCAATAAATTCGATAGAATTATAATGAAATAATCAAATCTTCCTGTAACAATGCGTAGTATTCCACCGAAAACAACTCATGCGCACGATGACGATGACGTAACCAGCCAAGGATTCAAACATGACTCAGAGACCGGTATGTCAGACGTTTGTAACCTTAAAAAATGAAAAGCATGGTCTCACAACCTGCTTTTAAGGATGTACCGAGTTTCAATTAAGAAATTTTCGTTACTATGGAAGTGGACTTGTCTGCTTTTGGATAAACAAAGGTATCTGAATTTAAATTTGTCCCAGATGGGTCAAACTGATAGGCTCGTCCCTTTCATTAATATTCCGAAGCGTTGTCTAATTTGTGTTTGAAGTTAGAGGAAGTGATTTCTTGTAAGTAACGTCCTTTTGAACTTTGTTGCACTGTGTTCAACAAAAAATGGTCTGACGTCTGCACCGAATAAGTAAACCTACTAGGTACACGTTATAAGTATATTGTACTTTGTGCTCGAATATAAGTACATATTTGACAAAACCAACCATAGGTAACAGTTATCAGCTAGCGAAACGTTTATTAGCGTTTCCACATTTAAGTTTAAACAATATAATCAATGTCATTATTTCCTATATTCAATTAATTAACTCCGTTACTAGTTAACGTCATTATCAAGCTAAAACAAAAGGTCGTTGAGTGAATTAGGTTAGTTTTGATAACTATGGCAGCTATCAATTCGTTAGTTTCGGAACTAAAATAGTTGAATTTTACTGATATGAATACAGTATCCTACTAATATTATAAACTTGAAAGTTTGTATGGATGGATGGATGTATGTTTGTTACTCTTTCACGCAAAAACTACTGAACGGATTTGGATGAAATTTGACACACAGATGGTTTAAAACCAGGGGGCCTACTCCGAAGTGCAAAGTGCGAATGTTCGGATCGGACCGACATATGGCCGAACAGAATATTATTGAAAAATGCGAAAAAAGTTAGGATCGGCTCAGTTGGGTCGGGACCATAGTCAATATTTGAAAGAGTGTAGGAGTGTAGGATCGGTACCGACCGAACCAAATAGTAATTTCGTAGCAGGAAACGGCCGAAAATTCAGCCGATACTACTTCGGAGTAGACTGCCAGGATTAACATATAGGATACTTTTTATCCCGATATTACCACGGGATCGAAACTTATGCGGGTGAAACCGCGGGGTGCAGCTAGTAATAACGTAAGCTGGCAATGAAAATGAACAAATGTCTTGATTGGGACTGAATGGTAACATTCATGGCATGTAATTTGATCCCTTCCCTTTTTAAGCTAACGTCGGTCATGAGCAGATGCGAATGGAGGCCGAGAAGGATAAGATAGCGAATATCAATACTGATGTAATGATATTAAAGCGTTCATTCACTACTAATCGCCATACGGCTATACAAGGAATCGGTAACAAAAACGTTTGTGGCCATAAATAAGTATGATTCAATGTCAACGGCTTTAGTCTTTTGAAACAGCACGTCCTCGGAGTTACATCAGATCATAGACTATATCTACAGCAATGAAAAACTTGAGGCTAATATAGCTTTGAGGAAAATATAACTTACACTATCACATTCATATTTCAAATGAAACGCTAAAGGACAAATAGTATTTATTAGGTCAATCAACGTTGATTTAAGGTGAATTGTATAAAAATATCCAGCCTCGCTGGCCATCGCCAACAATGACTCCAACACTGACTAGTAAGGGGACAGGAATGGGGTCACCGCGCGAGGCCGGCTGTCAGACGCGGTCAATGCAATGCAACCAGTATTGATTCGCAAAAATGGGGATAACTTCAAGTTTAAACGAGAATTCACTCCGATTATATTATCCTCCAATTAAACTTACGCCATAGTACGAGTAAGGCCGTACCTACGTGCTGCATGTGATAGTGTCATAGTAAAAACAACGACCAAAGTGAGGCAATACTATTTACATGTATCACATTTCAAGTCATGTCACACAAGTGGTAATACGATCTTCACCTTTTTGTTAATCTATATGTATCTTAACTTGCACAACATTACTAAGTTGCTTGTCAAGTGCAAGCAAAATAGAATGCCATTTTAAATTAAACACCGAAGAGAAATTTGGTCAAGTGTCAATCTTGAACATATGGCCGGTTGAAAGTGGCCTGCATTTAAGCCATATAAATGAATCCTGCGTAAAGGCCATACCTTATAAGGTGGGGTACTGTGTGGTGTAACAGAACCAAGCCTTATATGAGTCACCGTCTCGGTGAATTAGTATAAAATAAATTCTTTTGAGCTAATTGAACATCTGTTTCGTCCAAGTTATTGGTGAGGATTCGGGCACGAAACGATTCGTGACCCGTGACTAATCCAAGTTGAACATTTGATAATGTAGCAGACATTATCAACAAGATGATAGGTCTTGTCCCTTCTAATAATGAATTCACCCGGTCGTCACTTATCATACACATTATGTATTTAGTCTTATTGAAACTAACTGTAACTCCGTAATTAGAAGAAGAGAGTAACTAATACATATAAACGTCCATCCGTTTGACCTGCATACTCGTTTTACTGATAAGGCGCATAGCCTCACGTACCTGTTTGTCAGTCAGAAAACACACTTATTTTGGTATTCATTGGAATAGCGACTTATAAAATATGAATAATTTTAAAGAAAATCTTCCATGTTCTTTCCACTTGAGTGCGGTTAAGGACTCCCACAAAAATGTACTAAAACCGGTTGTAAAAGCTGTATTAACTGATCCTCCTTGACCCACATGCGACCGGTGCGCGGGCGACGACGAGTGCAGGAAGAAAGGTGTCCTGACTGATAATTACAAGACCATAAAACTTCACAGATCTTGGGTTCGCTTTTAAAAGTAACGGAATGTAAATTAAAGGTGCTACGGTGCCATGAATTTAAACATTGTGTGAAGTCATAATTAATATTTATTTAGGTAGTTATCAAGACGACAAGGCTTGGTTGGCTGGCAGAGCGTTGCTGGAGCAATGACCGTTTAGGTATTGTTGAGAATGTTAAGTTTGAGTGGGATCCTATTTGATGGAGGTGCTTAGTAAGTACCTACCTAAATACTTAGAAAACACCATCTGAATCATGCTGTAGTTACGAGTATTATAAGCAGATGGCAAATCATAATTCAAGATCTATTTTTAGAACAATGATGATCATAGTTATGTCCTCTATAAACGAGATGTCACAATAGACAATAAAATAAATTGCCTAATTAATTAAACGCGTCGATCTAGTCTCCTCGAAGTCTATTTATGGCCTGGAAACAATGACATTACGTTGCTAACAAAAAAGCTCTTTTTTGCTCTTCTGCTTTTTATATGGTGCAACTTTTATTTTTATAAAAAAGGTGACAAATGATTCATCTGTAACCTTGCTTCAATGTAAACATATGATGCGACTATACGTTACTTGTATTTAAATGCTAAACCGAGTCATTTGTATACAGTATAGTGACTATCTACTTTAAATTTCCTTGGAATGTTATATCGCATAACCTTTATTCTAAACACTATTGTAGATTCCATAATAATGGCTATAACAAGTTACATACTTAAGTACTTATTTTAATTAACTTCAGTAGAAATGAAACGAACCGTATTAAGTTTTTTTTCTTTTACAAAGACTGCTACATATTATATTTTATGACCAAATACTAAACAGTCCAGCTAGGAACATACAGTCTCGTGCCGTTAGGATTTTTTAAACTTTTTTACAACAATGGCAAAGGTACAGTACAATAATTTTTGAAGGGGTGATTGAGTTCTTTTTTAAGGCTTACCTAACCATTAACCAGTTTACTCGACTGTTTTGGGTTACCTACACGTGTCGTCATTATGTATACCCACCTGCAACGTACCCTACCCTCTTTGACGGTGGTGGCGCGATGGCGCCTTGGGAAGGCGCGGTGAAACGACCATTGGCAGTTAATTTAAGTTTCAAACCAAAATTGTTTGTTGAAGGTGGTTACGTACGGGTAAGTGTTACATTAAATATTAATGAATACAGAAAGTAAGCAAACATGATGTGTACGCGTTAGTACAGTCTTAAGTTTCATATTCAAGACCATCTGTCCCTTGTATCTCCGCTAACGAGGTCACACCATCTGTTCCCTAAAGTAGGTCACGGCTGAGTCCTTGTAACACAATTCTGGACCTCACAGCATCCCCAATCAATAATCTAGCTGTACAACGCGACCTGTTTACGAAGGGCCACTCCCAGATCAAACTATAAAATAAAATGGAACTACAGCACATGGTCGGGTTATAGCTTCAAAATCACAAGTTCAAAACTTACCTTTCTCTGTGCTTCGGCAGCAAATCCAGATTTAGTAGCCCTGTTGTTAGCCATGTTGAGTGAACTATCTAATAGCTAGCTAATATAAATAATAAATTAAATCACAGACACGGGTGTACGCCGTGCAGTCACTGTGTACAGAATGTAAACAGGCGCGCGGGTCAACACGACACGACCAAGTCACACGGAGTCCGTTGTGTGAGTGTGTGTATGAATGACATCATGCAACGCGGCGCGCCGCTGCCGGCCGGTACGAGCGAGCCGCTAGGCCTGACCGTACCTTGTCGATAGAATCTTGCAATTCCAACAAGAAAAATACAAAATTCAGATATTCGTTAAAAAATAAATTTCGTATAAAGTAAATGAGAATAGATATGTTGGAGAAAGTTTAAAAGTGGGGCCAATGCCAGAAAAGTTGAAACAGAACCGTTTGTTTTGTCATGGGCACGTGATGAGGAAGGATGAAACTTATGTGACTAAAAGAGCGATTAAAGTAAATGTTGATGGAACTGGAAGGGAAGACAGAGACCAAAGGTAAAAAAGAAAAGAAGAAGAATGGAAAGGAGAAAGAGGTAGAGGGAAGGGAAAGAGGGGTAGGGAGCAGGAGGGATTTAAGATCGATTCCTTTCACCCGCTCACACTGCCTGCAAATAAAAAGGGAATGGATGATCATGCGATGGCGCGGCGGACAGGAAATAATGGAAGAGGAAAAGTAATAAAAATATAATGTTCTCACTCAGGTAAAATAAACCAGCCGATCGATTCTGTAAAAATCTCACCGTGAAAAGTTAGGTTAAGTGAGCTTAGAGTGAGCTGTCAATAGTGTCAATCCCTAGCATTAGTTGGAATGACAGCTCACTCCACGCTCACTTCACGTAAGTTTTCACGGTGAGATGGTT
This sequence comes from Apamea anceps, assembly GCA_951799955.1. NCBI lineage: Eukaryota > Metazoa > Arthropoda > Insecta > Lepidoptera > Noctuidae > Apamea > Apamea anceps. The sequence goes on along the minus strand of OX637507.1, from coordinate 15,688,533 downwards.
ACTGAATCGCACTGCAGTTTATTACAATAAAAGAATAAAACGACTAAGTTATTTCTCGATACAGCCCAACACTAAAAGCTCGAAATGTAAAACGAAATCCAAGTAGGGAATACAATGAGAGCGAACGAGTAAATGGCATAAGCCCGTCCCTCTCTAACGTCTCGTCGAAATGGCGGCAACTTACCGAGTGATCCGACCTCAGCTAAGGAGTCTGGGAGGCTTTGTACGATGTGGTTTGAATGTGCACAACAGCCTAACGTTACTAAACCTCTAACTTATGCATTTCCAAGAAGTTAATGAACCAGCCACTTACTTCCTTGTACATATTTCTGAGAGACCTGTAGAATGCCTAGCCTAGTTACCTAGCTGCTAACAGTAATAGGCTGCAGACGTATTTATTGGGAACCATTCCCAATACATAAATTCTGTGAGGTATTTAGAGTTTTGGTGGACAATCATACAATACTAGCCATTAAAACAATGAATACAAAAAAAAAAAAAATGATATGGCGTGAAAGCGATTAAGCACGTTCGACCGGCCTCTAACGTAATAATGAAGCATTCTTTATAGTTGAAGATCAAGGGTCTACATTCATTACTTCTAACCTCGTTCGGTTATCATTATAACCGGTTGGTTTAACTCACAACTCAAACAGACTATATCTATATAGTTCTGTTATCGAATTTACCTAGAACATCTAGAAAGGTATGGTGTACTGTCATTACCTTCGTCAATACTAATAACAAGTAGAGCTATATTGACTATAAAATAAGTTCTAACTAATGCAATAATGTAGATATTACTTAGGGATGATATGCTAATCTGTATGCTGTCAACTTAGTTATACGGTCCAAAATCGTATATTTATTACGCTAGTCTGATATAGACGGGTGACGGTACCGAGGTTTCGTCTTTATTCTCCAGTCTGACGTCATTTCATGATTATGTATGTTTCTTGCATCTCCATGTTACTATACATCATGTACATTAATAGATTCATTAATCATGAGGCAAACCTCTTTAGGTTATATGTCTGCGTTTTTAAGTTATACTGTGAGCATATGTACTGTATCAAATCCTGCTCTCTTGGAGCTGTTTCATCCCCTATATAAGCAGCCGTTATTTATAGTACTACCAGTACTGCATTATTTACCTTACAATCAGCAAATATAATCAGTCTCAGAATCAGTACGTGCTTAGAATTTAACGGCTATTCCCACTTCCTAATAGGTACCGATAAAAATATATATGATAGCAAAAGTAAACAGATACTTACTTAAAAATCATCAAACAGGTACTTTTAAAGTAAACAAATGAACATGTAGATAAACACCACATGGTCAAAAATGGTAGACAGTGTTAGCTAATAGATGAGCCTGTAACGATAACGTTAATTGACTGTAATTAACCCGACCACCTCATTCTGTTTTGTCGACATGTGGAATTAAATATTTAAGTCACTGCAGCTTCAATTTTGCCATGGCGCCATCTCTTAGAACATACCATAAGCCTTATGTATCAAGCTACGGTAGAGCTACGGACGCTGTATTCGTTCCTGAATACATAAAGGTTTTCGTTAGTCTTGGTAGTCTGGCTCGATTTGAATAGATGGCGCTCGTGTAACAAACGTAAACACTGGCTGCCTATATACCATTGATAAGTGCAATAGACCTCTATCACAGAAATGTCAAAGCAATTTGTCAAACTGGAAATTGGTTCAGTTCAAAATGTGCAACACCAAATTATGAGCTGATAAGAAACCTTCAAAATTTTTGTAGAAATGTGAGCTAAAAAATAACAAGCACTATATTAATAAGCAAGGGTGGCTCGCCGCGGTCTTAAAACGTTTGGGAAAAAACGGCAGAGTAAGATCAGAATGGATTGCCGTGCAAGAAGAAGTCGCAGAAGACGTTGTTACTCTAGTTGCGCTCCTCCACCGTGCCAACCTTGGAGCTTTGTGGACAGCTTCAGCAGCTTCATAATATTATCGGCTCTCGTGGGACTCATTTATTTAATGCTGGAATATCACTGCAACACTTGCAACTCCAGTTGTAATCTAAACAAAATTAACAAGAGCATTGCAGACATCGCGGTAATACTTTTTGTTAATATTGTCTATATTTTATAATAGGTTATGTTTAATAAACTTAGTTACTTTTCCCATATTTATTTAATGATTGTGTAAAATACGTCTTGTTACAGAAAAATGTAGCCTGCATGAAGCAAAGGTACCAAGAACTAGAATTGAAAATTTCACGGTTTTCTCAAGAAATACCGAAGTTAGAAGGACAATTTGAACTTATAGAAGCACTTACTTGTGCAATCGAGAAAAAAGAATCAGGATGGGACCCAAGAAGAAATTTGCCTTTACCTAATGTTGATATATTTTTAAACAAACCCGGGGAACTGGAAAAAAATGTCACCTTCAATTGTCCGGAATGTTCTGCATAGTCAAGACATCTAGATTGACTAAAGGTCATAAGCATAAGACTAAACTAGGTGAAAGAAAATATGTCCAACAAAGTGCTTTTTTAGGATGTTTATTAAAAATAAAGTTAAATACGTATCTTCTCTATTTTCTCTTCTATTCTCACTTTTACCTCACACAACATCTGAAAAACATTTGATAACATTTGAATTTTATAATTTTGAAAAGTTTTTACGTTTAGTGATGTAATTTAAGAAAGGGACTTAGGACAAAAGTATTGCAATAGGTGCTGGGCTTAAAAATGCACATTGAAATCCGTCATTTATGATTTTTATCAATCGCACCGCCACCGTGGCAAACGTGTTTGCAATTCTCAAAGTCTTTTTGGCAGCGGAAGTAGTCTTCTTCGTTCGATATGTCCGATGGAGTCCCAGTAGATTTAGGAGGGTTCTTTGTATTAGTTGCAGCGTTTATGCCTGAGGGCCCTGTGGCCTTATGTTCCCGAGCGTGTGGATTTTTATTATTATCCGTCTCAACTCCTACACCAATTTTCATTTTATTTGTTGTTAACACTGCTTGAACTTCAAAATCACGGCGCTTTTTATCTAACTTGTTTTCGGCCTTACATCTAGCTTCTAATTTTTCCTTGTGCCGACATTCTGGTGTATCCTTGTGTTGCATCTGTTTTTTATCGACCTCAAAGAGCAAGTCTTTTAATTCGGAGTGAAGATTATCGTATGCTTTTCCTATATTTCCTATAGTATCCTGTAACATGAAATTGAATGTTAGAACTTTTGTGATTTATAATGTCTTTAACAATATTCATCAACTCATTGTGATACGATATTGTTTTTACCTTGAGTGTGTTTAAGCTATGTTTCATGGAATATAATTCATTTTGTATCGTGTATCTTTCCCAATAGTTTATAGTTATATGACCCACTAAGGCAAACATTGCAAAGAAAAGAACTGTATCAACACAAACAGTTTTGAAAGATTTTCTTAGGAATGCCGTTGGCATTTTGGGACAGTATTTACTTTGCACTTATATTTTTATCTACAAAAATATACATATATGTACTTGTGAATTTATAAATGTAGACTTTTTAACAATTTTTTTAATTACCCTTTTTATGGATTTAACTTGACACGTCTATTGAGTGGATGCCGTGGTGCCAACATACCAATTAAGGCTGATTATGGAATTAGTAAGTACTTTAGAGAAGCTTCTTACATTGATTCATTATTTATTTCAAACAGCGCTGGAATCCAGTAACACGAGTTCGATATAATGTGACCAAGTGCATATTAGGCGCCATCTCCATTGTCGATAAAATCACGGCGATAGTGCCATCAATGTTCATACGCGTTATGTTATTACGGCGATAATTTGAAGGCATGCATGGTGGCGCCGGCATGACTATTGCCGCGATTTTCACGCCAGTGGAGGTGATGCCTTAAGGTGAGTATACACTAAAGCATTTACTTGTAACAGAACATCAGGGATTCGCCGTTTTTAAATTTTATCGAACCGCACATCGAACGCGACTCTCGATGTTTTGTTACAACCTGATTTTAAAATTCAACGAACGTATTGGTGTAACATTTTATCAAGCAAAGGCACGAGCGCGGGCGACCCAGAGTGAGATGCGCGGGCCGAGGGCAGTAGTGCGATTCTGTAACCAGCTCACCGTGAAAACTTAGGTGAAGTGAGCGTGGAGTGAGATGTCATTCCAAATAATGCTAGGGATTGACACTACTGACAACTCACATCAAGCTCACTTCACTTGAGTTTCCACACTGAGATTTTTACAGAATCGACCGGCAGGTCGTTACTTGTTCAAGTTCAACACCAGGTAGAAAGAAATGTTACAGGTAAATGCTCACTCGCCCTGAGCATTACATCGAACATAGCGTCGGCGTCGAGCATTCGCAGTTAGTTAGTAGTCGCACGTTTCATTACATGGAAATGCTTTTAGAAACTGGGGGCTTACCACCGGCTCTTATAGCAGGGCACAAGTTGAACTACACTGCTTTTTTCTGCTTACTCATAGTACAAAAAAGCAGTGCAGTCCAACTTCTGCCCTGCTATAAGAGTTGGTGGTAAGCCCCCTGAGCTATATGCCTCTATGCTTGCCTATATTCTGGGTACCATTTGTAAGAACGTTACATTACATGGAAATGCTCAAGAAAATGCTCTAGTGTATACTCACCTTCACAAAGGAGACAATTGCAGAATATGTTATCAACGATTGCAAACGTTAATTCAGATAGGTCTAAAACAAAAAGTCTACTGTTCCTGTTTTAATTAATCATTTATTGCAGTGTTGAGCGTATGTTAACGCAGGAGATAATATTTTGAGTAACATTTTCATTTATCAATATTTATTTGCAAGTAGTATATATTCTTGCATTGACACTGATGACTAGATCACTTGCTCTTGTAGTTCCGTTTTGTTTTTATCGTCGAATGAATCGGTGTAGAGATATGACATAAGCGTGACTTCCTGCAGGAAAAAAATCATGTTGTACAACCCATAGCGTAGAGGCCGAAGCGGGGAACATATTTTTCCCCCAACAAAAGAAACCTTTTAAACGAGATAGTCATGTGAGTGGGGGAATATGCATTTTGTGTTAAGCTGGATGTGGAATAAATAATCATTAATAGAATTCCATTATATAGATCTGCCAGGGTCTTAGCATACCGGACGTGCTACGCAGCAACAACGATCAGCGATTTAATCACTTTTCAGTTCAATACAGCGCCTGACGTAAAAGCAACCGATAGAAAACACGCAATTTTGAAATAGCGCTCAAACACAAACAGTCGCCAAAACAAGATGCAGCATTGAAGCGAATTTCCTAATTAGTCGGTTGAAGGACAGTGAACGAGACAAAATAGAAGTTTTATTGTGATTACGCCTATGGTCGTTTAGTTGGTAAAAATGGTCAAATATACGGCGAATATATGTTCAGTATTATACGACGGACCTTATTGGACGTGTTTCGATTAGGGAAGAATAAGCGTCGAAAGAAACCAACTTTTTTCTCAGTTTGGGCTGGTTCCGATTGCGTGAGTCGCATGCAATGGCTAGTGCACGCGGATAGGTCGTGCAGCTTTTGTTTTGACTGAAATAACGTTCAAAATAAACTCAGTGAATATAAAGCTCATCAATAAGAAACTAATTGATTAGATACAATACCTTCTTGCGACCTGATACTAACAGTTTCCGTAGTGTCATCATGCATGTTGCACTGGAGGTAACATATCTCATCAGCTACTGTTAGGCATGCCACTTCAGCACGTTTAACTTCATTCTGGAAACAATAAATGAATATATGTTTTTATTTCACCAAAAGCCTATTACCCTATATTCTAAATGAAGAACCCTAAACTCGATGTAAGTTCCTGTAACTAGAGTCAGAAATTGAATCAAATCAATCCCCATCAGAGCAGTGGTAACGGCCGCAGCTTACGAGTCGGTCGGAGGTTCGAACCCAGACAGGCACTTTACTTTGTGTAAATTATTTCATCTCCACTGCTCTCGACACGGTGAAGGAAAACATCGTGGGGAAACGGGCATGTTCTAGGACCAACATTCGAAGACATGTGACATCTATCAACCCGCACTGGGCCCGCGTAGTGTATTACGGCTCCCTTGCACCGACATGAGGCCTGTGTCCTAGCAGTGGGAACATATATAACCAAGTATGCTGGAATTGCAATAAATTAATCTCAGTGTCTTAATTATTTATATTCAGATTATTATGTAAGGTCTGTTCAAATTTACGTTTCCAATTGATTTTATTTCAATTTAAACAAATATAAACTTTATCGTAGTGGTAATTAAGTTTGTTGTTTTCAGAGTGACTAGAACTATTGAATTTAAAAAAAAAATATTGAAGTTTGTTAAACTGAACTTTATTCTATAGAAATTAAAGTTATTTTTCCATAAACTCATATTTGTCAATTAAATCGCGAACGCAGATTATCATCATTTAAAAATACACGTGCAATATTGTACTAACTCCACGTCATTTTGGGAACCCGCCTGTAACTCGTCTCTTTGGCTATGAAATAATAATAATAATAATAATATCCCTGGACATTTCACACAGCGCCATCTAGTCCCAAGCTAAGCAACCTAATGCTTGTGTTATGGTAACAAGATGGCTGATAAACTACTTATATACATTTTTTTTTTTTGTAAATACATACATATTATAGATAGAAAAACACCCAGACTCGGAACAAATACATGTAGGTCATACAAATATTTGTTCCGTGCGGGAATCGAACCCGCGACACGCAGCGCAGCAGACAATCGCTTAACCACTGCGCCAACCGTGCCGTCAAATAAAACTGAGGTAAGATATATGGAAATAGGCTGATTATGCTAATCTCTACCCAGCACCACGAATCTTAGCGTATTCCTCTTCACACACATGTGACTTTGGTTGCAACCTTATTTTTTATTTCGGGTTATCCACGAGGGTCGACAGATCTAACAGTAATTTAAGAGAAAGGTCACGAAATTGTTAATCACCGATGGTAATTTTATCTTGGCTCTTACCGACATCTTATCTAAAACTTTTTTCATGGACTTGAGATCTTGCGTTGCGTGGAGTTTATGTGTGAGATCAGGAAGCAGGAAGCTGAGGATCAGCACCACCACCACGGTACCGATGGCTATATAGTTGCCGGTCATGGCGCAGTACGCCGTCCATACGTAGTGCAGTACGGTTTTGGCGAGCAGCTCCCATTCGCCGTAGACTGTCATGGCTGGGGCCACTGCTGATTGCTGGGAGCGCAAAGGCATTTTTCCGGTACGTGTCCGAAGGTAGAAACCTAGATTTAATTAGACAGTTCAGTTCATGAGTTGTCTTAATATTTATTCGGCACGGGGCATTTAATAACGTCATCGTACAAGAATCTTTAACGGGCAGGTAAATTAAAACTAAAGAGAAACCTGACGACCAAATAATGATATCATCAGAGCTAAATTTTGCATTTCGAGGTTGGCTTTATTTGAATTTCAATCCACATGCGGTGCATTGTTTACAAAAAATATTATTATTGCTTACCCGGAAAAGAATAACGCTTCGTCATATTCGCATATTAATTTGTTTATTTTTATAACATTTTTAGATGAAGTTGTGTGCTTGACAATAATTTACTAACCAAAAACCTAACCTTAAACTATGAGTTGTAATTTTTTTTTAGATGTTCTGTAAGAAGCCATAGATTAGCAATACCTCTAAAAAGATGTCAATTGAGACTTAATTTGAATAAAGTGAATGCTTTTTGGTGTAATAAATCCTTTGGTAAAGTTTTCTTTAGTATAGTTTCTAACAGTAGATTGCTGTAGAAAAGTTATGAGTTTTACAAGAACCTCCTTAGATGTCCAATTTTATGGTTCAACATCACGTTCTCTGCTTTCACCCATTCAGGGTATAAAAAGACACGTCCTTCGGCAGTCATGGAAGAAGGTCAGATCCTTGCCAGATCATTCAGTCATTTTAGTGGTTCTGCGGTGGATTATTGGTGGCCCAGTGGTAAGTTAACGGCACCGACTGACGAGTTGTAGGTCTTAGGCTCGAAACCAGGCAGCTGCTTTACTGTGTGTAATGTATTTCGTCACTACTGCTCTCATAATAGTCATGGAAAACTACGTGAGTAATCACCATGTCCTAGTATAAAAATTCGAAGACATCTCCCGTCAGCTTGTACTCATAGGTCGTAGTGACAAGAGCTATCGAAAAGAATTTATACTCGCGTAGAGACGCTCGCTTGGCGGGCAGAACTCTTGCTGAGAAACTCACACTTCGTACATACGCATCATCATCATCTGATGATGCTGATGCATACCAGCAAGTAATCGTTTTTAATGGCTAGTTCTATACACTTACAGGAAAACACACTTAAATTACTTTGATAAATAACGTTTCAGTATGAGGGGCTCGTGGCTAAATAATAACAGCAGCACAGGTCGATCGATCAGGTTAAGCCACGCTTGCCGTGGTTGGTCTGTGAATGGGCGACCATCTTTGCATACCGAGACCCCTCCGTGCCTCGGGAAGCACGTTGAGAGGTTGGTCCCGGATGTTATTCGTGGATCTTTGACAGTCGTTGTTACGGGTAGTCAGAAGCCCGAAAGTCTGACAAACAGGGGGTATGGTATTACCTAGGAACTGTGTAGTGGAGGCCAGATAGGCACTTGCTCTATGTAAAATACTAGAATCCAGCTGCATCCGGTTAGACTGGAAGCTGACCCCAACATAGTTGGGTAAAGGCTAGGCAGATGATGATGAAATAACGTTTCAGTGTTGTCATTCGCCGGTGAATTTTATTACAGACGCTAAGTGGCGGCCACCATTCTTCTAGGAAACCGTACCTTCACACCTATGGCAGTATATATGGCTAATACCATACATGTAGGTAAACCACCATCAGGCGATTTAATGACTTTTCAGCGATCCACCATTTCTTCAATCTATCATCATCAATAACAACCTATGGCAGTCCATTGCCAGAAATAGGCCTCTCTAATCACACGAACTCAGGTACTCTCATCCCAGCTGGATGTAAATTACCGAGAATAGCGTGTACTGGCGTGGATAACAGTCACCTTGCGAAGATCGTCGTACCACCTAGCCTGGGGGCGTCCTGCCTTACGTTTGCCGATAAGTCAATATGGTAAATCGGTTCATATTCTCCTATGAAATGTTTGGATAAATGGCAGCAATAACCATCAGCCACAAGATGCGGCCCGTGGCGGGAATCGAGATAGACTGCACATCGATTTGGTTAAAATGGTTCTATAGTTCACATAAGTACTCGTTTTGCTTAACTCCAATCGCCTTGGAATTTTGGATCGTTATGGGTATGTTGCCTCAAGTAGAGAGTATAAAGATATAATAAGAGGTCAAAGGTCATCGTTCAAAGGTGGAATATTTTAAGTACACCCAAAAATTAAAATGTTACCGTAATTATTTTTTTTAATTAGAAAAAAAGGACTATTTTCATAAGGGAAATAACATCTTGAATGGTTTTTACGATTACAGCGAAAGCCTAAAATTAATCCCCCGGCTGCTATTTGAGATTGAAAATGCCAAAAATCATAATCATTATTGTCGAGTGTCATAGATATTTTATTTTTTATTTTAAAACAAAAAGTTTCACGCGGACGAAGTCTTGGGCAGAGCCACCAGCAATATTATAATATTATCGTACGCAAAATAGGCACTTTGACGTGGAGTTCTGGACACCAAGCTCATATACGACGGCACGGTTGGCGCAGTGGTTAAGCGATTGACTGCTGCGCTGCGTGTCGCGGGTTCGATTCCCGCACGGAACAAATATTTGTATGACCTACATGTATTTGTTCCGAGTCTGGGTGTTTTTCTATCTATAATATGTATGTATTTACAACAAAAAAAAAATGTATATAAGTAGTTTATCAGCCATCTTGTTACCATAACACAAGCATTAGGTTGCTTAGCTTGGGACTAGATGGCGCTGTGTGAAATGTCCAGGGATATTATTATTATTATATACCCTATTATAGGGGTAACTCACCGTCCGATCAGGACTAGGCCCGTGCCGGACGGCGCGTATGTGTTCCACGCGCGCCTCAAAGAGATGTCAGCACGAGTGACGGGGTCCGATAGGGCCGAAGCCTGCCAGGGTAGCGGGATCATCCGAAAGGGTTACCGCTGCCCTGGAACATAGGGCTAAGGAAAGAAAACACGGCTGGGTTTTAGTCAGTAAGAGTCTGACACTCCCTTCCGCTCCACCCAGAGCGGGAGGGGTCACTTGATGATTTCCCATCCACAAAAAAAAAAAAAATACCCTATAGCAAAATTAGTAGTGGGTGAGTAAAAATAGTAATTAGACATTTTTTTAAAATACGTCTCAACTTTGAAAGTCCTTCTTTGCAATTGTATTTGCAATGATTAAATAAATGAATACGTCACTTCCTTATTTAATTTTATTAAAATAGCTGAACTTGTTGGTTAATAAGCATATAATTGCAAAAGATAAAATCAAAGATGCACTTAACAATGGAAAGGAAAATAAATTTAGAACCCTAATATTTATAGTAAATAACGTTATAATGGACCATTTACAGTATACATTAAATTAATAACAAGACACAGGAATTACACTACAAAATTAATGTTTACCTAACTTATAACTAACATTCTATGCGCACGTTATGTACTCAAATAATAAAGCATAAAATATAAAAACTTATGAAAGAACAAATTGAGTAGGCATCTTTATATTTTTATGAGAATTGTGTGGTGTTTAAGGGCGAAGCTATTTCACATCTGCTTGGTTCGGTCGTCGGTATCGTTCATCCGTACAGCATACTGAGCAACATGAGTGTCGCTTGGCTACCTTGGACTTGGAGCTACGTCGAGAAGCAGATGGGTGATGGCTGCTGGCTGAAAATATAAAAACATACATAACTGCACGACTGTATGGGAAGGGTTGGGCAAAAAAGTAAATTAACACCCACATTTCTCCTGGTATGTTTAAGTCCCATGTGAAAGGGAGCAGTGGTGTGCCAGTGGCAACGACCGTGATTTACGAGTTGTGGGTAGTAGGTTCAAACCCAGACAGGCGCTTTAGGTACTCTGTGTAAATTATTTCATCAGCACTGCTCTCACAACGGTGGAGGAAAACATAGTGAGCAAACCGGCATGATTTCTTCCTCCCAGCTAAAGCACTCGCAAGTGGCGTTTTGGGGGACTGTTTTATGTAGTCTCGACGTCCGAAAAGTGCTGATTCTCAGCATAATTTGAATAAATGACTTGATTTTCATTTTGCACAAATCGAAATTCACCCAAAAAAGAGAAACACCACCAAAAGGACACTAATCAATTATTATATGCGCTACATTCGCACAGAATTTAACATTAAATGTTTATATTTTATTTTTATTATATTTTTTCACTTTACACTTACTTTTTGATAAGGACGGCTGCCTAGTAGTAGTAGTGAGTTTGTATTCGATTCTGAAAAAGAAAACTTATTTAATTTCAAAGTATTTAAAATATACGAGTAGTTACTTATCTAACGCCTGATCAGCGTCAGGTGCTACACCTTGTCTTGTCATCCGACATTGTGCTGAGTTTAGGCGTTATTGGCATTATAATCTTTGTTTTTTCTAATTTTAAGGGCGCGTTCACATTTAACGTCCGTTTTACAGGTCCGTTATAACGTGTATGTTATTAGCATATGTAGTTGTATGAGCCAGTTCACACATAATACAGTATTCCGGATCCAGTAGAAAATACCGCTTGACAAAATAAGCAGCAACCCGTTTTACAGGTCCGTTTAAACGTATGTGTTATTAGCGTATGTAGTTGTATGAGCCAGTTCACTCATAATACAGTATTTCGGATCCAGTATACTGATCCCATCTCTTAAAATCAGTCCTGTGTGAATAGTATCTCCAGTAGCGACGGATCCGTTAAAAAGGATCCTATAAATGCTGTGTGAATACTATCTCCAGTAGCGACGGATCCGTTAAAAAGGATCCTGTAAAAACGTACGTATATGTGAACGCGCCCTAAGGTGTAATTTTATGCTGTAATTAGTGCTAATCCTACTTCCTACTGATATTATAAACGTGAAAGTTTTTATCGATGGGTGAATGGATGGATGGATGGATGTTTGTTACTCTTTCACGCAAAAACTACTGAACGGATTTGGATGAAATTTGGCACACAGATGGCTTATAACCAGGATTAACATATAGAATACTTTTTATTCCGATATTCCTACGGGATCGAAACTTACGCGAGTGAAACCGTAAACAAATATTTCTTTCTTTCTTTAAAGTTGTTGAATGACAAATTCTATCTCTAAGTAATTCATAAATATGTTTTTATTCATTCATTAATAAACATACCCAGTTATTTCACTGCCCAAAAAAGATATTGTAGACTCTAGTCTTTATTCTATAATTTCCTAGCTTCTGCCCGCGACTTCGTCCGCGTAAAATTTCTTGTTCCCCGACCCTCCCTGTCACATCACATAACCAGCTCGCGCTATCACTTCGTTTTCGCTTAGCATTTTTTCTGACTTTTTTCTTTTTGCACAGCTTCTAAGGGTAATAGCGTAACCTTTCTTATGAATTGGGCTATCAAATGCAAAAAGAATTATGCAAATCCGACTGGTAGTTCCAGAGATTACCCCCTACATACATAGAAACAAACAAACAAAATTTACCTCTTTAATTACAAAGAGGTAAATTTCTCGAAATAATGACGAAAACCGTATCAAAATTCATTTTGTTCTTTAGGAGAACTAAGCAAACAAATGTATAATGACGAAAAACGAATTTGTTTTACAATATTTATCTATACTAATATTAATACTAATACTTATATTAGTACTAATTAATATTAGTAGGTATAGATAAATATTGTAAAACAAATTCGTTTTTCGTCACTATACTTGTCTGCTTAGTTCTCCTAAAGAACAAAATGAATTTTGATGCGGTTTTCGTCATCATTTCGAGAAATTACGGAAGTTATTTGGACATCCAGTGTGAGTGCGTTGTTCCTGAAATTACTATGACCCATCTTCTGGAGTGTCGCAATTGCCGTTCACTTGTACCCTTGACGATCTGAATATTGCCTCAGACGTCGAAATTAATATGGCTACCTACTGGGCCCAAACGGTAAAAGCAACATACATAGTTGTAATAATAGCCCTCCAGATCGTATTTTGGTCATGGCGCCCAATCTCAACGGAGACTTGCCTTCGATGTGGGAGATATTATAGTGCACGAGTGTGTGCACAGAGTCACAGACACAGGCGGACTCTCTCTTCCCTCACTCTCATAGTCCGATAGGACGGCGAATCCGATACGACCGGAGAGAGATCAGGCGCAGGACCAACTTTCCAAGCCACGGGGGTATCACGCCGCCAACTTCCAAACTCCAGGCTGTTACTTAGAAAATCCTAAGAATAAGCCCAGTCCTAAGATAAGTCCCAGAAGGCCTAAGGCATAAGGCCAATCCTAAGATAAGTCCCAGAATAAGCCCAATAACATTCTGCCCGACCTGGGAATCGAACCCAGGATAGGAGGAGGCGACTAGGAGACCAAAGGGGCAGTTGATTCACAGGGGACATAGATGTACCGTCGATACGAAAAGATGAAGAAGTCGGAAGGTTTATTATGTATACACATAAACCTATAATCATATTTTATTTATGTTTCAAATTGACGTTATTTCAAGTTAAACAAATATCAACTTTGTTTTAATGTTAATTAAGTTAATTTCAGAGTGACTAGCACTATTGAAAAAGTTATAAAAATGTAAGAAGTTGTAGCGTAACCTGAACTTTATTGTGTAAAAATTAAAGTTGCTTTTCCATAAACTCATATTTGTTTACATTTTTGGTGAATATGTCGCGATTCAAATTTAGGTGTTTAATTGATATGTGACATTAAAACCAAAAAATAAACTTACCTCGCACTTTTCAAATCGTCACTGACTTGTGTGTGTTTACAGGTATCACAGGGCTGAAAACATAGACTCCATTATTCCTCTTTTGTAATTCTATTGCATCCTCCTCTAATTTGTTATCATCATCTGCCTAGCCTTTTCCCAACTATGTTAGGGTCGGCTTCCAGTTTACCGGATGCGGCGGAATACCAGCAGTGCGCGATTCTGTAACCATCTTACCGTGAAAACTTAGGTGAAATGAGCGTGGAGTGAGCTATCATTCCAATTAATGCTAGGGGTCGACACTATTGACAGCTCACTCTAAGCTCACTTCACCTAACTTTACAGAATTGATCGGCGGTATTTTACATGGAGCGACTGCCTATCTGACCTTCACAACCCAGTTACTGGGTAATACAATACCCCTTTGTAAGACTGGTTGTCAGACTTTCGGGCTACTGACGACCCGTAATGACTGTCAAAGATCCACGAATGACAGCCGGGACCAACGGCCTAACGTGCTTTCCGAGGCACGGAGGAACCTCGGTATACGAAGATATAATTTATTAAAGATAAAAAATATAAAAAATTGATCAGGTAGGGACCATAATCAGTTCAGTATAACCAGTTCATATCCCATTATCATAACAACCGATAACAACTGTTTCACTTGGTAGTAAGTGGACTCCCTTTTCCGCACTTAGTCTCCATTTCGGACCATTGTGCGTGGTGTGTCTTAACATAGCCAGACTAGTTCCACCCAGAAACGCAGAAGCTGTCTGGGGTCTTCGCGAAGCAACCGCACTGTTCCGAGGATTTGTTCTCGTTGGGGGGCCAAAGCCTCCACCACCCGGGCTCAGTGCGGGTTGTTAGATGTTACATGTCTTCAGATTTTTGGTTCCAGTTCGTGCCGGTTTCCTCACGATGTTATTCTTCAGCGTTTTGAGAGCATTGGTGATGAAATAACTTAATGAAAGTAAAATGCTTGCCTGGGTTCGAACCTACGACCCACAATACGTAAGTCGCGGTCGTTACCGCTGGGCCACCACTGCTCTCGATATGTTTATTATCACATACTAAATTCATGACTACAAACTTACCTTTGAAAAGATACACATTTCAATTTCCTTCGTAAAATTATCATTAAAATTCGGATGGGTATTAGGAATGGCTTGCAAAGATACCGTCTTAGCCCCGTTTGCACTGGCACTGGGTAAGTACTCGTTTATAAGAGATTTAGTGTTTTTGCATGGATTTTGGATATTAGCTGAGCTTTCTGTGAGATCTTGTATACTGACTTGGCAGAATTTGTGAAAGCGTTCAGTGTTAGCTGAAATAGAGAAAAGGGTAAAGTTAGATTAGCTCGAGCCTAGTTCCCCGTTGATGGCAAGAGGCTCATGCACATGGGACTTAAACATAAAACATATAAAACTGATTTACATCTGTCACCTCACACATCAGGTCCAGTTGAAAACCAGCGTCAGGCACTAGCTGTTTGGCATTTTTGCTGAACTGGGGCCTTTTTGGCGCAACCGTGAGGCACACTTTCCTGCGATTTTCTTACAGCGGACTTCACACTTTTTATTTAATCTCTTATTTATTTTTTATTGTTTGTTTTGTCTGGTGTATTGCGTATCTTTTAGTTTGTGCCAAATAAATGTATTTTCTTTCTTTCTTTCTTTCAAACATAACTGGCGAAATGTGGGTGTAATTACTTTAGGTACACTTCTGCCTTACCCATCGGGGAAAAAAGCCGAACTTTTCTGCAAAAATCCTCACCGTGAAAACTTTGGTGAAGTGAGCTGTCTGTAGAGTCAATCCCTACCATCAGGTGGAATGACAGCTCACTTCACCTAAGTCGTGAGATTTTTACAGAATAGACCGGCTGGCGTATGTTATTTAAAGTAAGTTAGATACAATTTCATATCTTCAATCGGCATGAACTACCAATAGCCAGTAATCAGGGTGGTAGATTGGCTGACTGTGGAGGCAATTTGAATGTAAGAAGCAAGATTGATTGCACTCATCTTTTATACGGCTCTAAAAATATAACTGAGAAATGTAGTACCTTGGTAATTAACTATACCTCCTCCACATGATACAGTTCAAGGAGCTTCGATTATACATAATACATAACTAACTCTTAAAGACTTTGTGGTGACACTGAAATAATACAACCAATTTCATGCTCAAACGATCACTTTTCTATTAATGGTATGTAGAAAAAAACCGGCCAAGTTCGTGTCAGGCCACGCATAGAATAGGGTTCCGTAGTTACCCATGATGGCACTTTACAAGTTAGGCCTCTATAACTCCTGAATTAAGATAGTTATCTAAGCCGTTATAATTTTCTTTCAAAGTTCATCACATGGGCTACCATCAAGAATTTTTTCAGATATTTCGAGTCAGCCGTTTAGCTTTTAGAGGGGGGCGCCCTATTATAACAAAAAAATGCGCTTTAAAGTTGAATGTCTGGCCAACGGATACCTAAATCAAAAAATCATCTGAGCAACCTCTCAATGTTTTTAAAAGACCTATCTAATGATACCCGACACTAAGGGGTAGACGCGAGAAAAAAAAATCGTCCCCACTTTACGTGTGGGGGAGGTACCCAAAAAAAAATATTCGTTATTTTATTTTAGCACTTTATCGACGTGGCAAATACACATATCTATGTAAAGTTTCATCTTACTAGCACTAACCGTTTGGAAGGTAAGCCGAGGATGAACGGACGGACGGACATGACGAAACTATAAGGGTTCCGAGACGTGAACTACGGAACCCTAAAAAGTCGTTTGTACCTACGATTTGTGTTCCAAATAGGTCTGTCTTATTTTTACTTTTTTTCGTGTAATCGTAGTTCTAAACAAGACAGAAATACGAGTATTTCATGCGAGCGACATCGAGGTCGACTGAAAACTTCCAAAAAGTCAAACATAACTCGGGTGTTTCAACAGTTGTTTCTCGAATTTCTGTTTATCTTGTGTCCATGTGTACTGCGAATTACCTTGTAATACCAACGTTATTATGAAACTTGTAATTAATTACACAGCTCGTATTTCCAAAGAAAAATATTCGGTATTTTAGGCGCGGGTTATACAGAAGAGACGCTCAACATCATGGCTCCGAATGCAGCATGCATGAGACACAGTGTACCGAAGTGTCTAGCAAGCAACTTATTTCACATTCAACGTTCGCTAATAAAGCCCTGAATACAGTTTGGAATGTCATCATAAGTATCATCAGCAGCTGAACGAAAGACGTCTACAGTATAGTTTGTCCAGCAGTAACTGGTGGATATAGGCCTCCCCTAAGCGTCACCACATGGACCGGTACTGTGCTTCTCGCATGCAGCTAATGTATTGGAATCTGCTATGTATTTATATTACTTTTTCCATCTGCTGCAGCTGCATTAGGTGACAGCTTAGAGTAAGTTAAATTTATAATTTTACTAACTTTTGCCCGCCGCTTCGCTCGCGTTAATTTAGAATTTGTATAATTCAATCATGATTCGAAAGACACGTGGCGCCATCTATTATCATAATAACGTTATTGTTGTTTTCCTCGGGAACAGCACTTTTTATCGGGATAAAAGGTACCCTATGTCCGTTTCTGTACATCTGACAACGTATATGCAAAATTTCAGGATGATCGTTTCAGTGGTTTAGGCGTGAAAAGATAACAAACAAACAAACAAACTTACTTTTGCATTTATAATATTAGTTAGGATACCTGTCATGACACGAGTTATCCCTCTGCTAGTAGCTCGTTCAGACATTAGTTTTAGGACGTACATCACCATCAGAACTAGAGTGCCTACTGCCACAGAGATCACCAGCATGGACTTCTTGACAAACTCCTCAAAACAGTCCACCAAGTCATCCATGTAACATTCCATTTGACCGATCAGCCTGTCGTTTGCACGTGCCGTACACATTTGTATTATTTCTATTTGAATGTTTATTGGTCTGAATTTCGGGTTTTTGTTAAAATGTGTAATAAATGTACCTGAAAAAATATATAATTTTATTTCTGGAATAGAGATATTTTATGGTCCACGTAATACAGCAAGCAGGTTTAAAGATTAACAGCGAGTTGAGACGACATGAGCAGCTTAAAATATTACCTACAGTTAGGTTACAATATATTATTTGCCAGTGAGCCCCCAACTCCCAACTAGACAGTTAGTCTGTATCTTGGGGCTCGGGGTACGAATTCCAGAGTGGAGTCTAGTGAGGTATTTCAGGTATAATACCCATACCTTTACCTACGTACCAAGAAGGAAATGAGTTTGGTGCTTTATCATAAACATTATCATAGTTACGTCGTTGTGTATTATATTTACCTAGACTTCTACTTTCACTATTGGTAAAGATGCCTAATAGAATAGTATATTCTTTATTATGTATTTACACCATAAATATTAGGTACAGAAATAAATGTAGAAATTTTACAAGGGGTAACACAATGGGCGGTCAATTAAAGAAAGTCTTATAGAAGTATATTCTAACAGAAAAGCATTTGAAACTGCAAACAATAATTCTCAGGGATACATTCGTATGTTTTATTATGACAATATGAGGTATACATAATCTGATATTGCATTTTTATCAATTTCTAGTTTGTAAATATTTTAAGTAAAATAGAAACACATACCACGCTATCCTCTTCACATTTTTAAAATATTGTGAATATTTTTTGTATACGAAAACAGGGCGCATAGTATGTTTAGTTTTTGTATTTTTTTTTTTTGTAAATTCAATTGCACATCTTAGCGCTGGAAGATGACGTTATGATTTTTTATGTCAATGATTTTACCAAAGAGATTACCGAATGACAGAATAATTTGTTTGTGGTCAGATTTCTGGACATTTTCAAGGTTTTAGTTGTTATAAATTGATGTGCTGCAGCTGTAACTGGGTACTACGGAAATATGTAGGTAAAATAGACGACTTCAAATTTAAATGCCCCCTGCATTTAACTTTTCAAAATCATCTATTGAATCCATAACAGATTGCGCATCAATGCCCGGCTACCCTGTATTATTATGGCAAAAACTTACAGCTAATTACATAAATACATTAAATATCAAACAACATCAATTTTCCTTATATTTAGGCAACTAGAAAAATCTCCTATAGAATTTGAAGAGTCGACCGTTTTTATTTGGCAAATACCATCGGATTTACATTAAGCAATCAAAATGCAATATATTCCTCGGTCGGACAACGCAACAATATGGTCCGCAGACGTGGCTGACCGCATATTGTTGCCCACTTTCCATAATCCATGATAAAACGGGCAATATTTTTCACGTGGCGCGCCGTCAGCGGCCAAGAGATCGATGCGATCCGTTCACTGTGATTTATTTCACTATTATATTACAAACTTTTTATAGTTTGTGAGATTCCTCTGTAAAACAAGGAAACGCTTTAGTCTCGGCTTTTTTATGTACATAAAAAAGTACGTGTGTCACAGAAATGGGTTTACCCGGTGTTTAGTCAGAAAAATTCCATTATTTTGTTTGCCTATCAAGATCAAGATCATTGATAAGCTGTTAAGTGCTAAACTCGAAATAACACACAGATAAGGCAGGTATAGTTAGACCGAAACTGCTGTACCGCGCCTTAGGAATGCGCGGCGGGGCGGGACACCGTGAGCGATGACGAATGAGCGGCCTGCACTGCCCCCCTCGTCTCGCCGCGCACATACCGAAGGTGCGGTACAGCGGTTTTGGTCAAACATACTGAATTGTTTTTTCTTATTTCCTGGTTCCATGGAATTTCTCAAGAGATAACTGAAATCCGTAAAGTTGCCGTGGTATAGTTGTCCGTTTAGCACTTGGCAATATTTAGCCTTAGCAACACAGCATTAAATTCCAGCCTATTTTGTTATCACACATAATATTGGTATCTAGTACCTACCTACAGTATCGATTTATTACAATAATAAAACTACTTTCATATTTAAATTAATTTATTTTACTTACACATAGTTCTTAAAGATACAAGTAACATGTTATGAAATTCTAACCAACAGAAGACATCTCGACTCTTCACGTGACCAGAGGGCTGGCCTATTTTTATGTCCAAAGAATCAGCACCACCATACAACGTGGCAATGTTGCCAGTCTTTTCGTTTCCTATTGACAGCGATGCAGACGAAATTTTTGGTGCCCTGTGATTTTTTTCATCTTTTTTATACACATTGACATGTTATTCATATTATTTTAAGTCTTATGTAAATCCAGGGTCAAATTAAATTATCTAGCGAAACCCTACAGACGTGATGGGTATCGATATCTAAACACTATAAAATGAAAACATAAATAATAATAATAATAACCTTGGTCCGGTCGCTCCCAACCCCTATAAACCCACCTTTCTTCGCTCTGGAAGGTGCGGTTCTGAGTGTATCGCTCTACTCGCCGCTTATACCGACGAATACGGTTCGCCCATGCATACAGTTTCTGCTTCAGGAAGTCGATTCGCTCTGTGACACAAGACATATAGTCTTGAGGACTGATATCAATCCCTGAGAACGCCCGTCTCACAAAGTGCATCACTCTAGGGCGAGTATTGCCCTCCCTGAAGCAGATTAGTTTGCCGATGAGCGCACTGGCCCCACCAATACGGCATTCAATCCTGCACTACCAAGCTGGTACGGCTGGTTTCGGTCGTATAGCTCTAGTCATTGGCAAATTTGACGTGAGCTACACGACATGCTGCTACACGGGGTGGATTTTTGAGACAGGCGAAATAGCATCGATGAGCATCGTAAAATGAAACGTGAGGATTGACGTTTTTCTAGCTGACTGTATCATTTACCACTGGACAGTCTCCTAAGAACGTTTTCCTGTAGCTATAACAGCTGCATTTACACAGACAGAGTAGATTGACCTGTTGTACAACCACGATTTTTTGTCGTGAAAAACTACGGTTGATTCGCCGTGTGTAGGCACGGTCGTCAGTGTTGTATGGATCAAAAGGGAAGATCTATGGAAGTTTGTTGAAAGACACGGCGGCACTACGGGTCGGTAACGTCGTTGTATACAATACGACCGGTAGTTTGCCGTGTTATATACAAGCTCACACGATTACTCTGCGGTGCGGCTAGCGCGCCGTACCGTAAACAAACCGTGACATCTACAACGGGTCTTAAGGTACCTGGCTATAATCTTTCGGTACGTATACATGCATTCGAAGATCGTAAATCCGGTCCTCGTCCCGGCTCGGGAAATCCGGATTAATGTCTTTTATTGAGACACAATAATATTGATATGATTTTTTATGGGCTGAAGGCGTCTTCATATTTCTTTTATTGTATAACGAGTGAGCCGCCTCTGCGTCACTTTTTATGACTTAACAAAACATGAAGATTTCTTTATTATAATTATGTAAGTTTAATATGAACTTTATTCTCATACTAGCTTCTGCCCGCGGCTTCGCCCGCGTGGATGTCGGAAATTATCCCACGGGAACGTGCTAACAGGATAAAATGTATGTGCACCAGGATGCCATCTATCTCGCGGGCCCTTTGTGGCTAATTACAATAGAAAACCAATTGTGTCTCATTAATGGTGATTAAGAGGGTACCTATATGATATCTTTACCTAAGTACCTACCTAATTAAAAAAATAAATAAACTCAATAACAGAAAATAAAATACCTACCTACCTAAATAAACCTATTTATGACGATAACTAATCTAAACTCAATCATCATCTGCCTAGCCTTTTCCCAACTATGTTCAGGGCCGGCTTCCAATCTAACCGGATGCAGCTGAATACCAGTATTTTACATGGAGCGACTGCCTATCTGACCTCCACAACCCAGTTATTGGGTAATACGATACCCTTGGTACGACTGGTTGTCAGACTTTCGGGCTTCTGACTACCCGTAACGACTGTCAAAGATCCACGAATGACAGCCGGGACCAACGGCTTAACGTGCTTTCCGAGGCACGGAGGTGTCTCGGTATGTAAAGATGGTCACCCATCCACAGACCGACCACGGCAAGCGTAGCTTAACCTGACCGATCGACCTGTGCGGCTGTTATTATTTAGCCACGGGCCCCTCAATCTAAACTCAATAAATAAGCAAAATCTCTAAAAACTAATATCTATACGAATGACTATCCTACCTAACAGTATTATAAAATAACCTACGGTCACTACGTACACTATCAAATATACTACCTATACTTTAAAATTAAAATCTATACCTACGACTTATATAAAAATAAACCTAAATAACTCTAAAAAGTAAAAGGAATAAAAATGAACTCCACTGCGTGTGAACTAACTTACGACAAACTTATTATTTGCGGTTGGTACAGTAATCGGATCTAGGGATCGAACCGCAAAATTAAGTTTGTTTTTTATTGTATATACTTTTCCGGGATAAAAAGTACCCAGTGTGGTGCCCAGGATATTAAAGAATAATTATACCAAGTTTCATCGTAATCGAACCGGTAGTTTTTGCGTGATGCCTGAACAAACAGACAGACAGACAGACAGACAGACAGACAGACGGACAGACAGACAAAAATTTTTTTAATCACATTTTTGGGTTCGGTGTCGGTCTAGTAACACCCCCTGCCATTTATTTTTTTGATATTTTCAATGTACGGAATTTTCACTTCTACTGATTTATTATAAGTATAGAAGAATCAAATTAAGTCTAAAATAATAATACACATGTACAAGTGAAAAAAAAAAAGAATCATAGGGCATCAAAAAATTCGTCCGCATCGCTGTCAACAGGAACAGTGCCCAAAAGGCTGGCAGCATTGCCACGTTGTTTGGCGATGCTAATTCTTTGGCCAAGAAACAGGCCAGCCCTCTGGTCACGTGAAGAGTCGACTAACCGAGTTTAATATTAATTTATTATACAAATAAACCTTCTGGAGTAAATTCTCAAAAATTTTGAGAAAACCGCACAAAATTCTTTGCATAATTTGAAGAACAACGCGGTCACACAGACAGCCACGAAATGCGACTTTCATTTATAATATGTATTGATGTGGTGTTGGTGTCGGCCGAGGTGTCCGTCGTCCGGCAGCCAGATGGGTAGATGACGACAGAAGAGATATTGTAAGGTTCTGAGATAGAGAGATGTTGTACAGACGCCAGCACATCAAGCTACTACAATCTGTTTAATTTCTTTAATAGATTTTCAACTTTATCTCTAAAGCATTAAGGTTCAAGGTTCATTGGGAAAATTTGACAGTTTCGGGTAGCTTGACCTGCTGGCATCTGTACGTTCTGTCAATCTGGTTCAACGAAGAGGCAGCAATACAAAAATATTCTACCAACCATCCACCATGATTCTACTAATATAGAACGGTCTTCCAAAAGATATGTCTTGAAATTCTTTTAAAAAAAATGTACTACCAGCTCACGGTGTGATCAAATCGACGCTCGTGCACGCTAGCCTAGAAGTAACCTAGTCATATGAGACGGTTATCTACATGAATTCGTTCATTAATTCACAGACAGACAACGCAAAGCCTAAATCTTGACCTAGTGGTTCTAGCTCTAGAAGCAGACTCCACAAGAGTTCCTTATACAAGGACAATGAGCACTAAGGAAGGATTTTTGGAAATTCTACCCCTATAGGTGTAGGGAGATGGAAGTTTGTTTGTTGTTATTTTTGCCAATGGGAAATGCCATCGGGCACACGGCTTGTGATTACCTAAATGCAAAACGTTTGGCTGGTAAACGAGCCAAAATCATCCTTATTAAACCTAATTTCATAACAAAGAAATTCATATACCACGCTCATAGCATAAGCATAATCAATCAGCTTATAATGTCCCCACTGCTGGAACACGAAGACAGGCCTCCTCTCTCTGAGAGGGAGTGGGCCGTAATCCATCACGCGGGCCCAGTGCGGGTTGGTAGATATCACAAATCTTCGAATTTTTGGTTCTAGGACATGCCGGTTTCCTCACGATGTTTTCCTTTACCGTTTTGAGAGCAGTGGTGATGAAATAATTTACACAAAGTAAAGTGCCTGTGTGGGTTCGAACCAACAACTCTTATATCGCGGCTGTTACCTACCACTGGGCCATCACTGCACTCGCACGCAACGCACTGTTGCGCAAACAAACTCTAAGGTTCAATTTACAGTGCCGTGGAACGGAGTGGAAGCGCTTTTTTTTGTACAAAGCATAAGGAACTTTATGTCAAAAGAGTAACGCACAAATTAGATACACACATATGCGCAGGTCGCCCATCTTCTGGAGAATTATCGCGCATTCTCGGGAATGCCGGCAGTAATAAGCTGTACGTTAGACAATTGACATAAAGTTCATTTTGCTATGTATAATATCGCTACCACAACTCGTTTCCACTCCGTTCCGCGGCAGTGTAAATTGAGCCTAATAAGACAAATAATAATTTGTTTAGTGATGGAAGTCTATTAGTATTCTATAAGGACGACAGAGTAATTTCCTCCTCGAGTGTACGAAAGTATAATCGGCTCCTACTCACAATTGTGTCACGATGTCGTAGGCATGTCTTACGACTATACAGAAAATATTTTGACGATCACCTCATGAATATATTTCTCAATACCTACTGATACATGTAATTACTGAGTCACTTTAACCTGATTGTTGTAATAACTTATGTTTATAAGGAACTTTGGCTCTTGAGATACAAGTATCCTTTTACTTAGTTCAGGAGCCTGCTGTTCAACTTGCCTCTGCCCACTGCTTGTACAATCATGTTTATTGTATGTCTAATCTTGTATGTTTTTTAGGGTTCCGTAGCCAAATGGCAACGGAACCCTTATGGATTCGCCATGTCTGTCTGTCTGTCTGTCTGTCTGTCTGTCTGTCTGTCTGTCTGTCCGTCCGTATGTCACAGCCGCTTTTTTCCGAAACTATAAGAGTTATACTGTTGAAACTTGGTAAGTAGATGTATTCTGTGAACCGCATTAAGATTTTCACACAAAAATAGAAAAAAAACAATAAATTTTGGGGGTCCCCATACTTAGAACTGAAACTCAAAATTTTTTTTTTCATCAAACCCATACGTGTGGGGTATCTATGGATAGGTCTTCAAAAATGATATTGAGGTTTCTAATATCATTTTTTTCTAAACTGAATAGTTTGCGCGAGAGACACTTCCAAAGTGGTAAAATGTGTGTCCCCCCCCCTGTAACTTCTAAAATAAGAGAATGATAAAACTAAAAAAAATATATGATGTACATTACCATATAAACTTCCACCGAAAATTGGTTTGAACGAGATCTAGTGAGTAGTTTTTTTTTAATACGTCATAAATCGTAACGTAACGGAACCCTTCATGGGCGAGTCCGACTCGCACTTGGCCGGTTTTTCTTTGTACAATAAACTTATATTATTATTATTATTAAATAGGCAACTATGATGAAAAAATGGGACAGATGCAAAATTAATAAAACATTGAAAATACTGTGACCCGGTTGATCGATCCCACCCGGAGATTCTTAGCTCCCCTGACCTCAGGGCCGCGTCCGCATCTGGCCACGCCAGCACAACCACTAGAGTCGCCGGACACTTGGGGCCTGTCTCTTATACTTCTATCCATGGGTTTGAACCATAACCCGCCACGCTGGTCCAGGGCGTGTTGGCGGATAGCCATAGCCTCGGTTGTTTGTCGGCAGGGTGCACCACGTGCAGGCGAGGTTGGCTTGAGTTCCTAAAGATCTTAGCTGGGACCCCATAGGTACATCTCAGGACGCGTACGTATGCAAGAGTAGTTAGTAGTTTATGTGCTTGCAATAAATTATAAGAAAGAAAACAACTTGTGTTTTAGTGTCTAAGTTTATGGAGTTTAATTAAATAAATGTTGGATCTTTTATTGCTTATCTTGGTGAAAACAAGATGCATCGCTAGAAAGCTTTGGTGGGTCTTAGCGATATGGAATGAGAGAATGACAGAATTTATGATTCAAAGTCAAATAATTTGTTTCAAATAGGCACATATAAGGCACTTTTGAACGTCAAAATTTACAAATCTAAAGAATTGATTCTAGTCGCCCGTTCCAAAAGGTAGTTTCGTATGGAGAGGAATGGGCAAGAAACTCCACTGTTATTCTTTGAAAAATGTTTTACAATATTTTGTTTATATTATTTATGTTATAATTATATGTGAAGGGTTAAAAGGATTTGGCTTTGGGTCATTTGGGTCAACAAATGACCCAATGCCAAATCCTTTTAACTCTCCATCTAATGGTGGAGAGTTAAAAGCCTGGCCTCAAAGTGGACTCGTATTACGTTTTTATGTGGGTCATGGATGGACATTTTTAGTGACAAACTGTCCACTAGCATGTGTGTAGTGGGAACCGTATGGGTGATTGATGACTCTTTGCAAAAGATTTTGTTTATGAATCGGTATAATAGGGTGAAGGGTTTAAACTACAGCGGAGGTTCAAATCTTTTTGAATTTGTCAGAATTTAAGTTACATCAACTCGAGTATTTCAGCATCATTCATTATACTAATTATACTTAATATTATCAATGCGAAAGTAACTCTCTCGTCTGTCTGTTACCTTTTCACATCTAAACGAGTAAACCCATAACTATGAAATTTCACAGATAGGTAGCCTGGGGCCTGGAGAAGGAAGATAGGAATTCAACCTGAAAAAAAAAAAAAAAACAAAATACACCATACAAAGTTTCAGGCAACAGCTGTGTTGGTGTCGTGGAATAAGACTTTTTGTGTATTTTGTGTTTACTACGAGATATTTAGACCATTTTTATCACGAGAGTATACTATGCGCATCTTGTAAAACTCGCTAACTAAAATATTAGCTGCACGTACGCTCACGTTGCTGTCAGCGCCAAAATGGCGAAAACCAAGTGTCTTCATTTTGTCATCGATAGTATGAAGTCCAGCGTATTTTTTATTAGAGGTCAGTCACACATCCCACAATAACTTTTGTATAGCGTTATAAAAAACACACTTCGAACATAATATGCCTTTTTAGTTCGGTAAGTATCTAAAAGTGATATAAATGTGAAGGACAATCATATTCGGCAACACACCAAAGGTTTCTTTATGTTTGTCCTCCTGGTAACAGATTGTTCTGTTAAATGGATTGACTGCTTTGAGCTTTTGCTAACATGAAAATATATTTTATTTTCCCAAAACCTTTTCAGTAAGACCAAAGAATTTGAAATTGCCCAGCCTTTTTATTAACATTATAGAGATATAAGGAATAAGATGGACAGTTCTTTATCCTCAATAGAAGAGGGAGGATCCTCAGACCAGACTGGGGGCTTACAATCAGCTCTTATAGCAGGGCAGAAGTTGAACTGCACTGCTTTTTTGTTTAATTCCCGTAATAAACGCAATCTCATCTCAGCGACAATCAATGTCAAAAACTTTTCAAAATAGTAGGCAAATTTTTGACAGATTGAGACTGAGATTAGACTGTGAACGTTCTTAAAATTACCAGAATTGCCCCTCTGGTATTGGGTCTGAGGGGCTAGTGCCCGACGTTATACAGGTGTTAGAAGACCCATCACGAAGCCGTCATCTATGCATTCTCTTCATCAAACTTAGTAACTTTGTGCAAAAATAATTACTGGAAAATGAATCTTATATTTGGTGTGAAAATTCACTATTTTACGGTAATACGTAATGTAACATGGAATATTGTGTTTATGGCAGCATGCAACGGTACAGGGATCGTGGAAGTATAGTTATATTACAACATTTAAAACTTCATCTCGTAAAAAAACGTCAAAAATATTGGAACTTTGTCCTTCAATATCTCCGTAGCCAGGTTCCCTAGACTTATAAGTCCAGCAGTGCGATTCTGTAACCATCTCACCGTGAAAAGTTAGGTGAAGTGAGCGTGGAGTGAGCTGTCATTCCAACTAATGCTAGGGATTGACATCATTGACAGCTCACTCTAAGCTCACTTCACCTAACTTTTCACGGTGAGATTTTTAGAGAATCGATCAGCTGTACAAACAAATGATCACAACGACGGGATAAATATTCGCTTCATTAGGGGTATTTTTACACCCGTTATATGCAAATCGCACGGACAAGCGCATCGGATTTTACGTGACGTGAGTGTGATGCGTATTGTGCGATTTCAATGTGGCGTTGAAGTTGTAAATGCCGCCACAAAATTTTACCGTGGCCTACGAAGTCAACCCTCAAGTAAATTATAGGTTTTAGAAAACTTATTTTAATGGAATATTATTCTCTTTGGGTTAATGGCGGTCAATGCTTCCCCAGGATTATATTGTAGTCAACGATCATTATAGCCCATGGACGCTGATTGTAGTTTTTGGATTTATTATCTGTTATTAATCATAAACATGGAAGTTTTATTTGTATTACTTACTTATTCCATGCCTGCTATAGTTATCTGTGCTCACCAGAGATCTAAATCGATGCTCATAACAGTTTGACGGAAGTGATGGTGGCAGAATGCCGTTGCGAATCACGAATGCTATCATCAAATCCTCAAATCTCGATATTAAAAAAAATGAAAATCCATTTACATAAAATAAGAAAGATAAAGAAAATTATATTTATTTGTACTTTTATGATATTTATAGTCGTTTGGTACTCATCACGGTTTGAGACCAATTGTATAGAACTCCAGGAGAAAACGATACAAATAGAAACAACAATACGAATGGAGCAGGCGAGGACGAATTCGCAAACCAAAATGAAATATATTTTACAATGGACGAAGTCACACATAGAACCATTCATATTCATGGAATCAGGTCAAAAGGCATTTATCAGAAGAAGTTGTGTTGTCGATAATTGCTTCGTAACATCAAACAGGAGTTTTTTAAATAATTTGAAACTATTTGATGCTGTGTTATTCCATGGGCCAGACCTGAGTTATACCATCATGCGTTTGCCGAGAAAAAAATCTCCAAGGCAAAAATATGTGTTTGTTAGCATGGAATCCTCTACCAATTATCCCGTGTGTAATAGTGTATTCGATGGATACTTCAATTGGACTTGGACATATAAATTAAACTCTGACATATATTACGGATATTTAATTATAAAAAATAAGAAAGGTGATATTATCGGTCCAAAAAAAGTAATGCATTGGCTCAAGGTAGAAGAGATGAAATCTATAGATGCTAAACTCAAAAAGAAATTAAAAAGTAAAAAAAATGCCGCAGCATGGTTTGTATCACATTGTAACACGATCAATAAAAGAGAAGAAATAGCAAAAGTATTACAGCAAGAGTTAGCCAAATACAACATGACAGTAGACATTTATGGTGTTTGTGGAGATAAATACTGCCCGCGGAGTCAAATGAAGAAGTGTTTACGAATATTGGAGACTGATTACTACTTCTATTTTTCTTTTGAGAATACGCTCACTGATGACTACGTGACGGAGAAGTTATTGCATGCACTGCAACACTACACTGTACCAATAGTGTACGGCGGTGCTAATTATACCAGGTGATATAACCTATACATTATATTGGATATGACTTAAAAGCTCTGTGGAAATCGGTTGACATGGCATAGGCATGTGATATGGAGGAATGACGAAAATGTCGATGGCCCTAAGAGTAGGGAAGACCATAGAAACGATGGATGGACTGTAGTGAATGATGATATTTAGAAAGGGGGTGACTACCGAGATAACGACTGAAAGAGAATATTATGAAGGAAAAAGACATGTTGAGGCGACTCCAAATTAATTAAGATAAGTCCAGGAGAATGATGATATGTATTGTGGATATAACGGACAGTAAAATTAATGTTGCGAATGAAACTTTTAATAAATGAAGTTTTCATTTTCAGGTTCATGCCAGAAGGAACATATTTAAACGTTCGAAATCAAAGCATAAAAGCGTTAGTCAAACAAATGGTTGACATAATAAACGATAAGCAGAAGTTCTATGATTACTTTAGATGGACGAATCATTATTCGTATCACCTTGCAGAGGACTTTCCTGAATCAGACTACTATTGCGACTTTTGTAAGAAGGTCAATGATTTCGAATTAGTAAGCCAAACTAGCTATATTAAAAACTTCAAAGATTGGTGGAACCCTCGGGGTAAATGCGTAACACTCTTTAAATGACAATGTCTGTCATTTTATCAAATCAACAACATTTATTGCGTGATTTACGTATGCAGATGAATTTTCCAAACATATTAAACAATGGATTAGCATTAAAAATCCGTCGGATTGTGATTTAAAATCTGTTACGCAATTGAGGTGCTGCTCTTTACTACTATTGTAAATCAAACCGGTAAAGAGAATCCTGACTGCACTAGAATAACGCTGCTGACGCAAAAACACTTTTTTGTCTTTTTTTTTTTGTTGTGTATTTTTTTCTTGTATGTGTGTGTTTTTGTTTATGTTTTTTTTCTATATAGGTATTTTTTTTTTAAATAATATAGAAATATCGGGAATAAGTATATTTTTGTCTTTTAATTATAATAATTATATAAGTGGTGGTTTTTCAATGCAGCTATCAAATTTCTAAGTTCCCTATAGTCTCCTCGAGTTGGCGATCAAAATTATGGCACCCTTTCCAATCGGTCCTTGACACATTTCGAGACCTTTTGGGACTGCCTTGTCGCTAAAGATACGACACAAGAAACCTGATCATGTACTCACACGACAGTCGCTTTCGTTAAGGACTGAAAATAAAGCATGACAGTAACCGACCACAACAAGTGGCTAAGCATTGCCATGTAACGTGGCAATGCCGCATTTACCGGTCTTGGGCACACGAACATTACCAATCAATAGCTATACGGACGAGTTTTTCTACGCCATAATTTAGTTTGTTAATAGTCTAAGTTAGGTTAGCATACTATATTTTAATTTTATTTATTTATTTTACCATTTATGTACACATATATAAACAGACAACGAAAAACAGAACAGAAAAAATAGGTACAGAGGTGATGCTTATTTCATAAGAAATCTCTTCCAGCATACCTGAGATAGGACACTATATACAGAGATGTAGACAGCATGTGATAGAGCAAAGGAGACAAAAAATAATAATACATAGAATCAAAAAACAATTCACTTAAAAACTAAATTTCATGGAATAAAATTGACGTTTGACAGTTTTTGTATGGAAGAACTGTTGAAAATTCAAAATTATTCCTCCGATAAAATTATCTAGCGTTGGAAAAATCACAGCCCAAGAAGTTTATCCAGTGTATTTATTTTTATCCTCTTTAATAAATAACCACAGATAATAAAACTCTCAAATGTATAATTAAATGTGTCCTAGGACAACTGAATAAAAAGTAAAGTAAGAAATAATAATTACAAGTACAAAAGATTATAGAAAATTAAAAAACATATGAACTACAAACGCGACGCTTATTCAACTTTTTGATCACCACCAACGTTCCAACCATTCCACCACCTTGCTAAGTCGTGTTTGAGAGTCGCTTGCTTCATAAAATGAGGATCATTTATCTTTTTACAGAAATTGCAATAGTAATCAGTTTCAGGCTCTTCATCTGCATTGTGATAAGTATAATGATTGTGCCATCTGAAGAAATCGTAGTACTTCTCTTTGTTTTTAATAATATCAACCATTTGCTTCACTAGCTCTTCTGCAGTAAGAGTTCTTGCATTCATATATGTTCCATCGGGCATGAACCTGAAAATGAATACAAGGGATTGAATGTTGTAGTGACGAATGAATGTTATACGATAAGAAAAGCATTTTTTTCTATCATTATATTGATGGTCATCATCTGACTGCCTTTTTTCCCAACTTTTTGAGTCAGTCTAACCGGATGCAATATTTTAGATGGAGCATTTCAAATGGAGCGACTGCCTGTCCGACCTCCATAACCCAGTTACTGGGTACTACGATACCTCTTACCAATGGGTCTTCGGTAAGACCGGTAATCAGACTTTCAAGGCTTCTGACAACCCGTAACGACTATCACAGTTCTACAAATGACAAATAAGGGAGAGGAGGACCACGGGCCTTAACGTGCTTTGCGAGGCACGGAGGCATTTTGGTATATAATGGACGGTCATCCATCCACGGACCACTTCGGCAACCGTTGCTTAACCTTGAAGATCAACCCGTGCGACTGTTCTTATTTATTGCATTTGTGATGAAATAATACGAGAAGACTACTGTTGGAAGATATCTATTATGTTCCAACAGTAGTTTTTTATACTTTATAACTAAGGGATATCTTCAAACTAGGAGCTATAATTTTCGAATCGATGGTTAACCCTTTTCTAAAGTAGACCATGTTAATCGCGGCCGTTTTAATTTGCAGGTTTAGGGACATTTCGGGCATGTGAAAAAGTGGGCGATCGTCTGCTCAGCGCACCACACTCACACAAGCTGTCGGAGGGATAATCTATATAATCTCCCATTTTGCTAAATTGCCTATGGCTTATTTGGGTGCCTAGTGTAATGAGCGATTTCCATGTAGGCCACTACAGATCACGTCTGAGTGCAGGGCTTCCTGGGGTGGGTGGTGGTAAATAGGAAGATGTTATTCTACCTGGTATAGTTAGCTCCTCCATAAACTATTGGCACGGTGTAGTGCTGCAACGGGTTCAATAACTTCTCCGTCACATAGTCTTCGTTGATCGAGTTCTCAAACGACAAGTAGAAGTAGTAATTGTTTTCCAACATTTCCCAGCACGATTCATTACGTGGACATTTATTTTTTGTACAAGCTCCGTATATATCCAGTGTCATATTGTATTTAGATAGTTCCTCTTTTATTTTTATTGCAACTTTTTTTCTTCCACTTCGCGCACAGCAGTGTGATACGAACCAGGCAGCGGCTTTTTTCTTACTGTTTAGCTTCTCTTTGAGCTTATGATTGATAGGCTTCATTTCTTTTATCTTTGGCCAGTGCATCACATCTTTGGGACCAATTTTTTCACCATCTTCATCTTTAATTATCATGTATCCGTAAAATACGTCAGAATCCAATTTATAAGTCCATGTCATGTTGAAGAAACTGTTGTATCTTTCGTGATATATCGGATAATTTGCTGCAGCTTCTGAACAGACAAACACATACTTTTGGTGCTCAGATCTTCTTTTTTTTGATAATCGTAAGACATGACTTGTCACGTCGTGACAATAGAATAAGATGGCATCGTAATCTGTAACATTGCTAAGATATGTTCTATTCCATGTAACATAGCAATTGTTAACAGGGCAGTTTCTTTCAAAGAATACATCTTGACCTATCTTCATAAACGTAAATGGTTCTTTCTCTGGCTTTCTCCATTGCAGAATATATTTTATACGTGGTTTATTGTGGTGAATTGTCTGTGCAGAGGTTACATAAGAATTGTTGGTTCCACGTTTTTTGAACAAACGTGTCCAATTAAACCCACTCAAATAACACAATATAAAAATTGCAACACCGTAAATAAATGCTACTCTCTGAGATTTCATCGTTATTTTCATGTTTTGGCATGAACAGGAAACTAAATGATACCTTTGCTAATCTAAATTCGTCTAATTTGTTTAAATATTCTTGAAAAAATCTTTAATGTTTGCGACGCATTTTCAAAATTTTCCTGTCAATGACACAATTTTTTTTGACATTAACTCGGAAAGTTGTTTTTTGTTAAAATTTTGTTAACTTCTATAATAAAAAGCAAAGACATTAAATTATTTACTTGACAAAAAAAGTATCGCTATTTTTTGTATTTGTTTAATCTGTAAAGCTGTGGTTTCTGATAGCGGTTTCGTCATAATAAAACGGCCGTCATGAAAATCTGACATGTTCACACTGACCTATTGCTATACAGCTATAATTTTTAACCGACAGGTCTTGCATGAATTCACGTTATTACTTTAATCATTAGTATTATGCTTTTAATAGGATTTGGATGAAATTTGGCAAACATATAGTTTATTATAATATACCTGGATTAACACATATGCTACTTTTTATCCCGGTAATAAGTTTTCGTGGGATAAATTCGGACCTTCACGCGGGTGAAGCCGCAGGCAAAAGCCCAACTCAATAACTCAATACCTCCTACAGCTGGTACGAATTCCGGCTGAGTATCGTCAAGTATTTTCTTTATTTTAATTTGTTACAAACAGGGTGGAAATCCGTAAAATGACGGCAACGTTTTACATGGCAGTCCATGATTTGTGGTCCAGCTCTAAGGTAGGACATTCACGATTGACGTAAAACCATTACTAAGTCATTGGAATGTAACTCTTATGTATAGGTAAGGTAAGGTAAGGTATAAATTAGAATGATTGCCGAGAGTTTTTATCAAATTCATGGCAATTATTCTTTACATAAGATTATACTCGTAGTTACATTGCAATGACTTACGATTGGTTTTAAGTCATACCTTCTTTGTTGAAAAACTTAGTAATAAGTATTTTCCGGTAATCAATGACCAAGTAATATCCATGTTGAAATCAAACCTTAAAGGATAAATGAATCAAACCATTTTATCGAAGTAGCATTATTTTAATATATGTTTTTAAATCTATTCCTTAATTACGATAACAATTCTACACATTTTCGAAGTATACTGCCACTGATGTTATACACAAAAAAAAACATACAAAAATCATTTATCACGGTTTTTTCTTCTTAGCTTAATTCTAGAAAATAATTATAGTAATACAATACTCCTAATTAGCTTTGCTATCTACACAAAACGAATAAATGCTAATTTCTACTGAATTGCGATTAGCCTCGCGGCCATTTCACGGTTAATTAACTTACCTACAAGAAACCGGCAAGTGCAAGTCGTACTCGCCCACAATAATTTTCCCTGACTTAAAGAAGAAAAGTAATGTTGTGCAATTTTTATATTCGACCGACATGCGTTCTTTCGAAAATTTTGAGATAAAAACACAAAGTAAAGTGACGATACGATGATCTTGGTTTTTTCTCCTTTCAGTGTTGCTCCATAATATCCCTTTTAAAAGTAGTCAGACTAGATCTTTGACTGAGGTTCAGAAGTCCAAACTAAGGGTTTTGCCAAAGAACGATGAAGCGTAGCATCTTAAAAATCAAACTGACCGACCAAATTGGCAACACCTTAATACGCTCCAAGACAAGTATCGCTGATGTTGGCGAAAAGTCTGCGAGGCTGAAGTGAGACTGTGCGGGTCGCACCTATAAAAGAATCAAAATGGTCCCAACCCTGAAGACGGGCATCGTCACCAAGGCAGACTCGTTCCTAACCGATAGGCCAGAGAAGGCATAGCATAAAGAACATTAGATAAACGTGAGGGATACCTTTTGCCAGCAGTGGGACAACATAGGGTAACTACAAAATCAATAATTGGGAAACCACATCTTTTAAAGTTTCTGACAAAATTGCGTGTGACAGACGTACAGAAAGGCACCGATGTCTTTTCTTAGTGTTTCGTTTCTCCAAAGGCGGCGCGGAACACTAAAATTGATTTATGTATGAGACTTTTAGTCAGTATTTTAAACAGCCTCGGTAAAAGCGACTTGTAGTGTGATGTCTATAACCTTTCCAATACGGATACTTTCGCTGCGCTTCTCTGCGCTGCTTTCAAGGCAGGTGCGGTTGGTGGATTGCCTTGCCAGTCATTGACTGTGGCAGGATATTTAAATATGTGAGATGTGCGCGAACTTCCGATGGTCTCGTCTACGATCATAGTTTTTCTTATTCTAAAACTAAAACTTTTACCTATAAAGTGAATTTAATATCTTTAGTATGTACATACATAAGTAGCATTTTTTTTGTGAATATTTAGTGATTGAAGAACCATGAACTTGCAAAATGATAACATGTGAATACCTAATATTATGTACCTATGTTTAACTGCGGCAGTTTTAATTGTTAAGTGACGTACCATAATATCGATGATATGCGTGAGTGAACTAACTGTTACTACAGCTGTGAAGATGCTAATAAGTAATAAATTTACGAAATATTTCATATTTTGCGTGATTCTCAGCGTCACTCTGCTTTCGCTTTTCTATCATTTGAATAACATGTGTTCAGAAAGTAGCTTTAAGATTTTGATACAAAGTAAATCGATAGACTTGAAATACTTATTAGTATGGACGTCAATTTATATAGATCCGATCAAGGATTTGGGGGAAGGCACGAATACGTTTATAAACAGAAGATGTTCCTTCACTAACTGTTACGTGTCGACAGATAGACAGTTGTTCAAAGATGTAGCGGATTACGATGTGATCTTGTTCCATGGACCAGAACTAAACAACGAAGCTTCATCTTTGCCTCAGTCTCGATCACCTCATCAAAAGTATGTTTTCGCTAGCATGGAGTCATCATCAACCTATCCGATCTGTAATCAAATGTATAATAATTATTTCAATTGGACTTGGACTTACAAATTGAATTCTGACGAATATTATGGATATATGAGTATAAAAGATAAAGAAGGGACAGTAATTGGTCCTAAAGAAGTGATGCATTGGAAGAAAGTTGAAGAAATGATGCCTATAAATGACACTCTGAAAGCAAAATTAAGCACAAAGAAAATTGCCGCGGCTTGGTTCGTATCTCATTGCAATGCACGCAGTGGAAGAGACTCATTTGGCAAACGGCTCCAAACTGAATTAGCAATGTATGACATGCAGGTTGACATATATGGTAGTTGTGGGAAGAAGAAGTGTCCTAGAGACAATATGATGGACTGTTTGCGGAAATTGGAGACTGATTACTACTTCTACTTGGCGTTTGAGAACGCACTCTCTGACGATTATGTGACGGAGAAGCTATTGCATGCTCTCAATCATTATTCTGTGCCAGTGGTGTATGGTACCGCTAACTATACAAGGTTCCTTAGTTTTATAATATTGAAACTGCTAAAAAAGAAAACAGTTATTACATAATATTATTCATTATCATATTGTAGTTGGAATCCCGGTGAAATATGATTATATAAATGATTTTGTATCGATGTTATATATTTGCCAAAGGAATAGGTACTTATAGGAAATTATTATGTTTATGCCTCATTTACCTATTATTGGGCATATTGCCATTGACCTGGCACAAATCTGACTCGGAGCCTGACGCTGTTGCTGAGAAATTCCTAGTGGTAAAATCCAACAACAAAACAAAACAACAAAAATTCATTACAGAGATACCTACAACTTACATGAAATCATAACTTTATCGCCATTAATTTTCTATGTCATTAATTTACTTTACAGTGTAAATTATTACATCACCACTTTTCTCAAAACGGTGAAGGAAAACATCGTTAGGAAACCGGCATGTACTAGAACCAAAAATTCAAAAAAACATGTGGCATCTACCAACCCGCTTTGGGCTCGCATGGTGGTTTATGGCCCACTCCCTCTGTGTCCCAGCAATGGGAACATTATATTGATTACACATTAATTTTCAGGTTCATGCCGGATGGAATGTACCTGTCTGCGCGACGGCCATTGGTGCACGTCAGGCAGCTAGCGAAAAAAATGGCTGATATTATAAATGACAAACAAAAGTATTACGAGTTCTTCAAGTGGCGCAACCACTATTCTTACCACGACCTAAGAGAGTCCCGCAACACAGACCCCTATTGTAAATTGTGTGCGTTAATTAATAATAAAGAAAAAATTTTAAGAACTAGTGTTTATGAAGATTTTGTACATTGGTGGAATACACATCATATGTCATGTACGCAGCCTAATTCTAACTAATATTATAAATGCGAATGCGGAAGTTTTTGTTTGTTTGTTACCTTTTCACGCCTAATCTATGAATAAAAATTATTCTTATGAATAAGAATTTTGATAATCATTTGCTTAGCAATTGATTAAAGTTTTATGAATGAGACTGTTTGTTTTTACTTTATTAAATATTTGACATTCAAATTGGATTTAGCGTTTTTATTTCACTACCGCTCTATGTACAGACGCCAGCAGGTCAAGCTACCCGAAACTGTCAAATATTCCCAATCAACCTTGAACCTAATGCTTTAGCGATAAAGTTGAAAGTCTATACTTTCTTAACATGATTCCTAGTTTATTGCTCATAAACTATACCTACTCGTACTTCTCTATCACAGTGTATGGAGACGCCTCTATGGGCGTTGCTTTGTGCCCTCTACTATACTGTAATTAGGCAATGAACTGAAGGTAAGTTTGCCATCGCATCCCTCGCACGACCAAACAATGATCGCACCGCATTGTTCGTACAAAGTTTCCCAAGTTTCACTTTCCTCCAAATTAGTTTAAAAGGAATCACGTTGATTATAATAAACCTACGTCTCAATAATGCACATGTGCTTATATTTTAGTTGGCTTACTGAGATCGCTATCGGACGCCATTGCCGTCTCCACACTAGTGTTGTCCATCCATCATCCACTATCCACTAGTGTTGTATACTTACTAAACATACATACTACATCTTTCCATTATAATTATAATTAATTTAATCTGTTAAATATTTTGGAGGAACATTGGTTCTTTTGATTTTTTCGCACAATATGTTTTACATATTTTGTTACATAGTTTTATATATTAATAAAATCAGTCTCAAGATTTTCAATTGTCTTATTTATTCCAAAATGACTTGAATGAACTTTTTTAATGACTCTTTCTCTTAATACCGATGGTAATATAATGTTATAATATAAATAAACAGTTCCATTTTCATATGAAATGTACGTGTGTGTATAGACGACATGGTTACCGCAGTGGTTAAGCGATTGACTGCTGCGCTGCGTGTCGTGGGTTCGATTCCCGCACGGAACAAATAATTATTTGTATGACCTACAAGTAGTTGTTCCGGCCGTTTGTGTATGTGAGTTTAAATGTTTGTAAACGCACAAGCGATACAGAAGTAATTCCGAGTGAGGGACAACGTTTTATAAAAAAAAAAAATGTTATTGTTACATTTATGATAAACATAGTATCAGCTACTTTATTTTTGCAAAATATTTAACTACATCAGGTAAGTAGGTATTTAATTTTCTTTGGGATAAACTTAATATTCTACTCACGTGATCTGCTGAGGACTTTTTCGAGTATCTCATCATGCTTTTATCTGGATTCCACATGAATTAAGAAATCATCGATATGTAAACAAACCTTCAACGTCACTAAAGCAATTTCTACAGTTTTCTTGAAAAACTTCAGCTGAGATTTCAAGCCCAAATGATAAGACATTAAAAACAATATGATCCAAAGATTGTAGAGCATGTTCGGTACTTTTTACTGTCATCAGTCAACCGATTTTGCTAGTATGTTTCTTTCAGATCTAAAACAGAGAAGAATTTTGAATGACCTATTTGTGACTTTAAATCATTGATAGCTGATATTTCCTAATACTTTT
Source organism: Apamea anceps (assembly GCA_951799955.1). Classification (NCBI taxonomy): domain Eukaryota; kingdom Metazoa; phylum Arthropoda; class Insecta; order Lepidoptera; family Noctuidae; genus Apamea; species Apamea anceps. The sequence continues at coordinate 15,649,345 of OX637507.1, read as the reverse complement.
CAAGAATGCACTCATGCACTCACACATAAACAGATAGAACCATCATTTTTTCCACAATAACAATCCTATTCACCCATTTCTGTTGCCTTCTCAATTTTGGATTTTACACTTAGTTTACAAAAAAAAAAAGATTAAAAGAAAACTATTTCAATGTCCAAAGCTCCACATAGGGTCCCTTAAAAATCTAAAGATAAATAATTACCCCTTACATATTATATCTTTTAAAATTAAAGCAACCTTATATGGAGATTTGTATAATGGAATAGTTTTCTTTTAATAAAATTCATTTTTTTTAGGAAATTGACCTGTACCTAAGAAAACTCCGTTATGTATCCATCAGTATCTGTTTATTTGATTGATTATATTTTTGATACTGTTTATAAACTTTCTTTCAACAATGACTTATACCAAACATGAATCTTTTCCTAATGTTGGCTGATATCCAGAATTAGTAACAATAAATCCAGTAAATAAACTTTTGACTTTAATTTTAGTTTCCAATAAAACAGTGCCATAGGTTTTAATTTTTGAACTGAAGGCTAATTCTCGTAATTTAAAACGTTCAAAATCTAGTTGCAGTCTCATCTCGGCGACAAACACTTGTCAAAATGTAGGGAAATTAGAGGTATTTTTTGACAGATTGAGACTGAGATCATACTGTGAACGTTCTTAAAATTACGAGAATTGCCCCTCTGATGTATACCTTTAATGTGATTTTTGATTTATTAAGGGCTGATTTTTCAACTGACTAAAAATTTTTATTCGTGGAATAATATTGACGTCTGTCAGATTTTATATGGACGAACTGTCAAAAATTCAAAACTATTCCTCGGATAAAATTATCTGGCGTTGGAAAAATCAGCCCTTAGTTTAATATTTTTAAGTGATTTCCGTGAAATTTTAATTTGAATATCCTCTAGTAACGGGGTAGGTATTATTAGGTGAACACAGTATCCAGTTTTAAGTTACAATTGACATTTTCAAATATTAAGTTCTGCTCCCAACAGTTAGCATTATTTACTTGACCTACCTACCGATTCACAAAAAAGTTCCTCTTTGTCGTTTTGCTCCTCAGATACGACTTATAATTGGTTTGGCACACTTTTACAAAGTGGCAATATTTTCCACATTTTGTTCCCTTTGGAGGGCATTTGTTGATGTCCCGTTCATGTTGCCCACCACACTATTTGCAATGTATAGTGAGATTTTTCATCTGCACCTTGTGAACGTCCCCAAACGTCCATCGTCCCCGTCCGTCGTTCGGCTGAGTCACATTGCACTTTTTTAATTTGTGATTTTGTCAACGCTTTTTTACAGTTTTATCTAAATCCACGTCTCCCATGCTCAAGAACTTCTGTTCGGTTGTATTGATGGTGCCAAAAATAATTGTATCACGGATGGCTTCATCTTTATTTGTGAACTCACAGATTCTAGCTAGAATTTTCAATTACGTGAAATATACATCGAATGCCTCCCCTGGTCGCTGAGAGCGCTTATAGAACTTATTCATATTATTTCAATACATCATCGAATTAACCTTTTTTTTTCGTCAGCATAAATAAACTTGTCGAAACTAAAATTATTGTAGATCTGTACTCCTTCCTCGCCATTTAGGAAAATCCCATTTTTTCTTTTATCATTTTCGTCATCAAGTCCAGAGGCAATAAAAATATACTTAACTGTTGTTATAAACCTTTTCCAATTACTTGGCAAACCCTCACTAAGAAACAGTCACGCAGCCATGTTTGCACACAGTTACAAACTGTACAGCGATTATCGCAAAAGATAGTGCGTTGTAAATTACGATGGTACGTCGTAATGGTTTATAAAAACCATTAAGACTGCGTCACGTATCATATTGATAATAATAAAATATACATACATACATATTATTATATTTGAGTTGCTTTACAGACGTCGCTCGACGCTATTGCCGTCTCCATACTAGTGTTGTCTATCCATTATCCACTAGTGACGTTCCTACTTACTAAATATTGTTATACAGATTTTATTTTATATATAGGATCATAATAATAATATTACTTACTAGTTGTTGACCGCGACTTCCAGGCCAGCTCTAATTCTATTCTATGGCAATGGTATAGCTATCGAAATCATAGGTTCCCTACACGGTTTGTTTGCTTTTCCTGACAAAATTTACGTCTTCTCTCATAATCCACAATATCTCTTGTTATACCAGGCCAAAATATTAAGTACTTCACGAGCACGTTTCTTACAATAATCAATCCGTAAATGCTTTTCATCAATAAGCTTTAACGTCTTTACATAACGTGTGGTAAAACTTTCTTGTCTGTAAATATTACACCATCTCCAGAGTACAAGCTCATCTCTTAAATACCAATAGTATCTTAAATCATTGTGTATGTATAAACTTATAAAAATCCGGAAGAGGTGCCCGCGATAATGTATCAGGTATGCCACATCATCGTGGTCGTCGTGGTATGGTATGGTCACTTATAAGCTTGAACCTTTAAAAAGCATTCGCTGCAAGCGAGCTGGTACCGAGTTTAAAGTTTGTTAAAAAGTTTTTGATGAAATCACCCATGGAGTTGGATGACGCGACGATGACGTACGATACGCACCTGTAACTCAATCATTCTATTTAACTCATCTTGTAACGACAATGACATACAAATATCAAATTCATAAACTGACAAATATGTTGAATATTTGTCAGTTTCTGAATTTTTACATTTATAATATTACTAGAGGCTCGCCCCAGCTTTAAATGGGTGGAATTGTTTTGCACGAGTGCAATTGCAACATGTCCAAACAGCAAGATTTCTGCGCTATATCTAAGTGTTGTTACTATGTATAGATTATCAGCAGTGCGATTCTGTAACCATCTCACCGTGAAAACTTAGGTGAAGTGAGCTTGGAGTGAGCTGTCAGTCCAAATAATGCTAGGAATTGACACTACTGACAACTCACATCAAGCTCACTTCACTTGAGTTTTCACGGTGAGATTTTTACAGAATCGACCGGCATGTATCCCTACTTGATAATATATATGTACTTACCCGATAATCTAGGTAGAATTATATGTTCTGATTTTGTTTATGACATGATTAAGTATCTAATTGAAATATCGTGTAAGTGTAAATAATACACGATATTTAATTACTTAATCGTAAAACATATCAATGTGGGTACCTATTCAAACGTCCGTATTAGTGCTGCACCAAATAATAATAAGTAAATGTTATAAGTCGGGATGATAAACGCAAAATTGGTTTATTTCACTTCTAGACGCACTTAGCAAGCTGACTTAGAAATGGGCCAGCAACCAAACAAGCCGTAGAACCAATAACCGTTGGGGTAGATGTTGTGAGGGAAGATCGCGAGTCTGCGGAATGCCCTCGGCTCGGGCTAGATGGGCCGACAATCTTCACAGGGTGACCCCTGTGAAGATCGTCGGTATTGATTGGAGTAATTGGAGATCAAGGTGAATTGCGTGCGATTGGAGAAGCCTGTGTGCAGCAGTGGAGTGTTATGAGCTGATGAAGAGGTGCCCTTCTTTACCAACGACAGACAAAGTCAACAATTACACGGAAGACAGACGAAGAAATTGTGGGCTTTCCCTAAATCTGATGACTGAAAACTCAGATTTGGACAATTTTTAAAAGGATATTCAGGGCGAATGAATATAATTCTGAGTCAATTGTGTTATATGTCGTGATAGTGAATATATAAATATCTGACAGATTGATGGAGCCCTTTGGCAAGACGAAATTTCATTTATTCAGAAAAGTATCCACGAGCGGTATCATTTTGTATTTATCTCTAAATCAACGAATCAAATAGCTTTGATTGGTATCTGAATGTGAAGCTGACCCTTTTGTGATGATATTACAGTATTCAGAAATTTTAAAATATCAGACAATTGACCATAATGACCAAAAGTTAATTAGCAAAATTAGAACATCTTCAGAGTACACCATAAACAATGCTGATTATTTCAAAATGTTATAACGTCACTATGCAAATAAATTTGAAAAATATCTTCATCGCATGGGCTATCCAACAAGCTATCAACATTTAAAAAAATATTCAGTGATGCCCGTCAATTGTTTGATAAAGCTGGCAAAGATGAAAAACCACAATTACTAAAATTAACGAAAATTCAACTAACGCCTTCTTTACGTCATAACACTTTTATATTCAAAGTTTTATTGTAACTACGAACCTCCGCACTTGATATTGCTACTGAGGTCGACCTTAATTCTTAGTGATACTCGTAGATCGTTTTTGTAACTTTTGTCGCCAGCTGCGAGATAACTAGTTTAAATGAAAGATCATGATATACAATTTATTTTTAATTGACACCTAAAAGAAGGAGGTTATCAATTCGTCTGTAGATACAGGGTAAATGTTTCTAATCAGCATGGGTGGCCAAATTCAAAACTATAGGCAATAGCGAAAAATACTTAAATTAGTGTCAGGGCCGATTTTGATGAAAACTATAACTGCATCATTAGATTTTTAGTACAGCAATTTGTAGTAATTTGTAAAAGACATGTTGCGCCGACCCCAAATAAATTGGGATAAGGGCAGGAGAATGATGAATTTGTAGTAATTTGTGCAGATTTGTAGAACTTTATCCCTACTGAGATGTTTTTGGCTATTGTTGCCTTTAAGACAGTTTATCCATTGTTTACCTTTTTTAGTGATTTGTTTAGCTATTTTTAATGAACTATTAGTTTCTAAAGCAATTTGGATTAGTTGGTGTTAAAAGATCTAATAATATCTTTTCTAATGTTGCGTTTGACTTCTCTGTTTTTGTTTTTATACTGGAGGCATGTCTTATCTGCACTTAGACTTACTCTTTCATCTATCAGGAGTATGGTATTTGATGTTAATTTTTTAATTTTGTTTGGTAGTGGTTTGATTTTTCTACTAGCTGTTTTAATACTATTGACAATATTATTAAATTGTTCCTGTACGTCATTGGTTTTTAAGTCTAGTGTAATAAAACTGCTTTTTAATTCTAAATTAAATTGTTGTTTATTGACTATGAGTGACTCTATGTTTAATCTTTTTATTTTATCCGTAAATATTCGTTTTCTGTACAATTTTAAATCGAAAAACAGTGTCGCACGTACGGGCCTATGGTCAGAGTTATAGGTACTTGAATTGGTTGAGAACTTGAATGTTTTTTACAATTTGACGATGTGACGTTAGTATGAAATCAATTTCATTCCCAGTATTTCCGTTTGGCGAGAGCCACGTCCATCGCCGTTGTGGTTTTTTGAGGTTGAAAGAGTTACTTATATAGAGGTTTTAGTCAAAGGAGAATTGTATTAGTCGTGTGCCACGCTCGTTTCGGTTACCGATGCCATATGAGGCCCTAAGTTGCTGAAATTATCAAGGGGTTGCTTTTCACCTACTTTTGCATTAAAATCCCCCATAATAATATTCCACGAGCCGCGATGATCGTCACAAGCTTTGTTCAAGAGATCGCAAAAGTCTTCTACTTCTTCGTCTTGATGTGCTGATGTTGCTGCATAAACTTGGATGACTATTAAGGTTTTAGTATCAGATACTCTAAATTTTAGCAGGGCTATTCTGTCAGAGAATGTTATGAATTCTATAATATTGTCTTTCCACCTTTTGTGACTATGAAGCCGACACCGTATAAGCCTGCAGTGTGTCCGAAGTGGTAAAAGATATTGTTTTCGCGTTCAATAGTATCTTCAGCGTCTCTACGCACTTCTGCTAAGCCAATTATGTCCAATTGGATGTTATTAATGGCGTTTTCAAATTCTGTTAGGTGTTCTTCTGTCCTTAAAGTGCATCTGTTATAGGTCATAATGCTCAAATACTTAGTTATCTTTGTCCTGTTTCTTAGCCTTGGTCGTTTGATGGTATATCGATCCCATCCGGGGATTCTTAGCACCCCTTGCTCCGTGTCATGCCTGGCTACCGTCGTCGTCAGGAGTACCACTGGAGCTACCGGGCACTTGGGGCCAGTTTTTACTTGTATTTGTCATGAGGAGGAAAACAGACAGTAAATCCACCACGCTTGTCTTATGCGAGTTGGTGGGTGCACAGTAAGCCTTCTAGCTCAGTCTTCAGTTGCCACCGTTGACGATTGCTGATGCAATCGTTCTTCCGCCGCCAACCAAATCGATAACCTGCACTGTTATCGGTTTTTCTGCTATCTGGACCGTTTAGAGCTACTGCTCAGATGCTCTAGATGCAACGCTACATTTTTATGCCATGTCGGGGGCGATTACTACACTAATGAGGATCAAGTTCTGGGAAGTAATAATACACAACAAAGTAAAGGAAACTGTTTATTTTAAAGATTAACTGAAATCAAATCAACAAATTGATCAGTTAAGATTAAAAAATGTGATAAAAATATAATTTATTATATTAAAAACTTAAGTTAACAAGCAAATAAAGAAAAGGTACCGACGATTCGTTTCTGGTTTCGGTATCAGCTAAAAATCGTGTTTCACCGTACTCTATCTCTATTTTATCTCGAACCTGTGTCACTAATTTAAGCACATTTGGGCACTAATTTAGGTTCAGTCTAGTCCTACCCCTACTCATACGTTATTCAGTTTTTTATCCGATTGTTATATATTATAATTATATGGGTCTCTTAGGTGTAACTGACTTTATTTAAGGGTTTGGGAATTTAGTTTAATAATTATGTACATAGTATATATTTACTGATAATTATTATTTTGTGACGGACAACAATCGCGTTGGATTTTGATAAATACGATAATACTTATAAACATATTTTATATTGGTAACAGCGCCTTAGTTAGCTGTTTATTACTAAAGTCTTAAACCTTTCTCATATTATTATGATGGTAAGCGCGAGTGTTAGTGTAGTTTGACTGTTGCTACAGTTATAACGATGGCTATTAGTGAGTGTGACAGATATTTCGTCATTTGCGTGATTCTCAGCGTCACTCGGATTTCAGTCTCCTATAATTTTGATTACTATGATCCAGAACCGCCTTTACCGGTATTAATACCTTCAAATACATCGTCAGATTTGAAATACTTGTTATTATGGACCAATGAAACTGAACCGATTAAATCTAATTTGCGTGAAGGTAATATTGCGTTTAGAAACAGAAAATGTTCTTTCACTAACTGTTACGTGACGTCAAATAGACAGTTGCTCAAAGATGTAGCGGATTTCGATGTTATATTGTTCAATGGACGAGAACTTCCAGACAATCCTTCACTTTTACCACAGTCTCGTTCACCTCATCAAAAGTACGTTTACGCCAATATGGAGTCCTCAGCAAACTTTCCGGTATGTAACCTAATATACAATAACTATTTTAATTGGACTTGGACTTACAAATTGAATTCTGACGAAATTTACGGATATATGAGTATAAGAGATAAAGAAGGGACAGTCATAGGTCCAAAAGAAGAGATGCATTGGGAGAAAGTGGAAGCAATGATGCCTATAAACGACACTCTAAAGGAAAAATTGAGCACGAAGAAAATTGCAGCGGCTTGGTTCGTATCTCACTGTAATGCGCCCAGTGGAAGAGATTTAATTGCCAAACAGCTCCAAAATGAACTGGAAGAGTATGGCATGCAGGTTGACATATTTGGCAAATGTGGGACGAAGGAGTGTCCTAGGGGCAGTATGAAGGAGTGTTTACGGCTGGTGGAGACTGATTACTACTTCTACTTGTCGTTTGAGAACACGTTCGCCGATGACTATGTGACGGAGAAGTTGTTGAATGGTCTCAATCATTATGCTGTACCGGTGGTGTATGGTGGCGCCAACTATACAAGGTTTCTCGATTTTAATTAAAACTTTATTTACTCATTATTCTCTTGCACTTATCCCACATTTTTCTCCTAAAACTTTGTTGACTATCTCATCATAAAATTAGATTATGGTTTCGTGTGTTTCGTTTTGAATTCCGTGTCGTGATCGCCTATAGTGCGGCATCATTTAGCCTGGTAACGGCGGCGCTCTCGATAAAAAAGACAGATCTATCTTAGTGAATTTGTGAGTTAAATATTAAAGCCACCGGGCCAGATAAGCTGGCTGCATTTTACTTGCAGTACGGCCCGACAGAAAACTTAAGACATGTGGTTTTCTATGTCTCAAATAGGCCTGTGGGGTAGTTGCGTTACACACTATCAGTGGCAATGGTTTTAATTTTTACAGTTCAACAGCATTCATTGCGTTATTTACGTTTATTTATTTACTAAAAAATTTCGCACCAAAAGGTACAAAGGCGGACTTAATGCTTAAGGCTTTCTCTACCCGTTAACCAAGGGTGGTGAAGAGATTAGATGGCAGGTGCTTTGGTTGAGCAGATATATTTTTAGAACATATGCAGCAATTGATTGGGTACCAATATCCTTTAAAAATGTTTCAGATTGAAATTGATAGTGTGTTCCGCAATTATGTAGGGTGCTGGATATATATTTATTTCGTATTTACACCGCGAGTCCTGCGTCGCGACTACCACAGGCTCAAAGAATCAATATATCGCCAGGGGCTGCAGTCTCGACATTCATAGCGATCGCTTTACGACCGATTTGGTCGCAAAGTCCCGTCACTCCATTCATGACACCTCTCAATCCGGGACTTTACGACCGAATTCGGTTGTAAAGCGATCGCTATGAATTTCGAGACTGCAGCCCCTGAATTCACCGCTACAGATGCTCACAGTAAACCACCCGAGTAGTAATCATATCCATACTTATACTATCGTAGCTATCATCATCATAATATCTATTTAGCTGTAAGTTATACCTTTTTGCTGATTCTAATTAAAATTATTTCCAGGTTCATGCCGGATGGAATATACCTGACTGCGCAACAGTCACGCATCAGGGAGTTGGCAAAGGAAATGGTGAATATTATAAATGACAAACGAAAGTATTACGAGTTCTTCAAGTGGCACAACCACTATTCTTACCACGACCTGAGAGAGTCCCGCGATACCGATGCCTATTGCAAATTGTGTGCGCTAGTTAATAATAACGAACACTATTTGAGAACTAGTGTTTATGAAGATTTTGGTCAGTGGTGGAATCCACAACATGACTGTCTATAAATTATTTTCATTGACTATTTTATTTCAATCTATTAAAGACTACTCGGAAGATTTTGGCATTTTATTTTACTTCCACTGCTTTCTTATGATTCCTAACAAAGAACCAGTCGTGTGCGAGTCGGACGACGCACAGTGAAGGCTTCCGTATCCGTACTCCCGTAGTCGGGATGAATATTTGCGCATGCACATGCACAATATTGATTTTGATATGGTTAGAAATTATGACAGAAGGTAGTAGTTACCTTCTGGTAGTAGGTACCTTCTGTCGTAAGGCACTATATACTGAAATAACAGCCACAGTTTTGTAAAACTTTCCTGTATACGTTTGTAGTTTTGGTCTATGCAGCCAAAATATGAAGAGAGCCGTACGTGTGAGAAGCAGCTCGTCTTGAGGCCGGCACCTGCATTCTTCAGTAGTAATTTCCCATTGCGCCTGCGCCGCGCAATAAGCGCCTGCGGTCTTCTATATAGTACCTAATGGCAGAACACTGATACATTGAATGCTGCTTTTTTACAGATTATTCATGACGAACAGTTCTTTCAAGTGACGGTGACGGTGTACTTCTGACCTTTGTATGTATCTGAAGGCCAATTCTCGTAATTTAAAACGTTCAAAATCTAGTCGCAGTCTCATCTCGGCGACAAACAAATGTCAAAAACCTGTCAAAATGTAGGGAAATTAGAAGTATTTTTTGACAGATTGGGACTGAGATCAGACTGTGAATGGTCTTAACTCCCCTACATTTCATTTCCCTACATTTTGAACGTTTTAAATTACGAGAATTGCCTCTCTGGCCATTTTATGAAATATAAATCAATATACTTTCAATTTAACTGTCAGAGTCTGTTAGTATCACTTTTTTAATGCGGCTTGAAATGTTAGGAAGATGGCTGAATGACATTCTGCGTATCTGTGGTTAACATTACGACGCAATATACAGTCCGTTCATATTTAGTGTACCTCTGACAGTAGTTACCTTATCACAACGAGAATAAAGGTCACAATGATTTTGATAGACTTGTCAGTGACAGCAACCCAACAGCAACCTTATTAGAATGAGAATAAAGATCCACCACCAGACCAGACCAGACGGGTGTTATGTCTGGCGGGCAACTGCCCAATGATTGATTTTGGGAAGTTTGTATATATGCAAATTGCGCGGTAAACTCTGCTTGCGAGATGCGCAGATTTGCACGACGTCAGTATGACGCGTTGTTCGCAAGTGGCGTTGTAGATACTGCTGTAACTGTGAATGAACTGCATAATGCTTTTTTTTTCGGGTGGGAAATCATCAAATGACCTCTCCCGCTCTGGGCTGAGCGGAAGGCGTGTCAGACTTTTACTGACTAAAACCCACCCGTGTTCCTTCAGTTGCCTGTGTCAGGGGCCACGGTATCTCTTTCAAACAACCCGCGGCCCAGGCAAACTGCCTAAAGCTGAGTCGGTAAAGCAGATTTTATCGTACAATAAGCAGGAAAAATAGCCCTTACGGTGACGAACATATTGCTGTGACTGTACAGTTGGGCAAATAGATTGGTATACAGAACTGTAATTGCCTAACATAATTTCAATCATAATCCGAGAGTTTTGAAGGATATTTCTAATCCATTTTTTCATACTATAGGTTTCATAAATTCAAATTACGAAATTAAAGTTATTTTTCACTTTGTAGTGTCGTTTTTTTTGGAAGTCGGTTGTTTTTTTTTTCAAAAAAGTTTTTAAAGAAATATCTCGCCGGCTGGTCGACACTTCACGTGCCCAGAGGGCTGGCTCGTTCTTTGGCCAAAGAATAGCATTGACATTCACCGTGGCAATACTGCCAGTCTTCTGAGCACGTTTCCGGATGACAGCGGACGAGTACTTCGACGCCTAAATGTTCTTTGTTTTTGTATTTATTTGTATAGTAAGTTAGATAGTCATTTAATTTAGTATCTACATTTGAAATCAGAATCTCAGATACTTAATTATTAAGTATTGGAACAATAAACTCGACTGCACATAAAACAAGGTTCAAATTCCATTGCAACCAAAATTTATTTAGGATATTTTTATAAAAAATAGTCACTCAAAAATCAACTTTAGAAACACAAACACAAAGTATATAGTTGAGTAAGCGGAAATGGACGTAAATTATCTAAGATTAAGAACTGAAGTATAGTGTGTAGTTAATTATGTATAGGACACAGAATAAAAATACTATTATTATTTCGGTTTCAGGAAGTCACAAAGTCATTATTTTCGATACAACTGTATAATTTAAATACCATGTTTCTTGTCATGTTTCATAAAAGTGCTGATTAGTGCATGAACAGGAAAATTATATAAGTAATTATTATTTTAATTAGATATTTTTGTAGCTATAGGGAAACACATCACCAGATAAACATCAACACGAATTTAATAGGTAACTACAATAATTATTTTTTACAATGCTATGTTTCAAATGATAGTTAGGAGTGTGGTGTTGTGTACGTTTAAAGGTTTTGAGGACCCAGCCGGCCTAAGGCTCCTGCAGACTGCAGAATCCTGAATAAGGTGAATTGGACCAACTGCGAATTGGATATTCTTTTGAACATTGGACCATTCGCAAATTGAACCAATCGCCCCTAAAGGATCTTGGTAAGATTTTTATCATCATCAACAAAAACGCACGTGGCTTCACTGATGAAATTAGATCTAAATTATGCCTAATAGTAGGTACCTACTACATTTTAAGTTCTTCTAGCAATATTCACAATACACTTTCAAAAACTGTGTCTATCTTTATCATATCTGTACCAAATGAGAGATAAGGCGCGGCATCACGTGTTTAGGCGTTCAATACAATCACATTATTGCGGACAACATTACTATTTTCTATCAGCGCGTGCAGCATTTATATAAAGTCAACAAAAGAGTTAAGTATGCAGGGTCGTCGGATATATTTGAAGTTTAGTAAGAAACGAGTTGATGTGTTCGGATATATATTTTTTTAATTAATAAAAAACAAACAGTTCATTTATCAAACTAAATTTCATCCGAAAACATCCATCGGTTTCTTACTAAACTTCAACTATATTCGACGAACCTGCATACTTATCTCTTTTGTTGACTTACATCATCATCATCATCAGCCTATTATAGCAGTCCACTGCTGGACATAGGCCCACTTATTTACAGACGCCAGCAGGTCAAGCTACCCGAAACTGTCAAATTTTCTTAAAATTTTGTCAAAAAATGATAAAGTTGAAAATCTATTAAAGAAATTTGACAGATTGTAGTAGCTTGCGTCTGTACACAAGATTATAACTAAAACTTTTTGGTAGTCTTACGATTTTACAGTAATTTACCTATGATAGAGTATCAATCTTTTCTTTTTGAATTCTTGTTGCAGCAAGTGACTACGTCTAACAGTTTAGGCTTTTGTTCCAATGTAACTCGCTGTGAAAGCAGCACAAGGTTAGATAAAAAGGTACGGTAATTGAAATTACTAGTGATATGGAACGGAAATATTAATAGCCCGCAGTTTTATTCGTAACCATGGGGAACTACTTTATGTACCCGGATAAAGTGTCCATTGTATTTAACCAGACAGGGTAAACCTATCCTACCTACCTGTGAGCTAAGTGTCTTCTAAATCAGAACTCGCCAAGTAACAAACATCCAAATATTTCTATTTATTATTTAACTAGCTGTGTCTCGTTAGTAATTCTTTTTTTTTCTAAAATAAGGCTTAGTTAGTTACTCCTTATAACATCAGCTATTTGTCAGTGACAGCCCCGTCAAAAGCGGTCCAGCCGTTTAGGAGTAAAGCCTTAAACAGACAGACATACAAAAATTTTAAAAAATTATTTTTTTATAAGTACCGTACTGTATGTACTTTCTTTATCAAAGGAGACTCATCCCACCATCTCCATCTGGGTGCCGGATTAGTTAGTAAAGAGAGTACAGAAGAAGTGAAAAGAGTACAGAACTGGCCTTTGCCCAGCAGTGGGACATTAACGGCTAAAAATAAATTATAATATATACTTTCGTATGCATTCAGTAAAAAGCTGTTATTTTGACATTACAAACAGATACTTCAATTTTATTTATTTGTATAGAAGAAGATTCAATTAATACAATTAGCTGGCCGCCCTTAATACTATAGAGAAATTTATGACAATGGGCTGGTCTAAAACTCGTAAACGTAAGGCAATTTCCATGCCTTATGGCCTTAAGCAGTTACCCTTGGTGCTGATCGGGATAGTTCTAAATGCTAGCTGGTTTGATTTTGGCATAACTGGCCTATGGAAAGCCATGCTCATAATACCTGACAAAATAATATCGTGAAATAGGTTGATACTGCTACCTACTGCTTTATGCTTAGTCGAAATAAAGTAGAAAAACATAAAAACGTTATAAAAATTTGTTAATAAAATTTGTTAGTATTGTTGGAATTCGATCAAACACATTCATAATGCATTCAGAAAATCACTATAGATTAGACGTGCTGATAAACAGTCTCGATTAGGTGTATGACATACATATGTAGCTCTTCATAGTCAGTCTCTCCTCACACTGGCGACAGACTCACACACTCTTTTTTTTGTAGGTACAACCATCCGCAATAATTAACAATGAGGGCCATGTGTACCAAAAAAACGGTATTTTTTATCATATTAATGATAATGTTGTTATTGTTATATAACGCAACGAGAAGTGATCAAATACTTTCAGACAGTGACAAGGTAATAACTGATCGGACGTTAGTGAAAAGTGAAGTGATTCAAAATGTGACAAAAAACAAAGTGGACTTAAAATATATTTTACAATGGACGTCGCCATCAAATGTTCCTTTCGTGTATATGGGCAAGGGACAGGATGGATTTATTGAACGAAAATGTCCTTACACAAACTGTATAGTGACTGCAAACCGCTCGTACCTCGACGGCGATTATACAAAATTTGACGTCATTGCATTCGCAGGACCAGAAGTGGTAACTTATGGTACTGCACAATTACCTGGTAAGAGATCCCCCCATCAGAAGTATGTTTTCGCAAGCATAGAATCTGGGGACAATTATCCTATCTGCTCTAATAGATTAAATGGATATTTCAACTGGACATGGACTTTTAAATTAGACTCTGAAGTAAGATGGGGTTACTTAACTATTAGAGATAAAAACAATACTATAGTTGGACCAAATAAAGAAATGCATTGGATGAAGTTAAAAGATATGGATCCAGTTAGCGACGATTTAAAAAAACAGCTAAAAACGAAAACTAAAGCTGCGGCGTGGTTCGTGTCTAACTGTTATACCAGAAGCAAACGAGAACAAATTGCTAGAAAATTACAAAAGGAATTAGCAAATTATGGTCTGACCTTAGATATATTCGGTACATGTGGAACCCTAAAATGTTCACGGGATAATGAAGAAGATTGCGATAAATTAGTTAAATGGAATTATTATTTTTATTTATCGTTTGAAAACTCTTTTAGTGAAGACTATGTCACTGAGAAGTTATTGCGAGCGTTGAATAATGACGCTGTGCCCATAGTGTACGGGGGTGCTAATTATTCTAGGTATGTACTAATTGAAAAAAAGAAAAATATTTTATTTGGGATACTCGCAGAAAATAAATCTAACAAAATCAGTTGGGTTGTTGTTGCTTGGGTTCGAAATCAAGCAGGTACTTTCATTATAATCACCATAATTTCAGCCGCAAGACGTCCACTGCTGGACATAGGACATAGCAGGGCCTTAACTTTGTGTTAATTATTTCACTACCACTGTTCTCGAAATGGTGAATGGAAACATTGTGAGGGAACCGACATGTCCTATTTAACACAAAAATTCAAAGACATGTGACATCCGACAACCCGGGCCCGATTCACCACGTGGGTTGGCTCTGTCTGTGGGAGGGAGAGGGCCATAATCCACCGATTACGGCCTACTCCCTCAAAAAAAGACAGTATGCAGTAGGGATATTATAGACTGAATATGTTATGTTTATGCTATGTATTAATGAAGCGAATAATGCTTGATATTATTGTTTAATTAAATACACAAATTATCAGCCAATAACGTTCCCACGCTTGGGATTTACTTAGGCCTTCTCTCCAATCCACTTAATCTACCACGTGGACCCAGTGTGACCCAGTTTTGTTTCTAGTGTCACGTAATAACAGAATAGTTGTAATAAACCAAATTGCAAGTACTTAAAGGGCTCGTCTGGGTTCGAAACCACGCCCTGTGCTTCGTAAGATGAAGCCGTTATCACCATAAGTCAAGTAGAAACTGTAACCAGTTCATTTTAATGATTTGGGTTCATTTACTAATATATTTTTTACAGATTTATGCCAGATGGCATTTACCTGGACGCTGGACTATATAGTAGTAAGGATATAGCAGCAAAAATGTATAATTTGATCAATGATCCAGAACAATATGCAGAGTACTTCAAGTGGAAAAATCATTACTCTTATCATAGACAAAATGAGGATGTTGAAACTGAACCTTATTGTTTATTTTGTGCCACTTTGAACAAAGAAGAAATGGTAAAAACGACCACCATTTATGACGAATTTTACAAGTGGTGGATGTCGCCTCCGGGTCGATGCTGATTTGAATCAAGTCAGGGTTTGTAAACTTATATTTTAGCAAAGATTTTTTTTTTTCAATTGATGTTTGTTTTATACTTTCTATATTAAAAAAAAATTAAGCGTCCTTCGACTTTTGTTACTGACTATACCCACTGCGCCAGTTAACCACTATTCTCTTTCATATTAGACTAGCTCCGCCCTACGGTTTCATCCGCATAAGTTTCGATCCCGGGGAATATCGGAATAAAAAGTATCCTCTATGTTAATCCTGGTTATAAGCCATTTGAGTGCCAAATTTCATCGAAATCCCTGCTGTAGTTTTTGCGTGAAAGAGTAATAATCATCCATCCATCCATACAAACTTTCACGTTTATAATATTTGTAGGATACTAGTGGAACCAGACGATTGATCGACACACAGATAAAATTTGATCAAATAACGCAATGTGAGCCCTTGATAACATCTATCGTGCTTGTAGTTATATTTATCCTATATTTTGTGTATTTTAGATAAAGGCAGAGCTAAAACTACGACCAAGGTAATATCTGAAGTTGGCGGAGAATATTTAGTAGCTACTGGTGCTTGTAGAACGGAGTTACTCTGAAATAATATACGTACCTAAGTACAGTACAGTCCCATAACCAGTGTAAGCTGATCTCTTATTTTATTGCAACTCCGTACTACGGAAGGCTAGCTTTATTTTGCACGATAGCTACGTGCAGTCGACTGTACTGTATTAGGTAGTATACCTACACAGAGAGATAAAAGTGAACAGATCAATCTGATCCGTTCCGTCCGATGATAACGCAAACACATGCACAATATCCAATTAGGTACAAAATACGATCGGACGGTTCCGTTTCAACGATTTGCTTGTAACTAATCCATCATTGTAACCAATCATCATTATTTTGCCCTTATCTCAATCTATTTGGGATCGGTGCAACATGTGTTTTATCTCTATTTGTTGCCATCTTGGTAGTTCCCCCCCCCACCCCCTTTCTAGCCTCATCATCTTTCACACAGTCCATCTATCGTTTCGTTGGTCTTCTCCTACTCTTATAGCCATCCACATCCATTGCTAGCAACTAAATGAATGCCAAAATTACATGCTCTTGGATTTTCTACGCTCGGCTCGGTGTTGAAAGTTGAAAATCCAACAGCCCCCTTTTGCCTTGAGGCCGTGACAGCCCCACTAGGTATGGATTTTGGTTCAGCTCAAACGGATCTGATGGTAGAACTGACCAATGATCATCAGTCTACGAGATAGCCGTCCGAAGTTTTGGTTGAGTAGGTATTGAAGTTTGAATGGGACAATTGAAAATTTATGATGTTGGTTCCATGGAGAAAGTGAAGTGAGTGAGTGAGTGTGTGTGTGTGGAGTGTGTGGTGGAGTTTTCGGCAAACTGAACCACTTTCTCACACTTAATTTTGACTACACCTTTCTGATAAACGCTGTATACTCAAAATTGTAATAGTTTCCAATATAAAAACAGTAGTAACAGGAATGAAGGACGTAATTTAAATCAAGATCAAATGTGAAGACTATGTGGGTAATTTTATTTACTTTATTTATTTTTATTTTTCTCTCTGTTCTGTTAGTTTTCGTCATGGTCTGGCAGTTTGAGTAATTTATGTGACTTACCCAATGTTCTTTCTCTGGTATTGTTCGTCGAATCGTTGAGCTATTAAGTTTTGAGTTGAGCCGCACGATTTCTGACAAATGCGTGCACTGACTGGACAGGTCCTCTCAATCTGTGTGGTTCTTTCCTCAAAATACCATCTCAGACATCGATCTACATGGTCTTCATATTATTATGATCTTACTAAGATTATGTCTGGACTTTAAAGGAGACTTTGACATATGAGTTTCTTTCAGCCTTTCTTCTCAGACTAATCAGATAGGAAACGCCGACCTCATCTAGTTTTTAAAATACGATTGACGTGTAAAAGTGTTAGTACAAACCTACTTACAAAATAATACTATTTATCAAATCTTAATAAGTGATATGCGAAGAGAAAGAGGTTGTGTGACGACCTAGAGGAGTACCGCAAGGGTTGGATCGAGGTGGCTCTAGAAAAAGATGCCTGGAAGGATTTGGGGGAGGCTTTTCGATTTACTCAGCAGAGGGTGTGTAGACTAAGTAAAAAAAAATGTGATGAGCTGGTAAGTACACTCGAGATTAAGTAAAGTGTAACTCTTATGAAAAACTACGTCTTAAATCATTAACCTAGATTTCGAGCACATTACTGATTACAGATCAAGTGGACTTAGATAAAGGCTCTCATTATTTGAGCACTGTTACACAAGCATTAGATGATTAAAATTCTGCCGGACTAACAGAGCAATCTTTAGCTGAAATAAATGATTTATAACAGCACTTCATACTTGTATTTTATGATAAGATAAACAGACGTGTTATATAAATATATTAAACTAGCGGAACCGGCAGACATCGTCCTGCCCGGAAAAGCAGCGCCACCTACCGGGTGCAATTGTGTTTTCAAACCCCATTGAAATATACACACAAAATTTCATCCAAATCGGTCCAGCCGTTTAGGAGGAGTTAGGTGACAAACACACGTACAGAAGAGTTATATATTAAGATATTATGGGTATATTATAGTGGACTAGCCAATTGCACCTATTAAGAATTTCCTAATAGTAAAATAGAATAATACTGCCCGACCCAGGGAACCCAGGACCTGCCAATCTGCAGTTGTGCTAATGCACACTAGGCCAACGAGGAAGATAAAAATAAATTCTGGTCAAATCTTTAAATAACAATATGTAAAGACGCCAGCACATCAAGCTACTACAATCTGTGAAATTTCTTTACTAGATTTTCAATTATATCGCTAAAGCACTAAGGTTCCAAGTTGATTGGGAAAATTTCACAGTTTCGGTTAGTTTGACTTGCTGGCGTCTGTAAGTACCTAACAATATAGGGTTATTTTAAATTGGCTAAGTGAACTCCGCATATGCGATAGGTAGGTACTGATATCGGAACTCAATAAAAGAATAAATGAAGAGTGTTGATGTAATTTTTTTTGGGAGGCCAACGACCACGGTTTTCTTATGTTTTATAGTGTTTATTTATATCGACATAAATATCACGTCTACGAAGTTTCCACAGAAAAATTAACAGATTTTTATACTGATATTTCAAGTGTAACCGGTCCTACCAAGGGGTATCCCGTCTTACCAAGGGGTATCGTATTAACCAGTAAGTGGGTTGTGGAGGTCAGATAGGCCGTCGCTCCGTGTAAAATACTGGTATTCAGCTGCATCCGGTTAGACTGGAACCCGACCCCAACATAGCTGGGAAAAGGCTAGGAAGATCATGATTTCAAGTGTGACTACAATAACTGCGGTTGACGACCTCAAAAAAAAAACATGAAATTAATTAATTCGTTGCTTTATTATGTTTAGATATCGGTACCCACCACGTCTGCGAAGTTTAGCTAGCCAATTTAAAATAACCCTGTATGTACATAACAAAATTGCAGCTATGCAGTAACTTTATCCGCGTAATAAAATTCGACTTGGATACAATATGTAAAACATGCATTACTGAAATAGAAACGATAACAGAGAATGCCAGTCAGAGTCAACGCAGACGCACCGAAACAATCTATCACTACATTGAATAAGAGGCTAAACCAAATAGTTCTGTGTGTGTTTAACTACCAATTAGATGTTCGGCTAGTTTAGAGAAAAGTCGTGAGCCTTAGTTTCGGGTGTACGCTCATGTTCTGCGTTACGTGTGTACTGCTCTCTAGCAGTCCGACAAATAATCCAAATCAACAAATTCAACGGAAAGGTTAAAAAAAAATATTATGGCTATTAGTAAAATGAGAAAATTCACTAGCAAATTATTCGTTTTTGTGATGTTTTCCATTATGATAATAACAATGATAAAAAAGTATAAGTACAACCAAAAAAGTTTTCGTTTACACGGGAGTAAAGCAAGGCCAGGCATGAAATACATATTGCTTTGGACCAAAGAAGATACCATCCCGTTTGTGTATATGGGCCTAGGAAGAACAGGCTTTGTCGGTAGGAAATGTACATATACCAACTGTCTAGTTACGGGTAACGAGAGCCTTCTGGGCAGTACTACCGCATTCGATGCAGTCCTTTTTCATGGACCGGAATTAATTGGTTCCCGCGTTACGTTGCCAGAAGAACGGTTGCCATACCAAAAGTTTGTATTCGCAAGCATAGAATCACCAGCAAATTATCCATTGTGTGTTCACAATTTTAATGGATATTTTAACTGGACGTGGACATACAGATTAGATTCAGATATACGTTGGGGCTACATTGCGATACAAGACTCTAACGGCAACATTGTGGGTCCTAAGAAAGACATGCATTGGATAAAATGGAAGGATATGGACCCTGTCAACAAAACCTTTAAGGCTCAGCTTAAAAGTAAACACAAAGCAGTCGCCTGGTTCGTGTCTAATTGTCGTTCAACAAGTAGGCGTGAAAATTATGTTAAAAATCTTAAACACGAGTTAATGGACAAGTATGAACTAGATATAGATGTGTACGGAGATTGTGGAACGTTCTCTTGTGATCGTGAAGAACAAGATTTCTGTGGAAAAATGATATACAAAGATTATTACTTTTACTTATCTTTCGAGAACTCTTTTAGTGAAGATTACGTTACGGAGAAGTTGTTGCATGCCTTAAAAAATACTGCAGTACCCATTGTTTATGGAGGAGCTAACTATAGTAGGTAAGTTGGACGAAATTATCGTAGCTTATTCCTAACTTACGTAACGCGTCTTTTACTAAATGCAGCTGAAAATCAATAGAACGTCATAATAAGTCTCACCATCTTTAAAATATATTACAACAATCAAGCTGTTTAAAATAACTCTAAATTTAGTAATAAAGTACTAAAGTAAAATAGGTCAAGGACATACTATTACTATATAAAAAAATGCAAGTCGCTTTTACAATTGTGTGTCTGTGTGCGCGCTTAGTTCTTCTAAACTACACAATAGATTAGATGCAAATGTAGAAATTTTATTCCGGAGGGGAAAAAAAACTGAGATTAAACACAATAATCTCGATGTTTTGACTTGTCACTAAATCAGTAAATTGAACCGCTGTGAAGCAATAATAGCGACCCATCCCGGTTGCTATTATTATTAGCCTGTGATGTGTGCTGGGGCAAAGGCCTCCTACTCTCTTTACACTACTCTCTGTTTAAAACTACTAAGGATCAGTCGTCTGACATACGTAATTCTATTTTAGCGTGGCAGCTTTCCAAGTGATATCAGTTATCTTTGTGATGGAACGGATGGTCATATTCCTAACCTGGTCTGTCACTAGTATTCAATAAAACATTCCATTGCAGATTCCTGCCAGAACGATCGTATTTAAATGCCAGAGAATTAAAGATCCCGAAACTAGCAGAGTTGATTGATCAACTGATCAGAGAGCCTGAGACCTATGCGGAGTTTTTCCGATGGCAGAAGTACTACTCCTACCACAAAACTACGGAGCTGAACGAAACCAATGAGTATTGCAAGATGTGCGCTGCTCTGAATGATGATAAATTGATGGAAACCACGTCAGTGTATAACGAATTCAGTGAATTTTGGGAAGTGTATAATACGTGTTGAGTGAATCAGTCTAGATAATCATTTTGCCATACCTATATTTTAGCGGATAAGAATGTAATTGTATTTACTCGTACAATATGAACATAGTTCGTTCTAAAAATTTGTTGAATTGTGAAGGGATGTTTTTTAATGATAAATAGCTATAAAAATGATGACATCGTATTATCAGTGCAGTCATTTACTGACACATTATGTAGTCATTAGAATACAACAATAGTTGCATGAAAAGGATTCATGGTTTTTCGTACTTTATTAAGTAGTAAATAATGCTTTTTTTTTTAAATACATGAATCATTTTTACTCAGTCATAAAATTATGGCAAAGAGTTATTTAAAAACAATTTCGTACGATAAAATATAAATTCTACAAAAGCGTACGTATTGAGGTGAAAAAAAAAAATCTAAAACAAATACATACGAGTATCTACATAGATACTTAACTGTTAAAACTAAAGTAAGAAAATAGATGATTTATACTGATAATTTGGACTTCATCGGATCAGTACTTGTGTATATGCCAGCTGAACTGAAGAAAGTGCGTGAGTAGGTTCATACTAAATAAACTTATTTAAATCACTTAATTGTGACTGGAATTGACAAAATAATCCTTGTCCCTACAGCCCGTTCACAGATATTTTACCTCTGACAGCAGCAACCGAATAGAACCTCATTGCAACAACAATATTTTTCAAATTCAATTTATTAACGTTATTCAAAATGTAATTATTGGAATAAGACATAAAGCTGAAACCTTCAGAATACAGATGCACGAGTTTCTAATTCTTTTAGAGAGTAATTGCGTAAGAATTTAACCTGAACATGGTTTGTTTACATTTTCATCAGATGCTTTTGGTATAGACTATAGATTTGTTCGAAACGACCATGTTTTCGGTTTCCTTGGGGATTCAAGTCTAAAATCATAAAACTTGAGTCCCATTACCAGTAATATGTAGATATAGAATCAAGTGGACGAAGAAAAAATGTGGATTAGTTATAACGTGCTGGTTGTGTCAACAAGGACGCTGCAATGTTTGTGTCGAGTTCTACTTCTAAGCATGACCATATTTCACCAATTATCGTGTGTGTGACGAGAGGGTGTTAACAAAATATGTCTAACATGTTTCAGCTCCAAGTCATTCTAGTCATATACGCTCTACTGCTTCATATTGTGCCTTATGGAGTCAAACAGCTGGCGGTATAGTAGATTCATATTACGTTATACTCAAAATGTAATAAAAATAAAGATCAAAGTTTCAAATGTCTACATTTAGTACCCAATGCTTACGTCTACGTCCACGTTTAGTCCACTCTCGACCCCTCGACCCCCAATCACACAGTGTTCGATTTTATCTGACCGATTATGTCTGGACTTTAAAAGAGACTTGTACTTTGTTTCGGCCTTTCTTCTCAGACTAGTCAGATAGGAAACGCCGACCTCATCTAGTTTTTAAAATATGATTGACGTGTAAAAGTGTTTGTACAAACCTACTTACAAAATAAAATCATTTATCATTTACTGGTATTTATCATAGAAATTGAAAAATTGAAAAAAACTTTTTTTAAATGAATTTACTTGCTACCTTATACTTGGTACTATTTCATTAAGTCTATGTGACTTAATTTACCTTTTTACTGCTACAGCCAGTACTTTTCAGGTTGGCTGGAATACTTATCTTGACCTACCAAGTGTGTACTTGTAATACCTGTTTCCACCCTTGGCTTACAGATAGATAGCACTTCACTACGTTGTAAACAAGATTGAAAGTCACTGCGCAAGATATACAGACAAATGTATCACTCACGCCTGTTTCTCTTAGACATAGGCAGCGACTACAGAAATAAGGTTGCGTTCCTATGCTTGTTTTCACTAACACTAAACGAGATCTAAATAAAGGCCTAAATAAAAGGGCGCTGTTGGATTTCTAACTTTTGGCGCTAAGCCGAGCGTTGAAAATCCAACAGTGCACTTTGTAAATATGAATTGAACAGTTAGTGCGCAAACTTCTATAGGAATAGAGGTAGGTACAAACTACAGGAACGTTACGTGGTACGATTCTTACATACATACTGCTTAAATCGTTTGGTCAAGTGTAACAAGGTAATCTGTCGAGAGTGAGAGAGCATGCAGCCTCCCTGAGTTCCGGAGGCGCCGACTGAATACCAGGGCCAAAGTAGGTCACGGTCAAGGTGAGAATCGGCCTGGTTTTGTTACACATTACAGTTCGACTGAATTTTGATTTCGGTTTTCGTCTGAAAAATTGTATAAATACTGCCGAAGTTGTGGCCGAAAAAAATAAGCGGCGGAAAATCAATGCTTTCAATTTAAATAAACTGAGAATGACTTGCCGACACTAATTTTTTTTCGGTCACTTTTCAGAGAAAATGTATAGTTACAACTAAAAGCACAATAATTGAAAAAATGTAGGAAAAAATTGTTTTTCTCGCAAATAATATCAGATTTTTATATTTTTGGTCAGTTTAAAGTTTCGTGTGATATACGTTTAAACGGTCAAAGTTACACTGTTTTTCTTTTACTAATGAAATGCACAATGTCAAACAACAAAACAATTTTTTACGTTTTCGGTTTCGGCCGAAAATGCAAATTTTCATTTTGGCTGAAAAAGATGCCGTTATCGGTCGGACACCACTTGGATAACTTTTAGATTTAAATGGCTCGACCTTCTCTTATTAAGTACTATCATTCTTATTTCCTTGAAAATAATCTAATTTCTATAAAAAATATAGCAAAACTTGAGTCTATATCGACAGGAAATCTGCATTTCCTGTTGATGTAGCTCGAACGTTCCATTTTAAGTATTTTTCCACTCAGATATGAGTAGAGGCCTTGAGGATTATCACAAGTCCTCAAGCTCTTATCAGGCTGACTAACCTATATCACCATTAGCATTATATGAGTTTCTCCATAGCCAAGCCACTCTTGTTGATCACTTCAACCCGTCCCTCACTTCAATCACTCATGTGACCAACAGCCGACGTGATTATCATCACCTATCAACTCAGCCTGTCGCAGTCCACTGCTGGAAATAGGCCTCTCCCAGGCAACGCTACAACACCCTGTCTGCCTTCCGCATCCAGTCGGTCCCAGCAAGTTCTTAAGTTCGTCGGTCCTTGTAGCTAGGGGGAGTCCCATGCTACACTAGCCGTTACGCGGTTTCCACTCGAGAAGTCATCTGTTCCACCGGCCATTAGTCCTTCGACAAACATGTCCAGCCAACTGCCACCTCAGTTGGTTTACTCTGTCTGTAACTCCGGTTATTTTCCGGATAATTTCATTTCACATCTGCAATACCAAAGGCATCGCAGATGCGTTATCATTTCAAAGACCAAACTGAAATGTCACTTGTTCCTAAAACTACGATGGCCTACCTATATTCATCAAAACAACAACGCTGATAGGCCATATAAATAACCACGAGTATTGTAGTAGTACTTACTTCCACTAAAAGTTCCTTCACAAAGGGCAACCGGGCTATTTTGTTAAAATCACACCATGAAAACTTGGTGAAGTGGGCAGTCATCCCGCCTGATTAGCAGTGCGATTCTCTAAGCATATCACCGTGAAAACTTAGGGGAAGTGAACGTGGAGTGAGGTGTCATTCCAACTAATGCTAGGGATTGACACTATTGATAGCTCACTTCACCTAACTTTTCACGGTGAGACAGGTGACACTATTGACAGCTCACTTCACCTAAGTTTTATCGGTGAGAACTCAAAAACTCAAACTCAATTAATTCAACTAAAATAATTACAGGCACTTTTGAATTATCAAAGGGTCGCCGGTCGGTCAGTCAGAAAGATGAAGCTAGTTGCCCATTCCAAAGCGTAAGTACCTATGGAGAAGCTCCATGGACACTCTTTTAAATCATAAAATTGTTACGAAATATTTGACTAGGTACATCATTCGTGTTGAAATTAACGATGTGAGAACGATGTAGAAATACGTGCACGTTAAAAGCGTCCGTTTTACATAGAAAACATAAAAACAATTCAGAAATTAAAAATTAAAATAAGCCGTGGCACCTAAGAGATGACCAGTCCCTACTAACGGCGCCCGTTCACGAACATGACGTATGGATCTGCACCATTCAGCTCAACCATTTTGGAGGGAACTTAATGATCCAACACACACGCCACCACCAGCGAGACATTAGAGTGAGCATGACATACTCACAATCACCAGGGCACATTCAGAATTGACAACAGCGATTTTTACAGACTACATCGGCAGTACTTACATTCGCCAGTTTTTAGGGTTCCGTAGCCAAATGGCAACGGAACCCTTATGGATTCGCCATGTCTGTCTGTCTGTCTGTCTGTCTGTCCGTCCGTATGTCACAGCCGCTTTTTTCCGAAACTATAAGAGCTATACTGTTGAAACTTGGTAAGTAGATGTATTCTGTGAACCGCATTAAGATTTTCACACAAAAATAGAAAAAAAAACAATAAATTTTGGGGGTCCCCATACTTAGAACTGAAACTCAATTTTTTTTTTTTTCATCAAACCCATACGTGTGGGGTATCTATGGATAGGTCTTCAAAAATGATATTGAGGTTTCTAATATCATTTTTTTCTAAACTGAATAGTTTGCGCGAGAGACTCTTCCAAAGTGGTAAAATGTGTGTCCCCCCCCCTGTAACTTCTAAAATAAGAGAATGATAAAACTAAAAAAAATATATGATGTACATTACCATATAAACTTCCACCGAAAATTGGTTTGAACGAGATCTAGTGAGTAGTTTTTTTTTTAATACGTCATTAATCGTAACGTAACGGAACCCTTCATGGGCGAGTCCGACTCGCACTTGGCCGGTTTTTTAATACGTCATAAATCGTAACGTAACGGAACCCTTCATGGGCGAGTCCGACTCGCACTTGGCCGGTTTTTTTTTTTACATTTTTTTTTACATTTTACTATCTGGAGGACTAGGCTACCATTTCAGATTTCATGTGAAGTCGCGCCCATGTAAGCAATAAGCTAACTGTACTTGCATATTGGCAATCATTATTTAACATGCAAATTGCAAGCACTTTCGCATCTGCAGGGCTATCGCCGGCACCAGTCGTGGTTTAATTAAAATTACTAGCTAAACATTGACATACAAACGGTAATTAGTTTCCATTGGGCATCTAATACTAATTAACATTGCCCAGCGATTATCAGATGTATAATATACGATGGAGTTTCATATTAAATGTGTCCAACCTCTTTTAGAAGGTAGAAGGTAGGTATAACCTAGAGAAATTCCTTCATAATATTAATTCAAGCTGCCTTGGTTCGCGATTTCCTTGGTAAATAAGAATAATTCTCGACCTTGACTTTGAAACCTTAAGTTGGTACAAGTGTATGGAATTAAAAAGTGAGTTGCGAGGTTCGGTTCGTGAACAAGTTACGAGTATATTTTGAATAGGCATGTCGAGTCAGTGTGGGACATCAAAGACCATGTGAGGTTTATTTCTGTACAGAATTAGACATAAAAGGCTTTCCACAATGTGTGGAATTACTGGTTTTATTGACCAGCACCATAATTGCGTAACACATGATCAATCGGAATCTGAATAATTTTGAAGCAAATTGCTAATCCATCTATACTTATAATAAATCTGTAAAAGTGAAAATTCTGTACATTGAAAATATCAAAAAAATAAATGGCAGGGGGTGTTACTAGACCGACACGAAACCCAAAAATGTGATTAAAAAAATTTTTGTCTGTCTGTCTGTCTGTCTGTCTGTCTGTCTGTTTGTTCAGGCATCACGCAACAACTACCGGTTCGATTACGATGAAACTTGGTATAATTATTCTTTAATATCCTGGGCACCACACTGGGTACTTTTTATCCCGGAAAAGTATATAAAATAAAAAACAAACTTAATTTTGCGGTTCGATCCCTAGATCCGATTACTGTACCAACCGCAAATAATAAGTTTGTCGTAGGTTAGGTCACACGCAGTGGAGTTCATTTTTATTCCTTTTACTTTTTAGAGTTATTTAGGTTTATTTTTATATAAGTCGTAGGTATAGATTTTAATTTTAAAGTATAGGTAGTATATTTGATAGTGTACGTAGTGACCGTAGGTTATTTTATAATACTGTTAGGTAGGATAGTCATTCGTATAGATATTAGTTTTTAGAGATTTTGCTTATTTATTGAGTTTAGATTGAGGGGCCCGTGGCTAAATAATAACAGCCGCACAGGTCGATCGGTCAGGTTAAGCTACGCTTGCCGCGGTCGGTCTGTGGATGGGTGACCATCTTTACATACCGAGACACCTCCGTGCCTCGGAAAGCACGTTAAGCCGTTGGTCCCGGCTGTCATTCGTGGATCTTTGACAGTCGTTACGGGTAGTCAGAAGCCCGAAAGTCTGACAACCAGTCGTACCAAGGGTATCGTATTACCCAATAACTGGGTTGTGGAGGTCAGATAGGCAGTCGCTCCATGTAAAATACTGGTATTCAGCTGCATCCGGTTAGACTGGAAGCCGGCCCTGAACATAGTTGGGAAAAGGCTAGGCAGATGATGATTGAGTTTAGATTAGTTATCGTCATAAATAGGTTTATTTAGGTAGGTAGGTATTTTATTTTCTGTTATTGAGTTTATTTATTTTTTTAATTAGGTAGGTACTTAGGTAAAGATATCATATAGGTACCCTCTTAATCACCATTAATGAGACACAATTGGTTTTCTATTGTAATTAGCCACAAAGGGCCCGCGAGATAGATGGCATCCTGGTGCACATACATTTTATCCTGTTAGCACGTTCCCGTGGGATAATTTCCGACATCCACGCGGGCGAAGCCGCGGGCAGAAGCTAGTTGCTTAATAAGTTCGAGAAAATTGTCTGCTCAACACGTAAATAGCGCAATGAATGTTGTTGAACTGTCAAAATGAAACCGATTCCGATTGATCGTATGCCGAGAGTTGTGGTGGGACACTCCGTTTGGAACAAAGATGTGTCTCTTTTTAAACGATTTCAAAAACGGAGGAAGTTCTCAATTTGGACGTTTTTGTTTTGTTTCGTAATTAAAGTGTGGTGACGGTCAAAATGTTACGCTTATAATTTCGGCCTAATTCGCCAAGTTTACAGAGTAGGTACGTGCGATAAGGAACTTCGTTCTAATATCAACTGTTTTGCAAGCTTCCTCATGTTAGCGTGTCGATTTTGGCACGATTTCGTGTCGTGTCGAGTGATTCGCTGACGTAGACATTAGGTGCTCAACTGTAGAGGTGCCAGGGCAAGCATCCCAAAAGGAAAGGTGGGCCACCGTCTGCGGGAAGACGCCGCATAAACATTGAAGATCGAAACCATCCGAGAAACTCCACCTGTGGAGATTGTCTTTACTGCGGTCGATCTGAGTGCGGAGTCTGTTTAATGGTTCCCAAGGTCTCTAATCGTATAATGAAAGAATCAGGAGTTGGCTCCTAATAAATGATGCCAGATGCCTATAATGACTAGCGGAGTGGCGGCCAGTCGCTGGCAGAAGAATGAACTTACATAACCAAAGTTAATGCACAAGCGTTGCCCAATTGCACAATACCTTTAGTCTGAAATATTGAACTTCATGAGGTTTAGGTGACATGCTAATTGATGCTTATAACCGATTAGTACCTAACTGTTACACGCCTTTGGCAATCACGAAATTGGAAATCTACACACAATTACCACTTTTGACAACAATTCCCAGTAAATTGCAACTTCACTTTAAAGAGTTAGTGTCATCATAACATTGTTGGGGAATATTAACACAGACAGCTCTCGGACGCAGTTTAGATGTGCTGACCGCCTTCAGTTTAATTAGTGAAATCAGCTCTAAGGTTGAAAGTATGTCACGTAGACAAAATAGACCTTAGGGCCTAGACAAAGTGATATTCTATCAGCGATAACGACGATGGAAGGATGGAAAAGCAAAAAATGTGGGTATTGCCTATTGGATTGACATATTAAGCTATGTACCGAAAGGCTTATGTCAATCCTATAGAAAGTCGTCGTAGAAATACGAAATGCTTTGAAAGCCATTGGCACTCTTGTCTAGGCCCTCTTGTCATTTTCTGCCGTGCAAAACCGATGTTTACGATTTTCATGCCATTATGAGGAAGAAAACAGCGTCAATAATGGGTAGGTGCTCGGAAGCTCCAACAGCATCCTCAAAACATAAAAACATTGCGTGATAAAGTGGAGAGCCCCTTTATTAGGCATTTGGCACGGAGGTACCTACGTGCCAACATGTGTTGGGCCACCTTATTATTAGTTGTTGTTAGGTTAGTTTGAAAAAGTTTACTAACATAATTATTAAGTCGATACTAATACTACGAGTCTGTCGACTTCTTCCTTCTTCGAGGTCGACTATACTTTATTTGAATTTCAATCGGTCAGATTGCTGTACGAATTAGCACGTATGACTACTGAAGGCTGTAGTTTGTAGTTAGCCTAAGTTGTGGAGACAGGCGTGCTTATCAGTGGCACGACAATCTGATGCTGACGATGTGAAACGGTAAGTAGCAGTGTTGTCATCATGCTCGTCGATCCCCTGCAGTGTTGCTAGGATAAATACAGGGTGGATATTTGAGATAGGGCAGTAAGAGCAGGTAGTTTAACTGTTGAGCTACAGGAATACATTCTTAGGAGAATATCCTGAACTTTTTTAGTTTTATCTAACTGTATTAACAGATTTTAGAAAAATAGTAGTCAGCTAGAAAAAACGTCAATTTTCACGTTTTATTTTTGTGATGCCAATCGATACAGTTTTTTATAAAGATTATGAGACTTTGCTGGACTCAGTGAGATTGAACTTAGAGGTTAGTATCACAAAACACAGTCAAGACTTGACTGTTTATTTGAACTGGCGCTGGCAGTATAAGTAAACAACCCGTAACCGGGTAAAGCCGCCCGAAGGTCCGTGTTACCTTTGCATAAAACTTTGGAACATGAGGTATTAAAACTTCAAACAACGACTTTACATCCCTTGTAGACTTTCATTTGTTTCAAAGAACGGAGAATTCGGGTAAGTGTAACATAAAGTTATCCTATAAATCTTGACTGTTTATTTGACACTGGCGCTGGCAGTATAAAGAAGGTAATTACGCAACAACCTGAAATCTCCAAAAAACTTTAGGTACAAACAATAGTGAAATACATCTCTTGGCATCCCTCTTTTGGCATCTCCGTAATCATGTGAAAACAGCCCGAAGGTCCGTGTTACCTTTGCATAAAACTTTGTAACATGGGATATTAAAACTTCAAACAACGACTTTACAACCCTTGTAGTCTTTGCTTTGTTTCAAAGAACGGAGAATTCGGGTAAGTGTAACATAACGTTATGATATTTTATTATAGCCCAGGAAAATAAAAATAATTACCTAATGGCAAATCTGCGAGAAAAATCCTAGTGAAGATGAGAAACCTTCACTAGGACTGAAAATTAATGTTAATTACGAAGGTAGCAATGCTGTGTGAAAATTCTATAAAGATATCAATTTGCGAAAAAAAAAACTGCTTTCCCGAAAACCAGGGTTTTGCAAAATACTCGTAAAGTAAGTATTGAGTTTTCTTCAAGTTACACTGCGACAAAATTAAATTTATTCCTTAATAAATCATTCAAAAAAAAGCCTAGGTAGGTACATAAGATTCATTTAGGAATAATAGTTCCAGAGATATCGGGCTAAGAAAATTTCGAAAAAAGCGCATTATACTAATCTGTGTAGTCAATGTATGCCAAAAAACATATTTTTTTTATGCTCAAGAAAGCAGTTTATTTGTGATGATGTGCCATTTGTTTGTGATGTGTCATTTTTTAAATGCCGCAGGGAATTTAGGACTATGTGTGATGTGAGATACTTACCTACCTACGAAGGTATACAGAGATAGTTCAGATCTGTGAACTAGTTTCCAGAAATACGAGTACAATAGTCGCCGAAGGCAGAGATAAAGATCAAAGACTCTTGTTATCTAGGCTTGGTCAGCTGTTTGAGGGCTTACCTTTTGTGGGATAGAAGAATCGTTGGAAAAGGGGGGACGGGGGGAAGGGGGTGAAAGACTGTGAGTTGATGAGCTTGTTACTATCAGCTAGTGTAAAGTATAAAGCGAAATATATAATTATGTAATTACTTTCGTAACGTTGAGTATAAACTATAGCATACCTACTACAGGTGGACCGGACCGCACTTTTTAAGGGTTATGTTGTAGGGGATATGTTCGTCCGTATGCATTTTTTCAATGTATGTTTTAATCGGGATTCTCGTCACTAATGGGCCGATTTTGAAAATTATTTTTCATTTGGTAGAGGAAGCTTGCGCAGTGGTCCCATATAAATTGTGTTGACTTTGCTTGCAAAACTTTTTGGTTAGCTTCGATAATACGTATTTTATTTTATTCTATTTGGGAAACTTACAACAAAAAGAAAACAGTGTGTGTATTGTTTATAAACAGTATTCTTAAAAAATATGCATTGAACACCATTTACAAGTTTCCACTGATAAAAAATCCACTTTGTGTATCTAGATGATGATATAATACCCAGTCACTGTTGTTTGCATAGCAAGTAGCGAATTTAGGCCCTTGTAGGTGTATCTCTTAAAATATTTCGTGTATAAATAAATACACCTTATATGCCATAACTAAAAGTGAAAAAAAAAAAAAAAACCGACTTCCAAAAAACACTACAAAGTGAAAAATTACTTTAACTGCGGCCCGCTGCAGCTGTAATGTGAGCCAGCTTTTATGGTCTTTTTATGCAGGTAGTAAATAATCTGTTGGTTTGGATAATCATAAATGATTTCATAAATCAGTTTTCTATTGAAAAGTATGTACCTAGGTATAAGCTACGCAAATTACTACCTACGAACTCGATTACAAATAAAGTTAGGAAAATGGCTTTGATAATTACAGAAACAAAAAATAGGCTACAACATTTTTCTGTCTTTTTCTTGTATTTGACATGCCATTACAATAAAATCTACATCTCCAAATAATACGAGTAAACCAAGTGCGGGCGGCGTTTACTCTCGTTCATGAAACAGGGTCACTTCCGTCCCTGACCTGTTGATATCCGGGGTAAGGTCGCACAAGACTCCGTAACATTACTGAATATTTCATTAACTACCTTCATATCCATGTAAACTCTTTGTTTTTGAGAAGGCTCAACGATTATGGATGACATATGTATGTACGTGTATTAAGTAAGATGCTTCAAAAGGTACTTGCGCTGTAGGTATCATTTGGTGTATCATTTGTTCAGGCGTCGTCGTCAGGTTACCTACATACCTATAGGATTTTCGTTTTATTTCGTAAATATTCGGATTCAAATTGAAATTGTTTATTGAAGTAATTGATTTACATAAAATATTTACAAATTGGAATCTTAGGTATCTCACTCAAGTGCGTATAAATAAGTATTATCTAAAATTCCTAAAAAAAAGTAAATAAAAAGTATCTAAGTACCTTAATTATGGTTATATTCATATTGAGCAAAATAGTATGCTACTTTTTTGCATTTTCGTAAGACATTTTTGCAACAATATTCTATTATAATTTTTACAATAAGGTCGCGTTTACTTTGTCATACAGAAAAAATTGCCGTGCCAAAAACGTTAAGATAAAAAAAAAATTAAATTGACCATTTTTGTTTTATCATGATAGCTGTAGTTACATCATGGGGTTGGTAGAAGTACGACATAACCCTCCGTATTTTCAACCTACCACGGATTTCCCCATTTAAGCTTTGGTTTCCTAAGAAAGCGGTGAACGGTCATGCAATATACCGAAGGTCCAAAAGCGTTTTGTCAAATACTAATAATGAAAATGACAGATTTTCATAACGGCCGCTATAGATAGGTGATGTCGGAATGTTACCGTCATATTGCCTACCTATCCGCATTGCAAGGAAACCCAAACTTTACTGAAAATGAGCGAATTCAAACAGAAGAAAACCTTCAGAAAACTAGCATCATAAATAAAAAAACAACTCTTCACATATTTCTATTATACTATTATTATTATTATATTTTTTGTATTTGTATGTGCTCTGTGTTTGCAAATTTTGTAAGTATCTACGCTACTATTTCTAGTAGCGTAGATACTTACAAAGTTTGCAAACATCTCCATTGAAACATTTACGAAACTCAATAAATTGGCTGGCGTTCAGAAAAGAAGTTGTTTAACATTTAACAAGGCAAGTTAGTGGAAGTTTGCCACAACAATCAGGTGAGGCCTATTATCGAGAAATACCTACTATAGACATTCCAGGAGTTTGGAACATTATATAGGCTGATCGGAAAATCAAACTCGTTCTAAAAAGGTGAAAAATATCTTAAATACTATGGCTGCAATGCTGCATCTACATCGCCACATGCGAAATACGCATCACACCGACGTCGTGCAAAATCCTTCACCGCACAAGCAGAGTTTACCGCGCGACTAGTA
Organism: Apamea anceps; assembly: GCA_951799955.1. Lineage (NCBI taxonomy): Eukaryota > Metazoa > Arthropoda > Insecta > Lepidoptera > Noctuidae > Apamea > Apamea anceps. The sequence goes on along the minus strand of OX637507.1, from coordinate 15,615,618 downwards.
CGATAGCTACAATATACAACACCCCGTCATCAATTCTCAAGCCCGGTTAAGCAGACGACAACCTCATATTGGGGCATATAGGTTTGTGTGTTCCGGACAGGTTCGTGTGGCGACGACGACAGCCACGGCTGTCGGCGAAGCCGCGCGCTCGGATCAATCTTTTAAGTGAGGCGCCACTGACGTGTGCACTCCGCACTCTTAACCTCATAGCTAATGACATATTCTGTTGTTCTTTGAGTGAGTTCACAAAGAATGCATTGTTTGTAATAAGTCACAAAATTTAATTATAATAAGGAGTTAGTAATAAGCAGTGATAGGAATAGGTAGTGCCTATTTGCCTAAACTTCGAAGAACAGAGACAAGCAACGGAGACTTACTTAGGACTAAATTTTTTCCGGGACATCTGTCCCGAAATTCGGACAACACTTTTAGATACATTAAAAAAATATATCATTTGGAATAAGTAATTCGTTTATATTTACCTCAAGTTTGCGACTAGACATAACATTTATAATTGATAACTCAATAATAACTTATCCTCTATGGGCTATAAAGGAAAAATAAAACACATAGAATATTGTTGTAAGTTACAGCAATATTCTATGTGTTTTTTTCGGGACACATGTCCCGGAAAAAATTTAGTCCTAAGGAAAACTCCGTTTCTTGTCTCTGTTCTTCGAAGTTTAGGCAAATAGGCACTACCTATTCCTATCACGGGTAATAAGTTAGAATAAGGGCTTAGGTACACTATCGCAATAGGCTTCCCTGTAAGGATAGATGTAAGTTGGGAAATAAATAAATATTTTGAACTGCGAGATGCCATTCATAAAAAAATGTCATCAATCGTTGGGTAGTCGCCCACCAGGCACAACACTCGTCGGTCGTCTGGTCGGAGGATCCTCTCTTTTCTATGAAGGATGAGTAAATTAAACACCCTGTTCCTCATGCCTCTATAAAACTGTTGAATGATTTTTGTAAGATTTTTCCATGTTACTTAATATTTTCCCAATTATAATTTGTTGTCAGTATTGTCAAAGATAAACTCAGAAAGGACATAGAAATTATAAAAGTCACATTGGTACTCAACCTCGTGCATTAAAGGTGAGGCCTAGAACTTCTTCCTCTTCGTGTCGTGAGCTGCTGTAGCCCAAACGGCAGTGGGGTGTGATTGTGGAGCTATGTCACAAACCATGCTCCACCTTCTATCCTGCCCTCTGTGTCCCAAAACATGCAGTCAAAGTGGCCTCTGCGCTGCCGCTGACAACGCCGTGGAAGTGGCCTAGAACTGAATGGTAGGTAGGTATGTATATTAAAAAAAAGAATAACCGTCTCTCAACTCGTCAGTTGTTTTAAAATGTTTACTTTGTGAAAACTTTTAAGAGATATTTACAAAGTATTTCAAAGAATCCCAGAATTCAAAATAAGCAGCATTGCTAGTAACTAAATAAAGTTTAAAGAAATGTTTCTGTATTTTATTTTAATAATGCCTTTAGCAAAATGCTTAAAATTTTCGTAAGTATGAATCCTTTCAAATGAGCACCAACAATGAGTCCTATTGTTCCGTGTTCCCATAGAAATAGGACCCGCTTCCTAATTAGGATTCTTCCTTATTGTTCATTCATTCATTATACATGAATAAGTATTGTGTTTTTTAATTACGCAATGATGTACCATATTTTGATGGACAAACATCTCAAAACGTAGTTCTGCTGCGACCCTACGTTTCAAGATGTTTTGCGGGATGAGTTTATGCTGGGCGATGGCTGTTTTACGTGGATGTGACGCATATTTTCCCCATTTTTTAGGGTTCCGTCGCCAAATGGCAACGGAACCCTTATGGATTCGCCATGTCTGTCTGTCTGTCTGTCTGTCCGTCCGTATGTCACAGCCGCTTTTTTCCGAAACTATAAGAGCTATACTGTTGAAACTTGGTAAGTAGATGTATTCTGTGAACCGCATTAAGATTTTCACACAAAAATAGAAAAAAAACAATAAATTTTGGGGGTCCCCATACTTAGAACTGAAACTCAAAATTTTTTTTTTCATCATACCCATACTTGTGGGGTATCTATGGATAGGTCTTCAAAAATGATATTGAGGTTTCTAATATCATTTTTTTCTAAACTGAATAGTTTGCGCGAGAGACACTTCCAAAGTGGTAAAATGTCCCCCCCCCCCCCCTGTAACTTCTAAAATAAGAGAATGATAAAACTAAAAAAAATATATGATGTACATTACCATATAAACTTCCACCGAAAATTAGTTTGAACGAGATCTAGTGAGTAGTTTTTTTTTAATACATCATAAATCGTAACGTAACGGAACCCTTCATGGGCGAGTCCGACTCGCACTTGGCCGGTTTTTTTTTTAGTTTTTGTTCTTCCTTGCTTCATATTTACCGCAAATAAACGTATTTTATTTTTGTTCTTTCTTTGTTCATCATCTGCCTAGCCTTTTCCCAACTTTGTTGGGGTTGGCTTCCAGTCTAATCCGATGCAGCTGAATACCAATATTTTACATGAAGCGACTGCCTATCTGACCTCCACAACCGATTTATTGGATAATACGGTACCCCTTGGTAAGACTGGTCGTCAGACTTTCGGACTTCTGACGACCCATAACGTAACGACTGTCAAAGATCTACGAATGAAAGCTGGGGCCAACGGCTTAACGTGCTTTCCGAGGCACGAGGACCACTCCGTGCCTCTTTGTCTTGGCATATAAAGATGGTCACCCATCCATGGACCAACCACAGCAAGCGTAGCGTAACCTGATCGAACGAATCGTGTGGCTGTTATTTCTTAGCCACGAGCCCCTCCTTTTGTTCTTTCTTTGTGTTGTGAACTGGAATAAAATGCAATGTATCAGCAAACCACTAAAATGTTAAACATCATTCTTTGTCATTTGTAAGTTCATTATTGCCACAATATGAAATTAGTATCATTCAGACTCACAAGAAGCGTAGATGTAAGAAATAACAGCCGCAGGTTAAGCTGTGCTTGCCCCGGTCAGGTCGTGTACGGGTGACCATCCATTACGTATCGAGACCCTTAAGTGCCTCAGAAAGCACGTTAAGCCGTTGGTCCCGGTGTCATTCGTTCGTTGTGTTTTTGACAGTCATTTCTAAATCAGTAGTCAAAAGCCCAAAAGTCAACCTGTCTTACCAATACGTATCGTGTTACGCTCCACAACCCAGTGCCTAGAGTAACTAGAATGTGGAAGTAGTCGCTCCATGTAAAATACTGGTACTCAGCTGCATCCGGTTAGACTGGAAGCCGACCCCAACATAGGTAGGAAAAGGCTACGCAGGCATGGCCAATCACAACCGGTCATGCATTGGACTTTTTTTTAATTTTCACAAATAATTGATTCCAAGTGTTTACTTCCTTTTGCTAACACATGAACAAAAGTGCACCTGAACCCTTTACCTAAAACAATACAACGCACTGTTGGCGGATACGTACTTTTGCTATTAATTTCCTACCACTTAAAACAGTATAGGTAATAGGTACCAATTAAGTGTCCTGAGCTTGGGACACTTAATTGGTACATACTGTTTTAAGTGGTAGGAAATTTATAGCAAAAGTAGGTACGTATCCCCTTGTCCAAATGTGACGTCACACAAGCGGTCACTTTTGCAAGTCCCAGGGGCAAATTAGTGCCATCTGAATTCGTAAATTGGCAATGGCCTTTACGCCGATACGTCGATATACCCGGGAGCACGGGAGCTAATTCCAATTATCGAGAACTAGGTAACTGTACGCGAAATTGTCCATCAATTTAGGTAGGTTAGTGGGTACATTGAATTGGAAGCACGTCATGGCTTAAAGATGAGTTGATAATACATCTCTTTGTGGATGCATTAATTCAGAAGACATACGAAAATATATTTTTACAATTACTGGAATCCGCTGGATGAGCAGGCACAGAACCAGTGTGGTAATGCGTTGTTGGTAAACATACGAGAAATTGGTTTGTAATTTTTTGTTGTTAAAAAAAAATGGCAGCATTAGTTTCATTTTTAGACACGCGCTTAAATATTCTTTATCAACAAACCAATAGCGATGTCCATTTGAAACAAATGACAATCGTTCACAGCTAATTAATTGTGGTCGCACTAATGATGAACGATGGTACACTCTAATTAGTTCACTCTAGTGTATAAACTATTATAAATCGGATTAGCGGGTAGCACAATGTGTCCAGTGTTTCTCTCTAATTTGTCCTATTCATAATGTCAAATACTGATTTATTTGTGTGGAAAATTTATGGTACCTATTACATTTCAGGGGGTTTACCTACCAGCTCTTATAGCAGGGCAGAAGTTGAACTGCACTGCTTTGTTCTATGACTTAGTACAAAAAAGCAGTGCAGTTCAACTTCTGCCCTGCTATAAGAGCTGTTGGTAAGCCCCCAGCAAACGTTCATTGCATTTTTTGAAATGAAAACTTCTTTAGGCGCACTAAACCGTCACGCTCGGGTTGGTTATACTGAATCGGGTATATTTAGCTGTAGTCGGTCGGTGACGCTGAATCGGGTATACGCGGCTCCAGTCGGTCGGTGACGCTGAATCGGGTTTACTTGACTCTAGTCGGTCGGTGACGCAGAATCGGGTGTACTCAGCTCCAGTCGGTCGGTGACGCTGAATCGGGTTTACTTGACTCTAGTCGGTCGGTGACGCAGAATCGGGTGTACTCAGCTCCAGTCGGTCGGTGACGCTGAATCGGGTATACGCGGCTCCAGTCGGTCGGTGACGCTGAATCGGGTATACGCGGCTCCAGTCGGTCGGTGACGCTGAATCGGGTTTACTTGACTCTAGTCGGTCGGTGACGCAGAATCGGGTGTACTCAGCTCCAGTCGGTCGGTGACGCTGAATCGGGTATACGCGGCTCCAGTCGGTCGGTGACGCTGAATCGGGTTTACTTGACTCTAGTCGGTCGGTGACGCAGAATCGGGTGTACTCAGCTCCAGTCGGTCGGTGACGCTGAATCGGGTATACGCGGCTCCAGTCGGTCGGTGACGCTGAATCGGGTTTACTTGACTCTAGTCGGTCGGTGACGCAGAATCGGGTGTACTCAGCTCCAGTCGGTCGGTGACGCTGAATCGGGTATACGCGGCTCCAGTCGGTCGGTGACGCTGAATCGGGTTTACTTGACTCTAGTCGGTCGGTGACGCAGAATCGGGTGTACTCAGCTCCAGTCGGTCGGTGACGCTGAATCGGGTATACGCGGCTCCAGTCGGTCGGTGACGCTGAATCGGGTTTACTTGACTCTAGTCGGTCGGTGACGCAGAATCGGGTGTACTCAGCTCCAGTCGGTCGGTGACGCTGAATCGGGTATACGCGGCTCCAGTCGGTCGGTGACGCTGAATCGGGTTTACTTGACTCTAGTCGGTCGGTGACGCAGAATCGGGTGTACTCAGCTCCAGTCGGTCGCTGACGCTGAATCGGGTATACGCGGCTCCAGTCGGTCGGTGACGCTGAATCGGGTATACGCGGCTCCAGTCGGTCGGTGACGCTGAATCGGGTTTACTTGACTCTAGTCGGTCGGTGACGCAGAATCGGGTGTACTCAGCTCCAGTCGGTCGGTGACGCTGAATCGGGTATACGCGGCTCCAGTCGGTCGGTGACGCTGAATCGGGTTTACTTGACTCTAGTCGGTCGGTGACGCAGAATCGGGTGTACTCAGCTCCAGTCGGTCGGTGACGCTGAATCGGGTATACGCGGCTCCAGTCGGTCGGTGACGCTGAATCGGGTTTACTTGACTCTAGTCGGTCGGTGACGCAGAATCGGGTGTACTCAGCTCCAGTCGTTCGGTGACGCTGAATCGGGTATACGCGGCTCCAGTCGGTCGGTGACGCTGAATCGGGTTTACTTGACTCTAGTCGGTCGGTGACGCAGAATCGGGTGTACTCAGCTCCAGTCGGTCGGTGACGCTGAATCGGGTATACGCGGCTCCAGTCGGTCGGTGACGCTGAATCGGGTTTACTTGACTCTAGTCGGTCGGTGACGCAGAATCGGGTGTACTCAGCTCCAGTCGGTCGGTGACGCTGAATCGGGTATACGCGGCTCCAGTCGGTCGGTGACGCTGAATCGGGTTTACTTGACTCTAGTCGGTCGGTGACGCAGAATCGGGTGTACTCAGCTCCAGTCGGTCGGTGACGCTGAATCGGGTATACGCGGCTCCAGTCGGTCGGTGACGCTGAATCGGGTTTACTTGACTCTAGTCGGTCGGTGACGCAGAATCGGGTGTACTCAGCTCCAGTCGGTCGGTGACGCTGAATCGGGTATACGCGGCTCCAGTCGGTCGGTGACGCTGAATCGGGTTTACTTGACTCTAGTCGGTCGGTGACGCAGAATCGGGTGTACTCAGCTCCAGTCGGTCGGTGACGCTGAATCGGGTATACGCGGCTCCAGTCGGTCGGTGACGCTGAATCGGGTTTACTTGACTCTAGTCGGTCGGTGACGCAGAATCGGGTGTACTCAGCTCCAGTCGGTCGGTGACGCTGAATCGGGTATACGCGGCTCCAGTCGGTCGGTGACGCTGAATCGGGTTTACTTGACTCTAGTCGGTCGGTGACGCAGAATCGGGTGTACTCAGCTCCAGTCGGTCGGTGACGCTGAATCGGGTATACGCGGCTCCAGTCGGTCGGTGACGCTGAATCGGGTTTACTTGACTCTAGTCGGTCGGTGACGCAGAATCGGGTGTACTCAGCTCCAGTCGGTCGGTGACGCTGAATCGGGTATACGCGGCTCCAGTCGGTCGGTGACGCTGAATCGGGTTTACTTGACTCTAGTCGGTCGGTGACGCAGAATCGGGTGTACTCAGCTCCAGTCGGTCGGTGACGCTGAATCGGGTATACGCGGCTCCAGTCGGTCGGTGACGCTGAATCGGGTTTACTTGACTCTAGTCGGTCGGTGACGCAGAATCGGGTGTACTCAGCTCCAGTCGGTCGGTGACGCTGAATCGGGTATACGCGGCTCCAGTCGGTCGGTGACGCTGAATCGGGTTTACTTGACTCTAGTCGGTCGGTGACGCAGAATCGGGTGTACTCAGCTCCAGTCGGTCGGTGACGCTGAATCGGGTATACGCGGCTCCAGTCGGTCGGTGACGCTGAATCGGGTTTACTTGACTCTAGTCGGTCGGTGACGCAGAATCGGGTGTACTCAGCTCCAGTCGGTCGGTGACGCTGAATCGGGTATACGCGGCTCCAGTCGGTCGGTGACGCTGAATCGGGTTTACTTGACTCTAGTCGGTCGGTGACGCAGAATCGGTTGTACTCAGCTCCAGTCGGTCGGTGACGCTGAATCGGGTATACGCGGCTCCAGTCGGTCGGTGACGCTGAATCGGGTTTACTTGACTCTAGTCGGTCGGTGACGCAGAATCGGGTGTACTCAGCTCCAGTCGGTCGGTGACGCTGAATCGGGTATACGCGGCTCCAGTCGGTCGGTGACGCTGAATCGGGTTTACTTGACTCTAGTCGGTCGGTGACGCAGAATCGGGTGTACTCAGCTCCAGTCGGTCGGTGACGCTGAATCGGGTATACGCGGCTCCAGTCGGTCGGTGACGCTGAATCGGGTATACGCGGCTCCAGTCGGTCGGTGACGCTGAATCGGGTTTACTTGACTCTAGTCGGTCGGTGACGCAGAATCGGGTGTACTCAGCTCCAGTCGGTCGGTGACGCTGAATCGGGTTTACTTGACTCTAGTCGGTCGGTGACGCAGAATCGGGTGTACTCAGCTCCAGTCGGTCGGTGACGCTGAATCGCGTATACTCGGTTCCAGTCGTAAGTTTGACTTCTTTTGCGTGGTCATATACACAAACCGAATTTTATTTGAAAAAATTGACGGGAAGGAAAATTGTACGGTGCTTAGACTCAGGCCGAAGTATGATTGGTGATTGCAATATGTTCTTATCAGCATACTGTTGCTTTATCCTTATTAAAAGGAGCTTTCAAAATCAAGTAATTTTACTAACGAAAGCAACAGATATGCTATTCTTTAGTTTGTAGGAGCTACATGGATAAAATAATAATACCAGGGATATGCATTTTAATAAAGGTACACGGAATGCTAATATTGTACAAAATAGTGTACAATGCTTAATCCTAGTGTTTCAAGACGTGAATGAGCGAGAAAGAGGTGCGCCAAAGTTTCTCAATCTCGATTTACGACTGTTAGTGAAGCAGTAAGTTCGTATATATTAAACCCGGTATTAGTTTAAGCCTGAAACTTCGCCTAGCTTTATAAGATAGGTACGCAGAATATGAAATGCTTTATTGGTCTAGCGGTAACATGTACCTAAGTTCACTGCACCTTCGTTTTGTGAAACTTGCAGATTCATAAAATTAATATGATATACAATGAATAAGGTTCTCAAAAATGTATCCCAGCTTCTTTCAGTTAGAACTACAATAGTAACCTATTGACCTATTTATGTCATAAGCTGACTTGGTTTTCTTACCTTTTGATTTTGTTATAGCAACTTAACTGAAACGTGTAAACATACTATCATTTTATATCTTGAACATTTTTTTAAGAGACTGATCTGTTAATCCAAATCGGCCGAAGCAAAGATAATCTCCACAGGTGAGGGGTTATGGGTGACTCGAACGTCAAGCAAGTATATAAGTGGTGTTTCTCCGCAGCCAATGGTCCGCCTTCCATCTTGCGCCGCATCTTGTCACCCATGCACTTGAAGATCTTATGACTGCGTCAGTAAACGGAGTTCGCGTGGTTGAATTTTGGGTAAAACACAAACCCACACGGGCAACAAATTTCTTATTTGCCATCGATAGATTAAGAAGACTACAGTACCTTCTGGAGTAGGAGGTGAATATGGACCACTTCCGTTTTTTTTTTAAATTTTATTGCTAAATGGGCCTGCTCTTGACCACGATCACGCCTGATGGAAAGCAATGGATGAGGTCTATGATGGAACGAGCGTGTCCAGAAGATGCCTGCTCTGTTCGAAGTTTGGCTTTGGGGAGTCCTGTCTCTCTCTCATACCTGTTTGACAGTCTCGTTCTATATCTGATGATATAGATGTGTTAGTACATATCGAGCTATAGAACGAGAAACTGGGAGTTATTAGTATAACTCCCAGTTTTTAAACAATTCAACGGGAAATTTTTCTCCGTATTAGAGAGCACTATATGGGCGTATTGGGAACTGGTGCCAAGGGCGCTTGGACAGTCGGCAAACTGGAAATGGAACTGTAATTGTCAATCTACTCGTTCATTCGGCATCGGATATCGGCTAACGAGGCAAACGAGTGCTCTGTTTGACACATTTCTCGGCTAAGACTTAGGTAGGTGACACACATTCAGAAAACAAGAAAAGCCAAGGTAATTGACAACAGGCTAATTCTAGTTGACTTAAGTTAGTCTTCCAGCAGGATAAGTAACTGAATTCAGACGAGTGTCATTCGCATTCAGCATGTGTTAGCCTCCTAAAATGTGAAGTCATTAGAAGGAAAAAAATAATTATTTTTATTAATTATTATTATTGTGTTGTGTGATCAGACGCCTTCTAAATACCTTCTCTGTTCTTCAAAAGACGACACAATTCCGACGATTGCATTAAGCTAAGTGAATAAGCCCTTAAAATGTTTGTTACAGTAATTTTCAGTTAAAAACCTGTAAAAAAAAAAAACCACGTGGAAATGTTTCCCGATATCTTAATCTATTTCTTTTAATGACAACAAATAAGTTTAGGTATATCAGACAAATTGCACCTAATCCAAACATTGTGATGGTTATTTTCAGGTATGATAAAGAGATAAGAGAAACTAAATTCTATGAAGGTACTAGAAATATCGGGATAAAAAGTATCCTATATGTTAATTCAGGGGCTGCAGTTTCGACATTCATAGCGATCGCTTTACGACCGAATTCGGTTGCAAACTCCTGTCACTCCATACATTACTCCTATCAATCCGGAACTTTGCGACCGAATTTGGTCGTAAAGCGATCGCTATGAATGTTGAGACTGCAGCCCCTGGTTATAAACCAACTATGCGCCAAATTTCATCCAAATCCGTTCAGTAGTTTTTGCGTGAAAGAGTAACAAACTTCCATCCATCCAAACAAACTTTCACGTTTATAATATTAGTAGGATTGTGTTTAATGAATGTAACAGGTAATTTAAATAAAGGCAAAATTCAAGCAAACAAGTTACATCGTCGCCGTTGTCCTGAATGCATGCAGCGTCGACGAAGATTATTCATGTTAAAGTTAATGAATAAAACTCGCGCAGCTGCAGCGTTCACTCCATCAGAGTTGTGTTCCGTCAGCAATAAATAAAGATGGCAAACTTTGAAGGAACTTCCCATTTTCCCAGAGCCACTAGGAGACGCCTGTTGCTTCAGATTAAACTTTCTGAATATTTATCGACCATTTCGCAAATACTTTTCGAGAATTAATGGAATTCGCGCGAGAACTTTTCAGACGGTTTTTTTTTGGGTATGGTTTTATTTGTGTGTATTTAACACGAGATTTATTAATATTTTATCACAACAACGTACTATGGCAAGTACATAAATAAATAAGTTATATTTGTAAAATATAACTTAACTTATTTGTTTTGTTTTGGGTACCTACTACTTCAATAATTACCTTATTATTACAATTTTATGAAAATCAGTTATTTATTTAGAGATTTACCAACAGCTAATACATATACGAGTAGGTACAATATATTTATAAAAAGGATGATGGAGGACTAGTGAAAAAAACAAGCATACATAGACTGGTTTCAAACTACACGAAACTAGTTTAAAAAAGAATATTAAGGGAAAACTTATATGGCATTTTACGTTTGCTTGACCAAAACCAGCCAGTTATATTTAGAAATCTTAACTATAAAGGTTGTGACAGTTATAACCTATTTTTTAAATTGTCGAATTTTAGAAACAATAATCTTGGCATCAGAAAAGTAATCATAACTTGTGAAATATAATGAAAAAAGCATTTGAAAATATTTACAAAAAACTTTCATAAAGGCATTGAACCGTCGCGTTGTGACGTCATAATTAAAGGGACAAACCACATGAAAGGTGTCTCGGGAGCTTTCATTTAATTACGCGCGTTTACAAACGACACGTGTCCCTTTGAGTTATGTCAGCAATCCTAGCTGTTGTCGTCTGTTGAAAAACTGGACTACCCTCCAACCTGTTTGGTGTCAAAACAAGGGATTTATCTGCTAAATGACGTGTTATTTATTTTATAATATTACCGTAATGTTATGTTAATACTAATTTTATATGTATTTTAACTAGCGACTCACCCGCTTCGCACGGTTTGACGATGGAGATTTCTTTATTATTTGTAAGTTTAATGTATTGTAGGTACATATAAATCTTCTGGAATAAATTCTCATAAACGATGATGAAAACCGCATCAACATCCGTTACGTAGACAAACATACCTACTTAATTATCTCATGGATTGCTGCTGGTTCCAACGTATCGTATCGTAAGTATTAACTGAAAACGTTGAGGTTTATTGAAACACAAACAGATTTCAACGTTTTTTTTTATTATTTTCAAGAATTTTCTTGGTGAGTTTATTTTTTAATATGCTACGCTCCATCGCTCTGTGGCATATCCTGTGTTTCGACTTCTGAGCCTCTGTCAAAGACCAAGTCTGAGCGCCATAGGAAGAAAAAAAAAGAATATTTTAATACGCAATAACCACCTGTTAGATATAACACTGCTGTGTAAATTCAGCTGCGATTACACCAAATAATTTGCAAAAATGGAACCAATTTCTTTTCTCTACCAAATATTTTATCCAAAATTATGAATTTTGGCCATAAATATTAGAGACGATAGAAGCCTTTTTTGCCTGTCTCAATTGCTTCTGTTTGCTATGTTTATTTAATCCATCAATATTGAATAGCAGCTTTAATGTATGAATACAAGCGACCAGGTGTGTTCTGTATTGTAATCTATTACCAATCGGCGGGATCCAATTAGCATTATAAACGATTTCTACTCATCTAGGTCGGCTTAATTGAAAATGTGGGCCGATTGCGTCGAACTGAGCTAACTCATTTATAAAGATTATTTCTATTTTTTTTTCTATTTTTGGCTGTCAATTTTAGATTCAGGAGATAACGTAATATAACATCACGCCTATGATATCCGAAGGGTTAGGCAGAAGTGTAGGTTAATATTTCTATTACATAAAATAAAATAAAAATGTTTATTACAATTACATACAAATGAAAAACACATTAGTTGGAGATCACCTCTTAAGCAAGAAGATGCTTGTGTTAGGTGAACTCCGCTCTTCCACTTTCATGATGATAAGTATGCAATTATTATATACATGCTGCACATCAAGCTTGCATTGTAAAGGTTTTTCGTACAGTCAGAAGTCAGCTTATACTGGTTATGCGTAGCCGTGCGTACCACACACATTTCGTCAGTTATGTATTAGTCTCATGTGATAGTGGGCGAGTCTATTGCCATCAACCTGGAATAAATCCCGAAACTGGGCTGCTACTGAGAAATTCAAAACCCAATCCTATCAGTCCCAATCATTGCTGTGGAAATATTGACACTGATACTTAAACGTGGTTCTTAAACGCGATTTAGATTTAGTTCATTTTAGAGTTTTGAAGCTGAAGTAATTCTACTAATATTATAAATGTGAAAGTTTGTATGGATGGATGGATGGATGTTTGTTTGTTACTCTTTCACGCAAAAACTGCTAAACGGATTTTGATGAAATTTGGTACACAGATGGTTTATAACCAGGATTAACATATATACTTTTTATCCCGATATTCCCACGGGAACGATACTTAGGCAGGTAAAACCGCGGGGCGTAGCTAGTATTACATACGTACCTATTAGTTAGAAAACACTGTTAGCACCAAATACATTACCAACCTTCAAATACGCACTCAAAGCGCATGAAAGGAAGCCGAAACAAGATATCAGCTATTTAAATCCGACATTACCTTCAAACAGCAACATGGCTGAACAAGTTGGCTTTGACATCGTCAAGTTGCGGGCGGGATGTCGTCGGAGTACTAGAGACGTGGCTCATCTACATAATAGGATTACCTGTAGAGACACCTCTTTGAGATATTACGGGATCCAGAATGCGACGGGCAAAGTGTGCCAACCTTATTTTAATTAACGAGTGATGTATAGGAATCTGGCTTGGTTATTATTACATCTGTACTAGCTGTGCCACGCGGTTTCACCCGCATAAGTTTCGATCCCATGGGAATATCGGGATAAAATGTTTTCTATATGTTAATCCTGGTTATAAACCGTCTGTGTGCTTTTCATCCAAATCCGTTCAATAGTTTTTGCGTGAAAGAGTAACAAACATCCATCCATCCATACAAACTTTCACTTTTATAATATTACAAACTGCGCGCCGCGGTTTCACCTGCATAAGTTTCAATCTCGTAAGAATATCGGGATAAAAAGTATATCCTATATGTTAATCCTGGTTATAAACCGTCTGTGTGCCAAATTTCATCTAAATCCGTTCATATGTTTTTGCGTGAAAGAGTAACAAACATACATCTGTCCATCCATACAAACTTTCACGTTTATAACATTAGTAGGAATTAGGATTCCCTCTCACTGAGAAAAGCCCAGTGTCTCAGCATTGAGAACATTATAGCTGATTACGCTATGTCTGTATTCACCAAAGGTGTAGGCAGAATTTCGAGTAGGAATGTATTTAAGTTCTATGTAGAGTATCCCTATTGATACCTAATTCCTATCGGAAAAAGAATGGGATTCAGCACTTTTGTAACCGTCTAAAGTAACATGTAAAGTTGCGCAAACCTTCAGAATTTCCTTGTATTTAGACTGTGTAGAAATGGCGCAACAATATCCCCAGAAACTCCCACTCCATGGAAGCACTGTCAAACATAATCCCAGTAAATTGACTACCAACAAGAACTGTCATAAGTCCCGGCGGCCAGGAGTTACAGTCAACATATCAAAGTGGATGTCGTACTCTCGTGATCTAATTACTCATATTCTCACGGGACATGAGAGTCTGGTAGTAAGTGAGAGCACACGAAACTGTGACTAGCCGCAGGTTTCAGGCCACTAAAAACAAAAACCTACGGAAAATTGCTGCGTATTATTTTTATAGTATTTCAAGTTTTGATTTGAGGTTAGAGCTAATATTTTATATTATTATAACAAACACATAATCACGTATGTTTTCTCCGAAGAAAATAAAAAGTAAGATGCACATTAAAGTTAATGCTCACGAAGATCAGATATTATTCATTAAGATCCGGTATTCAGCTGCATCCGGTTAGACTGGAAGCTGACCGAAACAGTTAGGAAAAGGCTAGGCAGATGATGATGATGATGCTCACGAAGATCAGATACCTAACTACAAAATAATTAATAAGTGAATTTATCGAAGCTTACAGAAAATATCTAGAATTTACAAGGATAACAATATTTAATTTAGACTGTAGCAAAAATACTTACGGTATAACCTGCCTACTGAAAATATAGGATAGGTAAAGAGAGATTTGATCAGAATTATTGACCGAAACGACTTGTCGATAGTTCAACATTCACTGCGTTATTTACGTTGTTGAGCAAACAAATTTTTCGATCATAGAAAGCAATGGATTAGTAATATCCTTGAAAAATAAAATAATAATATATTATCTTATCTTATATCTTCAACTAACGATATCTTGTACGTACAGACGCCAGCACATCAAGCTACTACAATGTGTCACATTTCTTTAATAGATTTTCAACTATATCGCTAAAGCATTAAGGTTCAAGGTTGATTGGGAAATTTTGACAGTTTCGGGTAGCTTGACCTGCTGGCGTCTGTACTATTATTTTCTGTGCTAGTGCTGGGCGCTCCTATAAGACGAATTCACAATTTCTAAGACTGTATGTGATTTTTGTTTACGTATGTCTTGTTGAAGTGTATACGAGTACTTAAATACATAAATGCTAAAATTAAGCATGACTTTTAAGATGTATTTATTATTTATACCACACACCTGTAAAAGTATATAATAATATCGCCCTTGATTCCAGTCGGTTAGTTTTTCATTACTTTACTACTTTGGGCCGGTTTTTTGATCCGTATTTAAATTCAACCAATTGTTAAAAATAGTACCTAATTAATGGTTAAATTTTTGCAAAATGTGTTTTTGATCAATTTTTTGTTTATCTAATGGTTAGTTTTTTAACTAATAGTTGATTATTATTTGACCATAAGTAATGATATTATATCATTGGACAAACTAAAAATTGATCAAAAAACACATTTTGCAAAAATTTAACCATTGCCTTTTTGGTGCAGCTGTGAGACACACTTATCTGCTAATTTCTTACATCGGTCTTTATACTTTTTATTTGTTGCTATCTGATATAGGTATGTATCTGGTGTATTGTGCGCCTTTTAGTCTGTGCTAAATAAATGTTTTTTCTTTCTTTCTTTCTTTATTTTTAACAATACAAACTAAACTAGGACAGAAGATAAATATTAGTTTAGTCCTGTCAAATTAGTCAACGCCTGGCGTAAATTGACGTATTTTTAGTAGCCATGTTTTGAATCACGTCTAAACTGTCTATGAAGTATCTTAATTTGACATTTGATTTGTTTTTTTTGTATATTTAATTTAATTTTTCTATTTTTGATAGCATGCATAGCGTAACATGCATAGCATAGCATGCATAGAGGGTAGGATAATATTTGGAATTATTAACGTGGATCCCTAGTGAGGTCGGCTTAGGGACCTCTCTGGAGATTGATATGCACTAATATTACTATAATGTGCATCCTCTCCTACTTGTGATGTATGTGAAGTGAGTTCAATTCTTTGAGATTTACATGAAGATTTTGTATGAGAAAGTCAAGGTTAAGATGCTTTGATCATCACTTTAAAATTTGATGGAAACAGTCAATTTTATACATTTCTAAAACGTTATCGTAATTATTGTTTATCTGAATTAGGAAGTTCTATTCTATATCTTAATTCCTTTTTTTATTATGTAAGAACGAAATAGCTGCAAATTATGATTAGAAAACTGATTATCGAAAGCGGAAACGTTCCTAAATAAGTATAATTAACGTTGTATATACCTACATCACCCAAAAAGGAACGAACCAACGTAAAACTCAGTTACTATCTGGTTTACTCTCACTAAAATTGTGTTTTTCCCTTTTGTACCACTAGAAATACCTAAGCAAAAACCCCGCTTAGGTCCGTTCACCTGCTCGTCAGTAAAACAAAGTTCTTGAACTGCAAAAGCCACCCTTACTGCTACAAAATAAAAGCGTTTTTAAGTTGTCAAAGAGGCGTTGCTTCTACATCTTCTCT
Source organism: Apamea anceps (assembly GCA_951799955.1). Taxonomy (NCBI): domain Eukaryota; kingdom Metazoa; phylum Arthropoda; class Insecta; order Lepidoptera; family Noctuidae; genus Apamea; species Apamea anceps. The sequence continues at coordinate 15,599,276 of OX637507.1, read as the reverse complement.
TGACGATGATACACATGAAGCATTACACCTACGCAAGACTTCTTTCAGCCCGCAGTCAAAAATGCGTAATTTGTAATGTACTGTAATACGCTCTGATAAGATTTCTTCTTGCCCGGCGTTTGGAAGTTGGCGGTGTGATAACCCCATTCCGTCGGTCCTGCGCCTGATCTCTCTCCGGTCGTGTCGGATTGCGTGCCGTCCCATCGGACTATGAGAGTGAGGGAAGAGAGAGAAGGCTAGTCTCCGTTGAAATTGGTTGCCATGGATGAAATACGGTCTGGAGGACAAATTATTTCTATTTAACTTCATATTGAAACAGGAGATGTTCAATTCAAACCCAAAGATTCCACATTTCTAAGCTTCTCTGTACCTACACTATTTATTATTTTAACTCCCTTTTTTACCACAGAATAAGAATATAAAGGTACAATTCGGAACAAACCTGTGTAACGAGATCACAGTCTCTATGAATACATAGTAGTTTACTCTTTTACAACCTCCCTGAATGTACACACTTGTTTGAGATGTAGGTAGTTTATTTTTCTCTCCGTGAGCTAAATCACTAGCATAGCTAAAATGTTTCTTTTATAATATCATGTTTAATTGTATTTCCTTTATTACATTAAACATACATATTAATTACATTTTTATAAAAATCATGATAAAATATAAACAATACTAGCCTACCGGTATATCGGGAACAGTGTCCAAGCTAGTATTATTATTATTATTTATTCATAATCAAGTAACAAAAGACTCATATTAATTATTAGGCATACAATTTCAATAACAATACAAACATAAAATAAATTAAATTAAATTAAACTTATTGGTCACAAAAATAAAAATATAAAAACAAAAATAAACTTCATAATTACAACCTTCTAGTCGGCATAGGAACAGCAACATGCCTGCCACAGCAATGCCGGACATAAGGGCAGTCCAGCCTGTTCGCAATCATTGCCAGGATAGCATTGGGGCTGGCCCGCACCCGGCGCACCAGGGATGCGCACCGCTTACGCATAGAAGCGTGGAAACAATCAGTGCGCGCCATCGCGAACATCCCTGATGCGCTACAGAAACATATGTTAGTATGGTATTTTATTATTATCATATCAAGGATTTTATCGCAATGTCCGAGAATATGTGTTGTATTTGTGGAGAACGTTGTTGGTTGCACATTTGTATAGCCCGTTATGTTCTTCCAAATTAAATATACTATAGACCATATACAGGGTGGCAGGGACATCGACGCGCAAACTGTAACCATAAATTCAGCACATGAGTTTAGACCCCATAGCGTAGAAATTTTTCGTCGGTTATCAAAAAAAATCTTCTGTTTCATAGAAAAGATCAATACCTACGCGGTCAAAATGTATGGAACAGCAATATTTTTTTTGAATACCGTTACAGTTTGCGCTTCGATGTCCCTGCCAATCTGTATAAAACGTATGCAATATGTAGCAAAAATAGAGTATTGAGTTAAAAGCATAAAACAATAACCAAAAAATTTTTTTTGTTGTTTAGGTTCTATTATTATTAAGAAGATCGTGTTGACCATTACCACGGATATCACGGGATATGCCTTGGGGGCGTGGCACGTGGCGCCTCAATGTTATAAAATTGTTCTTATGTTCGAACGGCGGCTGTACGCTTCATTCAGTCGCTTTGCAACTCCGTACAGTGTACTATTGATGCGTAAAAAGTCAAAATGCCGAGTTGTGCAGTAATTATATGTAAAAATAGATCAAATACCATCAACCTGAAAACAAATGGTGTGTCCCACCACCGGTAAGTAACCAATTAAGTCAGTGTTTTATATTTTAAATCAATTTTTAAATGTTTTATTAACTTTCGTCCGGAGCGACACGAACTAGCCCGAACTAGCCCGAATCTTCCCGAACGCAACGAACGTTTTGAATTTAGAGAGGTGCAATCGAGTGCGTGCGACTGATTTTATCGATATGCGTATTACTGCAGCTGAATATTTTTTTACAGAACTCAATGGATATTCTCGTATTACATGTATAGTAAAAGAGTTAAATTAGTTATTAATTTAATGTTGTTTGAACCAAATTAAGACATTGTTATTTCAATACTTACAGTTACTCGTGAAATGTAAAAACTCAAATTAATATTACATCGTTGAAAAAAATAAAAATAAATATTTTTGAAAATAAAAAAATATTTTGCGCAATATTCTTGTATTGATCACTAAATCGCAAGCACTCAATTCATGTCAATCATAAGGCCGAGCAGACGCCAAAGTTCTAAATTTGAATTAGAAAATTCGCGGTCCGTCGCTATTTTGTCAAATCTTTGTCTATAATACTGAGGGTTTAACATTTTATTTCTTTACAAATGTGTTAAATAAGCGTTCAATTTAACCGGTAATACAATATTAAAAAACTATTCCCATTTTATTTTAATAAAAATAAACTATATTTTCGGATAGGTATTTATATAAAAAAAAAGAAATTATTTAAAGAAAATTAAACGAAGTTATTATAATACAAGAATGTGCTATAATTAAATATCGACAAAAATTATCGACCATCGCTTTCGACTCCCTAATTGCATGCGTGTGCATTGAATAGCAAATGTTTACAAGTGAATGCCCCGCCCATTCTAGGCATGTGTGCTGTTAGAAATTGACTTAGTGTAGCTGCTTTCTTCTTAGTATGCGTGTTCAAATTTTAAGTGTGTGTCGTAAGTACACTATTTGTTAATGTTGTAAGTATTTGGGTGGGAGATTAGCGGCGGCACTAGGACTCCTTACTATTCCGCAATGAAGGCATATCTCTGGATATCTATGACCATTACTTTATTTATTTCACTAAATCCCTCTAACCCTCATTCAGCCCATTATTGATAACGCCGATGCCTGTTACTGGGATACCACGGAGAAGCTTTTAAATAAACTTGAGCGTTTGTAAAATATCTGTATTCGTTTTGTTTTTAACCTTAAAAAGTTTGATCATGTCTCCAACTTTCGCAAGATACTCAAGTGGCTCCCCATTCGACTTCGCAGGAACTCTCGGATATTGAGTCTGCTATTCAATCTCCTTCACAATCCTAAAACACCACCCTATCTGTGGGAGCATTTTTCCCACGCCCGTCCTTCAGATGCACCTTGCAGGTCGCATCTTGTTTTGTTATACTGACAATAATAATAACCGTGTTTTTCGGCTAGGATTTTCAAGATGCTGTTGGAGCTAACCCGCGTTCTACTTAATAAAGACGCGGTCTTTTTTCCTCATTAAATAACGCCGTCGGTCTATTGGTAATATGGGGACTACTCAAGTTTAAAAATATTATACTGCTATAACATTGAATTTGTTACGACTTATAACGAATACTTTCAAAAAGAGCACGGCTTGACGTGGATTCGAACCAACGCATTGCCCACCGCACCTTTCGGGTTCGAATGTGGGAAAACGGTTTCTGGGAATTGAAACTCCCAATCATAGCCGCTTCAAGCGATCTTAAAACGCCCGAGCTAACTAGATTTCTAGTGTATTGTTACCTACTTGTCGAAAAACACATTATATATTTTTTCACAAATTTCATATCTGGCAACTCTTGTTTTGGCGGCCTCACTGACATTACAGATGAATAATTGTTCCAAAAAGTGAATTTAAACGTTTTGCAACCAGTGCAAAATATAATTGTATTAATATCTTGTTCGTTTTTAGGGTTCCGTACCCAAAGGGTAAAAACGGGACCCTATTACTAAGACTTCGCTGTCTGTCCGTCCGTCTGTCTGTCATCAGGCTGTATCTCAAGAACCGCGATAGCTAGACAGTTGAAATTTTCACAAATTATGTATTTCTGTTGCCGCTATGACAACAAATACTAAAAATACAGTAAAATAAATATTTAAGGGGGCCCCCATACAACAGACGTGATTTTTATAGATAATGGTACGGAACCCTTCGTGCGCGAGTCCAACTCGCACTTGGCCGGTTTTTACGATTATCAAATCAAACATAACTAACTTAACTTATGAAGATATCTCAATTAAAAAAATACTGATTAAACACTACTAAAAAAATCGTAACATCGATAGCACCAAAACTTAAAATTCATACCACACCACATCACTAAATCATAGACAATTTCGAGCGGCCATAGTTGTTTACATCTTTGGCGAATTTTGGAACGCCGGACTTTATGTATGTTAGTATATTTTCGTAATTTTTGTTTAGTTTTTAGGTGAATTGTTTTTGATTCCATGTATTATTTTTTGTCTCCTTTGCTCTATCACACGCTGTCTTCATCTCTATATCTATTGTCCTATCGCAGGTATGCTGGAAGAGATTTCTTATGAAATAAGCATCACCTCTGTACCTATTTTTAGGGTTCCGTAGTCAATAAGGAACCCTTATAGTTTCGCCATGTCGTCTGTCTGTCTGTCTATCCGCAGTTTAGCTCAAAAACTATTGGTACTAGAAAGTTGTAATTTGGCATGAATATACACGTTAATGACGCCGAAAAAGTGGTAAAATAAAATTTTGAAAAAATGATTATTTAGGGTACGGTCAGCAACAAAAGTCGGTTAACACTTTAGTTGTTTAAATCTTAATTATTGAGTAAAATATTCCTAAAAAACATATAGTAATAGAATATATAAGAATAATATTAACTCTTTGCTATTACATGAAATAGAGAAAACCAATGTATCACATCATTTTGTATCAATTAAGATGATTTGTAAAAGTAACAGTGTTAATTGACTTTTGTTGCTGACTGTACCTCCCCTACATCTAAAATGGGGATGATAATTTTGTTTTTCGTCCTTCCCATAGTGTGGAATATTGTTGGATAGGTCTTTCAAAAATATTAGGGGTTTGCGGACACTGTTTTTTGATTAAGTAAACCGTTCGTGACTTATCAAGCTTTAAAGTACCAATTTTCGATAGAGTCAAGTGTCCCCCCTCTACCAACTAAACGGTTGTAGTTAGAAATTCAAATGTCACCGCAGTAGTACCTATATATAACGAAGTTTAAAGGAAAACTATCACACTTAAGTGGGCTTTACAAGTTTACGAGTAATATTCGACCAATTGTATTAGACTCGAAAATTTCAAACAACTCCATAGAAATGTCGATAGATGGCGCTAAGCGTCAGTTGTATCGCGCTATTGTTTCATTCCTAAATAAGTTTTATAAAAAAAAACAGTTGCTACACCGGCTATGACAATTCTTATCCAAATCTCAAAAAAAAAAAATTGAACCTTTCCGTGCAAAATTGTCGGATCAGGTGAGGATTTGTATAGGAAGTCAAATTAGGTAGGTAGGTAGTCATGTTTAGCTTTTAGTTAGAGCATGGTACGAAACTATCAGTCAGCGAATACGACCCACACTTGGCTGTTATAAAAAATAACGGAACCCTACACTGCGCGTGGCCCAACACGCACTTGACCGGTTTTTTCTGTTCTGTTTTTAATGGTCTGTTTATATATATGTGTTCATAAATGGTAAAATAAATGCACAAACTGCTTTCAGGACTTGCATTTATTCTGTTCCACCTTGTTTAGTGACATCCTTGAAGTATTTTTCCTAATTTTCCCAAATTATATCAGTACTCATTTATTCGCCAAACACACTACATTACTTACTGATAAGATAGCAAGCTTGCCTATAACTAGAATACTATAAATAATCTCAGTTAATGCAGCTCTAACGCTTGTCCGAGCAAAAAAGGATAAACATAAAAATTTAGGAGTATTGGTCTAAAAACGTTTTTTTAAGGTTTTTTCTAATATTTTTTTTGCACTCAACATGTCAGGATCTCCTAAAGTGTGGTCTAAATTCACGGCGAAGAAAAAAGATGGTACTGTTATTAATCTACGTGTAGTGGAAGCGCCTGAAACTATTTTTCAAGATGTGCTAACTCTTTACGTGAAGTATTTTGTGAACGAGGAGACTACTTTTAAAACAGCGGGTAAGTTCAATTTTATTAAATTACTAGCTTCTTCCTGCGACTTGTTCCGTGTGAAATTTCTTTTTTCCACGATCAATCCCATCGCATCGCATCGTCGGGAGACAGCTGAGAGAGCTACGCGAAGACCGCACGCGGGCGGTGAGGCGCATACTGCTTGTCGACGTTTTTTCGCGGACACCGCGAGCTGCCCACTATTCTGTATTGCCATCGTAGCAGTTGATTTAAAATCCTAGCTTGAATGACAAGTTATTTGTTGTGTCGGAGCGGTGCTGTCATAATGAGTGATGACCGTCATGAACATCAGTATGTTCATAAAATCCAATTATGGGCGGTTAAACATAAAAACCTCCAATCACTTGAAATAAGTACTTAAACTGAATTTACACCAACCAAATAAAATAAAAAAATTGACTGAAAAAAAAATCTTTACTTCCCACCCAGTCTTTTCTACCCAATTCTAGTTTGTATTTTTTACGACGATTGTTTTTCTTGTCCTATGCATGTGGTTTCATAAATAAGATTAGAAAATAAAACGTGGATCAAAATGTGGGTATTTTGTATTAAAGGTGTCCCATACAGTCTGGAAGCGATGCAAGAACTACAAGGGCCGTTACTACAAGCGGTTGGTGAAGAAGGATTACACGTTGTCGTGTGTTGTGTAGACAACGGAGACGACAAAATTAAAGACGTCGTTGGAGCTTCTGTGATGGCAGTAACTACGAAACAAGATCCAAAACCAGAGGTAAATGTTAACGGAAACCTCGAATAGTGTAATCACTTTCTAGTTTAGCATATACCTTCCACTGCTAGTCAAAGGGCTCCCCCAAGTCCTTCCAGAAACTCTTTCCCCGCGCCACCTCGTACCAGCCCTCGCGGTACGAGTCCAGGTCACCGCGCCACCCCTTCTTGGGCTGATCTACAGGCACCCACTTTGTGGAGACTTTGACACTGATGTGTTTGACCCGCCCAATCCTATAATAATCACTTAAATAATTAATTTAAAATCAAATAATTGCGTAATTATTTATATTTGATCCACAATACACTTTATTAAACAGAATATTAAAAGACAGTTTGTATAAAATTAAAATAAAGCAAAGTCATAAATCTCAAACTCTATTTGGTACATGAAATGCTGAAAAGCATGGTATTGTCAATCTGTGTCAATTTAGATAGTTAGGTATTTTGTGACACTTACACCCTGTCCATTAGATTAACCGGTTTTTGACAGCTCTCAGAACTTACATATTCCAGCACCCTAATTGCGTAACACACGATCAATCGAAATCTGGATCATTTTGAAGCAAATTGCTAATCCATTGTTTCATAAGTTCGAAAAATTTGTCTGCTCAACACGTAAATAACGCAATGAATGTTGTTGAACTGTCGAAATGAAACCGATTCCGATTGATCGTGTGTTACGCAATTAGGGTGCTGATTACGTATAAGTTAACTTTAAAATGCATGATAAAATAAATATCAACTGGCTTATCGTATAGAATTATCTTATTTAAGGACATTATAATACCGTACGTGTATCAATCAACGTATTGTGTGTTGCTGCAATCACTAGTGCCATCTGTCCAAAAACGGTTGAACCATACTTATGTCAGTATCTACTTTATTTTCGTACTTAACGTAATTATTGGTTAAAATCACTGAAAAACAATTAACGTTTACATTATTTATTATTTTCAGTATGACTTTAAAACGATAGAAATGCAGCAACTATGGAAAATTGCCGCAGTCTTGGAAAATTATTACGATGAAAAAAAAGAATTCGATTTAGAACGTCGCTTCACTGATAAAGGGCTCTTTGTCTGTCCTGAGTACAGAGGGCTTGGCATTGCACAAGAGTTCCTCAAAGTCAGGTTGGTACCAATACTTATAATTTATTTACCTGTTGATCTTTACCATTATATTTTATTTCCTTTATTTCAAAGTAAATTATATTTTTAAATATTAGAATATAAAAGTACAAAAATATTTAAAAAAAAAATAGTAGTCGGTATCGGGAACAAGGTCCAAGCTACCGGTGGTCAGGGCTCCAGAGAGAGGAACCTCCTGACAACGCAAGCGGTGTCCAGAAGTACCGCTTTTTGAATCAAGTCCTTGATCCAGCTGCCCAACGAGAGCCTCAATTATTTATTATTATTATCACATAGTTTTGGCCTTCTGTAAACATAGTAAGCATTTCCTCACCTTACATAATAAATAAATAAATGTCAATAATAATTAATTCAAGCAATAGCAATTGCTTATAGGTATAGAGGTATGAGGAACAAGGTGTAAAGTTCACTCAACCTCCATAGATAAGGGAGGGTCCAACCAGACAGGTGTTGCGTCTGAGTGTGGAGTCTGTGCACGAGGATTGATTTCGGGACTTTGTATACATATAATATGCTAGTTTTCGCGGTAAACTCTGATTGCGCGATGCAGGCGTTTTCGTGACGTCAATCTGATGCGTAGTTTGCTTATGGTGATGCAGATGGCGCCACAATTATATTCGTAGTTTACTCTCTCCTACGTCATCCTCTTGCCTATATCCCAATTCATTTGGGGTCGGCGCAGCATGTTTTCTTCTTGCATACATCAGCTCTCTTCGACTGAGTTGTCAATATTTTTCGATAAAATATGTATAATAAACAGTGTACTCTTGTGTTTCGAGTTTCGTTTATCACAACGCTTAATAAAATGTTTGGAGACCATACAGATTATGACATGTCTTTTTTAATAATTTTCAGGCGACTGATATGCAAAGAAAATGGAATACCAATAAACGGAGCCTGGATGACGTCATATGGTACGCAGAAAGCTGCTGAGCGCGATGGATGGGAGACTGTCTGCGAAGTAAAATATGAGGAGCTAGCGAAAAAACTCGGCATTACAATCAATAGCGAATGTCGTTCTTCTAAATTTATGATTGCTAGAATACAATAACTTTAATAATTGGTATAATTAAAATCACAGCTATTTAAAGTGATTGATCTGGTAAAAATTGTATTTATAATTTATTGTTATTTCAATATACCTAAATCATTAAAAAATGCGTACCACGGTTTTTTGTTGTAATTTAGAAACAAACACCATTGTAATTATTTACTTACTATTTTTGACCCGGCAACCGTAGCGTGGGATGCCCCCAACTGGGTGAACCGATGACCTTAGGCCCTCTTGTAGTGCGGTGTGTAGGTATGAAAACGCTTTCTCACTCCCCGCATAATATGTATGTATCGAGCGTATACTCGTAGACGCAGCGAGCAAGCGCGCGCCGATGCTAGCGTTTGGACATGCCACTATGCAGCGTAAATGCAGTAGGTAAGGTGTATCGGGTTCGGGTTTGGTGACGGAAGAGGAAATAAAATTTCTGTTCTGCTTTGTTTGCATTGTATTGTAATCAAATATCAAATAAACATACATATATGTAACCTGGATATAACCCTCCCCATTTCAAAATACAAAAAGAATTTAACCACCTACAAATACACGTTTCTCCTATAGTCAACAATTTAATGTGAAATAATTATTATACTAACCAATTTTAATAATGAATGCTCAATCTTGACAATCATGTAATTTTTTTCCCTCAAATTTAATCATTTATTTTCTCAATGTTTATTTTTTTTTTTTTTACACTATTGTAATAATTATGAATGCTCATTCTTGACATGTTAATTTTTTTATTTTTCTTAAATCTATTTTCATCATTCATAAGTTATTTCTCTATTTTTATTTTTATCGTTTATTTTTATCCATATGTGCATTCTGTGGTATCATGTAATTGAAGGATCACACGTAAAATAACCTTTTTTCTTATTCGGATCTACATGTCGTTAAAATTATACCTAGAATTTGTAAGATATTTTATAATACTAAACGATATGTCAAAGTTATTGAGCAAACAAAATAATCGTTTGAACAAATTAAATCTGCTCAGTAAATCTTACCTACTGTACTTTTTTGTATTGTGGCGCGTCCAAGCAATGATTGTAGGTAAATAATGTTTTGAACTTTACGTCATGAAACGAAATCATTTGCTGTAAATAAGTAGGTTATCTACTTACTTATTTATTTATAGCTAACCCTATTAGAAAGCGTAAACGCAGGGGGAATTTTTACGGAACAAACGGCGTGCGTCCAACCTCGATGTCGCGTCATCGTCCTGGTGGGTACTGGGGGTAGGGCTGCAGTCTCGACATTCATAGCGATCGCTTTACGTCCGAATTCGGTCGCAAAGTCCCGGATCAACAGGTGTAATGTATGGAGTGACAGGACTTTGCGACCGAATTCGGCCGTAAAGCGATCGCTATGAATGTCGAGACTGCAGCCCGTGGTGTAATGTATGGAGTGACGGGACTTTGCGACCGAATTTGGTCGTAAAGCAATCGCTATGAATGTCGAGACTGCAGCCCCTAGCCGGCCGTTGTGAGCTCTTGAATTCTAGATTTTGCGTGTAATTGTTTCTTAGAAAAAAATAATAAGGAAATATTTAAATGTGTTCTCGCCAAGCTCTAAAAAACAATAAGGCTGATCTTTTGGTATAACTTTTACACGGTTTAACGATGTAATCTCTTCAAGATACACGTTTTAAATAGCGATTTAGTGTCATCTTCGTGATTTTTTTTTATCGAGTCAATTATTTTAAATTCACGTTTCTATCTTCACACAGCGCTTCACAATATGTTCAATTTTCCTAAAATATTTTCTTTTTGCGCAAAATTAATATTTTGCTAGATTTACAGACATTTAAAAAGTTAAAAAGTACTTCTACCTCGCCTTAAGAAAGTGGCTAGGACCAACTGGATGCCGAAGATGTAGGATAGGGAGTTGTGGTGCAGTCTGGAAGAGACCTGTGATAAGCTGAGTTGATTGATTTATCGCCCGTCCAGCTACATGTAATGTCATAGCTGAAGGGAAAAAAAAACCGTTTAGTCAAATTCATTGTATAGGGACGGTTGCTACAATACTATACAATCATCTGCCTAGCATTTTCCCAACTATTTTGGGGTCGGCTTCCAGTCTAACCAGATGCAGCTGAGTATCAGTATTTTACATGGAGCGACTGCTTATCTGACCTCCGCAACCCAATCACTGGGTAATACGAAACCCTTTGGTAGGACTGGTTGTCAGACTTTCGAGCTTCTGACGACCCATAGAATGAATTTATCATCATTCCCAAACTTTTGCTAAGCCTACCTAAAAATGTATACTGGGCATTCTGTAGCAAACTATTAGAAAGTATAAAAAAAAAATATACAATAAATAAAAATAATTTTGAGCGTATTCCGAATATAAATTCAAATGTAGAAAGAATTCGGCGCGAAATTGAATAATAATGACTATGCTCATAGGTCCTCTGTTAAATGATAAATGATTTTATTTTGTAAGTAGGTTTGTACACTTTTACACGTCAATCATATTTTAAAACTAGATGAGGTCGGCGTTTCATATCTGACTAGTCTGAGAAGAAAGGCCGAAACAAACTCAGACGTCACAGTCTCTTTTAAAGTCCAGACATAATCTTGGTCAGATCATATGAAGACCATGTAGGTCGATGTCTGAGATGGTCTTTTGAGGAAAGAACCACACAGATTGAGAGGACCTGTCCAGTCAGCGCACGCATATGTCAGAAATCGTGCAGCTCAACTCAAAACTTGTTATTGACTCAGTTTCAATATAATGTCCAAAAAACGATTAAAATACATTAGGAAAACATAAATCATTATTATAAATAATGCTTGTTGTATTTGATACTTAAAATTATATAAGCTAACATTTAAAATAATAATACATAATATATGATATGTGAAAAAGCAAGTAAAAGAATCGTAGGGCATCAAAAAATTCGTCCGCATCGCTGTCAACAGGAACAGTGCCCAATAGGCTGGTAGCATTGCCACGTTGTATAGCGATGCTAATTCTTTGGCCAAGAAACAGGCCAGCCCTCTGGTCACGTGAAGAGTCGATTAAACGCTTGGCGATATCTCGAAAGACCAAGTGGGTACTCGGACCTCATGGCCCTAGTGTTTCAACCTCAAACGGCTCGAAGATATAATAAAAATAATAAGCGTTTATTTATAAAAAGGGAATACATTTACATTTAATACCTTAACAATTTAAAAATAGCGCACAGTTGCTAATTTGCCTGAACTAGGTTGAACCTGCGCTTCAGGCTAGAAAGTGCTTAAATACTTAATGAAAAAAATAACAATAAATAGATCATTCCGTCTCTTCTTAGTGTTGTCGGCATTGTAGGCAAGCATGGTGAGCTGTTTTAATACTAAGTGCATAATGAAATGCTGGTGAACAGTTAGTACATTGCAGGATTTATATAGCAGATCTGTGGGAAAAAAGAAGGGATGGAAGTTTGCTACCTTCAAATATAACTCCCAATCAGGCTGGAATATTTTCGCCGTTTGAGGTTTTCTGCACCAGCAGCAGCCGCTCCAGCACAGCCCACCGTGCTAGGAAGATGGGATGGCGCAAGGGTGTCGACACATGTTGCATCCCACACCAAAGGTCTGCCTAACTTCCAGGGCATTATGGTCATTCCGTTTGGTCTCTTCCCATCGTCGCATGCCAGGCCGTTGGGTTCTAAAACAGCTGGCACCCCGGCGGTGACAAGAGCACGACGGATGATGTCATTAATGCTGGCGTGCCGTGCTATCCGACCTGCGCTCCTACTGCAGGATAGGCCATGGTGTCCGAGGCAGTCGACAGCTTCACCGCACTGACAGCGATGCGGAGCCCCACAAGGAGCGCCCAAACGCAGACAGGTAGCGAGCCGGAAGGTGGTATCACCCAGCATAGTGCCTATGTTGGGTGAAGGGAGTGCTTGAAGCCAGAGCCCCGACTCCCACTCACCCACAGCCAGCAGGCGGGCACGCTCAGCAGTATTGGTGGAAAAATATAGTATAACATGTATATATAATAATATTATATGCTTAAAATAATTTAATTTGTATTGTATTTAATGCTTAAATAAATTTCTCAGATTCGATTTCTGACGTTCGACATATTTATCACTCAGGTCAGTCGAAATAAAAAAAAAAATCGTTTGGCATAATCGCTTTCGCACAAAACCATTAAATTATCCTATCTTAAATCTCTTTGCTTTCGCACATCATTACGATATAAAAAAAACAATAATGGTCGGCGAACACAAATTGAGCATGAATACTAAAAAATCATGAAAACGAACAAGATATTAGTACAATTCTATTTTGCACTGGTTGCAAAACGTAACTACACATACATCTAACTTATATTCACTACCCAAAAGTACAGGCGCCAGCACATCAAGCTACCCGAAACTGTCAAATTTTCCCAATCAACCTTGAACTTTAACGCTTTAGAGATAAAGTTGAAAATTTATTAAAGAAATTTGACAGATTGTAGTAGCTGGATGTGCTGGCGTCCGTACAATAATAAAAATATGAAATTGAAATAAAAAAACAATCAAATATACAATTATAAATACAATCAAAAATACAATAAAAAAAAAATAATTAAAAAAATACAATTACAAATAGCATTAAAAATACTCGTACAATTTAATAACCCTGTGTGTACTCGTACGTAACAAAATCGCAGTTATGCAGTATCGGTAACTTTATCCACGTAATAAAATTCGACTTGCATACAATATGTAAAACATGCATTACTGAAATAGAAATGATAACAGAGAATGCCAGTCAGAGTCAACGTAGACGCGCCGAAACAATCTATCACTACATTGAATAAGAGGCTAAACCAAATAGTTATGTGTGTGTTTAACTACCAATTAGATGTTCGGCTAGTTTAGAGAAAAGTCGTGAGCCTTAGTTTCGGGTCTACGCTCATGTTCTGCGTTACGTGTGTACTGCTCTCTAGCCGTCCGACAAATAATCCAAATCAACAAATTGAACGGAAAGATTAAAAAAAAATATATATATATATTATGGCTATTAGTAAAATGAGAAAATTCACTAGCAAATTATTAATTTTTGTGATGTTTTCCATTATGATAATAACAATGATCAAAAAGTATAAGTACAACCAAAAAAGTTTTCGCTTACACGGGAGTAAAGCAAGGCCAGGCATGAAATACATATTGCTTTGGACTAAAGAAGATACCATACCGTTTGTGTTTTTGGGCCTCGGAAGAACAGGCTTTATCGATAGGAAATGTACATACACCAACTGTCTAGTTACGGGTAACGAGAGCCTTCTGGGCAGTACTACCGCATTCGACGCAGTCCTTTTTCATGGACCGGAATTAATTGATGTTACGTTGCCAAAAGAACGGTTGCCATATCAAAAGTTTGTATTCGCAAGCACAGAATCACCAGCGAATTATCCATTGTGTGTTCACAATTTTAATGGATATTTTAACTGGACGTGGACATACAGATTAGATTCAGATATACGTTGGGGCTACATTGCGATACAAGACTCTAACGGCAACATTGTGGGTCCTAAAAAAGACATGCATTGGATAAAATGGAAGGATATGGACCCTGTCAACAAAACCTTTAAGGCTCAGCTTAAAAGTAAACACAAAGCAGTCGCCTGGTTCGTGTCTAATTGTCTGTCATTAAGTCGGCGTGAAAATTATGTTAAAAATCTTAAACACGAGTTACTGGACAAGTATGAACTAGATATAGATGTGTACGGAGATTGTGGAAAGTTCTCTTGTGGTCGTGAAGATCAAGATTTCTGTGGAAAAATGATATATAAAGATTATTACTTTTACTTATCTTTCGAGAACTCTTTTAGTGAAGATTACGTTACGGAGAAGTTGTTGCATGCCTTAAAAAATACTGCAGTACCGATTGTTTATGGAGGAGCTAACTATAGCAGGCAAGTTGGACGAAATTATCGTAGCTTATTCCTAACTTACGTAACGCGTATTTTACTAAATCCAGCTGAAAATCAATAGAACGTCATAATAATTCTCACCATCTTTAAAATATATCACAACGATCAAGCTGATTAAAATAACTCTACATTTAGTAATAAAATACTAAAGTAAAATCGGTCAAGGACATATTAATACTATTTATAAAAAAAAAACCATTGCTTTTACAATAGTGTGACTGCGTGTGCGCTTAGTTCTTATAAGCTACACAATAGTTTAGATGCAAATGTAGAAATTTTATTCCGGAAGGTTTGTGCGTATTATCACACATTAAAATTTAACTTAGATAAATAAAACACAGTAAGCTCGATGTTTTGACTTGTCGCTAAATCAGTAAATTGAACCGGTGTGTGCAGGGATGGGTCGCTATTGGGGCATGATGGGGCAAAGGCCTCGGCCTCCTTACTCTCTTTACACTTCTCTCTGTTTAAAGATGCTAAGGATCAGTTCTTGTTGAAGGAGTCCAACTCATCCTGCCATCTCTGTTTGGGCCTGCCGCGATGTCGTTTGCCATTAAGAAGGAGTAAGTTTGACCTATAATAACCAATGATTGGTCGTCTAATATGCGTTAGATGTGTCTAGCCCAATTCTATTTTAGCGTGGCAGCTTTGTGATATCAGTTATCTTTATAATGGAACGGATGGTCATATTCCTATCCTGCGGGATAATTGCATAACACACTCTCGGGTCTGTCGCTAGTATTCAATAAATATTCCATTGCAGATTCCTGCCAGAACGATCGTATTTAAATGCCAGAGAATTAAAGATCCCGAAACTAGCGGAGATGATTGATCAACTGATCAGAGAGCCTGAGACCTATGCGGAGTTTTTCCGATGGCAGAAGTACTACTCCTACCACAAAACTACGGAGCTGAACGAAACCAATGAGTATTGTAAGATGTGCGCTGCTCTGAATGATGATAAATTGATGGAAACCACGTCAGTGTATAACGAATTCAGTGAATTTTGGGAAGTGTATAATACGTGTTGAGTGAATCAGTCTAGATAATCATTATGCCATACCTATATTTTATTGGATAAGAATGTAATTGTATATAAATTAGGAACATAGTTCGTTCTAAATAAAACATTTGTTGAATTTTGATGTGATATTTTTTAATGATAAAATAGCTATAACCACATTTAATCAAAAAATTTCATACGTGCTTACGTAGGGTCATAATTTCAAGGTTATTTTTTTCTTTTTATAGGGTTTCGCGTTTATACCTTTTTGTTCTACTTGTGGCTATTTTTTCAAAAGTATTTTTTTTTTATTGTTTTAGGCTTTTTTTACATTCATAGGTACTTACTAGTTTTATTGTTATTTTGTGTTTGGGGGCTTTCTCAATTTTTTATTTTATGCTTTTCGTAGGGACTCTTTATTATTTCATCTCTTTTATTTTCTTGCGTTTTAAGATTCAGGTAATTTGGTGTTTAATCATGTTTTTTGTAATTCGCCATTTTGTGGTGGTGGCCATCTTGGATTTGAAATTTATCAGTCTTTATAGTATTCTACTAATCAAGCCCTTTCATTTGATACCTATATTGAGGGAGTTGTGAAAAAATATGTAATCCGCCATTTTGTGGCGGCGGCCATCTTGGACCGATTTTCATCAAACATAGTTAAGAACACTCCCGACTAATTCACCTTTGAAACAAACAAAAAAAAAAGAAAATCAGCATCGGTTTATCCGTTCGGGAGCTACGATGCCACAGACAGACACACACACAGACACGTCAAACTTATAACACCTCGTCGTTTTTGCGTCGGGGGTTAAAAATGATGACATCGTGTTATCAGTGCAGTCATTTACTGACACATTATGTAGTCACTAGAATAATAACAATAGTTGCATGAATAGGATTCATGGTGTTTTGTACTTGTATTCATACATTAAAGCTGCTATTCAATATTGATGGAATTTATATACATAGCAAACAGAAGAAATTGAGACAGGCAAAAAAGGCTTCTATCGTTTCTAATATTTAAGGCAATAATTCATTATTTTGGACAAAATATTTGGTAGAGAAAAGAAATTGTTTCCACTTTTACAAATTATTTGGTGTTATCCCAGCTGAATTTCTTAATTTGAATTTGAAATTTAATTTACACAGCAGTGTTGTATCTAACAGGTCTATGGTTATTGCGAATTAAAATATTCTATTTTTTTTTCCTATCGCGCTCAGACTTGGTCTTTGACAGAGGCTCAGAAGTCGAAACACATGATATGCCAAAGAGCGACGTAGCGTGGCATATATTAAAAAATAAACTCAACGAGCAAATTCTTGAAAATAATAAAAAAAAAACTTTGAAATCTGTTTGAGTTTCAATACACCTCAACGTTTTTAGTTAATACTTACAATACGATACGCTGGAACCAGCAGCAATCCATAAGATAATTATGTAGGTATGTTCTTATACGAAACGGATTTTGATGCGGTTTTCATCATCGTTTATGAGATTTATGTGTAAGTACCTACAATACATTAAAATTAAACTTACAAATAATAAAGAAATCTCCATCGTAAAACCATTCGAAGCAGGGGTGAGTTGCTAGTTGAAATATAAAATTAGTATTAAAATAACATTACAGTTATAAAATTAATAACACGTTACGTAGCAGAGAAATCCCTTGTTTTGACGCCAAACTGGTTGGAAGGTAGTCCAGTCAACAGACAACAGCTAAGATTGCTTACATAACTCAAAAGGACGTGTCGTTTGTAAACGCGCGTAATTAAATGAAAGCTCCTAAGACACCTTTCATGTGGTTTGTCGCTTTTATTATGACGTTACAACGATTCAATGCCTTTATGAAAGTTTTTTGTAAATATTTTAAAAAGTTTTTTCATTATATTTCACAAGTTATGATTATTTTTCTGATGCCAAGATTATTGTTTCTAAAATTCCATAATTGAAAGAATAGCTGTGGCAACTGTCACAACCTTTTTAGTTTAGATTTCCAAATGTAACTGGCTCATTTTGGTCAAGCAAACGTAAAATGCCATATAGTTTTTCTCTTAATATTCTTTTTTAAACTAATTTCGTGTTGTTTGAAACCAGCCTGTGTATACTATATTGTCTTTTTCACTAGACATCCTTTTTACAAATATATAGTAGCCGTAGATAAATGTTTCTAAATAAATAACTAAAGAATTTTCATAAAATTGTAATATTTAGGTAATTATTGAAGTATAGGTAGTAGTATACCTATACTTCAATAGTTACTTAAGTAAATGAAAAAAGATATAAAAAAAAAACAAATATATTTTATATTTTACGAATACCTATACGCAATACGCCATAGGCGTGCTATGGCGTGATACGTCAAAGTACGTTGTTGTGATAGAATATTAATAAATCTCGTGTTACACAAATAAAACCTTACTAACAAAAAAAAACCGTCTCAAAATTGTTCACGCGAACTCTATCAATTCTCGAAGAATCCTCGCGTAACATCTCGAAAAGTATTTGCGAAGTGGTTGATAGATATTCAGAAAGTTCAACCTGAAGCAACAGGCGTCTCCTGGCGGCTCTGGGAAGATGGGAAGTTCCTTCAAAGTTTGCCATCTTTATTTATTGTTGACGGAACACGACTCGGATTTTCCAGACTTCGGATGAGTGAAAGCTGCAGTGTGATTCTGTAACCATTTCACCGTGAAAACTTACGTGAAGTGAGCGTGGAGTGAGCTGTCATTCCAACTAATACTAGGGACTGACACTATTGACAGCTCACTCTAAGCTTACTTCACCCAACTTTTCACGGTGAAATTTTTGCAGAATCGATCGGCTGCAGCTAGCGACACTATTGACAGCTCACTTTACCTAAGTTTTCTCGGTGAGATTTTTACAGAATACATCGGCGGTACTTACATTTGCTAGTTATTTTTTACATTTTTACTATCTGGTTTTTTTCTACCATTTGAGATTCCATATGAAGTCGCGTCCATGTAAGCAGTGTCACTCACTGTACTTGTATAGTGGCAATCATTATTTAACATGCAAATTGCAAGCACTTTCGCATGTGCCGGCTATCGCCGGCACCATGTAACTTATGTATTGTACATACTCACAGTTATCTTCATTAATTCCTCCAGGTCATAAGGGTTGGGAATTTCGCCTACATTGATTGATATCATTTTTTCCTATAAACACTATACTTATAACACAATTTAACTATAGAATTTATTGTATTTTAATAATATTTATTCTATCATGACAGTTTTGACAACGCTGTCGCCATGACAACTTTTCTTTCAAATTATTAACGGCCTGTAACTTTTAGCGGATTATACATTCATACTTCTCCAATATTAATCATGGCCACTATCATATCTCAAATTCATATTTTCTACATGATGTTATTCTACGAGTTGACATAATAAATCCACGCAATGCGAGGATCAGTTCCCGTTTCGCCTCTAAAGCGAATAGATCAGATAAGCTTGATAGGTACTCCAGGGCCACCTATCCCGGGAATACCCAGCGTACCTCTCCGCTCCGGTACCTGACGGGCCCTCGCTACGCCTCCGTCCTCCGTCCTCCGTGAAGACCTCCAGTACCAGTCGGACCACACGGCGCGCCTCGTCGGAGGACTCCGAAGACCCTCCTGTAATTATTGGGCCGCGCGTTATCCGAGGGCCGCCCCAGAAGTACTTCCTGTATCCATTGGGCCGCGCCTCATCCGAGGGCCGCCCCACCTGGCGGGCTGACAGCGTCCCCGCCATGCCTGCTCCCTCCTGCTGCCGTGCTGCGACCTGCTCCTGTTGTGTGGGCCCCCCTACGGGTAGCCTCCGTGCCGCATACGCACCAGCACCAGCCCTCACCTGCACCTGCACCTGTCACCGGCACCTGCCTCGCGTCGGTCTACAACTTCAGCTCCAACTGGATCTCCACCTCAGCCTCCTCAACCCACCTATCGCGCATCGTCTTCCATACACCCCACCCTCCACAATATACACACCACCGCCATTCCACCTCCATCCTTACCTTGTAAATAAATCTTTAATTGATTTCTACTTCCCTTTCTTTAATTCAATTACCTTTGACTTTAAAGTTAAGCTTTTGTTGTCGCTATACGACATTTTGGCGGCCAACGTAAAATAATTCTCTCTCTCCCTCTCTTTCTCCAATTCTTTCAATTCTCCTAGTTCTTTCTTTCATTTTAAAGTTTCATCCTTCTTTGTCTTCTTATATAATTTTCATACATCCATCTCTTTCGCTCTTTCCTAAATTCTAAAACAACACTTCGTCTAGTGTCACTTAAACTCTTTGGCAAATTTTTTAAATCCAAACACATCACTTGAGCACACTGTACTAACTTGAATATTACTAATCAAATCTATACTCTTTACACCTAACTTTATTGTTTTTAATTCATCAGGAAAACTTGACTATAGGAATATTTTTACGTAACTATTAACTTTTCAATTTATAAATTGTCTCGTCCAATTAAGTTTGAATTTTTAAACAAAACTGAACTTGAATATAAAGCCAAAATTAGATTTGAGGAACCAGCAAGTATAGTTTTATTGTTAAAAAAATAAATTCTTTGCTTAGCTTCAGCTACACCATCGGAGGAAATTTTAATTTCTCCAATACCTATTGATGACGACTTATCTCAAATAGTATACTCTGAATTACTTGGATAGTAAAATAGAGAAACTGTAACAGGGTAATTTGAAATACTCTCGCTTAATTGATTCATATCTTAACTATTTATTTCACAGGTTGGAATGCATCGACATAGACTTGAACCCTGAGCGTCAATATGACTCCTCTTTAAAAGAAAAAATTTGAGACGTTTTGCTCGCTTTTTTCGCTTCCAGATCCGACCTCAAAGCATCCTCTTCAAATACCTCCTCCTTCCCCTCTCCTCCTCCTAAATCCTCCTGAATCCACTCCTCCTGTTCCTCTCATTACTCTCCCTCCTCTTCCTACTCCGACTGCTCCAAATCTTAATTCATTCAAGGATCTGAAACGATATACCTATAATGGAAAATCTTGTCCTAAATCTTTTCCACAAAAACTTGACGAATACTGCCTAGCTAGTGTACCTAAAAATGTATTAATCACTCAAGCTTACGAAATTTTTATTGAGAATGCCCTCCATTGGTTTAGATTCAAATTAAACCAAAATCCAAACTTAACATGGGAAGACCATCAAAGTCTTTAATTAGTAATAAAGAAATCTTAATACTAATTAAAGACTGGTGGTTAAAATTTTGACTATGATTATAAACTATAAGAAGGCATTAAAAGTCTTACCCAAGGTCGTGACGAACCAATTATTGTTTATATTTCAATTAGGTCGGGAATGCTCTCTCGCCTTTCCAAAAAACTTTCTGAAACAGAACAATTGGAAATTATTCTGAGAAATAAAAGGCCATGCTACTCAGTATTTGTTGCATTAAAGGATATCGACTCTATCGATGCACTTTTGGCTACTTGTCAAAATTATGAAAGATTCTTGGACTGGGATAAACATTTTAAGAACCAAATTCTCAACAAAATCCCCTTACTGCGGAATTTAATTACAAACAAGTACACTCAACTTCTTTTGAGCCTTCTACCTCAATTTCCAATCCAAGACCTCCAATCTAATACTCACAAAACCCCTTCCAGAAAAGTAAATAGCTTACACCAAGCTAATAACTCGCAAGAAAATACATTTTGCGTTCGCTGTCGTAAGCATGGGCATATTCTAAGTACTTTGTTTGTTATTTTATTTGTTTCAAATGTAGTCTTGAAGGTTTTAAAACCTCAGATTGTCTTAATTGGTCGCCTAAACCCAACTCTAGCTCAAAAAACTAATAACTGACTTGAAAAGTGAAACAAACTTTGATGCCAATGATTGGAACGGTTGGATAAAAACTCTTAAAAATTTCTTTTCCTGCTACAAAATTTCTTCTACTCTATACTCAAATGAAAAGGATTATAAACGACCTTTCGTTAACATCAAAGATTACAATTTATCCATGTCTGGATTACTCGACTCTGGTAGTTCAATTTACTATTCTTGGTAATAACTCCCACTTAAAAATTCTCAAACTAGGCTGTAAACTTTTCAAATCGGAATATATTACCGTCTTTACAGCAAGTAACCCAAAATTAAATCTATAGGTTACTTTGATCTTCCAATTTACTTTAACAGACTAACTTGATTAAGGCTTATATTTTTCCAGAAATTTCACCGTCTTTAATATTAGGCATAGACTTTTGGAAAAAATATAATATTTTACATAACATTCTGTTTTCAATTAGCTTTACAGAACTTGAATGCCTAACTATCGAGACAACAAATGTCAAGTATTACCTTATGAACATTTAATTTAATTTGTTTTGCCCCGAGTCTAATACTAAGCAGTAAAGTATACTTCGTAGGTAACAAGTTACAATGAATCTAAATGGATCAAACTTGATGAATAGATGTTGGCTTGAACTAAATATTCAATTTCAACATGAATGATTAATGAAATAGGCACTGATGTAATTTTCGATCGTTTGAAAATTAGTCTGCAGTTAATCACAAACTGATAAATTTAACTAAATCTGTAATACTGTTTGCACATATAATTTCTACTTGTCTAAATCAAAATTTATGACCAGAATTCAAAACATCACACAGGCCCCACAGTAAAATCACAATTTGAAAACACATGCAAAGATACGTCTCACGAAAACCATCAAATTATTATTAGCTAAACAACCAGTGACCACAATCAACATGCACGAATACGGAATTCAATAATGACCTGCTTAAGAAGTTCATCATCAGGTTTGACCAACTTGAACAGTGCGTAACCGAGGGTATCAAACGACACCACCCAAAAAGTGGCTTGCGGGTTGATATTATGCTTCGAAACAAACTTTGTACAAGCTTTTTCTTGTCTTCTTTACTTCTTTTATCTTCCGGAGTTCTCGCAGCCCATTTTTTTTAAATTAATGAGTAGTTGTATGTAATTAACTCCATGTACCTGATCCACGCGTGCAACGTAGAAAAACCGTATCGTAAGCATTTATATTAAGTATCTTGCTTTGATTCAATCTTCTCCAAATTATTCACTTCGTTTGGTTTAGCCCCACACACTGTACACACAGCTCCAGAACTTGTGTCAGATAGAACTTGTGTAACTTTTCCATCCACCATAGTTAGAAATAGGTCGTGACTTATTTCAATTACCTGCTCCTCCTTGTGTATCTTTGAAGCTTGCAAATTATTAATTTGACCCCGAATATCACCAACCACTGATCGGGTTTTCTCGGGCGTTTCTTTTGCAAGTTTCATCAGGATTGATCGGCAATAACGAATAGAAGCAAATTTTGCCAAATTACCTCATTTGTTTCTGTGTCAGTCAGCTTTATTGATACCAAAGACGCTATAAATACGATTGTATCTGAGACTAAGTCACTGTCATCTGTTAAAACTTATTTATTTTTACTTTGCTCCGATGAACCATCACATCCCCACTTGGTAATCAATTTAAGAGATTTTCTTGTTGGATTGTAAACATATTCAATCTTTAAGATGCGAGCAGAAGATGTGAGCCAGATCCAGCAAATCTTGTAGACTTACTTTAGCACTTCTATCGGTTATTTGAATGCTGGATGGTGGAGGATAACACAGTTTTTTGGCGTTCGTCAATATATTATATGATGGCAATATGTCGAAGTTTTTGTTAATCAGACTTGCTCGAAGTAATCCGTATTGTGATTTCGAAAGATCTAAATCTTCAAATATACTTAAAGCTTCATCCACCGTAAAATCTATTACATTGCGACTTTCATGCAATAATTTTTCCTTCATGATCCTTTTTTCATTTCTCACAATTACGCATCATTGAAACATCAGTAGCTTCTTTGAATTCTCCTTCAGACCGCAATCCTTAAACGTATGCATTATGTATATACTCGATTCTTGTACCAACTCCATATTCTTATTTTTTTTCGATTTCTCTGATAGATGTTGTAGGTAAAATATTTATCGGTGCTTCTTCGAATTGTACCTTAAATTCAACGTCTAACCACGATGTATTTTTATTAAAGAAACGTTCTTTAGTTCGGTTAGATTTGGTCCACCGATCGTTAAACGCTGTTTTAAGCAATTTTTGAATACGTTTCACAACTAATTCACTTTTTTCAGACGACAAATGGTAGTGTTCTTCTAAGTATTTTTTAATATCTTCTGATTTTGTTCCATGATGAATGAAAAATTCGCATAATACTCGTCGAGGCACAACAAATTCACTCATTTTGTTTTTACTTCTAACTACTGCTTTTTTATCGAGGTTGGTGAAGACTATACTCGTATTATGTCAAGGCACACTAAAGTACTGGTAAATGACAACGTAAATGAATAACTTTTATACTGAAATTTGGTGTGAAAAAATACTATTATCTAGCGTCATTAACACGTTCCTAACCACTATCTATGAAGGTGGTTATTAGTACTGATATAATGTACAATAACAACTTTAACTACCATTTCCTCCTTTTTCCTTCACCGCGATAGAGAAATACATAAACTACACGAGAAACGTGTAATTCACACAGTGATAACAAAACATTAATCAAATCTGACCGAACGATAAAAAAAAAAATCATTACCCAATACTCCCACCTTACCGAAAGATTAAGTAAATAGATAATATTATTTAAGAAAAAAAGTCAAAAGCAATCTAAATAATCACAACTAAAATAATGTTTGATATATTTTGTATTTCCCCCCATCAGGCATCATTTCAAGGGGGGCAGATTCAGGCAATTTTTTTTGCCCTGACTTCTATACTAGCTGTACTATGTGGTGCTATCAAAATTACGACATTGGCAGACACTGCTAACTATCAAAAGTCTATGTGAAGTTTCTAATAAGTATAGAATCCTGAAATAAAAATTCTATACCTCCGCAGTTTTCACATAATGGTCCTCTTAAATTAATTTTAAATAGAGTACTTCATAACCATTCTAACCATATATCACACTTATAAATTTGCTTTGAAAATAATGAAAATATGACCATGTTAACCGGTGGAATTGTGTTCTACATAATTGACATAATTTTGAGCATCAACTTGCAAGCCTTAGTCTAATTGTAAAAATGAGAAATAGTATATTTTAACTGCTATATAATATGCATTGGACATTTATTTAGACATGCGCATTAACAAAATATTCAATATAACATTACGACAACCTATTTTTGAGACGGTACGCACGTTTCTGGCCCATAGTGCGTCGGTGTGATGCGTATTTCGCATGTGGCGATGTAGATGCAGCCACAGTATTTAAGATATTTTTTCACCTTTTTAGAACGAGTTTGATTTTCCGATCAGCCTCTATAATGTTCCAAACTCCTGGAATGTCTATAGTAGGTATTTCTCGATAATAGGCCTCACCTGATTGTTGTGGCAAACTTCCACTAACTTGCCTTGTTAAATGTTAAGCAACTTCTTTTCTGAACGCCAGCCAATTTATTAAGTTTCATAAATGTTTCAATGGAGATGTTTGCAAACTTTGTAAGTATCTACGCTTCTATTTCTAAGTGAAGAGATGTTTTTTTATGATGCTAGTTTTCTGAAGGCTTTCTTCTATTTTCAATTCACTCATTTCCAGTAAAGTTTGGGTTTCCTCGCAATGCGGATAGGTAGGCAATATGACGGTAACCTTCCGACATTACCTATCTGTAACGGCCGTCATGAAAATCTGTCATTTTCATCAGTATTTGACATTAAAATGCTTAGTATTTCGACATCCGGTATATTGTATGACCGTTCCCGGCTTTTTTAGGAAACCGAAGCTTAAATGGGGAAATCCGTGGTAGTTTGAAAATACGGAGGGTTACGTCGTACTTCTAATACCCCATGATGTAACTTCTGCTCTGCTATCATGGAAAAAAAAGAAATAAATTAATAATTGTTCAATTTCATTCTTTTTTTTATCTTACGTCTTAATTTGAACATAACCACCATTAAAGTAGATAATTTTTATTTATTATTTGTAGAAATTTTAGATAATACTTAATTATAAGCACTTGGGTGAGATACCTAAGATTCCAATTATTTCTTTGTAAATATTCTATGTAAATCAATTATTTCAATAAACAATTTCAATTTGAATCCGAATATTTACGAAATAAAACGAAAATCCTAAAAGTAGGTAACCTGATGACGACGCCTGAACAAATGATACAAATGTTTATACTGAGTCATTTATTTACGTACTTTGCTATTTGTTTTCAGCAGGCGGAACTTACTTGAATCCTCCATAAATGTTTGCATAATTATCACTAAATTATTGTTTTATTTAGACACGCAAATAGAAAAAAACTTTAAAGTAACAATCCTTGTACCTACAGCGCAAGAGCCTTGTGAAGCATCTTAATTAATATACGTACATAATTATGTCATCCATAATCGTTGAGCCTTCTCAAAAATAAAGAATGTACTTACATGGATATGAAGGTAGTTAATGAAATATTCAGTAATGTTACGGAGTCTTGTGCGACCTTAGGTCAGGGACAGAAGTGATCCTGTTTCATGAACGAGAGAGTAAACGCCGCGCGCTCTTGGTTTACTCGTATCATTTGGACATGTAGATTTTATTGTCATGCCATGTCAAATACAAGAAATAGAAAGATTTTCCTAGTTCTATTTGCAATCGAGTGTAGTATCTTGCGTAGCTTATACATCTTTTTCAATAGAAAACTAATTTATAAAACCATTTTACCATTTTTTTTCTTTTTTTTTTATCCAAACCAACAGATTAGCAATACCTGCATAAATAGACCATAAACGCTGGCTCACATTACAGCTGCAGCGGGCCGCAGTTAAAGTAATTTTTCACTTCCGAGTGTTTTTTTTTTTGAAGTCTGTTGTTTTTTTTTTTTTGTAAAAATGATTATTTTTATTTTTCACTTTTAACTAAGGTATCTACCTCGCACCAATTCGTATACCACTACTTGCTATGTAAACGACAGTGACAGGGTATTATAACATCATCTAGCACAAAGTGAATTTTTTATCAGTGGAAACTACTAGTTTCCACTGATAAAAAATTCACTTTGGCTTTGTGGCGTTCTAATGCATATTGTTTAAGAACACTGTTTATATTAGCTGTAAGTTTCCCGAATATAATAAAATAAAATAAATTAAATACGTACATATTATCAAAGCTAACTAAAACCCTTTGCAAGCAAAGTAAATACAATTTATATGGGATCACTGCGCAAGCTTCCTCTACCAAATGAACAAATAATTTTCAAAATCGGTCCGCCATTGACGAGAATATCGATTAAAACATACATGAACAAACCGCATACGGACGAACATTACCTTAAAAAGTGCGGTCCGGCCCACCTGTAGTATGCTATTGTTTATACACAACGTTACGAAAGTGATTACATTATAGTATACTTCGCTTTATTTTTTACACTAGCCGATAGTAACAAGCTCATCAACTCACAGTCTCTTACCCCCTTACCCCGTTCCCCCTGTTCCAACGATTCTTCTATCCCACAAAAGGTAAGCCCTCAAACAGCTGACCAAGCCTAGATAACAAGAGTCTTTGATATTTATCTCTGCCTTCGGCGATTATTGTGTTTCTGAAAACTAGTTCACAGATCTGAACTATCTCTGTATACCTTCGTAGGTAGGTAAGTATCTAACATCACACACACAGTTCTAAATTCCCTGCGGCATTTAAAAAATGACACATCACAAACAAATGGATATAATAAACTGCTTCCTTGAGCATAAAAAAATCTTAATTTATTGGCACACATTGACTAAATCTGTGTGTACTACAGACATTAGTAGGTACTATGCACTTTTGTCGAAATTTTCTTAGCCCGATATCTCTGGAACTATTGATCCTAAATTTATTTATTTATTGACACACCAACGACTTATTCACTAAGTCATTACATTAAATATATTCAATATCAACAGCTTTGCGGTGAATTTGTCTCTTATAGGTGTGCACAGCATGTATAATCAATAATAAAAACTAAAATGGAAATATATGATCATAACAAAATTAAAATTTATTACAAAATTACAGCATAATTAAAAAAATAATTTAAAAAAAAAAACATCAATTAAATTGGAATAGTAAAATTATTATAAATTGAAACTATAAAAATACAAATAAATTAGTTAAATTGGAATATTAATCTAAATGAATCTTATGTAGGCTTTTTTTGTGAAGAATTTAATAAGGAATAAATATAATTTTGTCGCAGTGTAAATTTACGAGTATTTTCCAAAACCCTGGTTTTCGGGAAAGCAGTTTTTTTCGCAAATTTATATCTTTATAGAATTTTCACACAGCATTGCTACCTTCGTAATTAACATTAATTTTCAGTCCTAGTGAAGGTTTCTCATCTTCACTAAGATTTTTCTCGCAGATTTGCCATTAGGTAATGGTTTTTTATTTTCCTGGGCTATAATAAAATATCATAACGTTATGTTACACACTCCGTTCTTTGAAACAAAGCAAAGACTACAAGGGTTGTAAAGTCGTTGTTTGAAGTTTTAATATCCCATGTTACAAAGTTTTATGCAAAGGTAACACGGACCTGCGGGCTGTTTTCACATGATTACGGAGATGCCAAAAGAGGGATGCCAAGAGATGTATTTCACTATTGTTTGTACCTAAAGTTTTTTGGAGATTTCAGGTTGTTGCGTAATTACCTTCTTTATACTGCCAGCGCCAGTATCAAATAAACAGTCAAGATTTATGGGAAAACTAGATAACTAGTCAAGTTCAAATAAACAGTCAAGATTTATGGGAATACTATACCCGCATAAGTTTCGATCCCGTAGAAATTTTAGGATAATAAGTATCCTATGTGTTAATCCTGGTTATAAACTATCTGTGTGCCAAATTTTATCCAAATCCGTTCGAAGTTTTTGCGTGAAAGAGTAACAAACATCCATCCATTCATCCATACAAACTTTCGCGTTTATAATATTAGTAGCATAATGTATTTTGTTTGCGTTTTGTGATTTTTCTACTGCTAACCTCTAAGTCTAACCTCAATGAGTCCAAAAAAGTTTCATAATCCTTATAAAAAACTGCATCGATTGGCATCACAAAAATAAAACGTGAAAATTTACGTTTTTCTAGCTGACTGCCATTTTATTTAAAATCTGTTATTACAGTTAGATAAAACTAAGAAAGTTCAGGATATTCTCCTAAGAACTTATTATATAACTGCTCTTACTGCCCTATCTCAAATATCCACCCTGTATTTATGCTAGCAACGCTGCAAGGATCGACGAGCATGATGACAACACTGCTACTTACCGTTTCACATCGTCAGCATCAGATTGTCGTGCCACTGATAAGCACGCCTGTCTCCACAACTTAGGCTAACTACAAACTACAGCCTACAGTAGTCATACGTGCTAATTCGTACAGCAATCTGACCGATTGAAATTCAAATAAAGTATAGTCGACCTCGAACTAACTTAAGATTATCTAAATGTTTTTTCTAAATCCGTATACATACCTACTCGTAGTATTAGTATCGACTTAATAATTATGTTAGTAAACTTTGTCAAACTAACCTAACAACAACTAATAATAAGGTGGCCCAACACATGTTGGCACGTACCTCCGTGCCAAATGCCTAATAAAGGGGCTGTCCACTTTATCACGCAATGTTTTTATGTTTTGAGGATGCTGTTGGAGCTTCCGAGCACCTACCCATTATTGACGCTGTTTTCTTCCTCATAATGGCATGAAAATCGTAAACATCGGCTTTGCACGGCAGAAAACGACAAGAGGGCCTAGACAAGAGTGCCAATGGCTTTCAAAGCATTTCGTATTTCTACGACGACAAGCCTTTCGGTACATAGCTTAATAAGTCAATCCAATAGGCAATACCTACATTTTTACTTTTCCATCCTTCCGTCGTTATCACTGATAGAATATCACTTGGCCCCAAGGCCTATTTGTTTAAGTGACATACTTTCAACCTTAGGGCTGATTTTACCAATTAAACTGAAGGCGGTCAGCACATCTAAACTGCGTCCAAGAGCTGTCTGTGTCAATATTCCCCAACAATGTTATGATGAAACTAACTCTTTAAAGTGAAGTTGCAATTTACTGGGAATTGTTGTCAAAAGTGGTAATTGTGTGTAGATTTCCAATTTCGTGATTGCCAAAGGCATGTAACAGTTAGGTACTAATCGGTTATAAGCATCAATGAATTTCAATATTTCAGACTAAAGGTTTGTGCAATTGGGCAACGCTTGTGCATTAACTAGAGTACGTGCGATAAGGAACTTCGTTCCAATATCGGCTGTTTTGCAAGCTTCCTCACGTTAGCGTGTCGATTTTGATACGATTTCGTGACGTGTCGACTGATTCGCTGACGTAAACATTAGGTGCTCAACTGTACAGGTGACAGGGCAAGCAGCCCAAGGAGAACCTCCTCCTTTTTTGAAGTCGGTTAAAAAGAGAAACAATCTTTGTTCCAACCGAGTGTCCCACCACACCTGTCGGCATGTTCTAAACAGGTCAATAAAACCAGTAATTCCAAACATTGTGGAAAGCCTTACATGTCTAATTCTGTACAGAAATAAACCTCACAAGCTTATTTATTTGATGTCCCACATTGACTCGACACGCCTTTTCTAAATATACTCATAACTTGTTCACGAGGGAACCTCGCGACTCACTTTTTAATTCCATACACTTTGCTTCGATGTTTTGTACCAACTTAAGGTTTCAAAGTCATGGTCGAAAATAGGTGTGGGCTCTTAAAGGGAAACTATTGCTTGCTGTCTTATTTACCAAGGAAATTCAAGCATGAGTTGCTTTTACTTATCTTTTATGAGTAGAGCAAACCCATGTTTGAATAGATATTAGGAAGGAATTTCTCATAGCTAGTTTAATTTGTCCCTGTATATGTAGAATTGTGGACGCATTCAGACAAACAGGGAGCTGACTGTGCACTGGACATAAGTATCTTAGTTATATAGGTAAATAACAGATAGCTATAACAATGAAACTTTGTTAATCCTTGCTAATAAATGCTTGTCAAGGTCAGGCCTAAACTTGAGATCAGAAGGCCAATTCCCGTAAACAAAAACGTTCAAAATCTAGCCGCAACCTTATCTCAGTGATAATCATTGTCAAAAACTTGTAAAAAATGTAGGGAAATTAGAAGTATTTCTGACAGATTGAGACTGAGATCAGACTGTAAACTTTCTTTAAATTACAAGAATTGCTCCTCAGAATGTTGACCACATTATATTATTCAACACTATGGCCCGGACTTCACGAAAGCAGAGACGAGACGAGCGGAGAGGAGATCTCAATTAAACAACCAATAGAATTTCGTTATTCACATCAAAAAACAACTCTTCTCGTCTCCGCTTTGGATTTCTCCGCACATCTCGGCTTTGGTGGAGTCCGGGCCTATTACTCTCAATTTGAATAATTTTGAAGCATATTACTAATCCATTGCTCCATATGTTCGAAAAATGTGTCTGCTCAACAACGTAAATAACGCAATGATTGTTATTGGATTATCAAAATGAAGCTACTTATAGTGTGTAACGCAATTACCCTGCTGTTCCTCTCTAAGTTTTCGATGGTATACAACTTTCAGTTATCAAACATGAAGACATCAAGAACATCTCTCGACTCACTTAATAATAACACTACGATACCGCATACTACCAATAAAGTCGGTACAAGATATTCATAAATCCATATCAACCATCGTACTTACCTAAGGCACGCAATACGAGTAAGTCGACGACTTCATAAAACATGCTAGGTGACACCGAGTGAGCCGTTAGACGCGGCTCATGACGTAATTGCGCCCATCGAGTGCACGCGCCGTACAAAATGGCCGTACTTTCAGGGCCTAAAGGAGTATAGTTGTACATAAAACAGAGACCAAGCTTCATAATATGGTTATGTGCGACGTTGTGATTCATGTTGATTAGATTCGTCACGACCGACGTATGCCACTTTTTCGAGTAGCTAAGCTAATTTTTCCTCTCGATAAACTACGTTGAAGTTTATCTACTCGTTAAGCTATACTGTCTTCTTGTTAAGTGTCTATGTCCCCTCGATGAGCTAGTCTTCTTCTTCTTCTTAGAGTCGCTGGCACGACTTTTTCAGATCTTGTTGCCCCAAAATTTCGCTACTTCCACGGCGTCATCGGTGGCAGCGCAGAGCAGAGGTCACTTTGACTGCATGTTTTGGTCCACACGATAAGCTAGTTTGTGTATTCTCTTGGCTAGGTAGCTTACTTGGTACAACCCAATAACAAAATCTCATGATGACAACTGTACTTTCGAACACTTCTCTGTTTCCACGAAGTGCTTTTACAAAAAAGTACTGCTGAATCTGAGACCGTAGTAAGTGTCAACGAAACATTATGGTTTAAGACATTCTTTTCTCAAAATACAATTCATTTAAAGCTTAATACATGGATTACTTATTAAGAACGGTACCTACTTATAAATAAACTCATATGTAGTAAAACAATCTTTAACTGTGTTGTAGGTATACACATTACGTCATATCGTTTGTTAAAGGCATGTCTATAGAAATTACTCATTGTTTGTAGTAGAAGTAGTCAATTTATAATAATACCAATTATATTTCATGTTGACACCGATGATGGCGATTTGTTTTTCCCAAATAATAAATACAAAAGAACACTCAAGTTACGATTATGAGCTCTATAGTTTAAAAGCCCTATAACTAAACCTTTTACCTACCATGGCTAAGAAAACAGCAAAGACATGAACGATTCTTAGTAACGAGTTTGTAAATACGATGACGTTATCTCGTGAATTTATTTGTTTATATTGGCACTACGACATTCCGAGGGAGTTCTAGGAAACGGGTCGTAAAATAACCAGGAATAGAAGTAAATATAAGGGGTTTAAGAATTTATGATTCCTATTACCAATAAAATTTCTCATAAAGCTATCATAATTCAGTGAGATGTGACTGTTTTTGTGCTGATCGGAAAAACATAATATACTCGTAGATGTGATTTAAGTCATATTTTTAGTACTGCTACAGTATAGCAGCAGTATATCTGCTCTCAAAATGGTGAAGGAAACATCGACCTGAAATTCGAAGACTCGTGACATCTAGCAACACCTCTGGGCCCGCCTGGTGGTTTACGGCTCACTCCCGCACACCTCTACCACTTGGAGTAAATGACAGCAAAACCCTAAAACCGCGTACGAGCCCTTATAAAAAAGAATTAATTTTAGGGTAGATAACAAAAATAGACAAGTTTGAAAATATCTTATAGGAATTAATGATAGTTACCACTCCGAGTAAACATGTTTACCTGAGAGTCGCAAATTCAGGACGTGTGTGACTTAAAGATAGAGAAAGTTGGTGAACACCTGAACACACAGGCAACTTAAATCGCGAGACTCTTTAGGTACTTACTTTCAGTCCCCTCAATTCTTTTTCCTGTTTTTAACTCTCTTATTCTTGGTATACATGCCTGATGCCAAAGTTTTACGAATTTTGGGCTCTTTCGTAGCTTTTAACTTAAAGACTCCTTTTCGATAAACCATAGCAATGTGGTCATATGGCAAATATATGCTAATGTAGAAAATAATGTCACAACATTATCAGTCAATTACACTCCCGGACCGTCCCGGAAGACGTAGCGTTGGAAGGCCTCCCACAAGGTGGGCCGACGACCTTGTGAAGAAGGCCACAGGAGCCCGTTAGATGCGAAAACAACAAAACCGGTCGAAGTGGAGGTACTTGGGGAGGCCTATGTCCAGCAGTGAATGTCTTTTGGCTGAAATTATGATGATATCGTACATTTTTACGAGTATAATAAAATTTATAGGCCTACAACATCAAAAATGAAATGATAATGAATGATAAATCATTCTCTCATCAGAGAAAAAGTTTTTATGCAGTTTTAAAACTAATTTATTGTGGCCATCATTTTGCTATCACCATTGTACCAAATTTGAATCGCGAATTTGCAAAAGTGAAGAAAATCAGACTTTGGTCGCTCTTAAAGTAGCGACCAGCTTTGATTAGAGTATCTTTATGCCAATAGTTATTTGTATTGTTTTGCTTAAAAACAGTATCGAAATTATTTTTCCTTATTTCCGAGTCCATTCTGACGTTCAAATTATGGATAAGTTCTGAGCTAAGTCAGCGAAACGTAAGTGTACAACTTCATGTAAGTCTTTCAGCCGTTCAAAGAATTTTCAAACGATATATGAAGGCCAATTCTCGTAATTCAAAACGTTCAAAATCTGGTCGCAGTGTCATCTCAGCGACAAACAAATGTCAAAAACTTGTCAAAATTTAGGGAAATTATAAGTATTTTTTAACAGATTGAGACTGAGATCAGACTGTGAACGGTTTTAAAATTACGAGAATTGCCCCTCTGATGACAGGCAGCTTCATGCGCCGTCTAGGAGGACCATGACGCCGGGTCACTGCAGCACGCAAGATCGGTTTATATTTACTAGCCTACGTAATCGTTACCTCTATAGGTCTAAGACAGCCAATACAGGTCAAGAACAGCTTCGAGACTTTCATGGACTCCACAGCCAATACAGGTCCAAGAACAGCTCCAAGACTTTCATGGACTCCCTATTTGCACTCGAACTGTTAGAAAAAGACTGGAAGAACGTGGCCTGAAACCTCATAAGTCGGCCAATGGTCCCAAACTGACAGGAGCTTACAGATTGGCGACACAACGTCAATGGATCCAGGTTCTTTTTAAAGATGAAACCAAGATTATGCTGTATGGCAATAATGCAAGCAATGTTGTATTGGAGAGAAGGTGAGTTATGGTCATAGGCAGTCTGGGGCAGTTTTCAAAAATATAAAAACTGCCTGCGTCAACTAGCGTTGAACCAGCAATTGTCGTCGCCTAAAAGCGCTGGCATATAGGCGCCCGTTTCCAGCGTTCTACGTGAATACACCCTAAAAGACATTATTTCCACGCTGTACCTAGAATATTTATCAAACATCGTACAATCAGGGAAATGAATTGTTAAGTAGATGGACACCCTACGTCATAGTCATTTCCCAAGGTCAAGGTATGTCAAGCAATGACAGTTGCATTTTGATATATGGTAATAGTTATTTCCCAAGGTCAAGGTATGTCAAGCAATGACAGTTGTATTTTGATATATGGTAATAGTCATTTCCCAAGGTCAAGGTATGTCAAGCAATGACAGTTGTATTTTGATATATGGTAATAGTCATTTCCCAAGGTCAAGATATGTCAAGGAATGACAGTTGCATTTGATATATAGTAATAGTCATTTTCCAAGATCAAGGTATGTCAAGCAATGACAGTTTTATTTTGATATAATATGGGAATTTATGTTGCATAACAATTAATTTCCCTGACTTTACCTCTTAAGTTATGCGAGCTTTGTTTACGTAGACTCGTTAAAGACAACTCATTAGGCACCAGTAGACTGTGAAAGACATCTTGTATCCATTTTAAAATATGCAAAACAAAGTAGTTCATACGATGTAGAACTTTATTTTTATACCAAGAGTGGAAATAATGTAACTGATGAACGAAGTTAATGGCATAATATTAAGCAATTTTTAAGACTGCCTACTATGTAACTCGTCTCTCCAACAACTTGAGGACCTCGCATGGCAAGATACGTGTGTATTCTTTAACTATTATGGCTTTTAAAGTTTTTTTTATGTATTTGTACATTAACGCGGTTTTAATTATGTCGGGTTTCATGAGATTTTCATCATTTATAACAAATACTGCATATTGGGACGCACTACATTTTTACGGTGAAGGAAAACATCGTGAGGAAACCGGCATGCCCTAGAACCAAACATTCGATGACATGTAACATCTACTAACCCGCACTGGGCCCGCGTGGTGGATTACGGCCTCACAGAGAGGAGGCCTGTGTCCCAGCACTGGGAACAGTATATGCTGATTATGTGTACTGCACATTGAGCCATCCAAGCACATCGGTGGTGGAAAGTGTCGGACAAACATCGGTGGTGGCCTTTAGCAATAAAAAAATACAAATATCTCAAAGTTGTATTCTAGCAATCATGAATTTAGAAGAAGGAGGATCTTTGCCGAATGTAACTCCAAAGGTTTTAGTGAGCTCTTCACATGTGAGCTCGTAGACAGTCTCCCATCCATCACGCTCTGCAGCTTTCTGCGTGCCATATGACGTCATCCAGGCTCCGTTTATAGGTATTCCATGTTCTTTGCATAACAGTCGCCTGAAAAATTATATAAATAATACATGTTATTATTTTAAGACCGTTAATACGAGCTGCGCCCCGCGGTTCTACTCGCATAAGTTTCGATCCCATGGGGAAAATTGGGAAAAAAAGTATCCTATGTCCTGTCAAGTGTCCTAATCCTGGTTATAAACTATCTGTGTGTCAAATTTCATCCAAATCCGTATAGTCGTTTTTCAGTGAAAGAGTAACAAACATCCATCCATCCCATCCATTTGCCACCCGGTGGCAACTGGAAATTTTGTTCCCGATGACTGGGAGTATTCGCGATTTCAGTCGTTTCAGGTATCCTCATAATGTTTGCCTCCTGCAATATTCGTGAAATCTCCCAACGAGTCTTAAGCGCAGTGATAAATGCTCGTGTCCTCTGTGTATGAGAAGAGCCCTTTGCCCAACAGTGGGATAATAATAGACTGGTATTTTTATTATTAAAACAGTAACTAACCTGACTTTGAGGAGCTCTTGCGCAATGCCAAGCCCCCTGTACTCAGGACAGACAACGACGCCCCTGTCACTGAAGCAACGATCTAAATCGAATGCCTTCATTTCACTGTATTGAGCTTCTAAGCCGAACATAATTTCAAATAGTTTCTGCATTTCTGGCGTCTTAAAGTCGAACTGAAGAAAAAATTATATATAATGTGAATATGGTGTTATTTTTATCTGAAGAATAAATATGACAGTTTGACATATTTTCTATAAGAAAGCTGTCACACTGCGTTATTTATTCCTCTTTTATCTGATTAGTGAAAAATCTGACCTAAGTTATGTAACTTAAGACACTTATTCCTTTGTATACACCGTTTAATTTTGATCGTTCTAATCCTTAAAAGGGGTCATTGTACTCATCATTATAAACAAATTTTACTACGGAACCAAACCTGAAATCGTGAAAAAAAAAAATCAGTTGATTCATAGGTAATTATGTCGAGTTATGCGAACATAAATCTATGAATCAACTGTTTTTTTTTTCACGATTTCAGGATTGGTCCCGTAGTAAAATTTGTTATTAAAACAATCAAAATTTAACGGTGTGTACTCGGCATTACCGATATAAGTTACCTCAGGGTGTGGATTATTTTTCGATACTAATGACATCATAGATGCTCCAAAGATATCCTTAATCTCGTCATCACCGTTGTCTAAACAACAAATCGTAATGTGAAATCCGTCTTCATTTGTTGCTGCTAACAAAAGCCCCTGTAGTTCCTCTATTGCCTTTTCATTTTTTAGGAATCCTACAAACAAAAAAAACAAATCATAAGAAAATATTATTTAATTCACTGGATTTATAGGAATATTATTATTGGTTACAAGCCGTCTACCTGAGGGGATTTCCGAACAAACAAACTTTCATACAGAGTGGCGATTAGATAAATAGTACAACGGTTATTACAAGTTGTTATCAGTCTGTTAAAATGATAATATCCGCATTTTCGCTTTTTGACACCGAATTTCGAAATTAATGTTATTTATCATTTTGTAGTGTTTTTTTTGGAAGTCGGTTGTTTTTTTTTTTTAAAAGTGTTTCACCTTTTAGTTATACCTACCCCACACGAATTCTTAGTACTTGCAAGATTAGGGTTACCCCAATAACAACTGACAGAAATGCGGGTGTACCGTAGTATACTGCAACATCTGCGTACCCCTTTCGAGGGTACAGGCGTGGTGTTATGTTGTGTGATTGCAAACAACAAAGCACACAAGCAATAGCAATGCAATGCAAACAATGCATACATAAGCGATAGCAGCAATCGCGGTTGATTTGCTGGCATTTTTGAAGAGTTCCGTTGTCTGTCCCCGAAACTCATCACCAGATCTTTACGAAATTTGGGAAAATGGGACCATTTCGGAATAAACGTCTTTCGAACAAAAAAGAATTTTATATATGTATATGACGGAGTTATGCCCGACAATACATAAAATAATATATATATATATAAACCTCTGAATTGAGAACCTTCTCCTTTTTTAGAAGTCGGTTAAAAACTGCAGTCTTAATTAGATATTATATATATACGAACTGAACATTTTGGCATATTGAACCGTATGAATTAAGCCCAACAAAAGTAACTACTGTAAATCGTTGGGGAATTCCCTCGACTGTCTATAGTCTCCATCATTAGACCTGTAATGGCACTTATAACCCATATGGGTGCAAAGTTCTCATCAATATAAATTAATTAAGTCCAAACACAAGGTAGCTGCTGTAAACTGTCGTGGAGTTCCCTTAACTGTCCTTCGTCTTCATCATCAGACCCCTAATGACAGTAACAACCCATCTAGGTGTAAAGTTCTTATCAATACAAATTAATCAAGCCCAAGCACAAATTAACTGCAGTAAATCGTTAAGGAGTCCCCTCGACTGTCTTTCGGCTCCATCATCAGATCGACTCCAGACTTTCATTAAATTGTAGTGCTTTAAAATACTTGATGAAAAAATTAACAAACGCACTAGTCACCCCTACGATTTCAGAATGTTCTCCTCGATTTCTCTGGGATGCCATCATCAGGGACTGCAGTCTCGACATTCATAGCGATCGCTTTACGACCGAATTCAGTCGCAAAGTCCTGTCACTCCATACATTATACACCTGCCAATCCGGGACTTTGCGATCGAATTTGGTCGTAAAGCGATCGCTATGAATGTCGAAACTGCAGCCCTAGATCCTGGTTTCCTTATCATGGGACCACCCTTAGGATATCTACTTTTCAACAAAAAAATAATCATCAAAATCGGTTCATAAACGACGAAGTTATCGGCGAACACACATAAAAATATATATATATAATATACGGTCGAATACAGAAACCTCCTTTTTTGAAGTCGTTTAAAAATGATCACAAATCAAGTTTAATTAACAACAATAAACTGTGATCATTTTGTAATAATAAAACGAAAAAATAGGTCCCACGACTAAAATGTTAATTGTTGTTACTTATTTTAATTGTGTATGTTTAAAACACGTAATGTAGAATACGTGGTCTCAATTAATGTGACCACCTAATTGTGACTCTGTGTAAGGAACTCGAGTTCCTTATGCTTCTATACTCAGCGGTTTATGCTGTGCGTTGCCTGTCAGTGAATTTAAGATTATAACTAAAAATCTTTATTTATCTCAACATCACATTTCAGGCACTGATCGATATAATGCACAATGTCATATAGAGAAAGGCATATCGGCATGTCCTAGAACCAAAAATTAGAAGACATGTGCCAACTAGCATTGGGCCCGCGTGGCCCACTCCCTTTAACAGAGAGGAGGCCTGTGTCCCAGCAGTGGGAACATTATAGGCTGATTATGTATGTTATGTATACAATGTGTAACTGAATTAATGCACATTATGAAAGTAGTTTGTTCAGAATCGTTTACTGAATCGATTTCTGTAATTTTTAATATAGGTAATATTTTATCCCAAAAATAATTAAAACTACGCAAATTACTGTCACACTTCCGCTGTACAGTCAAAACAAACCAAAATGGATGAAATACACACTGAGCTAGACCCTTATACGAGTGCGACTGTGTGTATGCGTAAATTTGTAATGTGTAATTTATTAAAAAAACAATGTTTTTTACATAATAATAAAAATTCAGTGTATGTATTATGATTATAACATAATATTCTAATTGGGGTGTCTGGTGGTGTGCGTTAATTTCGGGACATGTTGTATAGAGAAAGGTGTCTGTGAAAGGAGAGCCGTGAGTTACAGCTATCACCCGGTTCTTTTAGATAGGACATTTCACTGCACAACACACAACAACGATTAGAGTTTAGATATCACAAAATGATAGTTAAACAATAATTAAGTATTAGCAAGTACAACATTCAGAAATAAAACATTGAAAGAAATATACAAATTATGTTATATGCAAATTCTATATCAATCATAATAATATTGTAGATAATCAAAATTGTGATCAACTTACCAGCAGCGACAAAAGTCTTCTCCTCTTTCACAAAATGATTTATGTACAGGTTTATAAGTTTATCTAATAGATGTTTAGGCATATCCACTATACGTAAATTAAGAACAGTTCCATCTTTTTTTTTCACCGAGAATTTAGACCACACTTTGAGTGATTTTGACATGTTGAAAATATGCGAAATTTTATGCAGTAGATAAAAAATTTTAAGGTCTACTAGAACAGTTTTCAAACAATTATTTCGTTAGACTGATTTTATTTGAAGTGAATTTTAAAGCGTCCTTATCAATGTAAGACTATATCTAACTGTGATTATTTTATTGTATCAAATAATAAGCAAGCCTATTTATTATCTTATCAGGCATTAGTGTTGTGTGAGTTTGCAATGTTGAGGCCATTTGAGACTATTGACAAAATACTTAAATGATTAAATAATCATTTGATTCACACACATAC
The DNA here is from genome assembly GCA_951799955.1 of Apamea anceps. NCBI lineage: Eukaryota > Metazoa > Arthropoda > Insecta > Lepidoptera > Noctuidae > Apamea > Apamea anceps. The sequence continues at coordinate 15,558,783 of OX637507.1, read as the reverse complement.
ATACATAAACCCACGCCTTCTTCCAATGGGGGTAAACAGAAACTACCGATCGACACTTGTTTCAATCCTTAAATAGAAATACTAATTTTGCTTCGTTTCTGTCATTTATCTGGTCATACACCTTACCTTTCCGAAGAAGATCAGCAATCACCAACAGTCTTCTTCTTCTTCTTATGAATAAACTAGTTGTGCCCACGACTTCGTTAGCGTGGATGCCGGAAAACATATGTTACTCTTTACTTATTTTTTCTTTTTCTAAAATAAAAGTATACTAACTATATAACAACACCATACTCCTTATAACATCAGCTATCTGTCAGTGATTGATTGATTTTAAAAGTATTTCTTATTAACATAATAACGCAAAGTGCATACAATAAGATCGTATTCTAATTGTGTACAACCGTATACATAACAAGTTCTTAGGCTAACTTACCTTTACAAACATTTTGCACTGAGTTTACTATTCTATAAACATTCTATAATAAGTCCTTAAAAAGCACACTAACATTCAAAAAGCACAAAAGTCTTAGCACTGACTTTAAACGCATACTACTGTTTACCTACTAAAGGTAATGCACTCACTGACTATTTGGAGCACAGGGTAAAACAAATACAACAATTTAATATAACTTAGATTTACACATTTATCATCGATGAGGCTAAACAAAAAATGATAATTCTTAACTGAGGGTAATTCGCGTAACTTTTCGCCGAATATGCTTACTGTGACCGGGTGAGGGCAGCATGGTCTGCCCGGTGCTGGTAGGTAGATATCGTTATTCACTCGAAAAATAGTGATGTGGTAAACGATATAGAATAGAAATGTTGTTGAATACAATAAGTTATTAGATCTAATTTTGCCTATGGATGAAACTAATGGGTTATCATGTTTGGGATTTTTACAAAACAGAATTTCCGGACTGATTTTAAGATAAAAATTTAATGTGTTCGTGAACTTGTTTTAAATTTGTAAGAAAGGCAATGTTAAAATATATGTATTTTGATTGCCTAGTTTTGAACAACTTGCTACTTATTGTAATTTTTATCAGTCAGACACTAGCAGGTGATTCGACGAAAGACTTGTGAGAACTTGAGGCTCACTTAAGTTGTGAGTATTGTTGACTAATATAACGTCTGGAGTAGAAGGTTCGTGAGAGCTTTGGTAATGCAGTAGGGAAGGCGAAGAAGGTGCTAGTATCTCATAACCGTTAGTGACCATGTGACCGAAGAGGATTTTCCATGTGAGTTAGAGGTAGCGCCATTCCAGTAGGGATGTTTAGCATTTAGGTCACACATTATCAGGGACTTCCCCTAAGATGACCCACTGACCGTGATTTGCACCTAGCATTAGTCTAGATCACTCTTCAGCAGAGTGAGATTAGGGGACTGGTAAGTAGAGTAGATAGCCAAATTTTTCTCTGGAGTGGTTACCTGAATACCTGTACAAGTATACATCTAAATCTATACCTATCTTTCAGTGAAAGTCCCGTAAAAATTGGTCCAGCCGTTTTTGAGATTAGCTGGAACAAACAGACAGACTTTTAAAATTTGTTTTTTTTTTTTGTTATAGGTACCGTATACAGTGTATCACGCAAAGCACCCGTGTACTTTCATATGCATTTAGTAAAATGCTGCTGTTTTGACATTATAAAGAGACGCTTCAATTTTATTTATTTATACATGTAGAATCAGACCTCAAGGTCTGCCAACGAGCAATGGAGCGCAGTGTACTAGGCGTTTAGTTAACGGATCGTGTCTAAACACAATACTGCGCTCCAAAACAAAGATAGCTGAAGTGGCTCAAAAGGCCGCCCGACTTAAATGGGACTGGGCAGGACATGTCTGCCGTATGCCGGACAAACTTTTCATCTGCCTAGCCTTTTCCCAACTATGTTGGGGTCGGCCTCCAGTCCAACCGGATGCAGCTGAATACCAGTATTTTACATGGAACGACTGCCTATCTAACCTCCACAACCCAGTTACTGGGTAACACGATACCCCTTGGTAAGACTGGTTGTCAGACTTTCGGGCTTCTGACTACCCGTAACGTCTGTCAAAGATCCACGAATGACAGCCGGGACCAACGGCTTAACGTGCTTTCCGAGGCACGGAGGGGTCTCGGTATGTAAAGATGGTCACCCATCCACAGATCAACTGCGACAAGCGTAGCTTAACCTGACCGATCGACCTGTGCGGCTGTTATTATATAGCCACGGGCCCCTCTTCAAACTGTGGGCCCAAATAGTACAGAATTGGTGCCCTGAGACAGCGAGGTGAGGTCACGTAGGAGATGGCGGGTCGAGCTGGATAGGTTCCGTCGAAACTGGAAGGAGGACGCGCGGGCTCGCGGAAGAGGGAAGGAGTGGAGGGAGGCCTTTGCCCAGGAGTGGGGCAGCGTAGGGTAACATATTTTTTTTTAAATATGTAGAATACAGTTTGGTTTGGTAGAATCAAAGCGAAAAACAGACATGCCAATATAATGGTCTAAAAAAAAATTTAATTTAATTTTAATTTTTTTTTGTTGAATAGGTATGCTTCGTAACAGCAGCAGTAAAAGGTTTTTCATATTGCATCATTTTGCCAGCAAATTAATCACATTGTGTATTTTAGTATGGCGACTAATTTTAATGAACGTGTGCCATGAATCATTAACACCTGTCCAATTTGATTTAGATTATAATGCATGATAACTTGATAAGTTATGAACTTTTTTGAATTCTGTTCATCCAATATCTAATCTAATCCAACATCCTCGGATTATAAGTAGCATTTTAAATATGTTCTGATAATAAAATGGAATTATTTTTATTTTAAAAAAGCGTAATTAATTTGATAGTTTTCCTCAAAATTGGTTTACTCAATTAATTTGCTGAACTGTTCGAAAGACAATATATGCAAGTTTAAATCACAGTATTCTTTATTTTTCTATAAATTATTTACACACAATTTTAACTTTACTTAACAAATACAATTAGTCCCTGAAACACCACCGCACCGCTTTAGAATATTACGTTATAATCATAATACATACTCTGAATTTAATATCATATATTAAACATTGTTTATTTATTAAATTAATTATACTGATTGTGAAAGATTTTGGTCACATTACAAATCTACGCACGCACACAATCGCACAAGTATAAGGTTCTAGCGTAGCAGATCTAGCAGATACTTCGTCCATTTTACTTTATTTTCACTGTACAGCGGAACTGTAATTTACATATTAATTAATAATTATTTTTGGGATAATAAATTATCTATATTAAAAGAAATCGATCCAGTAAACGATTCTGAACAAACTACTTTCATGACGTGTAATGTGTGTAATTCAGTTACACATTGTATAGCGAAAAGAACTGCACGAGAGTCTACAAAATACGATTTGTTTGACTGGAAAAATATCACAAATTACTTAATGTATTTTAGCAATCATGAACTTAGTAGACGGAGGGTCGCCTTCGAAGGTAACTCCGAGTTTCTTTTCTAACTCTTGAAACTGGATCTCGTAAGCAGTCTCCCATCCATCGAGCTCAGCAGCTTTTTGGGTTTCAGATGACGTCATCCAGGCTCCGCTTAATGGCATACCGTGTTCTTTGCAAATCAAGCGCCTGGAAACATACAAAGAAGTAATGGAACATCTGTACCTATTACAGATTACGTATAGAGCAGCTATAGCTATTAGGTAGCTGAACAGTTAATATGGTTTGATGAAAATAGTACCGGCTTCATAATTATTTCATCGATATTGCGAGACTGGTATATTATGGCAATTCTCCCACTTATATGTGGTGAAAGATCTTTCCATGAAAAGAAAAGAAAGAACTTTGACGCAAACATGACGCATAAAAAAGAACATAAACACACAAAAAAAAATACCAAGTTGGAGGTAACCTTCGTCACATTCACGCAAAACGGGCATCGCTCAGCATAATGCTAAGACCCTATACGAGACAGAACCCCAGCGCTGGTCATTTTATGAACAATTCTATATAAAATGTTTCAACATGACATGGAAAGATTCAATGCTATAAACTAATAGAGTATGAATTTCGATGGCTATAAGAATAGGGAAAGACCAAAGAAACGATGGATGAACTGTGTGAATGATGATATGGTTAGAAAGGGGGTGATTACCGAGATGATAACTAATAGAGAAGTATGGAAGAAAAATACATGTTGCGCTGACCCCAAATAAATTGGGATAAGTGCAGGAGAGTGACGATGATGAATAGAATATAAATATGGGATAGGAGGCTTGGTAAAACTAACCTGGCTTTTAGGAATTCCACTTCAACACCAAGTCTTCTGTACTCAGGAATGACAAAGAGCCCTCGGTCACTGAAGAAGCGGTCAGATTTGAGCGCCTTTGCTTCGTCGTAGTAAGACGCCATTCCATAATACATTTCAAAGAGCTTCTTCATTTCCTCCGTTTTAAAGTCAAACTGAAATAGTTTGGTACATTAATATTATTGTTTCTATTTTCGACGTTTTTTTTACAACTGTTTATGGATAGAAGAACTGGGTGTGACCAGATATAAAAGGTGAGATATATTATTCTGGCAAAGCATCACGAGTCATGATCCTTTTGCCTTCGATCCTTCTATAGTATATCTGGCGAGCCACTGTCCGATAATTAATGTCGGGCGACTTGTAAATCGACTCTCTGCGATGTAGGATTTATTGACGTCAATGGAAGTAACTGAAAAATGTTCCGATTGCAATTTCTTCAAGACCCAAATGACAAACATCCACATAAACAAAATACCTAATGTCTGTTCCAAAAGTATGTATCTGAAGAAAGTGTAAACAAAACCGTTCACTGCTACGGAATCACTCACTAAAAGGAAATAGCGAGCAACAACAAACAAACATTCATGTGTATTTGAAGGCTTAAACTTTATATCTCACCCCCTTTTCCCTTTTATTGTTTGAATAATAATTATTATTAAATGAGAAACAACATTAAGGTGATCTAAAATTTAAATTTCGAAGCTAAATATTCAAATCAAATTAAAGTACTCCATTTGTAAGTGGCACTATAAATTGGCATCCATTGGTACGTTTTCTGATCCATTTGTTTACACTTTGTTCAGATGGTTTTGGAACAGACCATATGCACAAACTTACAAAAAACATAAAAGAATATACAGTTTACTATAAGTTAATATTTTGATGAAAAATTTCGCTTTACCTCTGGCTCTGGATCTCCTTTCGATGTTAAAGCCATCATAGAAGCTCCAAGGACCTCCTTAATTTGGTCATCACCGTTGTCTAAACAACAAACCACAGTGTGAAAGCCTTTTTCTTTTATAGCTTTAAGCATAGGCACACGTAGGTCTTCCATTGCTGCTACACTTTTTGGTACTCCTGCAACAGACAACCACTCATATTGTGTAGATATTAAACTGGCGACTGAGATAGCTTTACATTCTAGACAAATTGATACCCGATATTAAGTTCTTACTGCGATGTTATTATGATCTATTTCGCTGTTTAATACTGTTTTATTTATTGAGTTGAGGGGTCTTCTCTGAGGGGATATTTTCATGTTTTACCACAAATTAGGGTCTTTATACATATGATCTTGGTGGGGCCACTATAGTCCCCCAGATATCATATATATAAAAAGTGATTAAATGAATTGAGAGTTATAAGTGAATTGTTATTTTATCTTATCTTTACTCTTATACATCTTGTCTATCACTTCCACGTTTATCTACTTTCCAATTGCAAGACAGCTGGAATAGAAGATTTATTTAGAAATAAGCATCGCTTTTGTACGTATTGTTCTGTTCCTTTCACTTATCTTTTTATGTACCATATAAATGATTTAACAAACAAATAACAACAAAACGTTTTTGCTTACATTAAAAAGGGGAAAGATGAAAATAAAAAATTCGAAGTAGTAAGGGGGGGGGGGGGGTATAGGTGGTTTCGTAGTATAATAGTCCAGAGCACGTCTTTGTAAGTTAGAAAGGCTGTCATCAAAATTGATCTTACCAGCAGCTTTGAAAGTAGGGTCCTCAGTTACATAATACTTCATGTACTGATTTATGATTTCTTCAAGGAGATTTTCAGGCGCGTCCACTATACGCAAATTAATAGAAGCACCACCCTTTTTTGCAGTGAATTTGGACCACACTTTGAGAGGTTACATTTTGAAGAAAGTATCTTATTTTAGTATCTTATCTTTAAATCGTTTTATTTACACAAGTTATGTTTTCTTTTACGTGAATTAGGAGTGTATCTTCACTTATTACATCAATACTGTCTCTAAATGAGATATGAACTGGTTTATATAGAGTGTCATATTGCAACAAGATGTTATCTAAAGCCAGCGGTAAAATTATAAAGATGGCATTCGGGAAAATTGGTGAAATACCCAAAAGAAGGAAAATACGTACTTAATGAACTTTATGACCTTCGTAAAACAAGAAGAAAACATGTTGGTATTTTTATTTAAATAATAATATAACGAAGTTTGTCAACAAAAATAAATAGTAGCAGAAGATGCCAATGGGATTCACTCACTCATCATTAATTTATCTGAGGGATTTGTAAAACTTCACACGAAAACACGAAGAGTAAAACAATTCATGATTATTAGACTAGCGAACCTGACTGACGTAGACGTGACCTGACGTGATGACACCGCGTCTAATTGTGAATCAACACCATCCAAGGACCCACTCAAACATACAAACAATTTCATCAAAATAGGTCCAACCGTTTATGAGAAGTTTAGTGACACACACGTACAGAAGAATTATATATAGGTATTAAGATAAAGATATAGCAAACAACACAACAATGTAATAAACAAAATCAATACAATGTAGGTATAATTTATAATAATAAGCACGGTAATTTTCTTTATAACTGTCATAACAATTAAGTAAGTACAGACGCCAGCAGGTCAAGCTACCCGAAACTGTCAAAATTTCCCAATCAACCTTGAACCTTAATGCTATAGCGATATAGTTGAAAATCTATTAAAGAAATGTGACAGATTGTAGTAGCTTGATGTGTTGGCGTCTGTAGATAATATTTATCACTTCCTTGTGAACACTATGACGATATTATGATGTTCGCACATTCAATATATCTGTCTGCACTCGAATAATCTAATCCAACGAGAATAATATATATATACTTTTAGCCTCACTCCAAAAACGCCAAAGCTCCAATACAGGATCCCTATTCGGGTGGGGATTTAACGATATCATTCCGCCTGTTTGTTTTCAATTAATGGGAAAGCTGTGAAACATGTAAACACAAACAAAAGGGATATATTACAAGATCTGCTGCAAAGACAGGCTCGCACCAAATATTGGTGTTATTTTCACGATTTCTTCTTTATCTATGGTGTTTTTGTTTGGATATCATCTTAGCAACACACTTGCACTCTTACCACTTGTTTATGGTACAGACGCCAGCACATCAAGCTACTACAATCTGTCAAATTTCTTTAATAGATTTTCAGTTTTATCGCTAAAGCTTTAGGTTCAAAGTTGGTTGGGAAAATTTTACAGTTTCGATAGCTTGAAGCAGGCGTCTGTACATCATTGACCTAGGGTCTTTTTTTTAATGAATGGGCCTGATTTTGACCTCGATCACGCCTGATGGAAAGCTATGGATGAGGTTATATGATGTAACGAGCGTGCCTAGACGAAATGGGGTTTATGAAACTTGGTATAATGGTTAAGCCGTGTACGCACGAACGAACGAAAACATGGTGAACACGAACATCGACAACTTTGCTCGCACGTGCGTACCTCTAACGAACATCAAACACTGTGTTCGTTAGTGGTACGCACGTGCGAACAAAGTGTTCGATGTTCGTGTTCACCATGTTTTTGTTCGTTCGTGTGTACACGGCTTAAGGATTTCAGACTTTTACTTGAGGTACAAGTGTGGTTTTGCCACTTGATTCAGTTATTTTAATTCTAATGTATTTTCCTACCTTCATCAAATAAGATGAAATAGAAAAAATCTAGGCAAACCAATTAAAAATAGTTTGTTTTGGTGAGACTCAGTCTGTCTGTATGTCCGTCTGTCACAGCTGGATATCTCAAGAAATACTAATGCTTGAAATTTGGAATAGTTTTAGATGATGTTTGCCCAACTATTTTGCAAATAAGAAAGAAATAAAAATACCTGTATATAATTTTTTTTTCAACAGTGACTACTCTTAAAAAATCGAAGAGGGGCTACTAGTTTTGTGTAGGTGTGGTATAGTATTATCAACGCCATGGATAATTATATTAATGGGTTATAATAATGGATTTTACCTCTACAAGTAAACAAAAGAGGTGTAATTACTTTTACCTAAATTATCTACAGAAGAACGTTTTGTCCAATCGTTTCATTGACTTTAAAATAAGTCGCCAGGTAAAGTAAGCATTACCTATCATGCAGCCAAATCTGGACCTGGGTCGGCATTTTGTACAATTATCCCATCTTCGGCTCCAAAGTCAGCTTGATATCGTTAGCAGATAAGAGCACCTGGATAAGCAGGTCCCTTGAAGAAAAGATAAGGGCCCTTCGAACTTGGAAGTCTTGGGCCCCTGAGGTTTAACGATCGTGAGATTAAAATCATTGTTCGATCCCTAGCCGTTAATGAAAACAGAAAATAAGAAGTTCTATTTGAGACGCACTCGTATGGAAATTATAAAATACCTAGTAATAAGTAAGACTATTAGTTTTTTTTTTTTAATTTTTCGTATTTAAGTCTAGTGGCCGCAAGCTCTACCGCTGAGTATGAAGTCCTGGGGTCGATTCCCGGGTCGGGTAGTGTTATTGGCTTTTTCCATCAAGAATTTCTCAGTAGAAGCCAGACTCTGGGCTTCTACTTACGATTTGTACCCGGTTGATGGCAATAGGCAGATGATGATGATGATGGCAATAGGCTCGCCGCTTGTCACATGGGATTAAAACATAACTGACAAAATGTTGGTTTATTATAGGTTCACCTCTGCTTATCCCTTCGGAGATTACAGGCTTGATAGTTTTGTATACTGTTCGAACCTTATAATTGGCCTTCATACTTTCTGTTATTTATTTTTGTCAGAAAAGCCTCCATAGTTATATAAATTGTTATCCTTTGAGATTTCTTGAGTATTACTTATTATTGTTTATCACTTCACCGGATTCCAGCTCCGTCATAAAATGACTTGATCGAAAACAATATTATAACAACAACGACAACATTATTATACAACAATAACAAACAACAATACTATACAACAACAACAATACAACAAAAATATTATTATATTGCTTCTTACTGTCTCCGTAATATTACAAGACGTGACAAAATTTTATTTATCTTTATTATGACGACTTTGTCTATTGCCGGCTAGACACAATTATACTTAGGTATTAAGATTATCAAAAATTAGCTCATTTTAATCTAGATCTTAATTAGCCCTTTTAATGTAATTTCCAATCGCAAGTCAACCTTAATTGGTAATTGATTCCAAATTATTGGATGCAATTACAATTAGCTTTAATGGGGAATGACTCAGTGACATAGTAATAGGGTATTGTTATGACAAGGAAGGCTACTTATTATAAAGTAAGGAAATGCTATATTCCGTAGGGTAACATTTAAAACAGGATTCACTTTACATGGAAGTTGGCTCCGGTGAATCGTATAAACTGGCGAGTTTTCTAACTTGTTATTTTATACTCACACAGAGGTGTGGTAGCCCAATAGAGCAGTGGCGGCCCAGTGATAACGGCCCCGACTTGCGAGTTGTAGGTCGTAGGTTCGAACCCAAACAGACGTTTTACTTTGTGTAAATTATTTTTGCTCTCAAAATGGTGAAGGAAAACATCGTGAGGAAACCGTCATGTCCTAGAATCAAAAACTCGAAGACATGTGACATCTACCAATCCGAACTGGGCAAGTGAGATGGAATTTGGCCCACTCCCTCTCACAGAGAGGAGGCCTGTGTCCCAGCAGTGGGAACATTATAGGCTGATTATATTTAATACTCATTATTGCACATTGAAGTTAACATTTTAGTAAAAGCAACCAAACTAAGGTCAAAGAAATCATAAGGGCACACCGGTCAGATAGACTCACCTGGGCGTGCACAGCTGTCTTTAGCTGCAGGAATGGTATACTAAAAACTGAATAAAAAAACAATACATTTTTTTCTTGAACTTTCAATTCCATTTGGAATTCCATTGCAAAATGTGAATAATCCCTGTCTTATTAAAGCAAAGTTTTTGGCAAAAATTAAAATCAGATTTATACTACAGAATTTCTACTCGAAATAATGGGCAATAATGGAAGAAATTATACAGTTTGCTGCGCGTAATGTCATCGATCATTCAATATTTGGAAAATGACATTTTCACAATCTTGAAAGTCAACCTTGCAAGCCTTAACATTATCGCAGTAATAACCATTTTATCTGTACGACGATCACCAACCGTGGCATTTTATGAGTGCCAATGTTTGTTGTAAAACTAGATAAACATTTTTCGAGAAAATAAAAGTCAGAAAGTTACAAATGATGGCATTTTTTTGGTCCCCTGTCTGTTTTGTTCGAGGGTTATGGATGGTTTAAGCCTTGTTTTTGAAGTTTCAGCAATTTTCTGACACACTATGTACCTATTCGTAAGACATACAGGCAATTGTGGCAACACGATTTTTTTGTACATTGGGGACTGAAAAATCCCTAAAACTTATTAAGCTGAAGAGTATGTTTGTTTGGACACGCTAATCTCTGAAAAATCTCAGTCGGAATTGAAAAACTGTTTTTGAAGTGAAGGAAGGAAGGCTATAGACTACTTAACATCACGCTAGGACCCTTAGGAGCCGAGCAAAAACAAAAAATGTCAGAAATAACGCTGAGCAAAAAACGAAAAGAAAAAGCAGAAGGTACTTAGTGTCTTCTTATGATTTTTCGTTGACTTGCTAACCTAATCTTCAGGTAGAAATAAGTCATTGCTCTGTCTGTTTTGTTCGAGGGTTATGGATGGTTTAAGCCTTGTTTTTAAAGTTTCAGCAATTTTCTGACACACTATGTACCTATTCGTAAGACATACAGGCAATTGTGGCAACACGTTTTTTTTTGTACATTGGGGACTGAAAAATCCCTATAACTTTAATAAGTTATAGGGATTTTTCAGTCCCCAATGTAAAACAAAAAATGTCAGAAATAACGCTGAGCAAAAAACGAAAAGAAAAAGCAGAAGGTACTTAGTGTCTTCTTATGATTTTTCGTTGACTTGCTAACCTAATCTTCAGGTAAAAATAAGTCATTGCCAGAGATCAAATAAATGACGTACGCGACGCCTGTCAAAGTCAAAGTCAAAGTATTTTTCGTGTGCTTTTTGGTGATACAGCAGGTCTTTTTTTATATTTTTTTTTTTTTAGGTATTTTTTTTTTTTGCGTATGGGAAATCATCAAATGACCCATCCCGCTCTGGGTGGAGCGGAAGGGAGTGTCAGACTCTTACTGACTAAAACCCACCCGTGTTCCTTCCTTAGCCCTTTATGTTCCAGGGCAGCGGTAACCCTTTCGGACGATCCCGCTACCCCGGCAGGCTTCGGCCCTATCGGGCCCCGTTACTTATGCTGACATCTCTTTGAGGCGCGCGTGGAACACATACGCGCCGTCCGGCACGGGCCTAGTCCTGATCGGACAGTGAGCTACCCATTACTTCCGCCCGCAGGCCGGCGCCTACGGTGGCCGGGAGTCGTCACGTGGCTCTCGACGCCCGCAGCGTCTCCCGCGGCGGCTGAGGCGTGAGGTTCTGTCCCTCATCCATCCCGCCACCTCCTTCGCTAGCATGACTGCTTCGCAGAAGGAGGTGAATGCCTCCCACTCCCTCTCGCCCCGGACCATGGATTGAACCAGGGCTGGACGCGAGAAGTCACCGCCGTTGCGGCGACCTTTCAATTCAAGATATAGCTATAGCTTACCTTTCAAGATATAGCTTACCTTTAATACCCTGACAGCAGATGGCTGGTATGAAACCATAATAATCAGACGCGGCGCCGCCAGGGTAATAGGGTGTCATGTGATGACGAGGGTGCGATCTACTTTAGATAAACGAACGTGTGGAAAACACGGACGTGGCTCGAACTAAAAGAGAAATAAAATCGTAATAATATTTTTATGTGTGTTTTGACCTAGCACATGAGGTTGTCGACATGTGGGGCGTGGACTCTGCAATCTGTGTTAATGGCCTTATAGGAGACAGCCTCGACGAATACATCAGGAGGCTCTCATTCTGCGGCTGGGTCCAAGGGCTTGATTCAGAAAGCAGTACCCTTGGACACGGCACGCATAGTGACAAAGTTCCTCTTTCTAGAGCCCTGACCACCGGCAGCTTAGGCCCTGTTCCTGATGCCGATGGGCCACTCAAAGTGAAATCCTCAATTTATGTCAGGATAATCCAAGTCCTCTATAAGTAGGTTTTAAAAAAAACTAAGAAGATAAATTAGATGGCCAGGAATAAAAACGCGCACGCATTTTTATTCCTGGGTTTTGCACGTCTACACGTCACGATGGACGCCCAAGTAACATTGGCGGCAAACGGAATATTTAAAATCAAGCGTTAGTTTATATGGACACAATTGATATTGTCTGAAAATAAAGTGACCGGCGACCTACTTTATTTTACGGACGCCAGCACATCAAGCTAATACAATTTGTCAAATTTCTTCAATAGATTTTCAAGTTTATCGCTAAAAGGTTGATTGGAAAAATTTGACCGTTTCGGGTAGCTTGATGTGCTGGCGTCTGTATATAACATCACGGCTACATTCACTAAAGGAGTAGGCAAATGTCTATAGTAGCAACATCGTAACATCACATCGGGTTTGATTTTAGTTCAATATACGTAGTAACAGATATTGGGCGAGCCTATGAATTCTTCTTCATCGAGTCGCTGGACGACGTAGATCTTGTTGGCCCAAAACTTTGCCACTTCCACGGCGTCGTCGGTGGCAGCGCGGTCACATTGACTGCAGTAGTCTAATCTGTTAATATTAACTGGGGACAAATGTATGGCCCGGTTGATGGTAATCCAGATTCTGTGATGCTACTGAGAATTTCAAACACTCAACAACTCAAGCCTTATCTAAGCGGAGATGGGACCCAGAACCCAATGTTCGACAGTCGCGCTTGTGACAACTAGATCAAGGAATCAAGCTGCGCCCCGCGGTTTCACCCGGATAAGTTTCGATCCCGTAGGAATATCTGGATAAAAGTATTCTATGTGTTAATCCTGGTTATAAACTATGTGTATACCAAAATTCATGCAAATCCGTTTAGTAGTTTTTGCGTGGAAGAGTAAGAAACATCCATACATCCATCCAAACTTTCGCGTTTATAATATCAGTAGGATACAAGTCCAGGTTTTTAGGGTTCCGTAGTCAACAAGGAATCCTTATAGTTTCGCCATGTCGTCTGTCTGTCTGTCTGTCCGCGGTTTAGTTCAAAAACTATTGGTACTAGAATGTTGTTATTTGGCATGAGTATACATGTTAATGACGCCGAAAAAGTGGTACTTAAAATAAAATTTTGAAAAAAATAATTATTTAGGGTACCTCCCCTACATCTAAAGTGGGGATGATAATAAGTGAAATAAGTTTTATAAAAAAAAAAACAGTTGCTACAAAGTCTTATCCAAATCTCAAAAAAAAAAAAAAAAAAATTAAAACTTCCGTGCAAAATTGTCGGATCTGCCCCAGCAGTCTCGACATTCATAGCGATCGCTTTACGACCAAATTCGGTCATAAAGTCCCGAATTGACAGGTGAAATGTATGGAGTGACAGGACTTTGCGACCGAATTCGGTCGTAAAGCGATCGCTATGAGTGTCGAGACTGCTGGGACAGGTGAGGATTTGTATAGGAAGTCAAATTAGGTAGGTAGTCATGTTTGGCTTTTAGTTAGAGCATTGTACGAAACTATCAGTCAGCGAATACGACCCGCACTTGGCTGTTATAAAAACTACGGAACCCTACACTGCGCGTGGCCCGACACGCACTTGACCGGTTTTTCTATGATGTGTTCCTTTAGCGATGTGAGTGATGTCCAAGATAAACTCAAAAAGTACGCTCGACGCCATATCAAGCTATACATTTCTAGTATTCGCTGACTTTTTATTGTACTGAACCTATACAACGCGAGGTCAAAAGTAAAACTAGAAATGTATGAATTAAAAAATCACATGGGTCGGTTGGTTTTTTAGCATAGCTCATTTCATTACTATTCCCATGAACTATGTAAATAGGAATTGCTGCTATGAAATAAGTGCCATCATAACGTGAGGAAGTCTCCATGTCCTAGTATAGCAGTAGTTTGGCATCTGGGCGTCACTAGAGCTCTCTGCAGCGTTTGATTGATGCCTTTCTTTTCTTTAGTGAAGGCGTGCTTTGTTCAACGAACCCGAGGGAAGCGTTGCATGTAGGATCATTACGTTTCAATATCAGATACTATAAAATTATAGTATAGACGTTTTCAGAACATGACATCTCCAATCCATGCTTATGCAAATTAAAATTAAAAAAAAAAACAATCGCATAAATAACATCGGTAATGAAACAGTCGATATTGCTGGCAAAATCAGGCTAGGCAGATCCTAAAAATAAAAACTTGAGAGGTGTCAAGGGACACCCGGATGGAACGAAGTTCCTTTTGATTAATTAGTGAAGGAATTGCAATAAAATTTAAAAAAAATATGCGAAATAGAAAGACGAAACGAAAATGACTGACTTGCTTTCTATAAGAGAGAGAGAGAGCGACAGACAGAGAAACACGCGCATGCCTATATGCATGCCATACTTTTGGTCTTAATTTTTTCCGTCCAGCCCCCCCTTTCGCAACGCGTAATAAGGAACTTCGTTCCAAAAACAACCCTCAATTTATGTTTTATCAATTACTTATTTCTAGAATAGGTGTTTTTATTTTGCTTTTTTTTTAAACCTGTTTAAATAAATCATTATTGAATTTACTACATGAAACAGATGTTAACAAACAAAAAATACAGCTTGGTACGAAAAATTAAATTCGACGTTCGTGTTTACTTAAAACACCAAATTGTAAAGCTTGTTTATTTCATATACGACCAAGGGTCAGTTAAATGTACACATGAACAATAAATCAACAATGGTTAGCCAAAAAATAAATTGTATACAATATCCAGTCCTGAAAACGTATTTCAAATTTTTTATAAGCCTGAAAAAAGATGAGCCTGTATATTCTGTATTAATCTCACCGTGAAAATGTTGGTGTAGTGAGACTGAAGTGAACTGCCATGCCATTGGATACTAGGGATTGACAGCTCACTTGAAACTCACCTTAGTTTTCACGGTGACATTTTTTCAATAGCATTACTGTTGTAGGCTTGAAACTTGAAGTGGTAAATGGTTTTCATTACAATCATGTGTAGCAGCGTGCATGTAGCGTGCATTGCAGTATTCCTTCTAAGGTTGTCTTTAAAAAATCGCTTTTAGCGACAACCGCCCATCGTGTCACCCTATAAAAGTAAAAGTGAAAGTTCCATATTTACAAGTATATCTGTAACTCGTATGGTCCTATATCGTATTTTCTTTCGTTTTTTTCTTTTCTCCGTAGCGTAAAGATGGTAAAAAGTTCAAGCATCTTTGGCCCAAAACTCCGCTCGCGGAGTTTGCACCTGTGACCTGCCCCAGCAGTCTCGACATTCATAGCGATCGCTTTACGACCGAATTCAGTGGCAAAGTCCCGAATTGACAGGTGAAATGTATGGAGTGACAGGACTTTGCGACCGAAGTCGGTCGTAAGCGATCGCTATGAATGTCGAGACTGCTGGGGCTGTGCACTTGATAATCTCTTCAAGTGCACAGGTGACATGCGGCCCAGGATGGAAGGTGAGCCATTGCAAGAAATCTGAGCAGTTCATGAACTCCCATCTGAGGAGATTATCTTAATATTCGTTTGATGTACATAATAAATAGTATTCTATTATATTCTATTCTAGTACTTATCATTAGTGAAACATTAAGGATTTTGCTTGTAAGGAACATTTTAAGCTACTTTTCTTTTATCTGTTGGTAGGTACTTTCGTTCTTCGAAAAAATACCTAATTTACTTTCACGGGAAATATACTATGGACAAAACTATTTATTTCGTAGCATAAATAAATGATATTATATACAAAACTTACATACATATCGTTATTGACTGCCTTGTTTGTCCAGTAGTCGCAACCGGTACTGCTGAGCATGAAGTTCTGGGTTCGAATCTCAGGTCGGGCAGTGTTATTGGGTTCAAATTTTTAAGTACCAGCCCCAAGTCTGTGTTTGTGCCCGGGTGATGGCAATAAGCTCTCCCTCTAGTACATAGCGAAATGTGGATGTACTAAGTATAGGTCTACTCAGCCTACCCCTTCGGTGAAAATATGCGTGTCGTTATGTTACCTTAATTGAAACTCTAGATAAAATACAAATGTAGAACATTACCTAAGCTTCAAGCTTATATGGATTCGACTGTCTACGTGATTTATCGTACAAGTATATAATATTAATATACCTATATCGCATCATTTACTTAGTATATGTATATAGCATTATTGATGGAGTGTGCCTAATAGCACCATTATGTATGTAATCTATTCAGACTTTAGCTCAAACTTAGACACAATTGAATTTACTAGTGTTTCGTCTATTGAGCTGACTTAATGGAATTGATTAGTACTTTGATATTGTTTCATGTTACGTTAGATTGTGAAGGTGTTGAGCTTAATATGCGTTAATTGAATGTCTAAGTACTAACGTGCCGCCTGCGACGTCTCTTGTTGTCAAGACATTCTGACGATGGAGTTTAAATAGATCTCATATTCATAAGAATAGCCACGTGGTTGACTATTTGATTATCTTTTCAACTCGCTAAATTAAAAAAAACGTGTGGGGTCGGAAAACCCTTGGCAGGAACGAAGTTCTGAATGAAAATCCAAGATTGCGATTACGCATCGCAATAACGTATCGGATATTATCGACCCATATAACGCGCCTGTGGGGTCCAGCCTTTAAGCTACCGTCGAAAAACAGAGAGTAAATGTATTTGACATAGTATAAGACATGTATAAGAAAATGATCTCATCTCCAGCATCCTTAAATACATCAATCATTGCTTCGAAGCCTGTAGCAGAGACTAATCAAACATTTCATTACAACCATCAAGCCGCAAAAGAGCCAAACAAAATAAATTGTAAAATGCAACAGTTAAAAGTAAAACCCACGTAAACCGTTAAAGGCTACGTATACTGTATTGGACGCAGCCCGTTTTCCGTATTATTAAACTTTAATTGCGAATTATTACAATTCAATTAGTACGCCAGTGATTTTATGGGCTATAAATTATTTCCACATTCATGATGCTACCCATTCCACCGGCCATCATCTCACTTAGTACTTATAGGCCGTTATAGAGAAGATAATGACTTCTACTTCGAACTGGGCTATTTTGGCAATGGATTTCGAATTGCAGTTAATTATAATTTGAATGATCTATTTTCACATTATCTGCAGTTTCGCCTTGGAGTATAATTTGCAATTTCGAAGAGGTCTATCTTTAGTATTGTGCTGTTTATATTGATACTGATGTGTTCATGTATTAAACAGTTGACAAACTTGCTCTATATAAGTGTTTGATAGTAATTTGTTGGAACTAATACCTGGAAAACTAAACTTCTCTTTTAAGGATAAAATCAAAAATGAAATTACCCGGTGAAGAAACGGAGTTGCCGACATAGCTTACAGAGTGTAAGGTATGTGGAGAGTTACCGACATAACTGAAGTGGCAAAGAGCTGGCTATGTTGGTCGAAGGACCGACGACGGCGACGGCCGGTGAAGCAGACAACTCCTGGAGTGGAGACCGCGTATCCGCCAGTCAGATGGTTGGACGACCTTAAGAAGGTCGATCAGACTGGGCGCGGAAGGCAGAGAAGCCTATGTCCAGCAGTGGACTGCGATAAGTTGAGTTGATTGACTAATCCGTAGTTATTTACTGAGAAAAACCTCTCTTGTGTTCTGCGAAAACTCAATCAGATAGAAAGAACGATCAGTTGAAAGCAAGGGCAATCATTCTTCATATATAATTATCAGAGATCGGAGTAGGTAGATTGAATTGGGGTCATTCATCCGAAACGTATATATTAATATGGACATTCCTCCGGATTTTCGGAATTGTTTGATTATTTAAAAAAAAAACGAAACTTAGGTAGGAATTGTATTAAAATGAGCAATATTATATTGTTCATAATTTTTTTAAACGTTATCCAGTCACGATTTGACACAACCCAACGACCAATCAGAGCAAAGGATCATGGGTGGTGCACTAACCGGTTATCAAAACAATACGTACGCCCGGCGACGATACCAGGTAGCTCACTCGTTTCTTTAAATGAATTGAGTAGTAATAGTATAATAATCACTACCAAAAATAGTATAATCACTACCAACATTAACAATATTTAACTGGATCCGGAAACACCGGAATTACTTTCCGGGAAAATGACTTATCCATGTTATTCTTTCTATGAACATCTATGATACAAGTACCAAAAATCAATCTACCTACTCCGATCACTGATAATTATGTATAACATAATTATAAAGAAGCAATAGATTTTCGCTACCTTCTTCGGAACAGATAATACTAAAGTCCCGTTTTCATTTTAACAATGGGTGTACTATGCTGTAACAACATTGTGCAACTTTTGTTTATCATGAAAGGCTTAGTCCTATATCCTTGCTCCTACCAGGAATTCCTTCATTCTTCAAACGAATATAATAACAATATTTTGAATCCAAGTAGGTAATAAAACATTCGTTATGTAACACTATGATAATCCTTTTAAATCACACGTTGTTTTGGAGCCTGTCCTTTATGGTAGTTTATACATATATAATTATGACCCCGGAAGGTAATAGGTAATACTGACTGGTGTCAGCAACTCCACTTCAATGCGCGTATTTTGCGTATGGCCCCGGAAGGTAACTTAGAAATGGGTCTTCATATTCCTGTGTAGGTAATTTCAGTATAGTTTGACCAAAACCGCTGTACCGCGCCTTCGGTATGTGCGCGGCGAGACGGGGGGGCAGTGCAGGCCGCTCATTCGTCATCGCTCACGGCGTGCCGCCCCCCACCCCGCCGCGCATTCCTCCCGCCTCACCGCGCATTCCTAAGGCGCGGTACAGCAGTTTCGGTCAAACTATACCCATATTGTTGTTGATTTTTTTTCTGTTAGCCTACTTTGTCTCAATGCTGGACAAAGGCCTCCCCCAAATCCTTCCAGGAATTATTTCTCCCCACCTCAAACCAGCCCTTACGGTGCGCGTCCAGGTCATCTCGCCATCTCTTTCTGGGCCGGCCTCAGCGGCGCCTTCCATCTTCAGGCACCCATTGCGAGACCTTAATATTATGAGCATACGTTTTCGGTAAGTACCTAGAGTACACAATATACATAAATAATAACTTTTAGGTAAAGTTATTATTTATCATCCCACCAGTGAAAGTAGTGTTTTTCTACAAAATTTGTCAAAAATGTAACAAAATTATTATGAACGTATCATGACCATGAGTTTTTCAGGCAGGAAAAACAATGTGAAAATATTCTTCTATAGGGCTTCGTAAGAACATGTAATAAAAAACAAGGCTTTGCACAAGGTGGCAGGGACATCGACGCGCAGCCCTTGGATTCAATACGTGATTCTGAATCTTTTTGATAACCTACGTAACATTTGTACGATTACAGTTTGCTCGTCGATGTCCCTGCCACCCTGTATATTAGACACTAGTCAGTCGATGTTGACCTTAAGCTTCTTTGTCTTCAGTATGTGCACCGCCCCGGATCGAGGTTGTTATTACTAGAATATCACGAAGTAATTACACTGTATTCGTGAAGCGACTACGATAGTAGTTAAATTACAAGAGAAAATACGTCGGAACATATTGTTCTAACCTGTGCGTGTTTATAAGGGCTAGTTCAAAACGGGCATAAGAACGCTGTCAAATCAAGATCAAATTTAAAATGTACCAATTGCCTATATATTTCTGGAGTGGTCGATTCGCCCGTTTCGGGCGAGTAAATTGGTGCGAATACCAGTAAGCCGTAATAAATTATTAAGGCAAAGCAATTAAACTAATATTGAAAATGATTCCAATTTTACAAATTAATTTGCAATCTGTTAAATGAGTTGAAATGTAAATGTTACGAACAACTTTAAGTCCTAAATAGAAATATACCGCGGGACAGAATATTACTGAAAAGTTTTAATTAAAATTGAAACATCTGATATCTTTGGTAAGGCTTGTTGGTTCTATTTTAAAGCAAATTATTGTACTTAAAGAATATTCTAAAAAAAGTATCTTAAAAAACCTCAGGTATGTACCGCTTCCTGGATACACATTATGAAGAAGTGTTCAAAAAAGAGTTATCTAATAACTTTATGCACAAAAGCTATTTATCTAATCTCTATCCTATAGTTATAATTATGAAATCAAAAATACACTGGCATACTAAGTACTAGGTACTACACACTTTTAAAAATTCAATTTTTTTTTTTAACTATAGAAATTAGAGACTTAAAATAAAAAAAAAAAACGTTTTATAGCAAACTTTATCAGCTTTCTTGGAAACTAGTAAACTATACATAAGTACATTTTTAACTTACAAAAAAAAAACAATAAATATAGTAATTTTTACCTTAGTGCCAAAAAACTCAATTAACATTTATAAATATGTTTTCCATGTTATTTAATTTTTAACCCCAGACGCAAAAACGACGGGGTGTTATTTAACCCCCGATGCAAAAACGACGGGGTGTTATAAGTTTGACGTGTCTGTGTGTGTGTGTGTGTGTGTATGTCTGTCTGTGGCATCATAGCTCCCGAACGGATGAACCGATTTTAATTTTGTTTTTTTTTGTTTGAAAGGTGAATTTGTTGGGAGTGTTCTTAGCTATGTTTGATGAAAATCGGTCCAAGATGGCCGCCGCTACAAAATGGCGGATTACATATTTTTTCACAACTCCCTCAATATGGGTATCAAGTAAAAGGGCTTGACTAGTAGAATAATAGACACTATGACAAATTTCAAATCCAAGATGGCCGCCACCATAAAATGGCAAATTACATTATTTTTTTTACAACTCCTTCAATGTGGGTATTAAATGAAAGGGCTTGACTAGTAGAATACTATACACTATGACAAATTTCAAACCCAAGATGGCCACCACCACAAAATGGCGAATTACAAAAAAACCTGATTAAATACCAAATTACCTGAATCTTGAAACGCAATAAAATAAAAGAAAAGAAATAATAAGGAGTCCCTACAAAAAGCATGAAATAAAAAATTAAATTAAAAATTTAAAAAACCCCCGACTACGTGAAACCCTATAAAAAGAAAAAATAACCTTGAAATTATGACCCTACGTAAGTACGTATGAAATTGTTTGATTAAATATTGTCCTGTCCTGGGACAACATTTAATCAAAAAATTTCATACGTACTTACGTAGGGTCATAATTTCAAGGTTATTTTTTTCTTTTTATACGGTTTCACGTAGTCGGGGTTTTTTTAAATTTTTAATTTAATTTTTTTTAATAACTAATATTGCCTCCTCGGGCTCTGACTACAGCTTCGAGACGGTTTGTTATACTGAACACGAGGTTTCGGAGCCGTTATTGGGGAATATTCTCCCATTCTTCAATCAGGGCCTATTAACTATTTAGCCTATTTTAGTGCCCTGAGGGTTGTAGGTGGTGGTTTGCGGCTTCTGACTAGCCTCCCTAGCTCATACCAGGCGTGCTCAATAGGGTTGAGATCAGAACGTCTTAATGGCCAAGCCATCACGCTGATACCGACCACCTGAATATACTCTTGCACGACCTGAGCCGTGTGTGGCCGGGCATTATCATGCATCACATCGATCCATCACCCATATTTGCTAAATACGGCCCTGCATACTCGTTGAGAATCTCTTGGGCATATCTTTCCCCAGTCATAGTGCCATTTTCTATGGCCACTAACTCTGTGCGACCTTATGAAGATATGCCAGCCCATACATGTACACTGCCTCCACCGTACTGGACTCTTTCTCAGAAGCAGTCTTGAAGGTATTGCTCACCAGGCCGCCTGTAGACACTTCGCCTTCCATCAGAAGTGTAAAATGAGAATCGAGACTGCACTGACTGCATTAAGGTTGCGATTTCTCATCACAGTGGAAATAATATGTATAACGGTCTTCTCGGGCACTAGTACACCTGTGTCTGAAATTACAAGGTCTCCTCAGATGGTTTCCAGTCTTTTCGTACCTTCGCTTCACCTTCTGGACCGTTCGTACCGTCACATTCTTCCATTATTCTATTCTTGCAGTACGACGCATACTGATGCCTAGTTATAGAAAAGTCATGATCCTAGCACATTCTTCAGGTGAAAGAGGCATGATAAATAAAATTTATGTGCTCTTGTTAACTTAGCTTTTGTAACAAGACTCCTCGATCAAGAAAAAATTTGAAAACAAAAACAGAAACAACAAAAATGAATGGTAAAATTGTAATTCGAAAAGGATTATTTTTGTTTTTAAAGCTCCTTTCAGCCATTTCATAAAAGAAGGCTCTTTATATACAAAATTAAACTCTTTTTCGAGTCCTTTTTATTTCGAAAGTATATCTTGTGTACTTAAAAAGTTATTCCAATTTTAAAAGTGTGATACTTAGTTTTGCACGCCAGTGTTGTTAACGAAAGTCCACCATGTGCAACAAGTAAAATTTAAAAGTTATTTTATCTACTCTCATTTCGTAAAGTTATAAATTATCAAAAATTGTACTTTAATGGACTGGAAACAGTTCAAATTCTAATTCGACATTTGAATCTGTCTGGAACGGCTAGCCGCGGCACCTAATGTGCTTTGACGCATTTTTGCAATACGGTGCGTCGCGGCTATAATGTATCTATAACAAGCTGCGTTCCGCGGTTTCACCCGCATACGTTTCGGTCCCGTGGGAATATCGGGATAAAAAGTATCCTATGTGTTAATCCTGGTTATAAACTATCTGTGTGCCAAATTTCATCCAAATCCGTTTAGTAGTTTAGGCGTGAAAGAGTAACAAACATCCATCCATCCATACAAACTTTCGCGTTTATAATATTACTAGCTTCAGCCCGCGGTTTCGCCCGCGTGGATATCGGAAATTATCCCACGGGAACGTGCTAACAGGATAAAATGTATGTGCTTCCCCAGGATGCCATCTATCTCTACGCCAAATCAGAAGTTCAGTGGTTTAGGCGTGAAAATGTAACATACAGTTTCAAGTTAAAATCCTCCCCTTAAAAACTGAATTACCCCTTTTTGTCCCGTTAGTGGTAAATTTTCGACAACTTTACATACTTATTATTAATTATTTTTTGTCAAAACTATCGATACTGAGTTTCGAGGTAATCGGACTGCGCATTTAAATTATTCCAAACAAACTTCAACACCCCTATATCCCCCTTTGAGGGGTAGTTTTGAAAAACTTATAATGA
The DNA here is from genome assembly GCA_951799955.1 of Apamea anceps. Lineage (NCBI taxonomy): Eukaryota > Metazoa > Arthropoda > Insecta > Lepidoptera > Noctuidae > Apamea > Apamea anceps. The sequence goes on along the minus strand of OX637507.1, from coordinate 15,535,234 downwards.
TAAACTTTATTACTTACTTAGGCGAGTATTCTTGAAAAGTTTCAAGTTTATTAACCTAATGAAGAAGATTTTTCATATAAACTGTATCCCCGCTTTTCACCCCCACAGAGGTGGAATTTAAAAAAAATCGTTTGAGATGTATTCATAACTTGACTCAAAGATTATTTATACTAATTTGCGAGTTAATCAAGCCATGCAGTAAAATCCTCCCCTGAAAAATTTACTACCCCATTTCAGCCCGTCAGGGGTAGATTTTCAAAAAACTTTGATACACATTATTCTTTACTTTCAATATTAGGTACAAATACTGAGTTTCGAGTAAATCGAACTGCGCGCTAAAATTCTTCCATACAAAGTTTGAAACCCCCCAATCCCTTATTAGGGGGCAGTTTAGAAAAAAAAAAACTGACAATCTTCATAATTTATTTAGATAAGTATTCGTGCCAAGTTTCAAGTTTATTAACTCAAGGAATAAGATTTTTCCTACAAACGAATTCCCCCCTTTTCACCCTCTTAGGGGTGGAATTTCGAAAAATCCTTTGTTAGTGGATGCCTACTCTTCACGAAGAACACACCCTCCAAATTTCATGTCTCTAGGACCAGCGGTTTAGGCTGTGCGTTGATCTATCAGTCAGTCAATCAGTCAGTCAGTCAGTCAGGACTTTGAATTTTATATGTATAGATAGATAGTAGGGTGCATAGCTTTATGTAACGGTCTCATAAACTTTTATTCAAACTTCATACACATGCAAATAAAAGGTCTCACAATAGTCTAATGTACAATAGTATCGATAAAGTTTTTGAATACATTTCCCGTATGAACATTAAATTAATTTGTAGTTTATCATTGTACTAATGTTCATACTTTATTATTGACCTACTGACATTAATTTACGCACCTGTTGAGCGGATCAATATCTTGTTATTAATCAGTAATTACTGTATTATACAGCAAACAGCCTGTGTTTGTTTATATAACCTTGTCCAAAGACATACCTAGACCATTAAGTGATAGGATTTATATTAAAAGGCGAAATAGAAGAGGTAAGTGGTAACTGAGAAGCAAATATTGCTTTCTCTGTGAAAGAAGAGGCATCTGATTTTTCTTTATTTAAGAAAGAAAGAAAAATGAAAATACATTTTTTTAGCACAGAATAAAAGACACACCACACATATATAAGGTAGCAACAAATAAAAATCAAATAGAAAGTATAAAGACTGATATAAGAAAATAGCAGGAAAATGTGCCTCACGGCTGCACCAAAAAGGCCCAGTTTAGCAAAAATGCCAGACTAGTGCCTGACGCTGGTTTTCAACTGAACCTGATGTGTGAGGTGACGGATGTATTTCAAAATCTTTTTGGTATCATTTTCGAATACTGTGCTTTTAGCTTTAATATCTTTTTATCTTGTACAATTTTTATAAATTGCTTTTTATTTGTGCACAATAATCTTTTTTAGGGTTCCGTATGTTAAATATATAACGACCTCAAACAGTATGTTTGTCGGTAAACTTTCGAAACACGGCGATCAATCATTCAATGGCACAATTTAACAATGTTGTAGCAAATTGCATTATTTATGAACAAAACCTGTTGTGCTCTCATTAACCGGTAATGATTTGTGGCCGGTGGAGTTTCATGCAGTTAATTTGTATGCCAAAATATTATTTTTCACCGACTTCAAAAAAGGAGGAGGTTCTTTGTTCATCTGTATGTATTTTTAGGTTCCGTATCCCAAAGGGAAAAAACGGTACCCTTATAAAATCACTTCGTTGTCCGTCTAACTGTCCGTCTGACTGTCCTTCTGTCAAGGTCCTTTTTATCAGGAACGCGTGGAGTTATCAATTGATATTAAATACGCAGGGCTGCAATCCCTTGAAGCATTGAAAATATCAAACTTCTAAGTCAACGCAATCAAAAGATACGGGCGTTTATATTCCGTTTATGCCGCATATTTTGACACTCGCAAGGGAATCAAAACTCGGTACTTCTCGTTGACCTAGAATCATGAAATTTGACACGAAGCAATATCGTGTAGGAAAAGTACAGGAAAAAATCCGAAAACCGTAAATTTGTACGAAACCCGCGGTGCGCGAGTGCGACTCGCACTTCACCGGTTTTTTTCTTTCTATGTCACTTATAATTCTACACGAAACTCGGTCACAATGTCCCTCCTTATCAGAATAAAGATTACCTATATAGGTACTATAAACTCGTGATGACATAAACGAATAACAGCGTAATTCTGCTGTAATCACCACTTGTTAGGTTATTATGTAAATTACCTACAAGATTGTGTGACAGGTAAATCGAGTCACTTTAATCGAGTTTCTCTCGCTCCGGTTATTGTACAGAGATATTTCTAACTTGTTGCCTTGTTCAGTATAGTTTGATGTTTTGAATACAGTTAGAAATTTAATGAAATTGAGTGTAAAGTTTTGGGATTTTCTGAAAAGTTTCAGATTCATATCAATCAATCAACTCAGCCTACCGCAGTCCACTGCTGTACATGGGCCTCTCCCAGGCACAACACCCTGTCCTCCATCTTCCGCATCCAGTCTGTCCCAGCCACCTTCTTAAGGGCGTTCGTCCATCTAGCTGGGGGGCGTCCCACCCTACGCTTGCCGATACGCGGTCTCCACTCCAGGACTCGTCTGCCTCCTCCGGTGGGTTCCCGCACTGTCGAGGCGGGGGGGCTCAGTAGCCGTGGCTTGGTTACCCACGGTGAAGCCAAGAGAAACCCGAGGGCCGTCAGGGCTTTGCCAGTAAGCCGACGACGTAGCGGCCAACAAGTAGGTTGCGGTGCCGCTTGGGCGACACGCAACTGAGGCGGGCCGGGATGTCGTATGGGAGGCATCACGAATGAGGGTTGGAGGCCGCGGCGGGAGAGGAGTGCCGGTATTGCGGTGCGCCGCTCTCCCTACCTTCCGCGGCCTTGACGGGGTCGCCACCGTCTGATGGCAGACGCGGTGGGGCCGCAGGGGAGGAGGAGTGTTGGTATGAAGTTGGCCGATCTTCCTATCCTCTGCGGCCGAAAATTGGCAGGCGGCGGGACCGATGACCTTCGTCGCAGGGGGACCAAGGGTGCCCAGACACGGGGTCGTCTGGCGCCCATGTGCTGCTGGTTTGGTCCCTGGGGTGGTCACGATCACGACGTTCTATGTGTTCTGGTGCGCCGGTGATGGGGAGTACTCCCCAGAGGAGGGTCCGGTGACGGACAGCCGCGGCGGGTTCACGGATGAGTGCTAACGCGTGCCCGTGTTCCCGCCGTAAGCGGCAGAGGAGGACACCGTGGAGTTTTAGCGGGTTAGAGTCCCATATAACTGCACTATCTCCCCGTGGTAGTGCAGAATGCATGAGTGTAGTCATTCGACGGTAAATATGGACGTTATGTGGCGGCCATCGCAGTCCCTAGCTTTAGCGTACTGTTCGAAAATATACGAGAACAGTTTTCTAATTTGTTTTGATTTAAAATAGATAGGTAGGTACATGGTAGATAAAAATGTTCCGAATTTATAAGCAAATAGCCGCTACCATGGTCGTATAAAAATAACGAGAGTGTCGGTCAGCATTTATTTAAGGCAACAATTAAACGTGGTTTCGGTATCGGTCGTTACGGCCATCTGCCCGGACGCCGCAAGGAAAATAACATTAGCCGCCGAGCCGTGGGACGCGCTCGGGGATAGGGCGGCCATCTTTAATGGTTGAAGCGGGAATTTATGGAAAAATTTAGTTTTCTTCTAATTCTGTGACAGCTTAAAATAATATTTTTTAAATTATAAACATACGTGGAAGTATTTAAGAAACAAGCCGATCTATTCTGAAAAAATCTCACCGTGTAAACTAAGCTGAAGTGAGCTGTCATTAGTGAAATGACAGTGTCACTTCAAGCTCACTAAGACTTGATCTAAGCTTTCACGGTGAGATTTTTACAGAATGTTCCGGAAGAATGGGCAGCCGCGGGGTAATTTCGTAACACACATAAAGCAGCAGCTGCAGTTTATCCTCGTTTATTACATTTAAGTTGTTGAGCAGACGAATGTTTCAAACCCATGAAGCAATAGATGTCAATTTGAAAAGCATTGCGATCTAGTGCCACTTTATGTGCGTTATGCAACTATCCCACCTTACATAAAACAAGACCAAGAATAAAATGTTATAGGAGCAGCACCACTATTTCAATCTGATTATTTTGAAGGATATTGCTAATCCATTGCTGCATACAGCGTGGCGCTTTAATGGCGGCATTAATTTAACACACCTATACGGTTTTGCGTTGTAGTTTTATGAATATATTTTAATTTAATTAAACATTAATATTTATTTATTTATTAACAATTTTATAAAATAGCATCTCAGAGCAACCTGACTTAAAGAACTGTAGCGCAGGGGTCATTTCCCGGGGTCACGGATCATAACATCGCATTAATGTAAATAAAACAGTTAACGAGCAAAGAGAAGGCGAATTGAAGGAAAGATAGAGAGCCCTATATCGGCGCGCGGCGCAGGTGGAAGTTTTCAAGTTACGATTTTTTTTTATGTTGTTATAATTTTTATGATTACTGGCCACTAGCCCTACCCGTGTGTTAAACTAATGTCGCCATTGTAGCGCCACGTTGTATAATATGTTCGAAAAATATGTCTGCTCGACAACTTAAATAACGCAATAAATGTTATTAAGTACCTACTGTCAAAATGAAAGCCACTGCTACTTATCACTATAAGTAGCAGTTGTTTCTCAAGTACCTCGCTGGATCCTAAAATAATGGAAACTATACTTCAATAAATCATGTGATTTTGAGATTGGTCTATTTACCTATATCTGTATCTGATCTATAGCCCGAAGAATTGCCAAATTTAAGTGGCAGCGGGCAGGGCACATTGCTCGCAGAACAGATGGCCGATGTGGCCGAAAGGTTCTGGAGTGGCGACCGCGTACCGGAAGACGTAGCGTTGGAAGGCTTCCCACAAGTTGGACGACGACCTTGTGAAGGCCCCAGGAACCCGTTGGATGCGAGAACCACAGAACCGGTCGAAGTAGAGGTGCTTGGGGGAGGCCTATGTCCAGCAGTGGACGTCTTACGGCTGAAATGATAATCTATAGACAATGCAGACATCAAAGAAAGCAATCATAGCTAAAGTAACAGTCACTAACCATTGGTCAATGCAACGCAACACAATGCTACGCAAAGGTACACACGGCTACACATTAAGCTATACATAACCAGTATAAGCTGACTTCTGGTTGTTAGGAAAACCTATACAATGCGAGGTCAGCTTAAACTGGAAATGTATAGCTTGATGTGTAGCTGTGTGTACCTCCTAAGCCAAACGCTTGGCCACCCTACTGGCAACGTCGTTTCAGAAATCGTAAAACAAACGCGGCACCACAATTTAAATATTTCAAATATCTCGTTTTTCTCTCGCATTGTACACTTGACCTGTTTCAAGTGACAATTCCTGCTATCTTTTGTTCTCTTGTTAATATGCGATAAACAGCTTTATGGAACACTAAACGTTAGATAAAAACGGTTTTTATGGACACTGCAGCTTTTCACAAACAATTTGTATAATGAATTGCAAGAAAAAAGTAATGAGATAAATGCAAATTCCTTTTTATTGTTGTTTTATTTTTTTGCTGGAACTCTTTCAGAATAGACCAGTGGTTATATTGTTCGTATAACGAAACCTACTAATACTTAGGTATTGATTATTGAGTAGAAATATTAAAACAAGACTTAGTTTAAAGCCTAAATATGACCTAAGCTATGCGCGCATAGCTTAAGGTTAACCCTAATGCAGCGAACAGGTATAAAAAAAAACTAGCATTTGCTCGCGACTTTGTCCTTGTGAACGACCGTGCTATTACTTCGTTTTCGCCCTAATCAAGAGCCAATTTTCAATGTGTATACAATCTGTGTACCTATTCATTTGTTGAAAAAATAAACAAAAAACAACAACAAAAATAATACCTAAGGTCTATTCAAATTTATGTTTCCAATTGATGTTATTTCAAGTTAAAAAAATATCAACGTTATTTGTAATAACAAAGCTAAGTAGTAATTAAGTTGATTTCAAAGTGACTAGCACTATTGAAAAAGTTATAAAAATGTTTGAAGATGTAGTGTAAATTGAACTTTATTGTGTAGGACTTAATTTTATTTTTCAATAAACTCATATTTGTTCACATGTTTGGCAAGTAAATCGCAAACGCAGATTACCTAAGTTAGCTGTAAAACAAAGGACGGGTGAGCTATTTAACTATTCCGCGGCAAACCGCGGCGGAACGGACGAACCTCCGGCGCGATCTCATGGCGGCATGGAAGGAGCGACTATCGCAACCCAGCGCAGGGCACGCCACGATAGCGGCGGTAAGACCCCTCTTTGAGGAGTGGCTAGAGAGACGTCACGGCGTTCTCACCTACCGCCTGACGCAGGTCCTCTCCGGACACGGATGTTTCGGGAGGTTCCTGCACATAATCAGGCGGGAGGAGACGCCCGGGTGTCACCACTGTCAGGATCGCCCAGAGGACACGGTGGAGCACACGGTGGAGGTCTGCCCTGCTTGGGCAGAGCACCGCCGTGTCCTCGTAGAGGCGATCGGCAGCGGCGGCGACCTCTCGCGTCCGGCCCTGGTTCAAGCCATGGTCCAGGGCGAGAGGGAGTGGGAGGCAGTCACCTCCTTCTGCGAAGCAGTCATGCTAGCGAAGGAGGTGGCGGGGTGGGCGAGAGAACGCGCCTTGCGCACCTCACGCCTCAGCCGCCGCGGGAGACGCTCCGGGCGTCGGGAGCCGCGTGACGACTCCCGGCCACCGTAGGCGCGGGCCTGCGGGCGGTGAGTAATGGGTAACTCACCGTCCGATCAGGACCAGGCCCGTGCCGGACGGCGTGTTGTGTTCCACGCGCGCCTCAAAGATATGTCAGCATGAGTGACGGGGCCCCATAGGGCCGTAGCCTGCCAGGGTAGCGGGATTGTCCGAAAGGGTTACCGCTGCCCTGGAACATAAAGGGCTAAGGAAGGAACACGGGTGGGTTTTAGTCAGTAAGAGTCTGACACTCCCTCCTGCTCCACCCAGAGCGGGAGGAGTCATTTGATGATTTCCCATCCTCAAAAAAAAAAAAAAAAGCTATTTAACTATTCTATAATTGTTTTTATTTGTTACCGAAAGGGTCCTAAACGGAATGTTCAGTCCATAACCCGTATTATGGAAGATAGCTAAAGCAGCCGAATGTCGGTCTTAACAATGTTAATCGAACTTTGGTTAATCACAAAGTGTTATTTCTGAAACAAAGCTGCGAGGGGCTTGTGGCTAAGTAATAACACCCGCACGGGTCCATAGATCAGATTAAGGTACGCTAGTCGCGGTCGGTCCGTGAATGGGTAACTTCACATACATCCCTCAGTGTCTCGGAAAACACGTACAGCTGTTGGTCGAGGCTATCATTACTAGATCTTTGACAATCGTTACGGGTAATCAAGCCAGTAAGTCTGTTAATCAGTCTTACCAAGGAGTATCGTATTACCCAGTATGCTGTGAAGGCCAGATAGGCAGTCACTCCATCTAAAATACTGGTCTTCAGCTGCATCCGCTTAGACTGGAAGCCGACCCCAACATAATTGGGAAAAGGCTAGGCAGATGATGACTCCTGTATTCCCCGAAGAATTTGGCAGACGTGTATAGGTAATAACACCAACATTGTGCCGAAACACTGAAACGTAGGTGATTATTTCTACAGCAGTGATGTAGATATTATACGGAGCTGCTGCCACTGGGCCAACGCTGCTCGCGTTGGCCCAGTGGCAGCAGCTCCGACTCATTATTTGATCACAACTGCTCTCAAAACAGTGAAGGAAAACATCGCGAGGAACCAAAAAATCGAAGACCAATCCGCACTGGGCCCGTATGGCGGATAACGGCCCACTCCTTCTCACCGAGAGAAGGCCTGTGTCCCAGCAGTGGGAACATTTTACACTGATTATGCTGTTTTGCTATATAATAACACCTAAATTGCACCGAAAAACCAAACCGTAGGTGATTTTCTACAGCAGTGATGTAGATATTGCAGAGTAAGCACTTGTTTTGCTTCTGGTTTTTTTTTGCTAAAGGTTTCGCCGAAAAATCGCCCCGTTCACACTCAGCGTAATGAAATATGCTGGAGCACAATGAAAAATTGAAAACCTTTTTTTTTTGTTAAAAAAATTGTCCGATGTTGCCTTTCCCATTAATTAAAGCAAAAATTGTTCTGGCTTTTTCTAGTTAAAAAGATATTCACAAAATAAAGTCACTGTGTTGCTAAAAACTGACACACAGACATACAGGCTGACTTGCAATTTGACGTATTCCTTTCAGGACGTGATAGTGTGACCCGAAAGACCGTAGTAGGTATGTTGAAAAAATTAAGTTTGTACGTGAACAGTACTTAAAACACACGCAAACTAAGCGACAAGTGATCAGTGATTAGCTCATCGACTGCGAGTAATACTAACCACTCAAAAGTTTCGCCTCAACTTGCGTGACACACTATAAGGCGCCATCTCCACGGGCGAGAGAATCGCTGCGATAGTCTCGCCGTGCCATCTAATTCTCGCCGCGATGATATCGCCGTGTGTAGACACGTCCTAAGAGATACGTGCGTCCAAGAAATACGTGACAGGACGATAATATGGTCGCGATTCTCTCGCTCATGGAGACGACCCCTAACAGTAGCAACGGCTTTCAATTTGACGGTTCAAGAACATTCGCTGCGTTTTTTACGCAACAGATTATAAATATCTTTCAAAATGATTCAGATTGTGATTGAAAGAGTGTTACGGATTCAGGGTGCTCACGGGTGGTGGGGGTCGCGACGATATGGCTACATGACGTAGGAAGGATTTCTGGGAGGTGAGAAGGTAAAGGGAATAACATAAACCAGTTATTCGATTATCAATTTTTAAATATGTATTTCAACAAATTTGCAATTTTCCCAACTATGATCGGGTCGGCTTCCAGTCTTACCGGATGCAGCTGAATATCAGTATTGTAAATGCAGTTACTGCCTATCCGACCTCCACAACCCAGTTACTGGGCAATACGATACCCCTTGGTCAGACTTTCGGGCTTCTAATAACGTAACGACTGTCAAAGATATACGAATGACGGCCGGGAACGGTTTAACGTGCTCTTAAGATGGTCACTCATCCATGGACCAACCACGCTCGACCCGCGAGGCTGTTATTACTTACCTAATAACAAAAACCAACCCAATGAATTTCACTTTTTTACATTAATGGTTGTAACCATTAATTTAAACTACGTCACCGCATAGCCATCTCATAAAACTGTCAAATGACAGTTGTGATTTGAATATGCTGACACTTTAGGTTGGTAGTGAATTTGGTAAACAATTAACTACCCTGACTTTATTAATATTATTTTAGATGGAACGATGGAATCCTTTCATTAATTATTATTCTGTATAAGTGGATTTGGAGGTTGTAATTACTGCTCAGTAAGCACTTATAGAACTAATTGAATAACGCATTGAGCGTACCGTTTATCATTTTATTATAATATTATTAGTATTACTTATTAATTTATCATCTAGGCAGATGATGACTTATTAATTTATCCCCAGAATTTATTATTATGAAATGAAAGATTTCTTTTACAATGCATCATTTACCGAAGCATAATATACCGTTATTGATTCAGAGGACATTTCCTTTCATCATCATCTGCCTAGCCTTTTCCCAACTTTGTTGGGGTCGGCTTCCAGTCTAACCGGATGCAGCTGAATACCAAGTATTTTACATGGAGCAACTGAAGAGGACATTTCCTTTGTAGGTACAAATATATTTTGTGCTTTTAGCAACATCCATATTGATTCCCGAATACCTGCTAAAAATTAACACCAACGAATACCAGCTAGCGCAGCTAGAGAATTTTAAAGAGAAAACTTCTTTAGGAACAGTGAACGGAACTGAAACGTCACGCTCGGGTCGGTGGCGCTGCAACTGAATCGGGTATAAGTACTCGGCGCTGAATCGCGTGTACTCGGCGCTAACTCGGCTCCAGTGATAAGTTTTCACTTCGGTCGTGTGGCTTTCAGCAAACACCCTCCTTTTAACATACAGAATGCGACCTATTAGGCATCTCAAAAAACATGAATTTTTTTTCTTCCAAAAATATGTGGGTAGGTAAAATAAACAGGAAAACTTTTTCGCATAGAAATTATAACAACAGTATACACGATTTTTGAGTTATGATAAGTGTAATTTATCCCCGCGTTAACCGTATGTTTTAATTGGTAGCCTTGAACTGAGTGAGAGAGATTTATGAGTGATGCTACACAAATATGAAGGGTATTTTGGTATTAATTGAACATGTGGGAATTCGTCTGGATGCAAGAAGTACTTCATAAGGTCAGGTGAATGTTGTATCTTACACAGAACTAGCGACTCGCCTCTGCTTCGCACGATTTCAACGACTTGACAAAACATCGAGATTTCTTTACTAATAAGTAGTTTAATATCAATGTTTTATGCACATAAACTTCCAGAATAAATTGTCTAGATAATGATGAAACCGCATCAAAATCCATCTTGTAGTTTAGAAGAACTAAGTGGTCACACAGATAGAGAAAAGCGACTTGGATTTATACTACGTATAAATATCTATAGTGCAACGTTTCTTCTTTTCTTGACGCTAGTATTAAGTGTCTTAAAGTGTTTGGGTTTTTTATTTTTAGGTGGGAAATCATCAAATGACTTCTCCCGCTCTGGGCTGAGCGGAAGGGCGTGTCAGACTTTTACTGACTAAAACCCACCCGTGTTCCTTCAGTTGCCTGTGCCAGGGGCCACGGTATCTCTTTCGAACAACCCACGGCCCTGGCAGGCATCGGCTCTAGCGGACCCCGTCAATTTATGCTGACATCTGTTTGAGGAGCGCGTGGAACACAACGCGCCGTCGACCCGGGCCTGGTCCTAACCGGGCGGCGAGCTGCCCATAGCACGCACTCCGCCTCCTCCTTTGCAAGCATTACTGCTTCGTAGAAGGAGGTGACAACCCTCCATGCACTCTCGCTCCGTACCATGGCCTGGACCAGGGCCGGACGCGAGAGATCGCCGCCGCCGATCGCCGCCACGACGACGCAGCGGTGCTTCCCCCAAGCCGGGCAGCCCTCCACCATATGCTCCACCGTGTCCTCCGGGCGATCTACATAGTGGTGACACCCTGACGTTTCCTCCCGCCTTATCCTGAACAGGAACCTCCCGAAACAACCGTGTCCGGTGAGAACCCGCGTCAGGCGGAAGGTGAGGCCGCCGTGGCGCTTCTCTAGCCACTCCTCAAAGAAGGGACTTATCGCCGCAATTGTTTCGGCCCTACATATTGGTTCTTCAGATCCTCGTAGGTGCAGGTCCCTTGATTACTGGTCACTTTGGATAAATTTTTCAGCAAACGCCAAATTAGAATTGCTCAAAATATACTACGAAGGTAGTAGTAGTTTTCAGTAGTTCTAATTAGGCGTAGGTAGTATATTTTCAGAAATCAGAGTGTTTATGTCAGCCCTTCTAATAATACTGATACGGTAATGAATAGAGTTACTCCTCTCCGAAAATAAGAGAGAGTATTACGATAATATTGATTACGATTAATAATGAAAGGTCTATCAACAATTAATGAAAGATCGAACTTAGAGCCTAGATAAATATGAAATAACTTAAAACTTAGAATACGTTTAATACACATTATCACGTTATCACAAACATGGATACGGAGTGCATATTCGTCCAGGGAATACGAATCAACATCAAAGTCTGCCATGTTCATACATGTACTGTTGCCATGTTATGCATGTACTGTAAATGTACCTGAACGTACCTAGTTGTGGATTTTGAAGTTATTATTAAACAGACACTACCTATTAGATAGTAATACCATTCTCATCAGATACACACCGGAGTTACCGACATAGCTTGCAGAGTAATCAAGCTGAAGTGGCAGTGGACTGACCATGTTTGTCGAAGGACCGATGGCCTGTCGAGCAGATGATTCCTGGAGTGGACACTGCGTATCGGCAACCGTAGTGAAGGTCGCTTCCCAGCTAGATGGATCAACGACCTCAAAAACTGGCTGGGACAACTTGGATGAGAAAGGTGGAGGAAAGGGTGCTGTGGCGCAGCCTAGGAGAGGCTTATGTCCAGCAGTGGACTGCGATAGGTTGAGTTGTTGTTGCCCATTCTCATTAAAGGTGCCAATCCCAAGTTAACCATTGTGGTCCTAAAATGCTATTCAAAAATAATTATTGTACCTATAGGAGGAATCCGGGACCACGGTCCCGGTCCCGAAAGCCCCACATCCCAAAGTAATTACAAAAAACAAACAGCAAGTTTCGTCCAACAATCTAATTCTTCTTTTGCAGAAGATGGCTCCAGCAAAATTCCAAAGTCCCGGAGGCGCTGCGAATAATAATATTTGCAGCAAACTTTCTTCGTTAATAGATTCATTAGCACTGACTAAAAGTTGGCAAGTATTGTCAACTTGTGCAAGAGCTTCGTACGCCAACTCGTAGTAGTTTTGTTTGAAATCCAGTGAATTTCGCGGCTGTTATTGTTTGATACCGCTTAGTTCTGGAGATGCCACGTTATAATTAACTGGCATTCCATGTTTAGTTGGGATTTCTCGTCTTGGAGTATTATGACTGTGTGCGGTAGGAGATGAATGCTTGGTTGAAACTATGCTCGTTATTAAAGCGGTAGAGATACTGTCATTACTACCATCTGCTCGCGACTTCGGTTGCTTGGAAGTCGAGATATACAATATACTTAAATAACAGCCACTTTTTATAAAACTCCGACGGCCGGACCCACTGCGTCGCATAGCATCATCCAGCCACGCTATTCGCTTAACGTTCTTTCTGACTTCTTTTTCCTTTTTTTCTTTCTTTTCGTTTTACTTGGCATATCGCAGCATGATGTTTAATAGCCAGTAACTATTCTCGAGAATTGGTCTATCAAATCAAAGTATAGATGAATCTGCCTATAAAGAAATCTACGAATGCCTAGATAAATATTGAAATTACATTAATTTATGCAGATTTTCACATGATTGGGTAGAGAGGCTTATGGCTAAGTAATAACAGCTGCATGGGGCGATCGATCAGGTTAAGCTACGCTTGCTGAGGTTGGTTCGTGGATCGGTCGACCATCTTTGCATATCAAGACCGCTCTGAGCCTCGGAAAGTACGTTAAGCCGTTGATCCCGGCTGTCAATCGTGAATCTTTGGCAGTTGTTACGGGTCGTCAGAAGCCCGAAAGTCTGACAACCAGTCTTACCAAGGGCCATCGTATTACACAGTAACTGGGGTAGTAACTGAAGGTCAGATAGGCAGTCACTCCATGTAAAATACTGGTATCCAGCTGCATCCGGTTAAACTGGAAGCCGACCCCAAGGCTAGGCAGATACTGACGGGGCCCGATAGGGCCGAAGTCTGCCAGGGTAGCGGGATCGTCCGAAAGGGTTACCGCTGCCCTGGAACACAAAAGGGCTAAGGAAGGGACACGGGTGGGTTTTAGTCAGTAAGAGTCTGACACTCCCTTCTGCTCCACCCAGAGCGGGAGGGGTCATTTCATGATTTCCCATCCTGAAAAAAAAAACAAAAACAAAAAGGCTAGGCAGATGATGAGATGAAGATTTCACTTGATTGGGTTTTAAATTTTTATGTTTACCTCTCTAGAAAGACTAAAAAATTCCATGTTTTCTTGCAAAATCGATTTAATAATAGCAATTGAAAGTGCACGAAACACCTACTTACCCACTACTCAATTTAAATGTATACACATTTACTCCCATTAACAAATGTTGATGGCTATGTCCCACTTATTTAAAGTGGTCTATAATAATATTGAATCAAAACACTTACGGAATTGCTTCCGCGTCTGTCCCGTTTAACAACCCCCGCAAATGATCTTGATGCAATTATTTTCAGTTATATCTGAAATTCAGAAGTAGATAAGGTTCATTTCAGCGTGTAAGTATTTTGGAAATGTCTATTACTGAGCAGAGGTTACAATGGTAACTACAAGAATCGGCCAAACAGTTTTAGTCTGTGTAAAAGTAACATTTTGTTATATTCTATTCAGTCAGTCGGTTCTAGAGTTTGTATTGAAGATCAGTCAGGGAAATTAATGGTTAAACAAATCGACGCCCTACGTCAATTTGCCGTGTTACAGCTGTTATACAACTGTCAAAAAATAAATAACAAACTAGACATACCTACAAGAAAATTCAACAAGCTTTTCACGTAGGTGTATCATCTGCGAAATAAAACAAACTAGCCATAACTCCCACAAGTTGTCGGCAAACATCACGAATGGAGGGATCTCGCATGAATTGCTGGTAATATGATCCTGTGTGAGATCTCGAACGATCCATTGTTCCCCTTCTCACGTCATGCAAACGACACCAAGTTCAGACAAATAGGCTTCTTCCAGCAAGGAACGTACACGTGGGAAAATTGGTTGGTGCGCAGGCAAGAAATCTTTCTCTCTCTCTTCTCTCTGGATCTTTGCTCTCAACACGGTGAAGAAAAACATCGTGAGGAAACCGGCATGTCCCGGAACGGCATGAGACGTCAACTGGTTCGTAGACTTTTACCACTATGACCACTTAACGATTCCTTACTTCTTGAACAAGTCAATTCCTTAGTTAATTACGACATCTGCTATTAACGTATTCTCTATGACACAATGACATGATTTGAACTGTCAAAATACATGTTGTCAGGACGGTTGACATTTCGATTCCTTGCCGTTAGCAAGACTCGATATTGATGTGGATTGCACGTGGTAAGATTTCGCGGGGAATAATACAGAATTGAAGCCCTGAGCACGCTCCCAAACATTGATTGAAAAAAGTACGTAAATTAGCTGCCAAAATAATTATTTATTTCGCTGACTGTACGGACAGGCGCGCACACAAATCATTCCGTAGATATCTAGGGCTTGTTATGTACAAACTTTGAGGGAACTGGCGCGTACAGTGGTGTTATTACCCAACCTTGAAAGGGTACTGAAGTTTGCCGTGACGAGGGGAATAGAGGAAAGACAAACTGTCCGGCACGAACTTCGAACTGCATTGTTTGGGAGGCCCACAGTGTTGGGTGACTGGACGTGGCCTAATCTGAAGAGGGGAAGTTTGTTTGTGACATCCCGACTGGTTCGTTGGAAAGTGGGGCTTTTGTTGGTGCTTAAACTCCTGTAATAAAGGATGGCACGTAGGCTAGATTTTCACATAAATATAGAAAAACGGCAGAGTTCGAAGCAAGTAAGACAAATCATTAGATTTGTCTCGCTTGTTTCCAACACCACTCTGCCTACTCTCTGCCGTCTCATTTTAGTCTAACGGCTCTTGTACACCTACTTCGTTATCGACCAAACTATGCTCGTATGTCGTTAGCCGAGCTCGGCCGATCGAACCAAACATAATTTAGTAAAAGTGAATGCGTACACCTAGATATCGGACGTCATCGGACGATGTCGGTTATTGTCTAGTGTACGCACAAACATAATATGAATTTTCGGCACGTGTAAAGTTTCCGATTTTATCGAAAGCTTTTCCTGTTTCACACTTTCTTCCAGTATGATAGAAAACCTTTCTTTATCCCACGCATTTCACTCAAGTCAAAGGCAACTTATAACAGTGTGATTGTTTGGCAAACGATCTGTGAAAGTTATTGTAAACAGATTGAGCTCAGTGAACATAATAAAATGGTTAACTATATTCTGCAACCTTTTGTAAGTTTTGTGAAATTATTTTGAAAAATCTGGTTTACAAATAGTTGGTATAAAAATACCCTTAACGACGTCAAGAGTCACTTGTCCTTTCCGCTATTATATATATTTTTTTCAGTGGGAACCTTCTGCTTACGGAGATATTGAAGGTCATAGATGCAACATGTTTTTGGTGTTTTTTTTTACTAAAAACAAGTTTTAAAGGTTATAACTTTAATTTAAATACTCCCACGATCCCTGTACCGCTGCATGCCATAAGCACAAAGTTTTGCATGCGTTACATTATGCACTACCGTAAACAGCGAATTTTTCCACCAAAAAATAGAAAACGCTTCCCAGCATATATTTTTGGACAAGGTGACATTGTTTGCTGTACAGAATGCGCAGATAACGGCTTCGTGAAGGGTCTTTTTACATCCTGTATAAACCAGTGCAGTGTCTATAAGATGTTATCAAAATCAGGGGCCACAAGAACCTTGTTTCAGATATTTATCTATTTAATACTTCAAGCATAGGCATTTCATAGGCAAGTCCATAGGTATTTTCTACCAGTCAACCTTTGGATGATGCAGAAACAAACAGTGATAGGTTCAATAACGAAACTAACTTAGACTACGAATATATTATTTCAAGTATTCCACATGAGTTTACCTACGGAAATACCTAAAATCCTTCAGACGTTATCTACGATAATATACTCGGTTCCTCTCCATTACTATCTCAGATATAATTATATTATTGTGTGCCAACGACTTTGTGAAAACACGACTAAGCTATTACACACTATGACGATAAGGGTACCTACCTCATTATTTATGAAAGCATTTTATTATCAGTCCCCTTGCTTAATCTCTGAACCGGTTAATCGTTTGAAAATGGAATCGTTCGCTTTTACATTTTTTTTCTGGTCCGCAAAATAATACGTATTATGGCTTGTGCCGAGTTGTACTACGATTTCAAGTTTTATTTATATTTAGGTCTTAAAGCTGAATCGAAGGATGGTGAGTTGGTGACAGAATCAGGATATCTCATTTTTTTTTACCTGCATTTATCAGCGGTTCCTATGAAAAACTTTCACAGACAATCTTTATTTACATAAATGATTAACGAATATTGTTTAGAAAGGGCGTGACTACCGAGATGACGACCAATATACAAGAAACAACATGGCTTGTGTGTCATGTTTTTGGCATGTTACGCCGACCCCAATTAAATTGGGACAAGGGCAAGAGATACATGATGATGATGATTAAGTAATTATCATTATCAAATTCATAGCACTCAGAAATAGATCAATCCCTCAACCTCACTGTATCTAGTAAAATAATGAGTAATGGATATAGGTACGTATACAATATAGTGTATAATGTTAATTTCCATGGGAAATCCATTAGCTCTACTATTCCTATTAATTATTCATTTCCTCAGTACATCTGATCCATTTATATTTCGTAGTGAAACCGGATGATATTCGTACAGACATTAGTATAATACAATAGGGGAATGAGAGGCGAAAATAATGTTTTAGTATTTGAACCAAAGTTGTATGCTTTAATATGTACTAAGCCTTAGTGATGCCTATAGGTTATACGTTCGTAGGTTATATGTACCTAGGATATAGGCTACAAGCCGATGCATAGGCTTTTCTTTTTTCTTTTATCTATATTGTGTCTAGTCTACGACGTCGGGGAGAGAGCAATGCGCCTCAAGCGGAGTTGGGCAGGACATCTAGCTAGACGAAGAGATGGCCGATGGAGTAGAGCTGTTACCGAATGAAGCCAGGGCTGTCCAAAAGCGCACTGGGTTGACGATGTCGTCAAAGTAGTCGCGGGAAACACCTGGATGTGAGACGCACAGAACCGGGAAGTATGGCAGACGACAGGGTTGTATACCCAACAGTGGAAGATTTCAGGCTGAAATGATAATGATGATGGTGATCCTTGTGTCCAGTGGGTACCGGGTGGCAGGGACATCGACGTGCAACCTGTAACCATGAATTTTAGACCCTTTAGCGTCGAAATTTTTTGCCGGTTAGGTATCAAAAAAAAAAAAATCTGCTCTTTCATAGGAAAATGCAATACCTACGCGATCAAAATGAATAGAACAGCTAACTTTTTTTTTTAATAACCTATGAAATCTGTCGATGTGAGGGTACTTAGAATCATGTGCTGAATCCATGGTAACAGTTTGCGTGTCGATGTCCCTGCCTTGGGAAACCTTTGCCTCTCCTTTTTCCTCATTCTGTTTTGAGCGATCTCTGGCCATGTTTGCCATGCAAACCACGCCAGATCGTCGCATCACCTTCGTCGTGGTTATAGGTAATACGCTAAAAAAACAATAGAGTTAAGTCGTGTGTCATCATTACAGCCGAAAGACGTTCACTGCTGGACATAGGCTTACCCCAAGGATATATTATTCTCATAAGAATCAAATTAAGTCTAAAATAATAATACATATGTACAAGTGGAAAAAAAAGAAGAATCATGGGGCATCAAAAAATTCGTCCGCATCGCTGTCAACAGGAACAGTGCCCAAGGATTGTATAATTTCCATAGTCTGGTTCTGGGCTGTCCGGTGCAGTTAGGTAGCTAAATAAATTCTTAAGCTATGGTTTCCACCGTAGGCGCGGGCCTGCGGGCGGAGAGTAATGGGTAGCTCACCGTCCGATCAGGACCAGGCCCGTGCCGGACGGCGCGTATGTGTTCCACGCGCGCCTCAAAGAGACGTCAGCATAAGTGACGGGGCCCGATAGGGCCGAAGCCTGCTAGGGTAGCGGGATTGTCCGAAAGGGTTACCGCTGCCCTGGAACATGGCTAAGGAAGGAACACGGGTGGGTTTTAGTCAGTAAGAGTCTGACACTCCCTTCCGCTCCACCCAGAGCGGGAGGAGTCACTTGATGATTTCCCATCCGCAAAACAAAAAAAAAACTGTGGTTTCCTAAAAGAACGGTGACCACCTCATAACGGCTCCAGTGCCGGCTGTGTCAAAAACGCTCTCTAGGGAAATAAAACACACTAACTAACTTTCATAAATAACATTTCCGTGACGTCATTCGCCTGTAAATTGCTGATGCTATGTGCGTCCACCGCTTTTCTATGAAATCGGGGCTTAATAAAAAGGGGAAACCATAAAAAAATATGCAAATATACCCTTAAATATAAATATAATGCAAGATAAAGCACCATCACTTTATTAACTCAGAATAAAAACCTGACGAACGCGGACATAAAACCGTGATTACACAATGCGTGTCCACATTTTTAACTTCAATGTAAACCGTTGTGTCATCGGACCGACCCTTCCTGGGTCTGTTACAAATAATACACTGCGGGGTGACGGCCTGATTTATCACCTGAATTCCTTACTAGCAGTTCTTATATTACAGCCTTAAGAAATCCTTTAAATTAGGGAGCATCTTTTTGAGAAAGTATCGTACGAATAGAGAGTTTGAAACATACAGCAATTACAGTACTAGAAATGGTTGGTCATATTTAAGGGTATGATACAGAACCACAAACTGAACAATTTTCTCCATAGGACCAACATCGTAATCGCAAAAAAATATGAACTGTCCCATACAAACTACAATTTTCGCTATTTATTTCAATAATACCTCCTCCCCTTTACGCGTCTATCACATAACTGTTGTTTTTTGAAAACAATCATACTTTATTCAATTTAAAAAAAAATTATTCTAAATTCGCTCGAGTGATCAAATGCAACCAGAGTTTTTTTTTAAAGACAACCTTTACAATACCTACCACCTAAAAACGAAAAAAAACAGCATAGTTAGTACACGGTCCGTGACTACGTAATAAGGTAGAATGCAAGTTCGTCGAAGTAAATCACTTGCTACTTTATAGAGCATCCGGGGAATTGAGAGACGGTATTCTTCGTGGTACTTTAGACTTTATAGGAGCGATAACTTATGGATGCTTCAGAAGTTTTACTTGCATTCATTATGTCAGTAAGAGGACTTTATTATTGATGTTAAAGAAAAGTTTTGAATACAGAAAATGGTACCATGAAAGAAATCTAATCATCTTTTACTGAGTTAGATAAGTAATAAAGTCGTTGTGAACAAAAGGATTTTCCTAGTGATACTTTCTACCTTAATTAGCGATGACATTTATTTACTAAAAGCGATAAACTTCACAAGCAATGGGAAATTACTACTGAAGGCTGTCGCTCACACGTTACCTCGCTTGCTCACACGTCACCAATCCTGACTCTTTTCATATTTTGGTTGCTGAGACCAAAACCACAAACGTAGTACACAGGCAAAATTTGTACCTAAAAATGTGGTTATTATTTTAGTACATTGGTGTCTTACGACTTCGACGCAAACGAAATCGCGGGCAGAAGCTGATTAGTACAATAGTGCAAATTGAGATAATGGAAATTCATCTAATTTCGTCTCAAGTTCTAGTTATGAATAAAACCGCCATAATTGAATACTTCAGCTATTCAATCTAAATTGTGCCGGGCGGAACATTTAGCAGCTATTTATACAGCATTTATGAATATAAATAGAAACTTAATTATACTATTCCCATCTAAATGAGCAAAACATTCAATATTGAACGTATTTAGATAAATAATATTATGGCATTAAGTACACCCTGTATATGTATGCGCTTGAAGTATTAAATAATATTATGCACCAATAACTAACACTAATGAAGAGTTCCCATGCACGTGTTTCATTAAATGTGTTTACTAATACTCAACCAAGTGCACAAACAAATAAAATATAATGCTAATGAACAGCCATCATAATTAGACTCTGGTTTTCATAATAAAATCCAGTGTCTAGTGGTAAAAGATTTATCCATTTTATTGCCTGATGGAAATGTATCATAATTGCTACCGTGACGTCTGTGATGAACTTTATATAATTTAATTTTTTAAGCATTGTTCTCATGTAAGTGACATTGTGTCTTTTTTTTTGGGAATACATATCTTTTAACCTAATGTAGAATTTTTTTAAATAGATCATCATCATCACTGGCAGCCTTGTTCCACCACTGCTGGGTACAGACAGGCCTACACCCTTTCGTGCCATGCTTCCCTGGTCTCGTCCAGGCGAGTCTCATCCAGGTCTTCCCCGCGATGGAAATCGATAGTAACTACCTATTTGTGTTGTGGATGAAATCATTTTATAGGCCTTACGGTTGATTTTTTCAACGCCAGATAATTTTGTCCAAGGAACAATTTTGAATTTTTGACAGTTCTTCCATACAGAAACTGTCAGAAGTCAATTTTTATCCGCGAATAAAAATTATCATTCGACTGATAAATCAGCCCTTACAGGTAGATAGATAGGCGTAAAGTTTAAAAACATGCCTTGGGTATATAATATAACAATAATCGCACCATTTTTAACAATTTTATAACACAACTTTATAAAAGAAACTACCGCGAATAGCTTTCAAAGATATTTCAGTAAGATTGAAAAAAACACCGTTTATAGTATGCTGAATAAGCCTGAATAAGCTGTAAGAGCAGTGGTGGCCCAGTGGTAACGGCCGCGACTTACGAGTTGTAGGTAGTAGGTTCGAACCCAGCCAGGTGCTTTACTTTGTGTAAATTATTTTATCACCACTGCACTCAAAACGGTGAAGGAAAACATCTTGAGGAAACCGTCATGTCCTAGAACCAAAAATTCGATGACGTGTGACATCTACCAACCCGCACTGGGTCCGCGTGGTGGATTACAACCCGCTCCCTCTCACCAAGAGGAGGCCTGTGTCCCAGCAGTGGGAACATTATAGGCTAATTATATTATAAAAGATCCCACAACGGTAGTGTTCAAACAAGATTGCTGTAAGATCAGTTAAAATGGTTTTACAAACAAAAGAAAAGCAAATGTATTCTTGTTTCATTTATTTATCTAATTTTATGGCCCCGTTCCGAGGCCATTACTAGCCCACGGTGGCGGTCATAGCAAGCGAAATGGACCATTCTGATATTCTCTTTTATTCTTTGTTTTATTTACTAAGAAAAACAAACAGTGGATAGCTTAGTACAGTTCACTAGACTGGTCGCGCATCGTTTTGTTGTCATCTGTCAGTGTCGCAGGCGCATCACGGATTTTGATGTGTGTTGTTGGCTTTGGTCCCTGGCCCTGACATCAAGCAATGGACAAATTTGACAACATTTTACATGCTTGAGTACGAGGCTTTTGACTACATGTCTTTTTTATTTGTAATGTGCGTTTTGTTTGTGCAGAATATTTCTTTTACTTTCTTTCTTCTTTAAATATATCCTGGTTAAATTTCTAATACTCGTTCACTTATTTCCAACAACACGACATCTAAAACCGATGAAATATTCAAGCGCCACGGCACCACTTTACAGCACGCTTTAGCTTTTCGTCTGCATACTCGTAACTTGCTGCATCGCTTTAAAGATTAATATTTTATATGTGTACTGTGTACGCAATGTACAGTAAAAAAACAGATAACTTTACAGGCGTCGATCAACTCCTTTTTGTTTGTTGTACTGCTGAAACTAAATAGTCAGTTCTCTGACATGTCTTTTCTGGGTAGTCTAAGAACATTTCCACAGTTAACAATGAATACTGAATACTCAGTGCAGTTAGGCTCGCTTGCATACCAAATCACTTAATGCATGCAGCGTTAAACACAATTAAAACATTCTCTTTCCTTCAATCGTTTGAAGATGACAGAGACAGAAAGAGGTTTGAACTATGTTTAACGTTAAACGAATTTAGTGATATTTGGTGCAAGAGGCCTAATTGTATCTCTGGCGCACCTGGGCAGTGGCTCCGCCATTACTTTTGCTGTTGGCTAGATTGACCACGGAAGAAGTTATTTAATTCAATTCCTGCTGAAACGAGAGACAACGGAGATGTAAAATCAGGTTAAGTTTGTTCTGTTTGTTGACTGTAATACCTAAAAATAAAGAGACGAATACTTTTCTCTCTTTGCTTAATTTTATTCTTTTCCGGGAATTTAAGAGTTGCCGAGATGCGCTCGTTGACTGAGAAAAACATGCAAAAAGCTTACGACAAAGAAACCACTTTATTTATTATGTATTACATACAGTATGAAGCATTGCTCATGGTTTAAACATGCGCTCTGGATTTTATTGTAACGCTTAAAATTTAATTAGGCCACGGTCACTGCTTTGCTTGCCTTCCAAACCAATAGTTGGAGAGCACAATATAACCCTGCGGGGTAATTGCGTGACACACTATCAGTGGCCATGGCTTATATTCTGACAGTCCAACAGAATTCATTGCTTTATTAACGTTGCTGGGCTGCCACATTTTCCTCGGGCCCATGCGGGTTGGTAGATCTCACATGTCTTCGAAGTTTTTTATTTCTAGGACATGCCGGTTTCCACACAACGTTTTTCTGCACCGTTTTGAGAGCAGTGGTGATGAAATAATTTACACAAAGTGAAGCGCCTTTCAGGGTTCGAACCTACGACCTACTCGTAAGTCGCGGCAGTTTCCACTTGGCCACCACTGCTCTCACTCATGTTTATATTATAGGTAAGTTAATTCACATGAAAGCTCAATTAACCACACTATGTTTTAGACTAACAATTTTATCATTCCTATTCAAATATTTCACAAAAACAGTGACACAAATTCAGTAATACCGACCCTGCCTCATTTACATAAAATATTTTGCAAAGGCTCTATCACTTTGAGCAAATAAGGGCACAACTACAAATGAAAATAGTGACCAATTTAAAGCCCCCAACTTACACTTCTGAGTCTACACAAAGCCTAATTAAAACCCTCGTATATAATAACACTATACTGTTTACGGTTGTCCACAGTGAAGATAAAGCCTAATACGGTCTGTTTTATGTCGAACAAGCATGTTGTCCCTTTTTTATCCTCTTTATTCGTATAGACAAATATGTCGAATGTGTTCACCCCTTTACGTACATGTGCTGCTGTAATAAGGGCCACCATATGTCCGGATTTTGACCGGATATCATTAATTTTATGTCTTATTTGGACCAAAGCTCAAAGCATGTTTTCAATAACATCCGAAAGCTTTTAATCTTTTCGCCGCTTCGTAAAAGCTGGAGAATTATTATTGGTACGTATTGATGTTTGGTTTTTATTTGATTACGTTTCAAATATTGTGCTTATACAATGATTATTACATGAAATTTGACGACTGTATTCCCCGAAGGGTTAGGCAGAGGTGTAGCCATAGTACAGACGCCAGCAGGTCAAGCTACCCGAAACTGTCAAATTTTCTCAATCAACCTTGAACCTTAATGCTCTATTGATAAAGTTGAAAATCGATTAAAGAAATTTGACATATTGTAGTAGCTTGATGTGCTGGCGTCTGTACACCCAAACTTCAGTCAGATGTTTCAACAAGATGCGAGCCTATTGTCATCAACCGGGCACATATCCAGACTCCTGGCTACTAGAGAAATTCCAGAAGCTGAAAAACCTCAATAATAAACTCAAACCATTTATTTCAATTAAATCATATACAGGCACTTTTAATTGTCAAGGAGTCTGTAAGTCAGAAAATATGTAGCTAGTTGCTCTTTTTTCGAGACAGGAATCGAACCCCGGACATGCTCAACATGCTTGTAACCACTAAACCAACGAGGCAATTCCTAATGATTATTTTGTCACTAAAACTGGTTTCAGTTTGAGTGCTACGTTCGGTACAGTCGAACTACATAGTTTGGCAACCCTATTTGTTTGTACACTCGAGAGCAATGAATCCGGGTCACTTAAAGAATGTTAAAAATCTCGGAAACTAAAAATGATAGGTTAATGCAATAAATTGTATTTAATAGACAATGTAATACTCCTTAAATGAAAGTAAAAAAAATATGAGTCACCATACATTTTATTAACACAAAATTACATAAAGAAAAAAACTGCTGATCTCTCCTTAAAACAAAAATAGGAAACATGAAATTTTTGAACTTTATTACGATTTTCTTGAATTTTAATACTTCGTATTGCCTCCTCGTGCTTCCATTACTGCGTTTACGCGGTTTGGCATGCTGTACACCAAGTTCCTTATACGATTTTGGGGAATATTCTCCCATTCCTCTGTGAGAGCAATTTTGAGCTCACGAAGCGTGATTGGGGGAGGGTTTCGTTGTTTTACGCATCTGCCTAGCTCGTCCCAAGCATGCTCGATCGGGTTGATATCCGGGCTGCGCGCTGGCCACTCCATACGAGTAATGTTCATCTCTTGAAGGTAGTCATTCACAATCCTACCTGTATGAGGTCGGGCATTGTCATGCATAAATATAGCATCCTCACCTAAATTGACCATAAATGGACCAACGTGATCATTGAGGATTTCTTCCACATATCTTACGCTAGTTAAAGAGCCGTTTTCTATGATCACCAGCTCTGTGCGACTTTCAGAAGAAATTCCGGCCCACACAAGTACAGACCCACCACCGTAGGCTACTTTTTCTTCGATGCATGCTTGCTTGAATCTTTCCCCTGGTCTTCGATACACTCTGTGTCTTCCATCGTGCTTGTAGAGCATAAATTTTGATTCGTCGGAGAACATAACTTTTGACCAATCTTCAATACTCCAATTTACGTGGCTCTGGGCATATCTTAGTCTTGAAATACGATGCCCACGCTCCAGTTTAGGGCCGTTTGCAGGTGTAAGGGGTTTTAAGTTAGATTCAGCAAGCCGACGTCTTACTGTCCATGCACTTGGGTTACTTCCTCCGAGGCGTCGAAACTGATTTGTGAGTTCAGTTCCTGTGAGAAAGCGATTTCGAAGCATGGTGTTCACCAAGTATCGGTCTTCTCGTGCTGTGGTACACCTGGTTCTGCCCGTTCCTGGTCTGCGTAGGTTAGAACCAGTTTCTTCGTAACGTCGGAGAACTCTTTGTACTGTTGACAGCGACACACCGACAGTCCTGGCTGTATCGCGCTGACTCCGGCCGGTTTCCAGCATTGTAAGTATTCTGGTGCATTCTTCAGGCGTAAGCGACATAATTTCAGTTTGAATAATGGATATAGAGCACTATCAACATGGTTTATGTACCCACATAAATGACAGATTACAAACAAAAGCAAAACCAAATGCTGTAATTTCGTAGTTCCATCTTCGAAAGTGGCCCTTTTTCAAATTTGATTTTTTTATGATATAACTTTACAATAACTAAGAAGTTTTAATACCTTCATTTAAGGAGTATTACATTGTCTATTAAATACAATTTATTGCATTAACCTAGCATTTTTAGTTTCCGAGATTTTTAGGATTCTTCAAGTGACCCGGATTCATTGCTCTCGAGTGTAGTTGGAATATTTCAGTATTTCAACTTATAAGCTCCGTAGTGGAGTTTAGTTGCAATGTGGACATTTTCACATTTACTCTCTGACGTATTTATAAAACTATTTTCTAATAACACAGTGAGTTAGTTCCAGAACATAGAGATGTAGTATTGCATAGCTACAACAGAACGAATTAAGTCTTTAAGCTTGTTCTGCATAACTTATACCCAATAGCGTAATACAAAGCAGCAAAATCTTCATTGTGCTTGTGATACAAAATCCAAAATAAATAAAAACAAAGAAGAAAATTAAGCACAGCTTCTTGTACATGTTGCCAGAGCCGCATGTTTTTGTGTATACGAATGAATATCGGGTATGCACCGCACTGACGCCGCACCGTCGCGTCGCCGCACCGGAACCGCGTGTACGAGTACACCAAATTGATGCCGAGTTTAAATAAACAACGATCACAGTTCAGTAAAGCATTGCCAACGAAACTTTTTTTTTAGCATGATTTTAAATAAAATATTTAAAAAAGCTGTAGTTTTGGCAGACCATATTTGATCCCAAGCGAGCTCATCAAAAATCTTTACAATTATTTTATGCTTCATCATGAAATAAGCATCACCTCTGTACCTTTTCTTCTGTTCTGTTTTTTTCATGTCTTTTTATATACGAGTATGTGTGTACATAAATGGTTAAAAAAATAAATGAAATTAATATTTGAAAAACCTTTTAGTTTATCCTTTATTACAATTAAAATTATAGACTAATAAAAAAAAACAAAGACCGTTTCAGCTATTTATCACCCTGCGAGAATATGTAATTCAACTTTTGCAGAACAGAAAAATCAAAAAGTGTGGACAAATCAAAACTAAACACGAATTTATTAAAAAAAATACAGTCTCTAAAAATGGCAATACTCAAGTACGATTTGCAGATACCTACCCTGGGCAGTCAGGACTGTTGCTGATCCTGCTAACTTCAGCTCTCCTCAAACAGGCGTTACATAACAAGACCATTATTATAGATATACACTGCCGAGCAATGAAAAAGTTCCACCCACAAAATGCCGACAACACCTTAATATCTCCTAAGACATATAATTTAAAATTTGAACACAATATTTACGTTTTTATTTGGTAATATTCTGATGCGCTGTTAAATGTACTTCAATATTGCAGACGGCGTCATTAGCCTTTCCCATTCAGGAGTAATTTGGTGCTGTCACTGGAACTTTTTCATTGCTTTCATAATTTGGTGCTATTTCACTGGAACTTTTTCATTCGCGAGTGTATTTAAACATTTGCATCATTGCTATTTTCAGCAACATTTTCTAAAAGTTTTCCATAGTTCCAGATGATAAAGTGCACAAATAGCCTTCACGCGGTCCCAATAGATCACACTTGCAAGACCCTCCCAAACACCAGTAAAAACTCGAACAAATAAAATCATAATAATATCTTTTACGTCTACATAGCCCGAATTAGTCTCGAGATGGGATAAGTGAAAAGAAAAAAAGTCAGGCGCGGCTGAGGTTCCAAATTGCGGACAATAATTCACCTGGCGTACCATCTGGCCACACCGAATGAAACGCATTTAGATACTGAGAGAGATATTAAAAAGCCAGATCTCTTGTGTATTCTCAAGACATTAAATTAAAATATGAACGATCTTAGGTCATTTTTAACCCCCGACGCAAAAACGACGGGGTGTTATAAGTTTGACGTGTCTGTGTGTGTGTGTGTGTATGTCTACATCGTAGCTCCCGAACGGATGAACCGATTTTGACTTTGTTTTTTTTTGTTTGAAAGGTGAATTTGTCGGGAGTGTTCTTAGCTATGTTTGATGAAAATTGGTCCAAGATGGCCGCCGCCACAAAATGGCGGATTACATATTTTTTCACAAATCCCTCAATATGGGTATTAAATGAATGGGCTTGACTAGTAGAATACTATACACTATGATAAATTTCAAAAAAACCTGACTAAACACCAAATTACCTGAATCTTAAAACACAAGAAAATAAAAGAAATGAAATAATAAGGAGTTCCTACAAAAAGCATGAAATAAAAAATCATATTAAAAATTTAAAAACCCCCGACACAAAATAATAATAAAAATAGTATGAATGTAAAAAGCCTAAAACAATTTAAAAAAAAGACTATTGAAAAAATAGCCACAAATAGAACAAAAAAGGTATAAACGCGAATCCCTATAAAAAGAAAAAAATAACCTGTAATTATGACGCTACGTAAGTACGTATGAAATTTTTTGATTATAATGTTGTCACGTCGGGGGACCGCTACTATTTTAAACTTTAACAGAACGTTAGGCTAATAATTACAGCGGTCCCCCGATGTTTTATTCTTCTTGTGAAAAGCAATTTTATGACAACATAAATACAGAGTTTTGATTAGGTATATAAACAGTATTTATTCTTACAGGTATTGCATAAGCATAATCAGGTTATAATGTTCCCAGAGGGAGTGGGCCGTAATCCACAACGCAGGCCAGTGCGGGTTGGTAGATGTCACAAGTCTTCGAATTTTAGGTTCTAGGACATACCGGTTTCCTCACGATGTTTTCCTTCACCAGCAACAGTGGTGATGAAATAAACACAAAGTAATGCTCCTGTCTGGATTCGAACCTACGACCTACAACTCGTAAGTCGCGGCCATTACCACTGGGTTACCACTGCTTCTGTTGCTGTAAATGCGTATTATTTATTCGTTGCAACCATTTTTTTTATAAAATATAATATACATAGGATTATATGCAAATTGAAGGGATTATATTGCATAAAAAGCATCGCATAACAAAGCTTGTGTCAAAAACAACTAAGCTTTAGAAGTCTGAAAACACAAAGAAATGTAAATCCTTTAAGTACGGACTTGCTGTACTTGCAACAGGATTCCTTTCAAGTTGGTTAGGACACGATCGAGGTTTTGTGTTAAAAAATAATGGTCTTAAAACGTACTGGTCTGTCTTTCTACAGTACACATAGCATACCAACATACAATTTCGTTTTACGCCTTCTTCCCATCATGGGGGTAGGCAAAAACTACAGAACGCCACCAGCTACGTTCCCTCACTTTCAAAATTCATTTACGAGTATGTACGTTACACGACCGTGTTTGGGATTACAGAAATTCATATTATGTGTACCGCCTTTCAACCTAATCAGTCCAGTAGATTCGGAGCAAATTGGCTGTGATAGGCGGACAGACAGACAGACAGACACACAAGAGTGATCCGATAAGGGTGCCGTTTTTTCATGCAAACGTACGGAATCCTAAACAGTCAGAAAGTATTATACGTGAACGTTTTTCCCGAAGTTTTTCTGCATAAATCGAAATAAGATTTTCCAGCAATCGTATTTGAGATTAATAAACGCAACCATTTCCTTTCAATTCGTTATTGCTTGCAAGTTGATCGAGTTATTAATTTTAAGAACTTCTTGTATTTAGATTGTGTTTATGCAATTAACAAATGGGATAACAAAATCGGTAATTGTGTACGAAACATTAAAAAATGGAATATAAAAATGGGGTTATTTGAAGACGCACTTATTGTAGTAAAACAAATTTCAAATGTATTTATTAATAATCACACTAAACAAGAATAGATTGGATGGTGACCCCCCAAACTAGACATTTGCCTGTATCTTGGATGTCAGAATAGCGACATTTCCAAAGTGAGGTACATTATTCCATTATTTACCTATAATATTAAATTAGTTATTCGTTTCAAAACGTTTACAAATAGATGATAAATAAGAGAATTTCGGAATATTGCCACCAGCGAAACGTAGCAAAAGGAATAAATTCCACAAACTCCCATGTAGGAATTAACAGCGTCATATAATATCTTGAAGAAAATCACTTAGACAGATCAATTGATCGACCCAAATATCGGCAAGGACTAAAGTCAAAAACGGGTTCCGTGCAATTTATTAGACAATTTGATTTACACAATGGTTTGGATTCAATATTCGGCAAGGGAACGATTTGCATTCACGCCGTCGGCGGTGGCGACGTTGGAAAACTCGTTGATTCTATCTTTCTTAGGCTGGTTTTCCACCTATGCTGTTAGAGAAAGTGGAGCGGTGAGCGAGGTAAAAATCCATAATATCACACCACGCATTTATTTCCCAAAGAGTTAGACAGAGATCTACCTTTAGTACACCCTCATTTCGCTAGTTATGTTTAAGTCCCATTTCTTAGGGGGCGAGCCTATTGCCATCAACCGGGCACAGATACAGACTCCGGAATGCTACTGAGAAATTTCGGATTGATAAACCTAATAACACTTTGCCTAACCCGGGAATCAAACCCAGGACCTCAGCAGAGTAGCGCTTGCGACTTCTTGACTAACGAGGCAGTCACTCAGCGGAGCTGCGAGTAACGAAAATTTCAACAATAGAGTTGCTACCTTTGAATATGAAGCAACTTTATTGGAGGAATTTTCTTTGCTCACAGCTTCGCTTCTTCGCTGGTCTGGTGTAAAACCTGCCTTATGCATGTGTGAGTATGTAGGAATGTCTAATGTCGACCCCTAAGGATGCCATTGTTCGACGTTACCCCAGATTTTACACGAGTTTTCCTTGTAAATTTTATTAAGTCGAACAACTAGATTTAAAAAGGTCGGTTCTGTCTCCCATTGTGGTATCTTTTTATTTCAATGTTTACCTCAATAACGGAAGAATTTAGGGGTTGGAAAATATCTGTCATGGGGTAGCAAAGTACCGGATAAAAATATTAAAATAAAAAGCCAAGAAATTGCTATAGCAGCCGACAAAATTATAATTGTATTGGAATGATAAATTGTTTAGTTACATTAAAACTTCAAAAGAAAATTCAAGTTGAGGTAAAGTCAGGGACAACTGATAAGCACTTAATATTGACTATCAACTTAAATTGTCTGTTTATTCAAATCACAACTGCAATTTTTTGACAGTTGTTAGAAATTACTATAACACGGCAAAATTGACGAAGAGTTTCAATTGGCTTAATAATTAATTTCCCTGGCTGTACTTTCGAGATGCTTACCTGAAAACATAACATTTTCGATCCCTGACTGCCTGAAAGCTAATCAAAACTAAAATAAAAGTGTTATTCGTCTGAAATCTGTATTGTATGCTCTTATTGAACTAACTTTATATCAGTCGATGAAGTACTTAGGGCGCATTCCAGCAAAGTTTTATGCCTAGAAAAAGCCTGATCCAGAGAATAAATTTCGAATTTTTGACAGATTTTTCATACTAGAACTGTTAGACGTCAATTTTATTCCACGAATAAAATATATCTGACTTTGATAAAATCAACCCTGAATCACATAACATTTCCACTTTTAGAAAGTTTGGGTTTTTTTGTTAATAATAACGTCCGATTATCTGCAATCTGCCAAAAAGTTCCGCAATAAACAATTGACTATCGAAATTCGATGCTGGCAACTTTATGTAACTTTAACGATTCATAACAGTAGTTAAACATAAATGTTTATTCACGTCATCTTGTCTATCATAATATACTATGTTTTTTTAAAGCTCCAACACGTCATTTTACCATGACGTTTTAATTATAAAATATTTATTTTGGCGGCAAAAGTGACGTTTAAAAGCCATATGTGATCACATAAATGATGTCAATGGTGAATTTCTAATTATAAAATCACTTCACAACTGACTTAACAAAAAATAATGTTAATAAAATATTATGAGGTTGCAGAAAGCCCGTCGGCAAAATAATAGTAACTCAAAAATAGACATTACAAAACACAAACAGACGATGACGGATAAAAAACACGTTATAGTTACGTAATTATTCGTGATAACCAAAGATTTTTCGGTAAATCACCCACCACCCAGTATACCACCCAGTCTAGCTGATGTTTATCGTTAGACGAGAATTTATGAATCTCCGGCTAATTCCGGGAAGCGGTACACTGTGAGTGAGAAAAATGTGGCTCAAGACTTTTTATCTGAAGTGAATACTTCAGATAAAAAGTCTTCGAACACACGGTAATCGCGGCGCGCGAAAATCAATTCAGTTTGTCCATCAATAGCAGCTACTTAGTTCTGGATGTATGGGGACCGTACCTGTAACAGGTATAGGGGAAGGCAGGGCGGGGAACGCAGGACCAGTGCACCCGCCGCCTCCGCCCACTGAGGACGCCTCGCGCGCTCCCGGCAAAACACGCGTCTACGACTCTATGCACAATATATAGTGGACAAGTGAACAGTTCTAATAGTGATCTTTTATTCAAGTGTTCTTCTTTTTGAAAAAAAAATTTTTTTTTCTTATTTGTATTTTTCTTCACCGAACGTTTAACGTTCGGCTCCGAATTCTGCGTTTGTTAATTATTTCGGTATGTATCTAATTATAATGATTTATTTAAATTATAATCTTTTAGATTTAAGCACAAAAATACTAACTAATTTCTAATTCAATTACTCATTAAATACGACGGTATTATGAATTAAATTAAAAGCTATTCCGAAGCCCCGTTTGACCTTTTACATTTCGGAAAGCTTTTCCATGAATAAACATGATTAAATTTTAATGAGGGCATAGTAATGATTTTACCCGATATACAAAGAGGAATCTACCATCATTAAAACAAGCCTCGCAAACGTCTGGTTCTGAAAACCTATGAGCTTTAAAAAAAAACTAGTTAATACAAGAACAGCCCTTAACGAAATATTCAAATAATGGACACGCTTAACAAATAAGACAATGGTAATTATAATTTCCTTAAGGTTGGTTGTAACAAAAGTATATTCACACTAGTGGAGGTAAATATATAATCACATCGTGTTAACAAAAGGCTTTCGGGGTCAGCCCTGGCTTAACTTGTTGCGTTCGGCGCTAATGTAAGTTGATGTAAAATGTAACATACTTTATGTTGCACTCCACTGTCTGTGGATGGAATAATAAACGAAAAAGGTTTTAAATGTGAAATGCGAACTAACAAAAAATAACCAGGCCACATTTCGAACAGAAATAAAAAAAAAAGTGTCATGCAATATTATCTCGATAGAGATTGCAAATGTCTCCAATAGCACGAATAATAAACGAAGAAGGTTTTAATGCGAAGTACCAAAAAATTGCCGGTTAACATTTCGTAAGGCAATGAAAAACAGGCGTCATGCAATAATTATCTGGATAAAGAGGTGCAAATTACTCCAATAGCGCAATAATCAAACTTCCTCATTTAACATGAAAGAAAGCGTACTGTAGGACGCAGGGAAAATTCAATGGAAAAAAGATGCACCAATTAGTATTTCGTTACATTGTCTCAACGGTAACATCCGCGGGAATATTATTTCAAAGTGTAACAAAATATTGCAATTTTCATTTCCTTTACAACGGCTTATTTTTAATTCGGATTTTCGGAGTAACATTGCTTTGTACCTCCTACGTATCAAAGCTTTCAGTCTAATTGGACCTATTTTTATACAATTTTTCATAGACAAAGAAAGACTGGCCGAAAAACAAAAAGAAAACAAAGCTATTGCTAAAAATTCAAACGTGAAACATAAAACCAACGGCACTATTCTTTTATCACGCAATCAAAATTAAAAAAGGGGTTGACCTTTTCCAGAGTACATTTTTACAAATTGAAACGTTTAGCAGACCAACTAATCAGTAATCTGTACCATTAAGTAAGATTTTTCTACATTTGTCAGTAGTGGATCCGCTTTCACATCAATAGGTAGGAAGGTAGCTCCATAGCACTGCCTGATATCATCTCAGAGCACCGCGACCAAAACTATACCTTACAAACAGTAGAAATCTAACAATAGCACAAAATAGTTGCGATAACAATTTTCAGTAGCCAAAACCAAATCAAGTTATTAAAGTTGTACCGGATTCAAAGTTCGGTCACAAAGGATAATTCTTAGGGGACTGCTAATCTGTATTTTGGCGATGTTCCAAGTCGCAAGAGATTAGATATGGCAATGGTTCGCCGAGCCCGCTGTTGTCATTAACTTTGTATCTCTACAGCTTCAAATCTACGCATTCGTAAACATTCAGTGAACGCTAAACGGCCTAATGATGATTCACTTTGTGAGTTTGGAATTGAGATAGGTACCCTTTTGGTATGATTCTCAATTTACCCGAGAATTGTTCAACTTTAGCGCTGAAACCTCTGGAATAATTTGATATTGCTTTCATAGCAGTCTGTTTTGGATAATAAAATGATTACATTATTTTATATCAAAGTACGTTTAAGTTATAATAACGTAAACGCTTATTATCGTAATGAAACTTTCATGTCCATGAACCCCTCGGTTAACAAAAAATACAAATGGAGTGTGTATCGGATTCGTTGTCATTGCGCAAATATACGAATCTAATAGAAGATAAGTTTTAAACTTCGCGATTTAGTCTTTCATAAAACACTACCAGAACATCTACATAATCATAACACTAGGTGCCTAAAGTTTAAGCACCATATTTTAAAATTTAAGTTTTCTTCGCGGAAACTAAGGCGTCGAGCCAAAAGTTTGGGCAAGAATTTAACTCTCTATATCATCGACAAGACAAATTGGAAGAAACTTTAAGTGAAAATTAAACCTGGCACAATGCCTAAGCTAAGGAAATAGCCATATAACGAACTCGTCCAGTAATGTAAATTGTTTTATTTTTTTGGAATTTTGAATTCATAATGTGCCAAGCTCTATTCTCATTGTTTTTGGAAACACGTTTGTCCTTGACACCGTCTCAAGGAAAGTATAAAATGGTGATATACCAGAACAATATCAATGGGTATTTTAATTAATGAAATTTCGAAAACATTGGATGACTATAAGAATAGAGTCAGACCAGCAGGGTAATTAAACTACTAACATTAGCAATGGCTCTCATTTTGACAGCTCAACAATATTTTTCGAACATATGAAGCAATGGATTAGCAATATCTTTCAAAATGGTTCAGGTTGTGATTGATGGTGTGGCTCACAACTCGGGTGCCGCTTGCCCTTGAAACTGTCTTAGGGGAAGTCCTGATGGTAATTAGTCAGAACAATGACAATGGGTATTTTAATTAACTGTGATTAAGTGGCTTGATTATACTTGACAGGCATGGAATTAGGGTAGGGGCTAGATATAACCTTGTATATCTTATTTACAGGTTAGTTACACCATTTATAATTCAAGAACGGCTGGATTTTTATGAACTTTGATTTGTTGGATGTATCTTCGCCCCGAATAGCAGAATTTAACTGTTTAAACAAAAGAACAAATCACGAAAAAAAATAAAGAATATAATTCATTTTCTCATGCATTTGGTATGGAACCGTTTTTTAGATGATATCTCGAGAACGGATTGACTGATTTTAGGACATAGGATAATTTTTATCCCGATATTCTCACGGGATCGAGATTTATGGGGGTAAAACCGTGACGCGCAGCTGGCTCGCAGCTATATATAAAATATTATGACTTCATTCAACAAACAACTTAAATATATACAGTTAAACAAACGTACGAAAACAATAACAGATTATTGCAAAAACCCAATGCGTCACGAAAGCTTTCGCCTATATATCAACTGCACTGAAACAAAATTGGGCTTCTACATATTCCAGATGACGTTAAGCTTTAAAAAATATAGTTTTCCTGCTATTTGAACATTTTAAGTCGACACTATTCAGTCAATCTATTGTATGTATCTAAACTATGTTTCTTTTGTTAATATTTCTTTTTGTATAACGGTTTGCCGTCCCATCGGACTATGAGTGAGGGAAGGGAGAGTGCATCTTTTACTGCGCCAACACTTGTACACTATAATACCTCACGTCGATGGCTAGTCTTCGCTGCGATTGGCAGCTATGACCGAAATTCGGTCAGGGGGACTATTGTATTAAGTAGTTCCTATGTTCCAAAGCCACATCTCACAATATCTTTACAAAACTCGCAAAACTATGCCCTAACTAGTATTTTCTGCCTCGTTTTAACTATTATGGAAATATCCTACTAATATTATAAACGCAAAAGTTTGTATAGATGGATGGATGGATGTTTGTTACTCTTACACGCCAAAGCACGATGGATTTGGATGAAATTTGGCTCACAGATAGTTTATAACCAGAATTAATACACAGGATAGACTTTTTATCCCGATATTCCCACAGGATCGAAACTTATGCGGGTGAAACCGCGGGACGCAGCTAATCATCCATAAAAAGAGTTGTAAATTTAAGTGAAAAACGTGGCGTCTTCTTACAAAAAGATATAAAGTCCTCCCTCCAAAAGTTAGTTGACATTTTTTCCACTTCAGCTGTACGTTTCTATTGACCAGCCCAACAGGAGATTATATAACAATATTCAGAGCCTACAAAACCTTTACAAAGAGGTGATTATTCTAAATTCCTCATATTCAAACTGTCACCACATAACCTTGTTTCATCACAAGCGGGTTGTCATCGCGACGAGAGAGGGTAGAACATTGAGTGACGACAGTTTATGATTTTAGTTTGTATTTCATGAACTTCATTATCATATTCCACGTAATATAATTCTCACACACAAGTGAGTTAGTGTTAAATCTGATGCAAGATATGCTAGGAATGGTTTTGACATTATTAACTTTGACCATGATAATTTACAGGTACGACGATACCCGTCTTATTACAAAAAGAGCACGATATTATATTATAAACTTTATTCAGAGCACCGTAAAGTTTTAAATATAAAATTGACAACTCAGACTCGTGTTTGCTGTTAGTTTTTGTAATTAGAACTTTAACTTTGTCGGAATAGAGTTCGAAATTCTAAAATAGCTTAATGGTTTGAATGTGGGTCTAAAGGTGAAGCTGGTTTTTTTTTTAAAGCCGTACTGGTTTTAAAGGATTGACTATGAATATTATGGTAATTCAGGAGAACCTAATTTCCTCGTACGAGTATATCAAACTGCTGTAGTGTAATTTCCCTAGGGTCTAGCCCAGCTAACTCATCAGGTGGTCAAACTAGCTATAATTGATTAACGAACTGATCATGCGCATGCCTCGTAATTTTAAATAACGCAAACGGTTTTATCTATAATGAATTCCGTCAATGTAGCCCGCGAAAATACATTTATGTGTTTTTTGCAAATTACCGCGCTTTTTAACGTTGTGTGTTGATCAAAATTTAATTTTGACGGAGATCGTAAAAATATAACAATTTACGACAAGTAGAATTTTGATGGACATATTGTTGATTCAAATATTTAGTCATTATTGCCCCGAAATTAATTTTGATGTAGCCTTAAGAATTTCCCCAAAACGCCCTAGTCCAATTTCCTCGAAGTCTTCCGTTTTTTGCACGTGGAAAAATCAAAACGCTTTGCATTTCTAGGTCGGTGTGGAGAAAATTATGATATTGATAGGACAGTCCTTGCCCATGACGTTCTTATAAAATGACATGTTTATGATATACGGGGGGGGGGGGATAATCTTACGAACTATCTTTTTTTCTTATGATAATAAAACCAGTCTGTTATTGTCCCTCTGCAGACCAAATTCCACTTCTCATGCAAAGAAGGCATGAGCATTGATCACCATTACTTCAAATCAGTGTGATACAGTTATGGTTCAGCACTTGAAAACAACTCTTTGTCAGCAAAAAAATTGCACTAATAAATACAAGTAAAAGCGAACGCGTATCATCCCATACTTAAAAATCTGTGTCACCTTTGTCTAATAATAATTTTGTGATGTGTCAAAATCACTAGAGATTTTGAAAACAAAAATATTTCCTTAGATTTTGTAATTCTCAGAGCGCTACCTGAAATTTGATGATTTGTTCAGTAAGTTTGAGAGAAAATAATTAATATTCTACATCTTTACCCTTTCTTATTTTATTTTAAAAGGCTGTAGGGCCTTTTTTAAAATATGAAAGCGAGTTATTCGCGAAATTAAAATAAGATTTGAATGGCTTTCTTCGTATTTGAGAAAAAGGCTTCGGATTTTTTTGTTGTTTTTAGAGTCGTTTCTAATTTAATTAAAATTGTTTGATGAAGTCAAAAAAGGTTCGTTCACTGTGACATTCAAAGCTTTATGTTGATAAACGACATTATAAAACCATCTTGCAGTTGGTTTTATAATGTTACAAAAATATAAAAGACAGTGACCAAAAGTCGTACCAAAAAGCATCAAGATCAAAATATTATATTAATAATTTTCATATTTTTGGAACAGGGAATTTAATAGAAAGTAAAAAAGTGTTCATATTGTTTTTTTCCCTTTACATGACGTTCCGTTTCATATGATATGATTGCAGTAGTAACCTTCAAACTCTTTGTCATTATTATTGAGTCAGCACCCTAATTGCGTAACACACGATCAATCGGAATCGGTTTCATTTTGACAGTTCAACAACATTCATTGCGTTATTTACGTGTTGAGCAGACAAATTTTTCGAACCTAAGAAGCAATGAATTAGCAATTTGCTTCAAAATGATTTGGATTCCGATTGATCGTGTGTTACGTAATTAGGTTGATGGTCAGGTCTTTTCCGGAATCGTTTCAAACAGCCGACTGTTGACCAGGGAGAGAAAGAGCTCAAAGCTTTGTCTCTCTCTCTATTTTCGCTACCGTCATTACCTCTACTCCAACTACCATTACTTCTCTCATGATCCCCATTTTAAACTAAGGTCTTGTCCAAATAAAAGAAAAAAATCTTTCGCAAAGAACAGTATAAGGAAAAACTTTTGAATAATTTCGTGTTGTAAAAACTTGCGAACAGCGAGTTTGTACACTTGGCAGGGACACAAAGCCTTCTAAACTATAGTTTGATTTTATTTAATGTATGCATTGGAACTTTGTACGGCTCTGGGAAATACAATTTACCTCTTAGGGATAGACTGGGGTTTACTTCAGACAAAACGCTTTATTTTATAATGAAATGTTGCTTGTTAACCAGAACTGAATTTAAATAGACAGAGATGGAAAGACTGCTTTTAAGATATCGCAACTCTAGGTTGGAGAAGATGTGCTAGAACTCATCATCTGCTTAACCATTTCCCAACTATGTTGGAGTCGGCTTCCAGTCTAACCGGGTACAGCTGAATACCAGTATTTTACATGAAACGACTGCCTACCTGACTTCCACAACCCAGTTACTGGGTTATACGATACCCTTGGTAAGACTGTTTGTCAATCTTTCGGGCTTCTGACGACCTGTAACGACTGCCAAAGATCCACAAATGACGGCCGGGATCAACTGCTTAACGTGCTTTCCGCGGCACGGAAGGGTTTTGATATGTAAAAATGGTCACCCATCTACAGATTAACCGCAGCTTAGCCCGATCAATCGACCACAAGCCCCTACAAGTGCAAAAACCATAGAAATGTAATTAAATCTATGGCAAGAACTAAATTGTGATAATAATGGCAGTGTAAACTTTGACAAAATCAATATACTTAGAAAATGAATTCAGTATTCAAGCCCATCCTTTAGACATAATTCGACCTAAACGGCACTCAAAGAAAGTGAGATCATATTCTGAATTCCTCATCAGAATTCTAAAACACGAAGTATTAAATAAATGAAACAATGATATTTTTACCAAGAAACAAATCAGCCTATTTCCCACCATTATTGATATTCCGGACACAATAACAATACAACTCACCGTTAATCTCCTTGATGGCTAAATTATGAACGATAGTGCGAATCTTCGGGGATTCTCGACTCCGCCGAACGTTTCGATTTTTCCCGTCGGGAGTTTGTCGAGAATTATTTATAGACGGCCGTAACAGAAAATGGTTCAGATACAGAAGGTCAGTTCCTACAACAAACGAAAACAAACGCACACATATACACGCTTCATGTTCAGCAAGCGCAAGTGCACTCACGACTGGCATTTGTTTGAGACGGTGAGATCTCCGTATGCGTCAATGTGTGCAATGTGTGCATGCATGCTCGTTGTGTGAAGTTGACTTTCTGTACCTATCTACTTTGTGGCAGTAGCCTGGGGTGACTCGGTACCTACTTGTATCTGAGGTAAAGAAACCCGGGGATTGCCGGGGGAGGTAGGAACCCAGCTTTGTTACATTACTTACTGCTCAGCCGGATTTAAGCGGTGACCTGAACAGCTCTTAAAAGTTAATTACGCTAGTAAAAGCTTGTAATGAATTTTCTTGGTTGGACAGATTTTTCAAGAAAGTTTTTTTATATTATTTTTGTTGGGGTAGGTGATGTGTAATAAAGTAGTTGGTGTTGAAGAAAGGTCAAGGTGTCTAAATATAATAAAGTTCACCTTGCATACCTCATTTTCAGAAAGAATATTGTAGCTTGCAAATGGAGCTTTAATAAGGAGGACCTTGATAAGGCTGAATTTAAAGGTCAATTAGTTTATTTGTATTTTATTTTTTCAAGTTTTACTTAATCTTATTTTCAAACAATTGTTCAAACAATATTTCAAACAATGTTAACTTAAATATTTACAAAATATTTAAGCTAACATTCTTAAAATAATAATAATATGACGTGGTAATGCTGCTGGCGTTTTTGGCACTTTTCCTGTTGACAGCGAGGCGGACGAATTTTTTGATGACTCTTTCAAAAAAGGAGATTCTATATTCAACCACTATGTATGTATGTCCGCGATTTTCTCAAAAACCACTAATACGATTTGGATCGGGTTTTCGTTATTATATATTACATGTTTATATATTGTTCGTATCAAGTTCACATGCTCGGTCGTTACAACCACAAGGCATGTATTTCAGGTATCGTCTATCATGACCTAGACTACGCGACTATAGAGTCACGAATCTTGACCAGACCTACCTTCAACGAAGGGCAAGTCAATAAAATAAAGGAAAACATCTGATATATTTGATGGTAGTCTGTACTATAACAGTGGCATAGTTCTTGCATCTGCCAAAGGCGCGTCATATCATTCTTATATCTCATGTCATTTTTATAAGGTATAAATTGCAATGATCACGCGCGTTCGTGAATGTAACAACTATAATAGTTTCACGGTCAGCTATATAACGCAGCATATATCATTAGGGGCTATAAAGTTTTATGTCGGATTCCAGTTCTTCAACATTTCAGCCGCATTGGAACTTGCAGCCAAAATAGACCGATAATATGTTGCAAATAACTGTTGCTATCTGGTATTTTGAGCTGATTCACCATTATACGAGGATGTTTTTCTTATGACTTGGGATTGAAAAAAATGTCGTGTGATTCAAACTCAAACTATTTAATTCAAATAAACCAATTACAGGCACTTTTGAATTGTCAAGGTCTGTCAGTCAAAAAGATAAAGCTAGTTGCCCATTCCAAAGCGTAGTAGGTACCTATGGAGAAGAACGGGCAAGAAACTCCATGAACACTCTTTTAAATCATAATAATATTGTTACAAAGTATTGGTTACATCATTCATATTCAAAATTATGCATGTGAGAACGATGCAGAACGATTCTGAACATATATATTGTA
The DNA here is from genome assembly GCA_951799955.1 of Apamea anceps. Taxonomy (NCBI): domain Eukaryota; kingdom Metazoa; phylum Arthropoda; class Insecta; order Lepidoptera; family Noctuidae; genus Apamea; species Apamea anceps. The sequence goes on along the minus strand of OX637507.1, from coordinate 15,493,748 downwards.
TTATTATAAGGCATGTATTTAATCGAACTTCAAATAATTCCCATTTTACAGAGCAGGGCATACCAGCCCGATTTCAGGATACGGTCAGGCCCTTAGTAGGCCGCAGACCGCGGTGCGTCAGCAGGACGCCGGTAGCGCGCGGATAGGTGAGCGCGCACAGTCATGCTCGCGTGCCGTGCACAGCAGGTGAGCTTGCCCTGTCCTCAGCCTGGATGTAGAATCCGGTACGTAGAATCCGGTACGGAGAACCGGTTGGTATAGCCCTGGGAGGCGCGATAGGGTGCGCGATTTCGCACCATAGTGCGAAAGCAGCAAGCCGCGTACGATGTGTCCAGCCTCATTCCCCCTTCCACGGCCAAGGAACGGTGTAGGGAGCAGGACATGGCGAAGCTTAACACATCGCAGCGGTTTACAGGCAAATGGTTTGCAAAGATACGCGTGTCACAATGCCAGATACAATATGAGGAGGATAAATATAAATAAATAAATAAAACACAAGATAAACAACAAAAAAATGATCTTAGCAGCTGGCTTGCTATTTGGCTTGTAATACACAGAGAGGCCCTGCACATGCCAGATGCAGCAACAATACATACATATTTCCGTCTTCTATGTACTGGAACCTACCAGTTATCTAGTGCAGAGGGTCCGGTATAATTACCAATTTAATGAAGACCTCACCCTAGGTTTGGGGTATACAGTATATTGCGGGTCAGAGAATCACTCCTGCTAGCTAAGCAAGCGGGTGCTAAAATGAGTGTTCTTAGTAAATTAGTGTTATGCCATGGAACAACACTAATTTACACATACATAGTCGCATCACTAGAATCATGATTCTAGTGATGTCACTTGCAACTTACTAATTATCAGTCGATTTGCCGTTCACAACGCTACAACTGTAAAACCTAATCTATACTTATAATAAATCTGTAGAAGTGAAAATTCTGTACATTGAAAATATCAAAAAAATAAATGGCAGGGGGTGTTACTAGACCGACACCGAACCCAAAAATGTGATTAAAAAAATTTTTGTCTGTCTGTCTGTCTGTCTGTCGGTCTGTCTGTCTGTCTGTCTGTCTGTCTGTCTGTTTGTTCAGGCATCACGCAAAAACTACCGGTTCGATTACGATGAAACTTGGTATAATTATTCTTTAATATCCTGGGCACCACACTGGGTACTTTTTATCCCGGAAAAGTATATACAATAAAAAACAAACTTAATTTTGCGGTTCGATCCCTAGATCCGATTACTGTACCAACCGCAAATAATAAGTTTGTCGTAGGTTAGGTCACACGCAGTGGAGTTCATTTTTATTCCTTTTACTTTTTAGAGTTATTTAGGTTTATTTTTATATAAGTCGTAGGTATAGATTTTAATTTTAAAGTATAGGTAGTATATTTGATAGTGTACGTAGTGACCGTAGGTTATTTTATAATACTGTTAGGTAGGATTAGTCATTCGTATAGATATTAGTTTTTAGGGATTTTGCTTATTTATTGAGTTTAGATTAGTTATCATCAGAAATAGTTTATTTAGGTAGGTACTTAGGTAAAGATACCGTCTTAATCGCCACTAATGAGACACAATTGGTTTTCTATTGTAATTAGCCACAAAGGGCCCGCGAGATAGATGGCATTCTGGGGAAGCACATAGGTACATTTTATCCTGTTAGCACGTTCCCGTGGGATAATTTCCGACATCCACGCGGGCGAAGCCGCGGGCAGAAGCTAGTTAATTAATAAAAATAGCAAAATTATATCCTAACTTAACTAAAACTGTTCACAACCTAAAATATAGCGTCGAAAAATTCATCCGCATCGCTGTCGACTGGTAACGAACCAAGAGACTTGTTGCGGCATTACCTCGTTGTACGGCAATGCTTAGCCTTTGGCCAAGGTAAAATCCAGCCGTTGGGTCACGGGAAGTGTCAACCAGCGCAGCGGTTTCGAAATTTCCTTAAAAAGATCATGAGCACTCGGACCCCAAACGGCTCGAAAATATAATTACCAATAAGTTTATTATACTTACGCCGTTTGAGGTATTCCGCAGCCGCAGCAGCACCAGCAGTTACTGTTCATTTAATTATGTTTGAACTAAATTACATTTTTTTAAATGACTAATATTACTTACCACGAAGTTCTCCAGTCTACACGGCAAATATTAAATAACTTCTACAGCTATAAAAATAAAACACAGCGACTTGAAATATCTCTGAATGTCTAATACCTTTCTTAGATAAGTACCTTTTTCAGGTTTTATTAAAAATGAATTACGAATATTCAATTGACTGCCACGTCAGAAATTTTGCTCAGTTTACTTTATTCGTTTTTATTGAAAGTCAAATATATCATTTCCATTAGTAACGTACATATTGGCAGGTTATTTTTTTCTAGGAAGGTGGGATAGAATTTTCCGAAATCATATTACATACCGTGATAATAATATTATAAATACGAAAGTAACTTCGACTGTCTGCGGTATGTCTGTGACCTTTTCTTAAATAGATTTTGATGAAATTTAGCACACAGGTATACCATGACCTGGGTGAGGACCTAGGGTACTTTTTATCACGGTTGTACGATTCCGTGAGATAATTTCCCACCTCCATGCGGTTTCGCGGCAAAAACTAGTACTTAATATTACGTATTCGAAAGTAATTTAGTCTGTCTGTCTTTTAACTTTTCACACCCTAACAGCTGCGCGGATTTCGATGAAATCTAGAACACAAGTAGACCATAACTAGGGTTAGGACATGGGATGTTTCCGTGGTATAAGTTCCGACCTCCACGCGAACGACACGTGCAAAGCTAATATACCTACAATAAAATAATCCAGAAAAGAATACAATTACCAAAAGTATGTATTTCTCAAAGGCACCTTGTTTTCCTTCAAGATGTATATGAGCATGACCAATTTTTCATTTACTTTTTTACTAGACTTACAAAGTCTTGGAAGCACAATAGTAACCATTGAAGTCGTATGTGGAGGATATTGGATTTGTCGACATGTTCAGTAGAGACGTATTCATTCGCACGAACCTGAGAGAGTATGTAGTGGATATGTAAGGATTTGTCGACAAAGCTCTGCTCCCCTGTTCTGAAAAAGATTTCTCCATAATGTGTGCGTGTTACCTGTTGAAAACTTGAGAGAAAATATTTTGTCCGTTTTCCACTGGATGTTTTTAGTTTAGGTTTTTCCTTTAGAAATTTCTCAGTAGCACGGTCTAGATTTGTGCCTGGTTGATGGCAATAGGCTCGCCCCTTGTTACTGGCTAAATGTGGGTGTAATATAGGCGCACCTCTGCCTAACCCTTCGGGGAATATTGGCGTGATATTATGTGTGTGTATTTTTTTTCTTCATGTAAAAAGTTTCGAGTCGTGGACAACGCACTGAAACCTGGCATCGTTATTGCTCCCGAGAGGAATTTTCGCGACTTGTAGTATACCGCATCAGCGCTGAATACACACTTTTAATAATTTATTTGGAGCTTGTCTGTGTTGCGCCTGTGTTGATATTTTTTTTTAATTAACGGTTAAACCATGAAAATTAAGTAGGTATAAAAAGGATAATTTTGATGAATTAAAAGACTCAAATAAGTTTCACGTTCTAAAGCTAACCAGGAAAGATTGGTCCTTGGCAGCTCTGGAGAGGGAGGTGGAAAAGCAGTAGGCCTTTTCCCAGCGGTGGGATACTAACAGGAAAAAAAAAGAGATATTTGACATTTAATTAAGCACATACTTAAGTTACATTACTTACAAATGGGAAATCTATCTAATTATTTTATTATTAATCTTTATTTATTCAGACTACAAAGTGTCTACAGTGGTAGTAAATTGACTTTCAATTATAATTTTATTATAAACCAATAAAATGCCCTAATAATATATAGTGCGGTTTCTGTTATTTTACCAACCGTTTTAACAACACAAAGCTAGCTGCTTCTACATAGAGTTTAAATTATTTCAAATCCTTTCTAAAACGTGCATGAAGATAATCGGCTTACCAGCTTGTAGTGGACAATTTCTTTTTTGTCTGGAAAGTCCTTTATTTTATACCGAATAATGTATACGGTAAATAACCAACAAGGCAATTAGGGTGTGTAAAAATATTGCGGATTATACCTTATTGTATTTTTTTTTTTTATATTTGTGCCACCTACTCACATAATACTATAGAGGTATGAGGAACTGGGAATAGAGTTCACTTATCATCATAGAAAAGGGAAGATCTTTCGAGCAGACGGGTGTTGTGTCTGGTGGGCAACTGCCCGACGATGGATGCCGGGACGCTGGATATGTGCTAGTCACGCGGTAAACTCTGCTTGCGCGATGCAGCATTTTACGTGACGTCAGTATGACACGTAGTTCGCATGTGGTGATGTAGATGCCGCCACAATACGGTTGAAGGAGAAAATATGAGCTCAGAAGTTACGACACCAAGTACCTACTCCAGTTTTCATATTCGCGTGTTTTTTTATTATAGCAAAATCAAGTTTGCGACGTTTTCCTCATTTGTATGTCGTTTTCACAAACGCTGTCATACGTACTGTGCTTCAGAAACGTCGAGATCTTTCCAAGGTCGAATGATTCGTCACAGGGTGTAAAGTTACGTATTTTTAAAGTCACAATACAGGCCCAGGAATATAATACAGCTTAATTTCGTCGAGAGAGCGCTTTGAAAAGGGTCTCGCATTCAAAAAATTTATTCACAAAAATCTTATTTTCATGTTTTTTATGGTGGCACATATTTCATGAAATGCCTTAGTCGGCCATTGAAGAATTTTAATGGGCTGTTCATTATTAAGACACAACAATGAACATAAATTATAAAGTAAATTTAGGTAGATAAGAGCCCCTTATTTGTTATTCATTAGTGCTACTAAACGCTTTAATTTATTAACGATGACTAGTTACTGCCCCCTGCTTTGCCCGCGTGGATGTCGGAAATTAACGTGCTACCGGGACCACTAGTAACAAGCTGTTATTTTGTCATTACAAACAGACAAGCGGTAGATAAGCGGTGTAATTTAATAATTATTATTTTCTAAACTGCAAAGACTGTACAAAAAAGAAACTGTTCTAGAAAAATGAGCAAGAATTTATAAGGAAACTCTTTCTCTATTTCAAAGTAGTTCCTGCATTTTAAAAGAGACAGCAATAATACGATCAACCGGGACTTACCCGTCTTAACGCTGTATTCAATGGTAATTCAATCAGTAGCAGCAGAATAAATCTAGACACTAGCTGCAATAGACTTATTCTATCTTCAGGAAATATTGCAAATAAGTAACAAAATCTGTGAAGTTAATATTAGCATAATACATTGGTGCACTTAGTGCTGTCCTAAAATTTGGTACACGTCATTATAACATTGACGTTGACATTGACGACACGGTTGGTGCAGTGGTTAAGCTATTCACTGCTGCGGTGCGTGTAGCGGGTTCGATTCCCGCACGGAACAAATAATTGTATGACCTACAAGTAGTTGTTCCGGGTCTGGCTGTGTGTGTATGATATGAATTGGTACCCGGTTTATGCCTTCATTAGAGATCAGGCGCAGAACCAACGTGCTTTTCCGAGGCACGGGGGTATAACACCACCAACTTCCAAACTCCAGGCTGCTTCTGACAAATTCCTAATGCAAAAACCCAATAACATTTTACACGACCTGGGTATTGAACCCAGGACTCCATGCACAGCAGTCACGCTTGTGACCACGAGACCAACGGGACAGTCAAGTAATGTGGACGTAGATACTATAGCAACACCTCTGCCAAACCCTTCGGGAGAACAGGCGTGATGCCATGTCATGTTATGTCATTATAACAGAATTGGAGACTATTTCCCCAAAAACATTTGTCATAGCGTTGTCTGTGCACGGGAAGTCCATGTCCGTCTATTGACATTTACGCGCTAACAAGATGAATTAAATTGTCCGCGCCATATTGGCTCTATGAGATCTAGTGAAACCAATAGCATTGAATTTTCCATCAGTTTGGCTGAGCTTTTCAAAGTTTTGCTCTATCAACGAAGTTCGAAGTTCTGAATCTTAATTAACCGTCACTACTTCTCAAAGTTAATGGGCGTGCTCGACAATTAAATAATAGACTTTATAATGCTCAGTGCTGTCTAAGCAAGTTCTCAAGTAACTTAATTGATAAATACTTAATCACTTGAGCGATCAATTCTCGAAAATTGACAAAAAGTTCGGACTACGTAATTTGAAATTCTTGACAGGTATTTCAGTTGTTGACGATGATAAATTACTTTATTATTTTTTAATTATGTATATTATTATATATTTGTCCCTTCCTGCCTCTAAACTTTGGTTTTCCGTTAGGAAATTACACTCATAGTGCTTAAGAAAGGACATCATGTAATTTAGTTTCCATACACATATGTACAGACGCCAGCTGCACATCAAGCTACTACAATCTGTCAAATTAATATATATATATATATATAAATATATATTATATATATATATATTAATATATATATTATATTTAATAAATTTTCAACTTTATCACTAAAGCATTAAGGTTCAAGATTGATTGGGAAAATTTGACAGTTTCGGGTAGCTTGATGTGCTGGCGTCTGTACAAGTAAGCTATAAGTTTATGTTACCCAATTTACTTGATTTATTTCGAACAATATACTAACCATGTCAAAAAAAATACTGGTAAGTACCCACTGAGTCTTGAAATTGTAAGTTCAATATTGAAGAATTGAGAATAGAGTTATCGGAAGAATTGGGGGAAGGGTTAAGGTTAAGAGCCCTTAGGGATTGAGAATTTTACTTCTAAATCAACCTACGATTCAACAAAACTTTCAAGGGTTATGGGGGATAACCCTTGAAAGTTTCGTTGAATCGTTGACGGGAGACCAATTATAAGTCATGGACAATCATCGCATTGAAAAATATGACTGACGAAATATGATTAGCGTTCGGTAGCAGCCGACCAGACATACACCACACACAATATCCGTCTCATCAGAGGTGTCTCCCTTTTCAACGGTCCCTCAGCAACATCACTAAAACCCGGCAACACAACACAACAATCAAGCGTCGTTTAGCAGAACAGGCAACACAAACAGATCAACAAGGTATCCCAGCATAACGTATCGGTTGCCGAAGGTCGCTGACTATCGACATTTGACTAGAGTTGGGAAATTATTACCCCACCAGAAGTGACAATACCCGCCTGGTCGAAGGCTCCTCTCTTTTCAATGGAGGAACTTCACACCTTGTTCCTCCAACGCCAAAATTCCTAGCAACATCAGTATAACAACACACTCAGATCGACAAGGCGTCCCAGCATAACGATTCGATTGACGCGTAGGTGGAGGAGATCAAGTTATTTGAACTGAAACATCTGACTATCGACATACCTGCGACTAGGGTTTGGCAATAGTCCCACCAGATAAAATCGCTTCCGGTCGAAGGTTCCTCCCTTATCAATCGAGGAATACTTCTTCTTCTAACACCATAAAATGTATTTATGTTTTACATTTATGTTCCATAAAATTCTCCTAGCAACATCACTAACCCACAACAATCAAGCGTCGTTTAGCAGAACAGGCAACACAAACAGATCAACAAGGCGTCCCAGCAGAACATATCGATTAACGCATTCGCGGGCCTTCGGTGTGGCGAATGATTAATGATTGCTCTCACACATTAGGTATATCAGAGTAACCGGTGATGCTGTGTTGTTTGGTAATCCTGGTTCTGGTAAAATGTGTGCCGATTTTTGTTTCGCGTAAATATATGTTTTGAAGGAACTACGACGAGGCAAATTTGGTTTTGGCGTTCGGTGGTGATTCGGTGATTTTCACCGAATTTGCCATCGAATATACAATTCATAGAAAGATTTACTAACGTGTGCTTTTATTTCGTAGTTGTTTTACTTAAACTATAAGGTAAGATAGAAGGACGGCCAAAAAATACATTTGACTTTTACGAATCCACTGTACTTCGAAATGGGACCTACATTTCGAAGTACATTGGATTCGTAAAAGTCAAATGTATTTTTCATACCACTTGCTCAAAAAAGTGACATTCTATGCCACAAAAAGCGAACATAACAATAGTCATTTTTAATCTGTTAAAAACAGGGAAAGAAAATTGTACTGAATTTCATTCATCCTCTAGGGGGAGAATGTGATTTAAATTTGGAATACTTACCGAAATTTATACTGAACTACATCTGTGTTTACACCATTGAGTTTGTATAGCATTATAAAGCAATATACATCTTTTTGAAAAACGAATACGCATTTATTATGCAGTTATGATTATTAAATAAAATTACGAAAACCGACGGGGCCGTATGAGCTTGATGCCTTTGCTTTTCCGACAAAAAAATATTAGTGTAGAAATTTGCCGCGTTTTTGTTTTCTTCAAATACATAAACGTTAAGTTTATTTTAATTTATTTTTATAAATAAGTTAATGTTCTAAAAATACATTACGATGTTAAATCAAAGCGACAGTGACAGTGAATTGTCGGATTCCATCAGTGCAAATGCTGCCGCAATTATAAATAATTTGCTTCCAACAAAATCCAAGGAAAATTATTTAAAAACTTATGAAGAATTTTCAACGTGGAGAAGTGCGAAAGGCCTATCAATTTCAGAATCAGTACTTCTTGTCTATTTTGATTATTTATCCAAGACAAAGAATCCGAATACACTTTGGTGCATATACTCAAAACTGAAAGCTACATTAAGCATCAAACACAGCATTGAAATAAATAGATTCACAAAATTACTGGCTTTTCTAAAAAGAAAATCAGAAGGGCATTGCGCAAAGAAGTCTAAAATTTTTACGACTCAAAATGTGGAAAAATTTCTTAATGAAGCTCCTGACGAAATTTTTCTAGCCACAAAAGTAAGTATACATGATTTAACTATGAATATTTCGTATCTTAGTAATGGTAATTATTCTATATATTTACCTGTTTTTTATCTTTGTTATAGGTGGCCTTAATTTTTGGACTCAATGGTGCTTGCCGCGGATGTGAACTTGTGAACTTAAAGGTGGAGGACGTTGAAAATCATTCCAATGAGTTACTGTTGATTAATGTAAAGGAAACTAAGACAAAGAAAAATCGGTCATTCATTGTACAAGGACAATATACTAAAATCATTCATAAATACCAAGCATTACGTCCCACCAACATGGAAAACAATCAATTTTTTATAAACTATCGGAATGGGAAATGTACTCGACAAGCCATCGGCAAAAATAAAATTAGCAATATGCCAAAGGAAATTGCTAAATATTTAAAACTTAAAGATGTTGAACTCTACACCGGTCACTGCTTTAGAAGAACTTCGGCGACTTTCTTGGCGGATTCAGGGGCGGATATTACGTCAATAAAAAGACACGGTGGTTGGAGCTCTGATAGAGTAGCTGAGGGTTATATCGAAAGCTCAATGGCGAATAAATCCATATTAAGCAGTCAAATTAACAAAAATATAAAACTTAATCCATCAGAGCCACAACCATCAACTTCCGGCATCTTATCTTCGTCCGTAACTCACGATGCACCACCACCACTATCTCCGACGTATACTATCTACAATGAAACGCAAGTTCCTCAGACGCAAGAACAGAGAAATACTCAAATCAACTCATCAACAATAAATGTACCAAACAAAAATGTAACACTCTCTATCAATAATTGGACCAATGTTTCGAATGTTAACTTTTACTTTTAATTGTCATTATTTTTAATAAACGCTTATCTCATATTATTATTGTGTTCATTTTTTCGCAAATGGTACGAAAAGTAGAGTATTTTCCTCGGTGATAAAGCTGTCTTAGTCTTGGGTGAACTTAAATCCCTCGCTACACTCAGGACTCGTCTTAAATCCCTCGCTTCGCTCGTGCTTTAAGTTTTTAACACCCTCGCTACGCTCGGGAGTAAACCTCGAGTCCTTCGTTACGCTCGCGATTTAAATCATCACCCGCGACAGAAGACACTGCTTTATCCCCTTGGTTAATAATCTACTATTTCCACTGTACTTCGAAATATGACCTACATTTCGAAGTACAGTGGATTCGTAAAAGTCAAATGTATTTTTTGGCCGCCCTTCTATCTTATCTTATAGTTTAAGTAAAAGAACTATTTCTTTTAATAAAAAGAAAGAAAAACTGAATAATATATTTTTAAATTTTTCTTCTAACGAGTCTTGTAAAATGTCAAAAGACAAGAAATGAATGTTCATTACTACTATACTTCGCTTTGAAGGACGCCACAGTATGTTTTATTGAGTCAAGTCTCGTAGAAGAGTCATTATTTTAAACTTGAGGACAGCTGCTCCAAATAGTTTAGCTCAGACGGACATCTAGGAGCAGAACTCGTTAAAAGTTAGCTAGACATTATGTTGTACTTGTAAATATTGTGTTTCTGTGTCTTACCGATCTTGTTTGAAGTAAAACATCTCTTTATCTCATTTTTTTGTTTCTATGAGTGTGTTTAGTTAAGTATGTGATCTTTCTGTGGGAGTCCCAATAAATACTTTTTCTTTAGTGGTTTCTTTATTAAACATAGACAAACGAATTATTATCACATTTGGCAAGTTGCGCAAACTCTTAGTTTCCATGACTACCATGCTCGTACCTATTCGGCTACCTTCGTTTTAAATAATTGAAATGTACCTATTTACTAGCAGGCGGGATACCTAAGTTTGGAATTCGACCAAACGGATTTTGTAAAGTTAGGGAAAAGGTATTGTTTATCAAATTCACTACCAACTTACAACTGTCCGTGTATTCAAAACACAACTGTCATTATTGCCACTTAGCTAAATCACGGACAATCGACGTAGTGTGTCAATTTGATAAATATTAATTTCCATGACCCTAGTAAAAAACGCAAACAAAGGAACCCTTCAGCAAAACAATTGAAAATCGTTCAAACGTAGTCGAAAATCAAGCGTCCGAAAAATTCCCTGATTGTTTTGAACCTGGGAAACAGTACCAACATTAGTAAATCGTCGGCAACAATTGCTGCCTTTCACAGCCAGACAAGAATGCTTCAGATATATATTATTGGATTATTTTCTGGGGTACAAACGAACAAGGTTTTCGGGTCAAGAGTTGCGGGTTCGAGTGCGCGTGTTCTGGATGGCTACCAATCGTTACGCGTACCGCTGTTTACCAATCATAAAATAGCAGAATTATGCTCTTTTGCTCGCTCGCATAGCCATACTGAATGAGCTGATGATTTTCGTGAATTGACTGATTATGGAACGCCGAAATTCTATTTCCATTATTGTGCTTTGGCTGACGATTTCAAGCGAATGTCATTATTGCAAATGGAAATGGTCATTATAAAATCTGATTGCCTATTGCTGAAACAGTCATATTGATAGGAAATAACTAGGTATTTACTGCGTTTCAATCAATATGCCTAGCCTTTTCCCTATTATTTTGGGGTCAGCTTCCAGTCTAACCGGATGCGGTTGAATACCAGTATATTACATAGAACGACTGCTTATCTAACCTCCACTATACCACTTGGTAAGACTGGTTGTCAGACTTCGACGACCCGTAGCAACTGTCAAAGATCTGCGAATGACAGCCAGGACCAACGACATAACGTGCGTTTCGGATTCCGAAATGTAATGAATGGTCACCGCTCCACGAAACGCCCTCGGCAAGTATAACTTAACCTTTGAATGACCCGTGCGGCTGTTATTATTTAGCCACAGGCCCCTCAGTTATTTCTCAGGTATTTGTTGCACTTAGTTAAACTCTAGGTGCTGTAAAAGTTTGATTATCTTGGCGTTACTTCAGCGTAATGTTTTTACTTCTCTTTTAAAGTTAGAAACATGTCGAACATTATTAGACGCAACAAGTAAATGGACAAAACTTGTACTAAAGTTCCGGTTTCAAATTACAGAGTACTCTCAGCCTGAGCCGGGATGATTTTGTTAAAGTTCATCAGATTAGGGTATAGCACTTCAGTTGCTTACTCGAATTCATTACGATAGTAGATCGGTCCCGAGATTTCCGCGTCGCCTCGCCTTGTAAATTGTTATATTCCACGATACATTATCTTCTAAATTTTCCTGAAATACTAGCACAAATTCAGTTTCTAATTCTAAATAAACTGATAGAAATCTTATTTATTTTCTCTCCCTCGTTTCAAAAATGTTAAGGGGCGTAGAGAAGTGATATATCTCTTGTGGTAACATTTTATGCGTAGGTACGATCTACATTGAATATTCATGTTTTAATCTCTACTCTTAAAATATGAATAAATAAAAATGCGGGTACTAAAAGTAGATCAAAATAACCAGCCACTATTCAGAATCCGTAGCGTAATTAAAACATCGTTGAAAAGAAAATAGAAATGGCAATTTTTATTAAAAATAATTGGAATACCTCACAATTCATATAGAAGCAATTACGTAAATATCATGACGGAATATGCGGAAAGAATCCGCAGAGATAACATATTTTGCTGAACATTATAAAAGTAAAAAGGTCACCATTACCTGTTACCACACACTTCTATTCAGCTGAAAAATATCGTCGGCGAAAAATTCAATAATAAAAAGTTGTAAGTCCAAATCCCACGGTTCGGAGATAGGATCGGGCGATTTCTACGTGATTTGTCGCGAAGAGATGGGGCTCCAGCCAGTATGACGTTGATCTATTGTGATCGAGCTCCCGAGGGTCGCACTAAGTGAATATTTTTCTGACTAGCAATCGTTCGTGGTTCCGAGTTCCGACCTCGTGAAATGGGGGGAAAGAATTTTTATAGTCGAATTGTCGTATCTGGTTCAGGTATTCAGGAGAAATGTTATTCGTGTTAGAATGATGAATGCTTTTTTCGCCAGTGATATTCGTAGGTTGAAGTTTTTTTGTCTTTACTGGATAATAATTTTAATTCATAATGTAACAAAGACGAGGAACAAACACAAACAGAATAGAAATAATTCCCTCACTGAATTAAAAGTACCTAATGCAGTACATAAACTTGGCTCTGAAATAAAATAGAAATATGCAATAGGTATAAATAAATTCTCCATTCCACGTTCATGAATACAAGTTCGGAATTCAAAGCTACGAGTTCCACCTGTAGCTCAAAAATGCAATATTTATAAAATTGAGTCCGTAGATAATCCGGCTTCAATGCAGGATGGACAACATATACCAATATGAGTTTACATTATTAAAAGCGAAACAGACATCTACAAAATCATTACGACAATCCCTTGTATTATGGACACTAAAGCCCCCTTTTTTTACCATACTTTATTTTCTAAATAGGTATAAAAATTTTTTACAGGAAACACAAATGTGATGAGTCAAATTCCGTGGCAAATTATGAATTTGTAATAGAAAAAAGCTTGCACTCCTTCGAATAATCGTGAAGTAACACTACACCATTCATGAAAATTGGGTTATTCTAAAGGTTATTCTTAAAAGCCTGGATTTGGCGTTCATTGGCAAATGCTTTTCAATTACGCATTTTTACAAAACGTATGTGTGATTCATGGGCATACCGCGCGCTCTTGTACTATGTGGAGGCTTAACAAAAAGCTTTTGTGATTAATTTATAGCATTGGTATACTGAGCTTTTTACTCGTAGTTTTCCGTTCTGGGTAATACTTAATTAAATATTTATTTTACAGAACACAAATATCATAAATGTACGTAACTTGTGTTTTTTTTTTAATTTTAATTGCTGAATGCGCCTGCTTTTGACCTCCATCATGCCTGATAGAAAGCGATGGATGAGGTCTATGACGAAAGGAGTTCAGAAGATGCCTGCCGGTCAATTCTGCAAAAATCTCACAGTGAAAACTCAAGTGGAGTGAGCTTGATGTGAGTTGTCAGTAGTGTCAATCCCTAGCATATTATTTGGAATGACAGCTCACTCCACGCTCAGTTCACCTAAGTTTGCACGGTGAGATGGTTACAGAATCGCACTGCTGTTCACTATTGCTTTAGAGTGATAAATTCAGTGACCCCTTATTAGCTTATAATCTCACTTTGAAATAAATATAACACAAGCCCTTATAATTGCGGTCGTTCACCCCACCATCATTTTTCGATTTACCCCCAAAAACCGTAGACGAAAAGAGAAAATCCACTAGCAAAATATTAAAGAGACATTTGATAGATTTATTCTAAAATACAATATTTTTCACAATATACAATATACACAATAGTTTTCCTCTTGAAGTCCGTTTCAGATTTCGTCGCCGCGGTCCGGGTAATGGCGTAGTTTCCGTCTGTCCGTCCGAACGTCCACGGTCCGCGACCGAGCCATAATAGAAACACATTATGTGAATTGATATGGCTTATGGATTCCCGACGATTAAGAGGAATGAGTTTTTGGAATAGATACTGATAATTTTATTTAATAGAATAAATAGATTGCAGATTGTTGCATTTTTTAATGTTGTAGATTCATTTTTACATTTTCAATGCTACTTGCGAAATAGGTAGACCTCATTTGTATTCAAAAGCGTCCGTGACTCCTGTCGCGTAAAATTTCTTGTTTTGACATAAAATATAGCTTACTAGCTTTTGGTCGCGGCTTCGCCCGTGTAGATGTCGGAAAATATCCCACGGGAACGTACTATCGGGATTAAAAGTACCTTATGTGTTAATCTAGGTTGCAGACTGTCTGTGTGCCTAATCCGTTCAGCCATTTTTGCGCCAATCCGGAACAGACATACAGACAAAAGGACAAAAATTCTTCGTTACTATTTGATTATCTCAGCAATACCGTAGTTTCCAACTAGTGAAAGAATTTTAAGAATCGGGTCAGTAATTCCGATGATTACCCTACCCTACCCTTATAGTTTTTATGTAAGATAAAAACTCAACATTTTACCTGTATAAAATATTAGTATAGGCGACAGGTAGACACTCATAAAATATATTCAGAGCTAAAGCTACATAAGAACACTTAATACGTGTAATATAATCGAAAAAAAAATAAAAGCTACACGTGAAGGGAAAAGTGGAATTGATATAAATGACTCCATCTATATTCAGTTGCCTGTTACGATCTGTACTAAGCATCTAATTCCTAATAAAGCTTTTATTCTCCGTATCAAGTACGTGACTCTTATCTTAAAGACTACAAGCAAGCTTTCATGGCTTTACTAGACTTGCTATTCAGCTTGGACTGTTGTATTTATTTTTATTATCGATTATTGGAATGAAACCTCTTGAGGTGATTGTTGGCTATTTCTACGGTTCTGCAACAATCTGAAAAAATGATACTTAATGAGAAAATAATCGAAAGTAAATTGAGATTTTTTGTGAGAATCACCAATATTTTTGATTTTAATGATACCATTTTAGAACGTATTTTTATTTGGTAACAATATAACACCGTTAGCTGGGGTCCTTTAAAAATGCTGTTTAATTAATAACTAGCTGACCTGACGAACTTCGTACCGCCTCAGAATCAACAGGAACGAATGTATGAGAAAATCAATTATCTTAATTTTTTTTATTAATTTAAATTTAATGTTATTCTGATGCATGCTCGGGGCAAAGGAAAATCCAACAAATCAAAGATCATAATTACGGTTCAGCCGTTCTTGAGTTATAAAAAATGGTGTAACTAACCCAACTTTGTTTTATTTATAATATACTTATAGAGTATGATTATTTAACGTTAGCAAGTATAAGTTGATATACTTGCTAACCAAATAAATATCTATTCAAAATTATAATCAATTCTTGTATTTTAATAGCACCGTAGAAGGACTATTACAGATACCGCAAACATTCTACATTTTTCTTCTATTTGAAGAAGGAAAAGTCAAACAGCGTCACAACTAGCCAGTATACTATTGTAGTCTTTGGTCACAACCCAAAATAAATGTTTGAGGGTAGATACAGTAAGTGGGGGCAAAAGGAAGTCATACTGGAGTCAACGAGGCATGAAGAAGCCGTGTCGTCTTGCAATCCCGTTTGCAAGGATGTGGCAGGCACTGATTGTAGCTATACTGTGGTATTTTTGAGGTTTAATGGAAAAAGCATTTTTGATGTGAAACATGTATTGGCACGCCTTAGGGTAAGACCGAGTCGTCGACCGTCACGGCAAAAGACATGGCGCTATCTTATGACGTCATACTCCCTCCCTGTTCCCCACTCTTTTCGATGTTTCACATCTGCCGGGCATGCGTGCCGGCCACATTTTGTTGTGTAAAGATAACATTGATTTATTCAAATTTTCATTTATTTTGCTATGTTGTTTAATAAAAACAATTGTTTGTTTATGTTGACAGTGACCAATTTACTGAGTCTTCATCACAAGCGTAATTCATATTACCTGTAAGTATATAGAATCTGGTTGATCTGATTATATCACTACACAGGCTCATCACCACACCAAACCTCTCGTGCAGGCAACCCTTCACATTCAACTGTTTTCAGCCATTCGTGGTGAACTGACAGTTGACATTAGTGACAGCTGCCTCACTACTGATGTGTATGAAATAATGTTTATATAATATCTATTAAATAGAATATAAACTACATTAGGGCCATTCTCAAAATAATTGCATAGGTATACAACACATATTCAAAGTTCGTTAAAAAATATAAAAGCTCGATAGTAAAGTTTATACAGGCATATTGGCAAAACCAATATTCAACTTTAGGTGAAGGTTGGAAAATCAAACGATAGTTTCAGTTTTCACGTCCGCATAATTGGAATTTTTTTAAATGTTAACTATCTCGCTAGCCTTCGCAAAAATGAATATGAATATAAAATGCTACATGGAAAGTTAATAAAGAGTTTTGCTTCATAAAAAAATATAAAATTTTAGCATGTTTTCCTGCATACCACATTAAATACTTTTAATAAAAATTCCCATTACATCAAACTAACAAACATTGCACATACAAAAATAATTATTGCTGGGAAATAACTTTTATTTATGGAATGAAAAATCTGTTTACGGTAGCGCGCAATGAAACGCACGCAAAACCTTGTGCATAAACCCGCATACAACTGTAGGGCCCTAATTCACTATGACCTTAACGATTCCTTGCTCGAAACCTTGTCAATTCCTTAGCTAATCCCGCCGATCTCACGTTCATTTCGCGCTTTCGTTCATTGTGTCATAGAGAATAAGGCCCCAGGAGTCGTGATGTGGGTACTTAAAGTTAAGTTGCCTTCGTAAAAAAAAAACAATAAAATTGAATCTCACCTTAAATATCACAATGACGGGAAGAACAATACATGACGCTCGCCTTCGTTAAGCTGGTTTTAACAGCCGTTAAAAAATAAAGCAATCGGGTAGGGCGCTCCATTAATAATGAATATGAATACCCGGATAAAATTGTCTGTTACATAGAGTGCTCTGTGCTATATGGATCTTTTGGCGCCTGAATGACATTGACGAATTGACAATTGACATGGACGGGCCTGTTTGTAAAATTGTCAAAGATTAGAAACCAGACGGGCAATTTTAGTAATTTTAAGAACGTTCACAGATTCGCAATCTTAAATCATCCTAGTCTCAGTCATGGCATATAATGGGCAATTTTGCGTTCTGCAAATGTGAAACCTACATAAAGTTAAGATTAAATGTATACGTGTATGTACACACATACACGTATACATTTAATCTTAACTTTATGTAGGTGAACACATACATACGTGCGTGTGCTTGAGAGAGCAGGGGCCTCTGAAAACGGTGAAGCATAACATCGTGAGAAAACCTAGAACTAAAAAAATCTAAGACATGTGACATGGGTAGCGGGATCGTCCGAAAGGGTTACCGCTGCCCTGGAACATAAAGGGCTAAGGAAGGAACACGGGTGGGTTTTAGTCAGTAAGAGTCTGACACTCCCTTCTGCTCCACCCAGAGCGGGAGGAGTCATTTGATGATTTCCCATCCTGAAAAAAAAAAAAAGACATGTGACATCTACCAACCCGCTCTGTGCCCACGTGGTGAATTACGGCCCACTACGGCTCACTCCCTCTCACAGCGAGGAGGCCTGTGTCCCAGCAGTGGGAACATTATAGGCTGATTATGTTGATCTTGAGAGAATATACACATATTTTGACAGACTAGTGTCTGTCAAAATGTGTCGACGGCACGGTTGGCGCAGTGATTAAGTGATTGACTGCTGCGCTACGTGTCGCGGGTTCGATTCCCACACGGAACAAATATTTGTATGGCCTACAAGTAGTTGTTCCGGGTCTGGCTATTTGCATATGTGAGTTTAAAATTAAATGTTTGTAAACGCACCCACGATACAGGAGAAATTCTTAGGGTGGCGCAACGTATTAAAAAAAAAATTAGTGGACTATAGTAACTTAAACTGAACAAACCGATTCGTGTTTAAATATAGAGCCATTAAATCTTCTTCGACAAACGGAAAGTTACTTAAGTTTTTAAGTACAACTCCATTAGAATTTAACTTGCTCACTAAAAAAACTTGCTCAGAAATGGAAGCCGGTGTTCACCAATACATCATTTTCTTAGCAAACTTAAATAAAATACCTGCCCAAAACAAATACATAAGGAAAACTGATGGCATGTCATACAATTTTAATACAACACGAAATTGTCATAACAACGCATAATACGGCTTTCCAAATCATTAGTTATTATGCAGCGATACCGTGACGTTAACGTGACGACTCCGTTGCGTGACGTCGACGTGACTCAGTGGAGCGAGTGAGCAATGACAGCAGCATTGTTTCCTCTGAGGGCCCGTTTGATGTGATCCTCTCACTCCGTTATGAGATTAACAGAAATGATACTAGGGCGGAAGGATGTCATGTCAACAGCATTGAGTTTTGATTGGGATTATTCGCAATTTGTGTTGTTGTGCTCTTGTATTCGGTTTTAATGAAGGTTTTGAATGTGATGTGTGTTTGTATTTGATGTTAATCTGCTTTACAATATTATGGTTAATGTTTTACTGTCTGAATGTGTTGATCTGCAGTGTCTTATCATTATCTGTTTAGACTTTTCCCAACTATATTGGGGTGGGTTTCCAGTCTATCCAGGTGCAGCTGGATACCAGTATTTTACATGAAGGGACTGCATATCTGACATTCACAACCCCAGGTAATGGGTAACACGATACCCCTTGGTAAGACTATGGTTATCAGACTTTCGGGCTTCTGACGATCCGTAACGACTGTCAAAGATCCATGAATGACAGCCGGGACCAACGGCTTTACGTGCTTTCCGAAGCAACCGGGGTTCTCGGTACGTAAAGATGGTCATTCATTCACGGATCAATCGCGGCAAGCATAGCTTAACCTGATCGATCGACCCGTGCGGCTGTTACCTATTACTTAGCCACAAGCTCAACTTATAAAATTACATAAAATTGACTATGGAATGACAGACTAAAGATGACTTACTGCATGACCTGCACCACTCAACTCTACATGCACAGTATTATGTATGTATGTTATATATTCACTTCACATTCATAGGTTTTGTCAAACCTTTAATGCATACGTACGTAATACCACAATTATTACCACAGACACAACACAAAAACACTTTATGTTCTGTGTCGAGAGATGGTCTATTTTTTGCGTGAACGCTCCACTCAACGTCGTGTTTGTCTTAACTTAAATTAATGGATGGAAAAACTGGGAACTGCTCGTTACAGTTGTGAACTTCACACTTTGCCTCGTAATATGTTACTAATGTAGGTGAAGAAGGAAAAGTGAAAAAAAAACATTGTGTTATCAACACTGCAAAGGTATTTTAGACAAGGTATGCTGGACTAGTAGTAAACTTTTACCCCCTTAGCATAATCAGCCGATAATATTGTCGATTCTGATGGCCTCCTCTCTGTGAGGAAGAGTGGGCCATAATACACCACGCGGGCCTAGTGCGGTTTGGTATCCACCCCCTTACCTATAAAGAGAAAGGAGAGGTCTATGCCCAGCAGTGGGGAATTCTGACCATGGATAGTGATGATAATAATCACAACCACTATTATGTTCAGATTTCCATGTTTCGTTGATATAACTTTACTCCACGTTTATTAATAAGGGGGTGATTGATTTTGTTGTATTCGAGTTTGAAGTACACAGAATGACGACCACGAAACCATGATATGGAGATAGTCGGACCTTAGGCAGCTATGATATAAAACTCAGGTTCAGTAGGTAATGTATGAGACCAGGTGGTCCACCAGCAAGTTCCTTTGCTTTTCCATGTACAGACGCCAGCACATCAAGCTACTCGAAACTGTAAAATTTTCTCAATCAACCTTGATACTTAATGCTTTAGCGGTAAAGTTGATAATCTATTAAAAAAAATTGACAGATTGTAGTAGCTTGATGTGCTGGCGTTTGTACACAAAAAAACAGTTTTCGATATGAAAATAATTTGTTGGCAAGAGCGGAAAAAACCATAGCATTCATCGGAAGATTTGTTCACGCATACTTTCAAAAACGAGGTACTTAATGTGAATACCACTTGACATTCTACTCAACCTGTAAGGGAAAAGGAGCGGAAAGATACGAGTAAGTAGATAACATCAAAAAGCTGATACTGTTAAGCTGACTGTAAACGTATGAACAACTTTATCAAATATCAGATTACTTTCGCTCTATTTGTCACGGGGTACTATTGTCATACGAGGATTAGAGGCGGTACGATTTATCGATAGAATTAACGAAATTATTTTACCCAATAGGCTGTTATCTAGTAACCGGGTTGTGGAGGTCAGATAGGCGTCACTCCATATAAAATACTGGTATTTAGCTGCATCCAGTTAGATTGGAAGCCAACCCCAATATTGTTGTTGCCAGGCAGATGATGATGAAATATATAGATAGAATACTCTTTATTATATCGACCATAAAAAGAGAGGAGGAGAGAGAGAGAGGGAGGGGTGAGGTCTCTGGACAAGCGTTAAGTTGCCTTAAAACATTACTCACAGAGAGCAAATTATATTATAAATTAGGTAGTCGTTTATCCTTTTCCAACCGATCGCCTAAGAACTTTGTAAACGGAAAGTTTGTATATCCATGGTGGCAAAAAGCTACTTTTAATCCTAGCCACGACAGCGAAGTCACGAACAAAAGCGCTACCACTAGCCTGTACTAACAAGATAAATATTATTTTACACAATATATCTTCCTCTAGCAGTTTATTTTTCAGTGGCACAAGTTCAGGACAAGCATCCAATGTAGGTATCTTTCTCGTACTAAACTTTATCGCGAGGCCAATTCAAAGGTCTTGAAATGTATGAGACACAATTTGTTCAACAAAACATTAGATAGATGGGGACATTATACTGCGTTCCCTTTTTTTTGGGTGGGAGATCATCATATGACCTCCGCTCTGGGCGGAGCGGGAGGGCGTGTCAGATTTTTACTGACTAAAACCCAACCATGTTCTTTCAGTTGCCTGTGCCAGGAGCCACGGTATCTCTTTCGAATAACCCGCGGCCCTGGCAGGCATCGGCCCCCGTCAGTTCGTGCTGACATCTCTTCACGCGTGGAACACAACGCGCCGTCGACCCAAGCCTGATCCTTACCGGACGGCAAGCTGCCCATTGCTCGCCGCCCGCAAGCCCGCACCTACGGTGGCCAGGAGTCGGCTGTTGACTCCCGACGTCCAGGGCGTCTCCTACGGCGATTAGGGGCGTGAGGGCGCAGAGATGGCCTCTCCCTCACGCGCTCCGCCTCCTCTTTTGCGAGCATTTCTGCTTCGCAGAAGGAGGTGACGGCTTCCCATGCACTCTCGCTCCATACCATGGCCTGGAACAGGACCGGACGCGACAGATCGCCGCCGCCGATCGCCGATACTGCGTTCCCTTGAAATACACTCGAGAGCAATGAATCCGGGTCACTTGAAGAATCCTAAAAATCTCGGAAACTAAAAATGCTAGGTTAATGCAATAAATTGTATTTAATAGACAATGTAATACTCCTTAAATGAAGGTATTAAAACTTCTTAGTTATTGTAAAGTTATATCATAAAAAAATCAAATTTGAAAAAGGGCCACTTTCGAAGATGGAACTACGAAATTACAGCATTTGGTTTTGCTTTTGTTTGTAATCTGTCATTTATGTGGGTACATAAACTATGTTGATAGTGCTCTATATTCATTATTCAAGCTGAAATTATGTCGCTTACGCCTGAAGAATGCACCAGAATACTTACAATGCTGGAAACCGGCCGGAGTCAGCGCGATACAGCCAGGACTGTCGGTGTGTCGCTGTCAACAGTACAAAGAGTTCTCCGACGTTACGAAGAAACTGGTTCTAACCTACGCAGACCAGGAACGGGCAGAACCAGGTGTACCACAGCACGAGAAGACCGATACTTGGTGAACACCATGCTTCGAAATCGCTTTCTCACAGGAACTGAACTCACAAATCAGTTTCGACGCCTCGGAGGAAGTAACCCAAGTGCATGGACAGTAAGACGTCGGCTTGCAGAATCTAACTTAAAACCCCTTAGACCTGCAAACGGCCTTAAACTGGAGCGTGGGCATCGTATTTCAAGACTAAGATATGCCCAGAGCCACGTAAATTGGAGTATTGAAGATTGGTCAAAAGTTATGTTCTCCGACGAATCAAAATTTATGCTCTACAAGCACGATGGAAGACACAGAGTGTATCGAAGACCAGGGGAAAGATTCAAGCAAGCATGCATCGAAGAAAAAGTAGCCTACGGTGGTGGGTCTGTACTTGTGTGGGCCGGAATTTCTTCTGAAAGTCGCACAGAGCTGGTGATCATAGAAAACGGCTCTTTAACTAGCGTAAGATATGTGGAAGAAATCCTCAATGATCACGTTGGTCCATTTATGGTCAATTTAGGTGAGGATGCTATATTTATGCATGACAATGCCCGACCTCATACAGGTAGGATTGTGAATGACTACCTTCAAGAGATGAACATTACTCGTATGGAGTGGCCAGCGCGCAGCCCGGATATCAACCCGATCGAGCATGCTTGGGACGAGCTAGGCAGATGCGTAAAACAACGAAACCCTCCCCCAATCACGCTTCGTGAGCTCAAAATTGCTCTCACAGAGGAATGGGAGAATATTCCCCAAAATCGTATAAGGAACTTGGTGTACAGCATGCCAAACCGCGTAAACGCAGTAATGGAAGCACGAGGAGGCAATACGAAGTATTAAAATTCAAGAAAATCGTAATAAAGTTCAAAAATTTCATGTTTCCTATTTTTGTTTTAAGGAGAGATCAGCAGTTTTTTTCTTTATGTAATTTTGTGTTAATAAAATGTATGGTGACTCATATTTTTTTTACTTTCATTTAAGGAGTATTACATTGTCTATTAAATACAATTTATTGCATTAACCTATCATTTTTAGTTTCCGAGATTTTTAACATTCTTTAAGTGACCCGGATTCATTGCTCTCGAGTGTACATAATTTTCTATACACATTTGACACAATGAGGTAGACTCATAAAATCATTCATCTGGTATAGTAGCTACAGATTCTCATTTCTAAATAAAATATACAATTTCAGCGAGTTTGATGATCTATCTTTACCATAGACAGAAAGTGATTTTACCCTTTTGACAAAATGTCAAATAAGGGCTCCCGCAGACAGAAGCGACGCGACACTAGTAGAACAAATTCCACGAAGTTTTCATAGAAATTGTTCTACTAGTGTCGCATCGCGCCTGTCTGCCGTAGCTTTAATCCATCCAAAGGTTGTATTTAAAAGATAGCTTTTAGCGATAAGACCGCCCATTGTGTTACTCCTTGTAAAATTTCTATATTTATATCTGTAATTTGTATGGTTTATAAAGAGTATTCTATCTATCTATGACATTGACTGTATCAAAAACCTCGAATTCTAAATTCAGTTTAGAATTCAATGAAGCAATTAAGACAGATGAATTCTCTATAAGCAAGTTCATGTATTATGCGTGGGAGTGATAGTGATGCGATCCATTGTACCATTTGTTGCACTTTTTTTAATTCGCGTTCAGAATAAATAAACGAGAATGTTGCGTTTATTGGCTGAGTCCGATGATTTTATAATATAAACAAATATATGCTTTAACACTATGCGGCTTTTCGTTTTTATCTACAGTCACTGCATACAGTTGGATGTGAATGAAAATGTATCGGAATCTGCGCAGGCTTGGTAAGTTTTTCGAAAAACCCGGTCGTTTTTATACCCGTATTCATAAAAAATTACAAATACTTAAACAACGTTGTTTCAGCCACATGAGAGTAAAATTATTTATGTTTACAACAACACAAAATGATATTGCCAACAACACAAAACGATTCTGCTGCAACAGTGTTGAGTTTACCATGAATAAGGAGCTTATGAAGGAATGATTTAGAAGAATAAATTGCTGCTTATACATTTTTATGTAAGCATGTAGACGATACTTATTATATACTGGTTCCACAACATACATATTGTAGGTTATGTAATTGCGTACGATACATAAACAAGCCTTACATCGTGAAACAATTATCAATAAAAATTCTACATGTAGGTATACAAGATATCGGACTGCCTCAAGCGGCAATCCGACTCCAATATTGTTCTGTCATTTTCAGACATTACGGAGTAAAAAAACATATCCGATATTGAAATAATCGGTTTTGGGTTTTGTGAGTAAAGTATTTGTAGGTACATAAACAAATATGTTTATAATTTAATTTGAAATACTTTCGGTGCAGAATAATTGGGAGTTTTGGGGAAAGCACGCTGTTTATGCTCGGTTCGTTAGTTTACGTAATTAGACGATTGATTTTCAGTGAAAAGCTGCTGCGTTGCTAATTGACGGCAATGTATACCCGTATGTGTTTCTATGTAGTTTTAGAGCAGAGAGACCTTTGATTAATTATATGCTTTTTCTGTTTCCTGACAAATCTAAACTAATATTATAAAGAGAAAAGATTTGATTATTTGTATGCTTGTTTGTTACGCTTTCACGCTAAAACGGATGAACAGACTTGGATGAAATTTGGCACATGGGTAGGCCTGGATAAGGACATGGGATACTTTTTATCCCGATATTTTTACGAAATCGATACTTATGCGGTGTTCAGCTAGTAAATCAATGATTCAAGCAGGCTAAAAGCACTAATTTAACCAATATGTGCTGGGTAGCGGATGTTTAGCCATTTTGTTTAAACTTCATCAGTGGATGCTGAGATCAAACAACTCACACGTGGATCGATGATTGAGATGACAAATGTTTCACCACTTAATACCTACCGGACTTACCGGAAGCTCTTAAAATTTACAGAAGATGTAGCTATATTTGAATTACGAATTTGAGATAATTTTCAAGTTATGGAACAACCAACTGTATGTCATACTTAACAAAGTTCAAATGCCATTGCAACCAAAAACTTATTAGGACCTTTTTGTAACAAAAGGTCACTGAAAAATCAACTTAGAATACATTTTACTAAAGTAGATAACTGATTAAGTGGCGATGGAATGTTAATTATCTGAGATTATGAACACTGCTTTAGTTAATAATAAGATATCGAAAGATTGTTCGATATTTTATAATAATATGTAATTAACTAGGTATGGGTTAAGTACAATGAGTCATGAAAAATAAGATTTTAATTCTATTCTCCGTAGCTGGGTGCTTACGCAAGTTTCTATATTACAAGTTTCTCTCTATTAAATATCCGAACTAAAACGTCAACGTCATGTCGCCAAGTGCCTATCCATCTATCCCTCTCCCTATCATTACGTCCATACGCGACAGAAAGAGAAAGCGCCAACCGACTACCGTTTCCGGACTACGTGGAACAAAACACCAGCAGAGGGACAGAGATTCAACTTCACTTGGAATCGAACAGTTAACCGCACCGCAAGCTAACCGCTAAGCTTCGCGACGCGCGCGCGTCGCGGAACATACCAAACCTTGATTGGTTAAACGTAGGTAACTGGCGAAATGCAGATGCATTTTGCATACCTGCCTTCATCTTCGTCATTATTGGCAGCCTTGTTCCAGCTACTGCCGAGTATAGAATTCTTCCTTTTGTGCCATGCTACCCTAATCTGTGCGAGTCTCATCCTGGTCTTCCCCGCAATCTTCTGTAGGTCGTCTGCACACCTGGCTATATAGACCGATCGATTCTGTAAAAATCTCACCGTGAAAAGTTAGGTGAAGTGAGCTTGGAGTGAGCTGTCAATAGTGTCAATCCCTAGCATTCGTTGGAATGACAGCTCACTCCACGCTCACTTCACCTAACTTTTCACGGTGAGATGGTTACAGAATTGCACTGCTGGCTTGCTTTTAACTAATTAGGAAAGGCTAGTCACATAATACCTCAGTATTAGTGTCTTTCTATCGGCCTGGTTTGAGACATTAAACAGCGCGAAACGAATATGTTGTTGTGAAAAATGTGTGTTTCTAAGAATAGGCAATCAACCCAAAATGCTCACAAAAGTCAGCAAATATCAGAAGTTAAATAATCCGAAAAACTATTTTCATTTCAACACTAAGTTGACATCGTTTAGTCAGCTCGCTTGAATTTCATACAAAGCTCATATGAAAGAGACAACCTTGTCAACTTACTGCGAAATATTACATTGAAAATATTAATATTACTGCGAACAGACTTGAATATATAAATAAGCTGCATCCCGCGGTCTCACCCGCATACGGTTCGATCCCGTGGGAATATCGGGATGGAAAGTATCCTATGTGTTAATCCTGGTTATAATCTATCTGTGTACAAAATTTTATCTTATTCCGTTCAGTAATTTTTGCGTGAAAGAGTAACAAACCAACATTCATCCATCCATCCATCCATACAAACTTTCGTGTATTATAGCAGGATGTAAAGTACTGAACAATAAATGCTCGAGTTACAGGCAAAAGCCTAGTTTGGGATTCATTATTAATAAATAATTTGAAATCCTAACCAATATTATAAATGCGAAGGTGAGTTTGTTTGTTTGCTTGTTTGTTACGCTTTCACGCTAAAACGGCTGAACGAATTTGTATGAAATTTGGCACTCAGATAGACCATGACCTGGGTAAGGACTTAGGCTAGTTTTTATCCTGGATTGCAGACGAAGACTCGGGCAGCAGCTAGTAATGAACTTATTGTTGTTAAACTAATTGTAAGTTGAGTATTTTACTTCATAGCTATTGGCATATTTACTTACCTACTTACTTAGGTAACTTTCGAGTACATTAAAAAACCTCTGTCGGTTCCATGCAAACAACATAATCGACAACAGCTAGGATCTTATAAAACCTAGGCCTATTTTCATATAAAACTTCTAACTCTGTTATATACCTACTAGGTACCTACAATCTCTTACAACCTGATAAAGTTAGCTTTATCCCGAATGGCCCAACCAACTTTACCGATTAAATCCCACGTTGTCAATAGCCTTAAAAGCTCTAAGCCAAAGCTTACCACAGTGTAGCTACCACTTTAACTAATGTACCTATGTAACCTTTTAATCCGCTTCAGAACACAGCACTAAAGGCTTCCTGGGCCCAGTCCTTTATAGACAAAACTAAGGTCAAACACATGAACCCTCTACGGTCGGAAGTCCAAGTAGCTGTGTTAAGGCAAATTGTACTCCTCACAGGATACTATGAATGTAAGGATACTATTGTCCGCTAAGTAATCACAGTTGATTACGGTAGTGCTACACGATTGCTCCAAACTATTGTCCCGTTACCGAGTTGGGTGCTAAAGCAGTGATTTTGATTCACAAGACGGTGATTTCACAGGAAACTTGGAAATGTACACTGAACACTGAGTTACAAATTTGCTCAAACATTTAGTGGGAAGCGCCAAAGTAGCTCGCGCAATTCAAATTTTCTTGCGTTTTTTTCAATTTGCAGGTCACTGTCAGCTTGTATGTTGAACAAAATATGATTTGCGACCGTAACAAGTATGTATTTACAGAATTATAATCATGTTTGTTTGTTTATTTGTTCTTTAAAAAAACGTTGCCCCACACTAGGAATTTCTCCTGTATCGTGTGTGCGTTTACAAACATTTAAACTCACATACACAAACAACCAGACCCGAAGAACTACGTGTAGGCCATACAAATATTTGTTCCGTGCGGGAATCGAACCCGCGACACGCAGCGCAGCAGTCAATAGCTTAACCACTGCGCCAACAGTGCCGTCAATGTCAACGTCAATGTTATAATGACGTGTACCATGTATTTCACTGATTACCCCGGTGCTTCCCCCGTTTTAAATGAAGATCTAAGTTTCAAATAAAGATGTTTTCAAGAAAAATAAGAGTAATCAGAGAAAGATTAATATAAAATATACTGCTTTACTTTGTTTCTCTTTCCATATTTAGCGTAGACAGACATTTAATTGAGTAAAATAATAGTGTATTTATAACAACAAGCTAAGAATATATCCACGTGAGGAAACACACTTTACACCTGGTAACCCAATGAGAACTGCATTTACACATAAAATAACTACTGTATTACGTTCCTATTCTCGAAGAGTAGAACTGAAAACACCTGTTTCGTATCCAAACACATTAGTGTATCGGAAACATTTGTTTCATCATACAGCCATTCCACGTACTCTAGGTTCCTTAGTACACGCGGCAAAAGAGTTAGCCCACCGACGTAAAAATATCGCGGCCGGATTTTATTATGCATTGGATTTTTAACTCTAGGTGTTAAGCCGAGCATTAAGATCCAACAGAGCGCAGCACGTGCATTAGCTAGACGTGTATGAGATAACCTGATCATTTTACAGTAAATCCAAATTACTTAGGACTGATTTTTCAATCGACAGATAATTTTTTCGTAGAATAAAATTGACGTCTGACAGATTTTGTAAGGACGAACTGTCAAAAAGTCAAAATTATTCCTCGTATAAATTATTTTGCGTTGGAAAAATCAGCCATTAATTGAATAAACTAATTTTGGCTTCGAACACGATAGTTTTATCATTCTTGTGACTTGACCAAACTATGGCTTTCTGCGTACTTTGCAGTGTCTTGTCTGTAAACATAACTCTTTTACCCACCATACATCTATTTTACGTTCCAAACCCTGCATTACACGTTTCGAGATTCGCTCGAATATTCATTATTCGCACAGAGATACGGGAATACAATGATAAATCTCAACAAACACGCGTATTTGATAACTAAAAACGGGTCTAGCTAATGCATAACTTGATAACTAAAAGCTTATGTACGTCATTGTAAAGCCACAGTAAATAATCCTCGGCCGCCATTGTATTGGGCTCGGATGAGGACAAACAATGTTGCATTTACACAAATAGCCGTTCATTCAGTGGAAACTGTTCTCTTGAATGGCGCTCTTTACTGTGAGGCTTTCTTCGATAAGTTTTTCATTTTGGTGGACGTTTCAATTTGTAGCAAGACTTTTTTAAAGTTTGTTTTGTATTAGTGAAGAAAAAAGTCAGTAGGTACTTGTTCTTAATTTCCAAACTTTATAAGTCACTTTTGAACTAATGACGACAAGAAACGACATAAAGACAAGTTGATCAGATTTTTTTTTTACCAATGTTTGCTGTCGATTGATCTAGGGTAAGTTTATTTCGGTCAAAATGTTAGTTTGGTAGGTAATTTCAAGGTTTTCCAAGGAACTCGGTCTACCGCCGAGCCTCTCATGTGGCGCATAAGAGGGATACTTAATCCACTAAAAAAAGAGAAAACTACCTCTTTTTTAATAAAGAAGGTAATGGATAACAGCACTTTGTTTGTACCTACTTAATTGCTAATACAATAAACACACACAACTACAAAAACTAACTTTCTGAAGCAGAACAAATTTCCGCTCTATTGTTAAAATCAAACAACGAAAATAAAGCAACCGATACACTGGAAGACTGAATTCAATCTCGTAGATCCAAGATAAAAATATAAAATGTAGGTTTCAATCAAGCCCGTGCGAAGTCCGAGCTCCTTAGATCTGTTTCCAAATCGAATTAGTATTCCCGCTCCGTCCGAACGTATAAATAAATAAATATTTACCTCCAAAGTAAAGCCTTTGAGCTCTTTATTTACTTTGTCCAGTTTATTCTGTGTCACAGTTGAGCTGCAAATGAAAGTGACATAAATTCTGTAGCGAGTAATAGTTTCTTTAGTTAAAGTCTTAGAACTGACAGTGAGACTAACCAGGTTGTAGTGAAACGTGATAGTAATTCAGACTCCTAAAAGTAATATCTAGCAGAATAAAACAGTCCTTGTTCGCTACCGACTTTTTTAAAGTCGGGTAAATTAACTGTTAAGCAAATTGACACCCTATGTCAATTCGCCATGTTAAATTCTATTCTATTTTTTATTATGGCAAGCATAGCTGATGTAGACCATTCGCCAATGTCTAAAGTGACTTGGAAAGGTAAGTGTGCATTGTTGTAAACTAAGAAATAATTAAGGACGATAAAAATCTTCTATGATACAGTTGGTATTGCGGGGTTAGTGCTGGACTAAAAATTTTCGTGATAAATAACATACGACTGTCAAAGAATGTGTGTTGTGTTTATAATTCCTACTTCATCTCTGTATTGTCAGTTACGGTGCCTATGAAACTTCATTTTCAAACAAGACAATATTTATAAGCTAAACAGTCTTTAAAATAATAATATGAATAAAATAATAACTTCGTCGCATCGCTGTCAACGGGAAAAGTTGTAATTTGAATATACATACAATTCATGTTGGTGGTCAATTTTCGTAACAAATCATTTTCCTGGCTTTACAGAAATTATGACAACGTCATGTCATAAATGGAACTAAATTAGTTTCGTCATCAATGCTAATAGTGGTAGTTGGCACTTGATTTATGGGAATTGGTAGCACAAACCATTAATTTTGATAAGCATTTTATTACTTGCTTCGTTCGTATGTGTTTCCGGATACTCTGTGTGTCATTCATTATCCATTGTTTTGTCATGTTGTCTAAAGTTTATCGAAGGCTGATCCGTTAGATAAAGTTACAGCAATCATGTAAGGAACCCAATACTTAACTGAATATTCTAAAACAAGGTTAGATTCTTTAAAGAAGATCCCAACAACGGTTTTCTCGTAGAAATAATATCGTTGAAAGCCCAAGATTGGAAAGCATTGTGCCTGATAAAAAGCAATAGGCTTTTCTCAGGGGGGACCTAATACTACCTGTGCGCGACTAAAGTGGTGAATGACGTAGATAGGTGTATGACGACCGTGACATAGTACCTACCTATGGGTACTTTTATTTTGTTATCTTTCAATTTCTATTGTAGGTATTTTTACTTATGAAAATATATAAATGCTGTGTATCAATACTTTCAATTCATTTATTCAGAAAATAGCTATAGTCACAGCCATTAAAAGCTCAAAAACAAATTCTGAAAAAATGCTTTTTTCGCATATCAGATTGTTTGATTATTACTATTTTTTAATGTGTATGAGGAAAGTAAAAAATTAACTTTAGATGGTTGAATAAAATGCAAAACTGCATTTCTTTTACTTTCACTAAAGAAAACCCAAATAACCTATTTGTCGTTATCGGTTATCGGCAGAAAACGCAAATCAGATCGAATTTCGTTTTCGTTTTCGGCCGGAAGATCCATTTTCGGTCGGACTCCACTTCCTACCAATATTTTTACTACATAAAATAATTAATTCAAGACCTAACAATTTCAACGGACTATGTAGTTTCTGGGTAGAACAAACAAATACTTCTTACGGAATGTTTGTTAGCGCAAGCGAGATTTGTACTCCACAACGTTTGAAAATATGCTTTTGAGTTTATAGGTAGGTACTGTTCATAATAATACTCGCTTTTGCTCATGGATTCACCCGCGAGGAGGTTGGAAAATATACCACGGAAGCCTATTGCGGGATAAAGAAGTATTCTACGTTCAGAATCGCACTGCTGGTAGAAGGTCTACCAGCAGTGCGATTCTGTAACCATCTCACCGTGAAAACTTAGGTGAAGTGAGCTTGGAGTGAGCGGTCATTCCAATTAATGCTAAGGGATTGACACTATTGACAGCTCACTCTAATCTCACTTCACCTAACTTTTCACGGTGAGATTTTTACAGAATCGATCGGCTGCTGTGTGCCAAATTCCATCAACATCCGTTCAGCCATTGAGGTAATAGAAAACATGCAGACCGAGTTATTTTCGCATTTAAGATATTAGTATGGATATTACCGCTGTAAACCGGTACGAAAAGGACGAGTTCTCTTATAAAATAAAAGCAGAAAAGCCCCTAAAAGGAAAGAAAGAAGTAGCGATTGCTCTATCTACTTTTTTAAAGGGCTTTCCCCTTTAAAAAAGTAGATAGAACAATCGTCCCAACAATCTTAGCCGCCTGTCTAGCTCATCATTAATTACTGTATCGTGATCTTTCGAGCTAACACGCTATAGCGTGACTTTCAGCGATATCGAAAAAAGTTGCATTAGTGTCGTACTTTGTGAAAGAAAGGGCTAGTGATGTGAAATGAAGGTTTGTTTCTTTTTGTTTGTCGTGAAAAGTTTTTATAGTTTTGTCAGGTAGGTACAGGTTGTAATAAGGCATAACAAACACCGATAAAATTATTTTGGCCTATGTGTCGAGTACATAACGATGACATATCAAGCTACACATTTCCAGTTTTAGCTGACCTAGCATTTCGTATAATGAGAAATCAGCTTATAATGGAAATGTATAGCTTGATATGTCGTCGTGCGTACAAATCTTTCCTGCACCGATCACACTTAAATATATTTTCAGTCAACGCGATATACAGCTATACATCGAGGCGCAAACTGAAACCATGAATTCACATTCACATGATTCTAGACCAGTGATATTTTTCACCAATTAATTATCAAATAAAAGTAGTTTTTTAGAAAAGTATTTACGCGGCCAAAATGTACTCGTACAGACCAGATACGGTTTATTTTACTTAGGTACACCAACATACTCGTACATTTATACATATAGACTATATAAATATAGGATTTCTCTATGAATTCAGTTAGGTGTTAACAAAGAACAAGTTTAACTAAATACTAATCGTCAGCGCCACGTCTCAATTCTGCGTTTGCGCAATACTCTCGCGCAGCGTGCTGTTATTTCAACAATAAATTGATTTATGCTCCAGTGTGTATTTGTAATACATCTATTTTAATATATTAGACAGGAATGTCTATGGGTTCCGAGTGGAAATAGAACAGGCATGTGTAATTTCAGCGAGAAGTGCATAGTTCTTGTAAATCAGTAGCTAGCTTTGTTTGAATTCGTACGGTTCATAATTATTGATATTGTGTTCAAATATTTATGAAGGTGCGAAAGTGTGAATGGGTTAACGAGCTTTGTTAGCTCTGCTATTCTATGTTGTTGAGGAAAATTGGTAGAAAATCGATGAAAAATATACGATGAAAATGTGTGGCACGTTTTATGTATAATGATTAATGGGAGAACTGCCGGAAAAACAGTTACAGATTTTATCAAAACCATTATATTACTTGTACTTATAAGAAACAGAGAAATACAATAAAGACGTAGTGGGTATAGGGTAAGTATAATAATAATAAATGTAATCTGAGGTGCCGTACTACAGGTATGTGCCCGACCCAGTTCTCGAAAATGGAAATATTACATTGTACTGGGATCGATCCATCATCACTGACAGGACTATTGTTGCCAATAAGCCTGATATAGTGGTGGTGGATCGATCAGAGCGACGCGCAATTATTGTTGATATAACCGTCCCGCGTGATGAGAACCTTGTGAAAGCCGAAAAAGATAAACAAATCAAGTATCTTGACTTGGCTCGCGAGGTTGTCGACATGTGGGATGTGGACTCAGCGATCATTGTGCCGATAGTCGTGACAGCCAATAGCTTAATAGCCAAGAGCCTGGACCAACACCTGAGGAGGCTCTCGTTGGGCAGCTGGATCAAGAGCTTGATTCAGAAAGCAGTACTTCTGGACACGGCTCGCATTGTCAGGAGGTTCCTCTCTCTGGAGCCCTGACCACCGGTAGCTTGGACCCTGTTCCCGATACCGGTGGGCTACTATCTTTTATATTTTTAAATGTTTTTTATATCTTTTTGTAAAAATATTTAAAAATATAATTTGTAAGTATTTAAATGAAATAAAGGAGATAATAATAATAATGATTTTTATTTTGGAACAAAGAACTCATAGAGCGTTAGCAACATAATATTAAAACAGCTTATTATCTAGTGTTAGTACTAATCGACAGATGATACTAACACACAGACAGATAGACCATAGTCGTCATATAGTGGGTGCCTGAAGACGGGCGTCGTCACCGAGGCAGGCCTAAGAAACGCTGGCGTGACGATTTCGACTCGTTCCCAACCGATTGGATGGAGAAGGCACAGCACAAGGAAAGGTGGAAGAATATGGGAAAGGCCTTTGCGCAGCAGTGGGACAATACAAACTGTTGTTTTGCATCCTCGTCAAATTTCAGCAGGCTGTTATGAAAGGCCTAAATAATCAAATAAAATTACGATCCCTGGTAAATAATGAATACATACTTGGTTTTTTAGTTATTTAAGTTTGACAGTATTTCAGAATACACCACTTTCAAAGAACAGAATCGCGTTATGGTATCGTATAAGCGGCCGCGTTTTTATGTTATGTTATGTTAAGGGCAGTTACAGTGCGTTCTCACACAGGCAGCGTTTTAAAATGCGTGTCCCACACATGGAAATTTCCGAAAATTAGAAAAAAAATACCTACTTATTTTATTACTGATTCGTGTCGAGAATCAGTAGCATAGTTACCTCCTTGAATTTGACGAGGATGCAAAACAACACCTTGTATAGGGTAACGGAAAAAAAGTACCAATCATCCTCTGTAGAAACTGTTTTACAATTAGAGAGCTGAGACTCTCCGCTACAGTTCTCAGGATGCGGTTGCGACTGTCTCTCGCTCTCCTTAGTAGTGAAGCTGTTTTCTTGCCCACAATCGCGTGAAAGCAGTAATATAATAACAGTACTTATTCTTCTTAAACTGTTATTGCAGTTTTCAACTTCAACTAATCTGCGTCTAGCCATTCAGTTCAACAAAGCCCATAAATCATCCGAAGTCGTTCAGACGCCAGCGCACAAAGGAAAGAGCTTTGATGACATATTTATGTCAACACACTGACTCGCCTATTTGCTTTAGACTAATATTATTAGCTCCAATGAAGTTGCTAAACTACTCTGACATTTAGAAGTACCATTACTAAAATGTTTTTTTTTTTTTCAATCTGATCTACACAGCTAAGTATGTACGTCATCTATATATATACATACCTATTATAAACTTAAGTCATCGTGTCTATCTGTGTGCCCGTGGTTTTGATGCGATTTTCACCATCATTTAGATAATTTATCCCGGAAAGTTACCTGCATTAATATTAACCTTACCTACATATAAAAAAATCTCAAAGTTTTTTTCAAGTCGTAAAAACGTTTTAGTACATTAAATTTTTAACTATAACTACCCTAATATTTATTGTCATTTTTTTAAGACATGAATAGTATAAGACACCGTAATGATGTTTGAAATGAATATGAAAGTTAAATAACTAAGTTAACCATTATAAAGTGTTACAAACGTCAAGTAAGACACAATGGAAATTTGGGACAAAAAGAGCCATAAATATATAATTAATTAATTATACGTATAATAATGATTTTTTTAATTGAGCAAGTCTTAATTACAAACTGCAAAAGTTATATTTATCAACATGGTATCGATTATGTA
The DNA here is from genome assembly GCA_951799955.1 of Apamea anceps. NCBI lineage: Eukaryota > Metazoa > Arthropoda > Insecta > Lepidoptera > Noctuidae > Apamea > Apamea anceps. The sequence goes on along the minus strand of OX637507.1, from coordinate 15,458,062 downwards.
TATCGATATAGTGACAGTGGGTTCAAATTGTAATCTGACGTTACCGGTAGTTACTGGTTATAAGCGTTATTAGGGATACCAAGTACCGACTGTCCGATTAGTTTCCTAGTAAATCCTACGTACTGAAAGCACACCAAATTGGCTTATGTTGTCGGGCAGCAGCTGTCAGTTTGATTAATGCGTCTAGTCGTCGAATTCTATCTACGTTAACACAATGTAACTACTGATAAGTAGATGGGTTACCAGCTGAAACTGCATATAAACCTTCTGATTTTGCACAGAGTACGAAGACGCATCGACAGCCGCAGCCAGAGCCGGCATTATCAACACTTTCCAAACAAACCAAGCGTGTCTTCGTTTACTCGCACTACGACACAAATGACGTATAGTATGTAACTGAAGGGCAACCGCAGCCTGTAAATGGTTGTTGTAGTATGTAGCAGCAAAAAACGTTCTACAAGTTGACTGTTTGATTCCACTTAGAAAAATCAATAAAAAAATAAAAATAAACTGCATGACGTGTGCAGAGATTGACGTAGTACAACGCTTTCCACTTATTTCTAGTACACCTGGTGCACGTGCTCGCACCGTATTATTAAAATAACATACGACCCGATAAAAAATAAGCAAGCATGTAAATAAAAAAATTGAATACTGAAATAAACTTACAGCAAATTAAATACAAAAGAAACAAATGCTTCTACTAAATATGTTTTAACCAAATGAGACTCAAAATAAAAAGTTTCATTGCAATACATTAAAACGCGCACATGGACTCTACTGTGATAACTTAAACCTAACAAATTATAGAGGTAAATACTTGAAAGCTTGATAAATTGTGTGGAGAGATTGTCTTTACTAATGGCCTTCGACGCTTCGTCCCATTGTAAACAAATAATTTCATAAACATATTAAGAAGTCCAAACATAAATGGAGAGCTTTGCGGATTATGCCTTTTTATTCCAACAAAATATTTTATAAATAGTCTATGTTATGTTGATTTATGTTCTTGACATGTAAATAATAAACTGAATAAATCCTTAAAATTCAGTAACAATGCTTGAAACTAGCTGCATGCAATCGTGCTTGTATAAGTTTTCCATTTTTCCTGCTAGCAAACCCATGATAACAATAACAATAGATACTATATGTCTATATAATGCTTTAACAACGAACAAGCCAACAAACAACCTGTCATATTAAAAACACCCCACAAATAGGGACGTGCCGTGCGGATATATCGAATATTCACGATGACTGACACCCCTATCAAGTATCGACCCATAATATCAAGACAATGGGCTTAATTAAAGCCCTCGTATTTCTAAAATCCAATTACAAAACTTCGGCTTAATCTATATTTAAAAATTGAGTTGGAAATTTCTGTGCTTTATTTCTGTATTTTGTAATAGACAAAAGATTCTCTGCTTGTTTCAGATACCTGTCTTTTCGTGATAGCAGCTAACTAAATTAAAAGTTTCTTGGATCTGGTTCATTGTGTTCGGATAAGAAGTTTGATTAAACTCTACAGCTGTTCAGTTTGGACGTTAAAAGGTGAGTAATTGGAGATTTTTGACGAATATTGTTACTTTGTTACATTTGTCAGTTGAAATATTGTGTCACCTATAGATATTCCATCTGTGTTGTCCCTCGGTGTATCCCGTGACACGTGTTTCACGGCTGATCGGCTATGCAAACGCTTGGTTTCTTGTTGGATGACAATTAAGACCGAGTGCGGTGGTCTCACTCTGCCCGGGTAGCGACAATCGGCCGCGCGATTAGGCAAGTGCCTCGTTTACACTGTAGCGGTTTACACTTCATTATGCACTGGCTTCGGTTTGAGAACTAGCTGCTTGATAATGGGTTACGGTCAATTTAACCGCAAGCACTTGTTCGAAGATACGTTTAACGTTTTCAGACTAAAATGCACCATCCACGATCGAACCTAAAGCTTATTTTCACTTACTGACTGTATTTATTGCAAACGAGCAAAACCAAAGTCTACCTACCACTCGGATCACTACGGTCTATTATGAAGTAGGTAGGTATAGTATGTTAAATTACCTCTATTGCTCTAGCAATAGTGCAGCTTTTTCTTTGATAGAATATTTACCTAATAGAAATTTCAATGTACCTAATGGGATCATAACAGTGTTCTAATAAATAATTCACTAAAGGAAAAAGGCCGGATCGAATATACATCTGCGTCGTCTAATCTATTATTCATTACAGTACTCACTATAGAAAATATTTTACATATTTGTGTTTCTAGGTTTATGCCGTAGATGGAATGTGCCATTTTTTAAATAACTTCGTAAAGTCAAACCCCGCTGCCCAAAGATTTAAATCGATAGATTTGCCATCAACGTGTACGTAGTCACACGAAAAGGGTTCATACTGAGAAGAGTGAGCTCACACATTATTATACACCGTGTTCCGGACGATATAAATACATAAACTTCGACCAGATGTGCAGACCATGGAAATAAGCATTTTTAAATGAATTTTTGTTTTATATTTTTTTTAAATTTTCATACAAACTGAATACCTTGACGTAGATCACCCGATATGCATGCCTCTTTATCTCTTTATCCGAAGCATTTGATAAATTAAGACCCTTTCTTACTGCATAGTTCAATTAAATTTCATTAAATAAAATTACAAACATCTTTGTAACAAAGCCTTTTTAAATACTACTTCCTTTGTTAGGTTTGATTTTTAAAAGCTATAAAAGCGTTCGCCAAAGAATATGGACAACGTGAAGAACACGGTGTATAGCTTTTCTATGACAATCAAGTCAAGTCACTGCGTCATTGTGTGTCAGATGTGGCAAAACGAAACAGATATGCGACTATCTTTTGACGCGGTAGGGGCGTATTTAGCAGTTTAAATCTTTGCCGCTGTCATCATTTACATGACAGCTATCACTGCGGTCATTAGGTGCAGTCACCGCTTTTCTAGGAATCTGTAGCTTTACCGACCATTATAATAACGTGTCGATACCACATTTTCCTCTCAGAAATGTAAAAAAAATACATTCATATTTGACGTATTGGTACGTAATTTTCTCTCGCCGATAAAATTCCAGGTGTCGTCAACGTAAGGTATTTCGGCATCTGAGGCCACATTCGTAACAAAGCGTCCTTCGCGATTGTCCGCAAATAAAGATGGATGGGTGAGTCATCGCCTTCACAATACGGTTTCTCCACTTGACGTATTACTTTCTCGGGATTACGTTATTCTGTTTTTCTTTTATTTTCGTTGACATATTAGTATCTTATTTGGAAAAACAAGACGTAGTGTTTAATATAAATCTTTTGCACCTAAGAATAATTATAAGTATTATAGGTATACAAAATATTGTAAATCATTTTAAAAGAGTAACTATGGAGTTCCTTTCCCATTCAAAGTCAAAATCAAAGCATTCATTTCAAATAGGCATATAAAAGGCACCTTTGAACGTTAACGTACTCCACCGTTACTCTTTTAAACCGTTTTACAATATTTTGCATAGGTACATTTATTATGTAATAATATGTGAAGACGATGCACCTAAAATAAAATTTTAGGGAAAGGTAGGTAGTTTCGTATAGAGAAGTCCATACGAATCTACCTTTCGGAAAGGGCACATGTTCTATTTTCTTGTACATTTTGACGTTCAAAAGTGCCTTTAAAAGCCTACTTGAAACAAATGCAAATCATTTAGTTCAGCTTTCACTTTGAAGAGTTATTATTTTCGTTATGGGGTTTCATGCTGAAAGTTATTTGTTTTATTTTTCTGTTTGTCTTAAATTTACTTTTTCTATTTCTCATAGTTTCGGTTTCCGCCCTGAAGCATTGATTTCTAAACTCCAAAATGCGGTGACCTTATTAAAAAGTTAAAAAATCACTCTTTACCATACCATTTCTCCATCTATGAACTTTGTACCTCCAGCGTTCTGTAGGACAGTTAGCTAGAGTGAGATAGAGAACAAAAGTGTATTGTTAACGTCATAATCGCCACGGAACCGCGAGATAAGGCCGAGATAGGCGTATATAGTGGGCCTGGCCTAGTTTACACCCCCCTCCGTTCCTGCAGCGACTGCGTTGAATAAGGCTTTCTTCACTAAATGAATGTTGCCTTCAATGTGGTTATAGTGTTTCTTTACATGTTACGTGCTTTATAGAAACTATTGAGTGGAAAGGGTATCGGCTATTGAGACTTGAAAAGTTTCTTCAAAGAGATGTTTTCTCCTTTTTTTATCTATACACGTTCAAATAAAATTAGTTAGCAAAACTCCGCAGACGTGATGGGTATCTAAACACGATAAAACGAAAATGATAATAATTTGATGATTTTTTTTTTTTTGTGGTGTCATTGACCGCATTTAGTGTATACTCTTAAAATATCAGTTTAAAAATCAGCTTTTTACTGTGTAAACTTCACAGAAGTGATAGGTATCGACATCTTAACACGTTAAAACAAAAGAAAATCGATTTCTTAAACTAACACTTCAAGTAGGTAACAAGACAACCAGCGGTCGTTGAACCCCAAAAAAAACTTCAAATCTTTTTATTTTTTTTTATTTTATCGTGTTTAGGTATCGATACCACGTCTGCGGAGTTTCGCTTGCTAATTTAATTTGACCCTGTCAATAAAATTACAATAGGCTATTTATTACATGGCACTTTAATATACCTGGCGAAAAGTGGGTATCCTATGGGTAATTCTGCCTTACCCTTCACAGATTACAGGCGTGTTGTTACATTATTTATGTTACACTCATATTCTAATAAAAACTTTATTTTAAAGATGTTTTATTTTAGTTACACTAAAATTAAGTACTTAGTTAAAGTAAAACTCACTTGAAATAAGCTTCGTCTACAAGCTAACAGCTCGTTATTAAATAACAACGTTAAAAACTTGGACCGGAAAGTGGCCATTAACATTTTCTTGGAAAATACTCCGTAAGTTTTTGTTTGAAAGTTTTTAATCTTACTACACCCGCGACATGTTTTGAAAATTTTTATCAAAGTAGACACTTAATTGGAAACTTTAGGATATAATCCTGTTATTTTTAACGCTTTTTATGAATAAATTAGGTATGAGTCATAATACCACTTTTTATTTGCCATTAATGTCCTACTGTTGGGAAAATGCCTTCCTACACACTTTTTCACCTCTCTATATCTAGAGTTGCCAAGCACCAATCTTTATGGAAGGAGTCCAGCTCGCCCGCCGTCTCCGTCTGGGATAGTAGTATAAGTTAAATCGTAGCTTCTAAGGTCATTTAGTACTAATGTTTAAAAATAACAATAAGTTGGTGAGGGCATTTTTTGGGTACAAACAAATGTGATAGCAAGAATATTCAACAGCGCGTTAAAAAACCAAGTGATTGCGAAAAACAGCCTAATCATCCTACCATTAAAATCAAATTGCAATGTTATCTTCAAATTCACCCCATAAACCACAAGCACTGAGCTATAAAACACGATTCGTAACCGTTTAGCCCATCGCACAGTAAAGGGGCGGAATAACACGACACCTCACATTCTCCGAGAACATTTTTCTTTGATAAAGAAAAACGTTCTTATTACACGAGTATCGATTCAAATCGATACTCGTGTAATAAGGCACTTCTTATAACGAGCAAGCGAACAATTTGCTCTAACGAGTGTGAATAAATCGTACGAAGCATATGACTCCAATCATTGCTCCATTTATCGGAATGTGGAATTGATTTCTGGGAACGCTCCCTTAATGATATAAATCGTTAAGTTTGTTTGAATTCTTCTTCTTTTTAGCGTATCGATGGCAAAAAGTTTATATTATATGTTTGGCCCAAAGTTCAGCTACGCGAACTGCACTCACTGACACAGTCAGATTATAAGGTCATCAAGACATACGTAGAACACCACAGACTACCTACAGTATTGTCTCCCTATCTCCGTTTTAATCCATCCGAAGGTTGTCTTTAAAATAGCGTACTCAGAGATAAGACCGCCCATTGTAAAATTTCTACTTTTATATTTGTAATTCATATGATGTACAGACGCCAGCAGGTCAAGCTACCCGAAACTGTCAAATTTTCCCAATCAACCTTGAAGCTTTAGCGATAAAGTTGAAAATCTATTGAAGAAATTTAACAGATTGTAGTAGCTGGATGTGCTGGCGTCTGTACATAATAAAGAGTATTCTATTCTATCCAGTCAATAAGGTCCAGGACATGCGGCGAAAGATGGAAGGTGGAAATAGAAGTTTTTTTTTTTTTAGTTTGAAGTCTTTATTTCATGAGAGTGATTTGGTGCCGTTATGGACTTGTATTAACGAGTGTTGGATGAATTAGCACAAGTATTTGAGTCATTCGGTGTCATGCAGACTTGTACAAGTCAAATCTCGCGCAAATATATCGTTATGTGTGTGGCCTGCATTAGATTGTGCGATTTCTGTATAATTTATTAAAGGAACAGGACAAAATTCATTTATTCATTCATAAATTAATGTACGTAATATTCCTGGTTCCAACAGGAAAATTTTCGGCATATGATTTCCGTAAACCTATATTTGGAATTTTGATGTGCTTCAATCATTGAACAATCATAATATTATTTTACAAATTGATAATATCGCGGCGAATAAAATTGTTTGATATTGTTTTATGAAATACGGATCTCTGGCATAGATAGACCAACATGCCATTTTTTATTAAATAAATTATGCAGTAGCAACCCCTGAACGTGTCTGAACATGTGCCCGGTTGATGGCAATAGACTCGCCCCCTGTTACATGGAACTAAAAAATAACTGGCGAGTGTGGCTGTTCTATAAGTATGTACGACGTACGTACAGTCACGAGCACCAATATGTCAACACTTGACAACTTTCAATTGCGATTTTTTCGTGAAATAACGAATGCAACGTTGAAATACGACACATTACATAAACCTATGGGTTAGAAAATGCTATGTTCGTAATAACATAACATTTTATCTATACTTATAATAAATCTGTAGAAGTGAAAATTCTGTACATTGAAAATATCAAAAAAATAAATGGCAGGGGGTGTTACTAGACCGACACCGAACCCAAAAATGTGATTAAAAAAATTTTTGTCTGTCTGTCTGTCGGTCTGTCTGTCTGTCTGTCTGTCTGTCTGTTTGTTCAGGCATCACGCAAAAACTACCGGTTCGATTACGATGAAACTTGGTATAATTATTCTTTAATATCCTGGGCACCACACTGGGTACTTTTTATCCCGGAAAAGTATATACAATAAAAAACAAACTTAATTTTGCGGTTCGATCCCTAGATCCGATTACTGTACCAACCGCAAATAATAAGTTTGTCGTAGGTTAGGTCACACGCCGTAGAGTTCATTTTTATTCCTTTTACTTTTTAGAGTTATTTAGGTTTATTTTTATATAAGTCGTAGGTATAGATTTTAATTTTAAAGTATAGGTAGTATATTTGATAGTGTACGTAGTGACCGTAGGTTATTTTATAATACTGTTAGGTAGGATAGTCATTCGTATAGATATTAGTTTTTAGAGATTTTGCTTATTTATTGAGTTTAGATTGAGGGGCCCGTGGCTAAATAATAACAGCCGCACAGGTCGATCGGTCAGGTTAAGCTACGCTTGCCGCGGTCGGTCTGTGGATGGGTGACCATCTTTACATACCGAGACACCTCCGTGCCTCGGAAAGCACGTTAAGCCGTTGGTCCCGGCTGTCATTCGTGGATCTTTGACAGTCGTTACGGGTAGTCAGAAGCCCGAAAGTCTGACAACCAGTCGTACCAAGGGTATCGTATTACCCAATAACTGGGTTGTGGAAGTCAGATAGGCAGTCGCTCCATGTAAAATACTGGTATTCAGCTGCATCCGGTTAGACTGGAAGCCGGCCCTGAACATAGTTGGGAAAAGGCTAGGCAGATGATGATTGAGTTTAGATTAGTTATCGTCATAAATAGGTTTATTTAGGTAGGTAGGTATTTTATTTTCTGTTATTGAGTTTATTTATTTTTTTAATTAGGTAGGTACTTAGGTAAAGATATCATATAGGTACCCTCTTAATCACCATTAATGAGACACAATTGGTTTTCTATTGTAATTAGCCACAAAGGGCCCGCGAGATAGATGGCATCCTGGTGCACATACATTTTATCCTGTTAGCACGTTCCCGTGGGATAATTTCCGACATCCACGCGGGCGAAGCCGCGGGCAGAAGCTAGTTCATAAATAAAGGAGTAAATCGCTTTTGAATAAAGCTTAGTGTATACATACTTTTGCTCGTGACTGTACACCTCTGCCTAACCCTTCGGGGATTAAAGGCATGTTAAGTGTAAATTACTATAATGTTCCAGAATTTCCGTGAAAGGATTTCCACGTCACGTCACACAATGTTTAATCAGATAGTGCCTTAACTATTTCAAGTTCCTTTTACTATATTAAACGGCGGCTTAATGGAAGAGAAAACGTTTGTTTTAAGGGTCCACTTATTTTAAGTGAATTCCTAAGTAGTTCCCTAACTTCAGTTAGGGTGGCTTGTAGATTTACCTTTAAGTGGATACTGAAACTTACTACTTACTTACTAAGTTAAATCAGGTTATTTGTAAGTTAGAAGTAATTAAAGGGAGAACTCTAACTTTTATGAATGTTTACTTTCACTTAATTTTTTTTAAATATTATTAACTAACTACCGCCCGCGACTTCGTTCGCGTGTAAGTCCTTAGACCCAAATATAAAAAAAATACAGCCCATTTAACTCGCTGTAATGTAGCTTTCTAAATCGGTTAAGTATTTTTTGACTCAAATAATCAAATCTTCTTCTATAATATTAGTTTAGATTTCCAATGCATTATCGACCCTGAAATCTCAGATTGTTTGAAACTGTCAAGGACTCCACGAATCAGGCTCGACCTAGTATGGAATCCACAAGTTAAAATTATGTTTCCTTTTGTTGCAATAATTTTAGGACTAGTTTATTTCTATTATTACAGAAAAGTAAGAAACATTATTTGGTAAATGAATGATTTATTTTTATTACTTATCAAATATATAAATAATATAATAGAATATCATAACTTTTATATCTTCAGAAAAGTCAATGCATTAATAAATCCCAAATAGCGTAGAGTCATCTCTCCCTTGATTTAGTATATATTTATAAGTATATATTATAGTAATAATATGTATGTGTATGTAACCTATTTATGTATTTGTGTACCTAGTTTAAAGAGTGTTTTTTTAATTATTATTGTCCCTCTCAACCAAAGCACCTGCCATCTAATCTCTTCACCACCCTTGGTTGACTGGTAGAGAATGCCTAAGGCATTAAGTCCGCCTTTGTACCTTTTTGTGCGAAAAGTTTAAATAAATAAATAAATTCATTCACGAGGTCCCAAAAAGCTAAAACAGTAATTAAAACACTTACAGCCAAGTGCTTATTTCTGTAACATAAAATAAAACATTCTTTGATCAGGGAAGATAAAAGGCTTCATAGCGAATCCAATTGAGAATTTCTCTTCATCTGCAGAAGATTATTCCCTGATCCAGTTCTGGTTCTCGCTTTGCACAAAGCAACTGCTCTAGTCTCATTAGCATGCATACGACTACAGCCTGACGTTTTATTCCGTTCATTGAAATCTTCATAATCCTTACCTTTCGGTTTTCTCCTTTTACGTCTAAAATTCAATCGAGAAGTATTCCAAAACAAATAAAAGATTAAAGGGTAGTTCAGACTACGCTATATAGAGCATATAGCAAATATGGTACAGCACAAAAATATCTATCAGCATAATAATAATATATTTATTTGCTCAAAACATGGTATAACAGATGTTACAGTTAAAAATAGTACAAACATGTTTTGCCGGGCTTAGGCTCAGCATGCAAATTCGAAAACAAAAAAAAAATTAAAACTTAACTAACATTTTGTATTAAAGAACTGTTTCAGACTATAAATGTTATTTTGACTTAGCCACGCACTTAATTTCCGCTTAAAACAGCATCATACATTTTATATAGACACGTTCACATATCGCTATGCTATAAAGTATTGGCGTCCTGTTTGCGATAAACTTGCTATTCTCAAAGCTATATCGTACCATTTTCCGATTACTTTTTTCAAAAACACCAGAGTATGGAGTCAAATTCTACATCATCGTCATCGCTTGATGAACTTTCCACGCTAGTAATATCTATTGTGTGTGCAATTTATGACGGATCGACGTCAAATAACTTAATATATACAGTGCACTGGCTTGCGACATAGCATATAGTGCGCACGTCATGCTATACAATTACAGCTTATGACACAATATGCTTTAATATAGGGAAATAGTATAACGTAGTCTGAACTACCTTTTATACATAATTCTATCCGACATTCTTGCTTAACAGAATCTGAATAATATTTCAGAAAATCGAATATCGAGAAGTGGCAGTTATTCAATAAAGTTCATACGCAATCTCACTCGATATACGTAATATTATATCGAGAGCAATTTTCCTACGAAAACCTGTCGTTGGACAAACTCATTGCGTCACGTTTGCGTTGAATATTAACGTCATCAGCAGTGACTGAAATCCCTCGCAATTCGGATGTTCGAGATTGGCTGTGAAACTACATGTGACTGACGACTGATGCTTGTTATTTCATGTTGGATACAACACATCGTTACTTCCAGCGTTATTGCATAATATTGCAATATATACATACATACAACATGCAAATATAAAAAACAGCTTAAATGTTAAAATAACGAATTTGACGGCACGGTTGGCACAGTGGTTAAGCGATTGACTGCTGCGCTGCGTGTCGCGGGTTCGATTCCCGCACGGAACAAATATTTGTATGGCCTACAAGCAGTTGTTCCGGGTCTGGCTGTTTGTGTATGAGAGTTTAAATGTTTGTAAATGCACCCTCGATACAAGAGAAATTCCTAGTGTGGGGCAACGTTTTTTTAACAAAAAAAAAATAACAGCTTTTTACTAAATCTATATGATATGTAAGTATATAGGCACAGTGCACTGCTGCACAGAGTGCGTCCGTCGTCAACAGCATCCTGAGTGTGATAGCGGACAGGTATGACTGTCCGTTCTTGAAAAATTGTATGCGCTTATGTGTGAACTAACACAGTTTTAAGAATTTTCTTACTAACAAAATGGATCTTGTTGTCTAAAATATAAATAAATAATAATATACGGTACTTATAACAAAAACAATTTCTGTCTCCCTGTTTATTCCGGCTAATCTTCGTAACGGCTGGGCCGATTTTGACGGGATTTTCACTGGTAATATAGACTACTTTTTGTATATCAGCATTACCATACAGCATGGTGGCATTTGATTGCTTGCAGCCTAGGCCCTTTTCCTGTTGACAGCGTGAAGACGAGTTGTTTGATGCTCTGTGATTCTTTCCCCTCCTTGATTATATACATGTAGGTACATATTATAATTATTTTAAGACTGTAAGCTTACAATTATATTATGTTAATATTATCTTAATTGGTACTCGTTAACTAAAATGACAGTACATGTTTGCATAGGTGTTGCATTTCGTTTTTTATTTGGTAAATACCTACTGTGTATCCGTCCCTAATAATTTTTAGTTAGGTTGGACTGGAACTCAGAACCAACTAGGGATTTCAATAAACCTGAAGTATTTTCATTCAAAATCCACAAGAACAATACCAAAATACAGTGTACAACACATTTCAATAGAATCCCTCTTGATAAAGCTTTTGTATGTGATTTTCGTTGGACTGATAAACCCGCCCCGATATTTTAGTCGGATATCGCTGCTCTGTTATTGGCAGTTACACGGATTTTCACTGGAATTTGATGTCAACTTTATTAGTACATTAGTTTACTGTATACGAGTATCCGACTATTTTAGGGATCTTCACTCGAAAATAAAGCTGAAAACTTTGTTATTTTGTTTGTTCGCGCTAATCTCTGGAAATACCAGTCGGATTTGCAAAATTGGTTATGCATTTGATAGCCCAATTCTTGAGGATGGCTATGTAACATTAAACTATGACCCTTAGGATCCGAGCAAAGTCAGAAAGAACGCTAAGTGAAAACGAAGTAACAAAGCGGGCGGGTGTGACGCGGTGGGTCGGAGAACATGAAATTTCACCCACGCGAAGTCGCAGGCAGAAGCTAGTTAGTAAGAAGTGTCGATTAAAATTGTCATAATGAAACAAACATTTTATTACCTTAATCTGGCAGCCGATAGACAATAGCTAGTGTTTCAAAATAATAAAGGTATGTACTAAAGGATACTTGATTTCTTCACGTAACAAAATCGAAAACACGGTGTAATAAAAGAGAAACCCCCTTATTCATAGACAGATAGTTAAGTAGTGATTAGCGACTGTTTAACCACACATTTTTGACATTTGAACGTCACTTAACTTTAATCATCGTTTATATATAAACCCCAGTAAGTTTATTTATTTATTTTACCATTTATGTACAGTGTACACACTATAAATAGACAAGAAAAACAGAACAGAAAAATAGGTACAAAATTTATGCTTATTTCATTAGAAATCTTCCAGCATACCTGCGATAGAACAATAGATAGAGAGATGTAGACAGCGTAAAGAGTAAAGGAAACAAAAAAAGAATACATAAAATCATAAACAAAGTTTCTTTTTAGGTAAAAAGAAACGTAAAACAATGGCAAGTTCTTGTACAATTTCAAATTACACTTTCGTTCTTCTTTGATGGTACCTACGTTAAACATTTTAATAACATCTTTGTTCTAAGAAAACGTTTATTTACAATGACTAATGATTCACTAAAACTTACTCATCACAAATGTTTGTTTTGTTAAAATCGCACTCAATGTTTGACATTTTAATGCGTTGTTTTTACCAAAGTTGAAATTGTTTTGACTACTTTTCTGTAACTACTTATTAACAATTAGCGGATTCTTTTGAAGATGTATAGGGTTGAACGATTGTAGACTTCAAAGTAAATTAGAACTTTTCACACAAATTTTCTGTAAAGAATACCTTTGTCTTTCCCGTAAAGATATAGCAAATTTCTTATGTCTGTGTGTTAAACGGCTTATTTAAAAGGTAAAGCAAATAGCAAAGTGCTTTATGAAATAACCATTAAACAGGCTCTTTTGGAGTAATCCCCGGAGAATAACTAAAATGTTATATAGCTACAAATAGAGGATTTAGTCCTAGCAGATTGGAATGAAATGCGTAAACTGAGCCTTAGCGATACTGCTCCGGTTACAGCCGACGTCCCATCCAAAGCTATAGATATAAAAGACAGAAAATAAAAATATTTTAAGGATCACCTCATGAATACCTTTCTCATTAGTGATACATGTAATTGCTTAGTCACTTTAACCTGAAGACCAATTCTGTAATTAAAAACGTTCAAAATCTAGTCGCAATCTCACTCAGCGATAGTAAATATCAAACACTTGTCAAAAATGTGTGGAAATTAGAGGAAAGCTCTTAAAATTACGGGAATTGTCCCTCTGATTGCATTTAAGTTGTAATAATCAATATTTATGAGGAAATTTGGCTCCCGAGATACAAGAAGGTATATTTTTACTTAGTTCAGAAACAGCGTTTAAAAAAAGCAATGACGTACTAAACTGTTAGATTTTTATTGGTTTCGGATTAATCACTCTAAAATCTCCCGTGAGCTCCTACAGCGATAGCGGATTAATTCAGTTCAGATATATTTTTAATCCAATATTGGTTTCATATGAATAAGGTAAGCCGCTTACATGAAATCCTTTTGAAAAAAGAAGAGAAAGCTTTTTGTCAGTAACATGATTGGTTTTTGCTACTACGGTATTTTTCGTAAATAAAACTTTTATTAAAGTATTTATGCCAAAATTGTTCCATTGCAAAAAAGAGATGGTGCTATCAGCCTTCACATCGAAAAAATGGTGGCATTCGTCACAATACGGCTCCAGGAAATCGTAATAAAATGATACCAAAGCACGCATGTCATTGAATATTAGATTACGTTTGTACTTTATGAGTTTGTTATGTCAATAATTATTTGAATTTGCGCTCCATGGAGAAGGTAAAACTAAAAGAACATTCAGGCAGGCAAGAAATACATCTTGAAATAATCATTGGAATGCATGAAAAGTTTACCGTACCTATAGTGAAAAAGTGTCATTATAAAATATGTTTATATAAAGGAGCTACGTCTGCCCACAAACTGCTTTGCAGTTTGGCAGGGGTAAATAATTATCTTATAAAAAAATATTTCTGTAAATAAACCCTTCGTAAGTTCATTCCTTTCTTTTTTTTCATTTTAATTAGAATTATAAATCAGACAAATACTGTATAATTAGCTTTCCACCTCAGCAAAGCAGTCAAATTCAAAATTGTAGTTTTTAACAGCTTACTCTATAATTAAATACAGAGTAATTGAAGTTTCAGCTACACTTTCAGTCGCTTCGCTGTCAGTGGAATCGGTTACTTTAGGTACTACAATGTTTATTGCTTCTAAAATATTAAAAGGTACTCAAGTGCACGTTACTTTCATTTTCCGTTACGTAACAACTCATCACCGACGTCAAGCTGTTAAATTATTATGAGATTAATAACTTTCCACATGAAGTGATAACTTAATCTTCGCCTTCAGAGATTACGATTCAGGGAAATGTTATCATCACAGGGATTATTGGGCCTGAAATATAGACTGTAAAGTACAGCTGTCACTGACGAAGATCTGCTAATATTATTGTAGTTATCATCATCATCATTTCAGCCGAAAGACGTCCACTGCTGGACATAGGCCTCCCCCAAGCACCTCCACTTCGTCGGGTTGTGAGCTTCCCGCATCCTGAGGCCTTCACAAGGTCATTGATACACCTTGTGGGAGGCCTATTATAGTTAAAGGAATTTATTTTTAGTTATTTTTGACAGTATCTTAACGTTCAGTCGATATTAGTTAATCAAATATTGAATTGTATATTATATATATTAATATTAAATACAATATCAAATTGATGTTGTATTGTAGAGGCCTATGTCCACTGCTGGACATAGGCCTTTCTAGGCTGCGCCACAACACCCTGTCCTTCGCCTTCCAGTCTGTGCCAGCCACCTTAAGGTCGTCGCTCCATCTAGGTGGGGGGCGTCCCACACTACGATTGTCGTTACGTGGTCGCCACTCCAGGGGCTGCAGTCTCGACATTCATAGCGATCGCTTTACGACCGAATTCGGTCGCAAAGTCTCGGATTGACAGATGTAATATATGGAGTGACAGGACTTTGCGACCGAATTCGGTCGTAAAGCGATCGCTATGAATGTCGAGACTGCAGCCCCTGGACTCGTCTGCTCCACCGGTCCGTCCTTAGACCAACATAAAGCCACAAAAAGCTTAGGTAGATTAAAATGGCGGATTATTTTGTTGTGTTATTTTCATGTTTCTAATTTCTCATCTTCAGCGGTTTAGGTTGTGCACTGTCTGTCTTAGAACCCTCTATGAGCTTATATTTTTCTTAGCTAAAAACTGGCACAAAAACCAGGTTCTTATTTATATAGGTAGGTAGGTACCTACTCGTTTACCTGAGAAACACCTATTTTAATCTGCACCTTCACTAACAGGCCGATCCAATTTATAGTCCTCCGACAAAGGTTAATAAAAAAGCAGCCCATTATTTATACTCCGTACCTATATTTATAAAGCTTCAGACGTCAGTCCAGGGTGCCTACGTTGTTTAAAAATAAAAAAGAAACGCGGTTCAGAGGAGGCTCATCCCGGCGAGAGCAACCAGCCAGGCGATAGCCGATAGACGACAACTTATAATGTACTCGCTGTATATTACAATGTACTTTCCAACGGTTCATATTTTAAAGGCGAGAGAGCAACAGCCACGGTTCTACGAAATAATTATGTTGATAGGTTTGAATTAAGTTTTTGGAACGAAGTTCCTTATCGCGCGTTGCGAAAAGGGGCTAGACGGAAAAAATTAGGACCAAAAGTTGGAACGACACTTTTTTCTATAGTTGTAAGCCGTGCGGCGTGCGCGTGTTTCTCTGTCTGTCTCTCTCTCTCTCTCTCTCTTATAGAAAGCAAGCCAGTAATTTTCGTTTCGTCTTTCTATTTCACATGAACAGTGTGGTGTCGCGACGATATTTTTGTTGAGCGTATACAGGTTTTTTGTACATAATAAATAATAATAACAGCTTCGTTCCATCCGGGTGTCCCTTGACACCTCTCAAGTTTTTTTTACGTTAATGTGGTTTTGACTTTTCTGCTGCAACTGGTTAAACTGGAAGCCGACCCCAACCTCGTTGCGAAAAGGCTAGGGAAGTGATGATGATGTGGTTTTGACTATTGAGTTAGTAATTGTGAAATCACGTTTCAGTTTCGTTTTCAGTTCAGTAAAACATAGAAATACTTAAGTCGTCGGTTTATCGGTGTAAGTTGTTGGAATCGCTCGTAAAGACAATAAAGAAAATAAGCTGACCATTTGACCAAATAACTGAGCCTCTCTCTTTTAACATTCCTCAAGAGAGGACGACGATAAATCTGGTTTGTTTTTTTCGTAGAATTACGTGTAATTCTACGAGACTGTGACAAATAAACCTATTTTTCTTTTCCAAAGTGAATAACTCGTAGTCACTCATTTTATATGTATTTTAGTATCATGAACTGACATAAACTGCTCGATGTAAAATACTGGTATTCAGCTGCATCCGGTTAAACTGGAAGCCGACCCCAACATAGTTGGGAAAAGGCTAGGCAGATGATGATGGTGATGATGATCTGACATAAACCATAGGTAATAGGTAATACTGGCTGGTGTCCGCAACTCTACGTCAATGCGTGTATTTTGCGTACGACTTAAACCATAACAATTTTAACCAATAACGTTACTGAAACAGCCCTAAAGCCGCTGTTTTTTCTCGTGGAAAAGCGCTTCAAGCTTCTCGAAGCACCCGTAAAGCCACCAAAGCGCACGTTCACAACTGAATTGACCTGAATAGGTCTAACTACCAGACTACCAATCAATCATGGTACCTATTCGTTGGTGCATTAAACCTCAGCCAAAGGATTGAGGTTTTGTGCACCAACGTGGAATGGATTAGGATTTCGTTTCTAGATTTCTAATTCCTACAAAATAGTCGTTTTCTTTAGAGAAATCCTAAGCCGGTTAGAAGTACAGAGCATTTTGAAGACATTTTCTTTATTGCTTTTAAGAAATCCGTGGAACTTATAAAATCTATCTTCGTTGGAAACTTTTTAAGATTCTGTAATGGAGTTTGTTTTAAAACGAATTTCTCTGAAAGAGATTTTTTGTACTTGAAAATGTTATTAAAATACAAGTGCATGGAGAAATGGAGGCTATTAGCTTTCAAATATTCTAACTGTAATGTCAACCTGAAATGGCATGTGATAATAAGATAAATAAATAGATCAGCACAGATTCATACAAACATATACTCACGGCTTCTTCCCATTGGAGTAGGCAGAAACTAGATAACGCCACATGCTACGATTGTTATATAGTTTTTTTGCTTCGGTTACGTTCATACATCTGAGGAGCAATCTTCGTAATTTTAAAAACGTTCACAGTCTGATCTCAGTTTCAATCTGCCAAAAATACCTCTAAAATCCCTCCATTTTGGACAAGTTTTTGACATTGATTGTCGCTGAGAAGAGATTGCGACTAGATTTTGAACGTTTTTAATTACGGGAATTAACAATCAAATAAATCTTCTGGTGATACACGCACGCCGGTTTCGAGTCTTGCGCACCTGCACTTTCTGAAGCACATCACTAAGGTTCGTATTTCTTCTTTTAATATTTCGTACGTAAAAGAAAAAATGTAACATGCATCCTTGCCTACTTGCAGCCCTGAAAGTTTATCATATTATGTTTGCCGCTACCAAGCACCGTCATTTCTATTCAAGACATGACGTACATTCGCGTGTAAGCCCTCATCGAACAACATGGAGCTTTGACTCACACACAGTTGGCAATGCGAAGCGACGAGTCATACTAACATTGCATGACGCGTATTATTACGTACATAGGTCGTTACGAAAGGCGAATTGACTTACTAACAATCTTTTTAGAATTACTATACTATTTGTTACAACAATTTAACATATGTAGAATCATGTCTGGATTCCCCTAAAGGTTATGTAAAGGTGTACGTATAGTACACCCTTATTTCGACAGTTATTTTTAGTCCCTTGTAATAGGCGGCGAGCGAATGATATGAAAGAGAAGGGAGTGAATGGTAGCGTGACGGTTGACAGGAGAGAATGAAAAAAGAAAACGTGTTGCGCCGACCACAAGTAACATGGGATGAGGGCAGGAAGATGATGATGATGATGAATAGGAGGCCAGCCTATTGCCATCAACTCGGCACAAGTCCAGATTCCGGGTTGCTACTGAAAAAATCTAATGGAAAACCTCAATAACACTTTGTCCGACCTGGGAATCGAACCCACGTTCAGCGACCACTACCACCACCACCGCGACCACTAGATTAAGTAGGCAGAGGTATTTATTATACTTATGAAAATAAAGGAAGATAGTTTATCTACTTAACAATTACATAATCGAACGAATCGACGACGCGGTTGGCGCGTCGACTGCTGCGCTGCGTGTCGCGGGTTCGATTCCCGCACGCAACAAATATTTTTATTGCCCACAGGTAGTTTTTCCGGGTTTGGCTGTTTGTGTATGTGAGTTTAAATGTTTGTAAACGCACCCACAATACAGAAGTAATTGCTAGAGTGGGGTACGCTTCAAAAAAAAAAATTACATAATCAGCCTCTAATGTTCCCACTGTTAGAATACACCATATAAATTACAGATATAAATGTACCAATTTTACGAAGGGTAAGTTATTAATGAAAAGCCACAATCAGCCTTTGACGTTCCCACTGCTGGGACACAGGCCTCCTCTCTTCGAGAGGGAGTGGGCAGTAATCCACCACGCGGCCCCAGTGCGGGTTGGTAGATGTCACATGTCTTTGAATTTTTGGTTCTAGGACATGCCGGTTTCCTCACGATGTTTTCCTGCACCGTTTTAATGAAATGATGAAATTATTTGCATAAAGTAAAGCGCATGCCTGGGTACGAACCCACGACCCTCGACTCATAAGTCGGGGCCGTTACCACTGGACCACCATTAATCTTAAATTAATTCACTGACAGACAACTAACAGCTGAAACCGCTAAATCTAGAAGCATAAAAGTTTCCACAATAGTTACTTTTATTAGGTATGTAAGTAGTTTTGGAAAATTCAACGCCTAAAGGGTTAATGAAATAGAGGGTAGGAATAGAATAGAAATTTGTATGGAATTTTGTATTTTTTTTTTTTGAAAACACGGTCAGGCGGGCACACGGCTTCTCACTGCTTAAAGTTGCCACCTTTTTTAATATAGGTTACCTTCACCTACCTACACCATTTACCTACTTAACTGATCACAAACACACATCAACAATACAAAATACAATCGAGTGCAAGAAAATCGCCGCGATATTAAATCGCACTGACTTCTGCAGTATAGCAAAGACTTTACAATTTAATTTATTCCACACATTACACAAGCGGTCAATCTCGTAAGAACATGTAGAATAGCTAACGTATTGTTATAACTCATACTACAGAGCGTTAACTACTGTATTTATTCCACTAAATAAATGGAATTGTTGGAATCATGCCATAATATTGACAAATAAATTGGCTGGCCTTGGAATTACAGTGGAATGCTTCGCTAAGAAATATGAAATATGCCTTAAATAAATTACGCTGGAAATATTCATAAATAATTTAAAATGAGTTGTTTGGCATTATTAAGTGAATGTGCTAAATTGTTTAGTATTTTTATGAAGCCCTTTTTGTTGCCCTATATAAAATTGCACGAGAAAAAGAAATAAAAAATGTTTTCGCAGGCAATATAATGTTTATTTGTGATAATATGGTTTTGAAAAATAAATAATGGCGCCGATTCTCTTGTTCACAAACTAAACTCAATTTAAGTTTAGTGCATCTTTTTCTTTCTATTTCATTACGAAAAGGACAAAAGATAAATTTTAGTTTAGTCCTGTCAAATTAAGACGCTCCATAGACAGTTTAGACCTGATTAAAAACATGGCTACTAAAAATACCTCAATTTACGTCGCTAACTAATATGACAGGACTAAACTAATATTTTATCGTCTGTACTTTTCTTAATGAAATAGAAAGAAAAAGATGCACTGAACTTAAATTTTGTTTAGTTTGTGAACAAGGGAATCGGCGCCAATAGCAAGTAAAATTAGAATAGCATTAGTTTGATAAGGTAATCCTACTTTTGCACTTCATAGGGATTATCTACATCATTCTATTTCGAAAAAAATTAAATCCAACACCAATTTTTGTGAGTAAAAAATAAAAACTTTTTACAAAGACAAAGTGTCGTTGGGTTCGCATTTTCGTTGTTGCCACCGACTTCCGAAATTAACGTTATTTTTCACTTTGTAGTGTCGTTTTTGGAAGACTGTTGTTTTTTTTTGCAGAAAAGTTTTTATTTTTCACTTTTAAGTTGTAATTTTTACCAGTGATTTTGTTTTAAAAACCAAACTACTGAACCGTTTTTGATGAAATCTCTATGGGACCACTTCAGAACAAAAAAAATATAAAAATAATTTTGAAAATCGGTCCACAATTGGCGGAGTAATCGGGTAACAAACACACAAAAAAAAAAAACATACCGTCGAATTGAGGACCTCCTCCTTTTTTGAAGTCGGTTAAAAACTAGGATTAGATATTAGATTATCAATTTTCCAAAAAAAATTAAATAATTTTGATTCAAAATACTGACAGAACTTGAGAAGAATGTTATTCTGATGGCGGCAAAATTCTCACAAGAAAGACCATTTTCAAAAAAACTTAGTAAAGTTTCAGTCACCATACATACCGTATAATACCCGACCCGGTCCCACCAGCAGACTGACCCAAAAAAAGTTGGAAAAATGATTCACAGCTCCGAAAAAGGTCGCTCTCGAATACAATGAAATGCTCTTTGCGGTTTTTTCAACGAGTATACAGTATAATGTTTTCACCAGGATTGTCCTAAAATTGTTGGTGCTTTGTGTTAATTCTCTTAATTAAAGAGAGAGGTTACTGGCCCTATTTTTAAACCTCGTGTGTGGATAAGGAAATTATTGAGGTTGTAATGAATATTTTAGGCATTTCAACACAATGGGTACACGGTTTTGTTCCGCTTTTTTTCAGTATGTGTTAATGTCGGTGCCTAGTACAATAGCATAATTACGTGTATGAATTAACCTAGATCCTTTGAAATAAATATTAATGTCTGGATAAATAATTTGGCAGAACCGGAAAATCGTAAACGCACCCATTTTCACAACAATTGCATTGTGGATCGAAATCTCAAAGTAACACAACACAACACATCTGTATACCCCAACGGGTTTGGCAGAAGTGCACCTAAAGTATCTGTACACATATATTCAAATCTCAAAGTAATTGTTCTGTATCGGCACAAAATATAGGTCAACGTACAGAATTAAATATAGGTCTTTACAATTGGATCAAAATCTCATACCATACGAGTGTACTCAGTTACAAGATGCATCGTTACGTCACGTCACAAAGGTCGGAGTCTGCCGAGTGCCGACTAGGCCGGTATCACATTATCAACGGCCATTGTATTGGCCTAGTTCAGTGCTTCTACAATCCGCACATACCGAGTGCATGTATCATGTGTACAATTGTCTAGCTGTATAATGGCCTAGATTATTTTGATGGGTGCCTACCGGTCTGATCACCAGATCGAATCGACTCAGTGAAATTGATCGGGGCATCATTTTCTCTCATGCAAGATGAACAAAATTCCAGATTGGAACAATAGCATCCACTGAACTGATTGAATGCCGTAATTACAGAAATAATTGAAAAGCCATTGTGTCTCGCGTGGATCCACGTTTCGATAAAAAGGACACTACGGTTCACGCGCCTCAAAAAGGTTCATGAGTGCTCGCGTGGGCTACCCTTGTAGCCCATTTAAAATCGAAATAAAACAAAAGACAATGGTTTTATTTTAAAATAAAACACATTTATTGTTATTATTGACATTTATTAAGTAAAATGAAATTATAAAATTATCTCTTCTTTCTTAAACTAAAAAATATTAACAAAATTTCAGACTTCTTAAAAAATCACATAATTTTTAGGTCTTTGAGATCAATCAACTTTTGGTAAATTTTTTAAGTTTGTTTTAAAATAAAAAAAAATAATTTTCGTTACACGAAGGGCAAATTAAAATTTGGTGATCACTGCATTTACGCCTGTAGCATTTTGAGCCAGTTTTCCTTGTGCTGCGATCGCGAATTCTGCTACAAAACGCACAGCGTGCAACCCCGGCACGAATTGGTATACTTCCTTGTTGAGGAACTTCTGACATATTCAACAATAGTTTGGCTTTTGTTTTGATGCTTCTTGGAACATTGTCTTTGTAAATACGTTCTAAAATTAATGGTTTCACAAGCTCAAACCCCAAAGAATGAAGAAAAATGCGTCTGATGACGTTTTTATTTGAATTATTCAGCTGATGAATAACTAGGCCATTTATGGCGGCAATATTCAATAAATTAAAAAATAATGTAAGAGGCCAACGTCTACTATTTCTAGATACGTCATATTGACGACACATCCTGTCCACAATATCCACCCCACACTTTGAGTGATTATAAAAAGTTATGATTTCAGGCTTTTTTGCGTCGCCGGTAGTAGGATCGATTGCGTCATCGTGGTGCATTGTCGACAATAATAAGACTGTTTTGTTCCTTTTTGGCACATAACTGACTAGTGTACAGTCTTTCTGAAACCCTGAATTTCGTGACTTATAAGTGGCTAAATCTGCAAGCGGTACACTGTCATCCGAATCACTGTTTTGTTCAGCAATCTCATCATTTTCATCATCTTCCTGCTCGGTGTCAGTTTCATGCGGAGAATGAATTATATTTTCTTCTTCTCTCAAATCCTCTTCCTGTTCGCTTTCAATAAAATCATCCTGATCTGACTCCTCTTCTAGCCATCTCAACAAGTTTTCTTCCATTCTGCGTTCCATATTTCCGATCTGTTTATAAAATATCAACAAAAAGTAAGTTTAAAATTCATAACTATAAAATATAATACCAAAATTAATAAAAAAAGATAAATATTTACCTCAAATTAAAAAAAAAAATCGCACTTTAAAAGTTCCGCCAGTGCACGCATGGGCTACATACGTAACCCAATAACTTTAAATCGTTATTACTCGCACGTGCGCCAGCGTCGAGTGCTCACGCCACACTAAACGCGTCGAGCAACAACCAATCGGAGCTTAGCTAGAGGCTCAAAGTTAAATCACACGATTTCGTGAAGTAATGAACAAAAACAATACCCTGGGCTACATATGTAGCCCGTGCGTGTACTCGCGTGTTAAAGAATAAAAAAAAAACATGTGACACCCGTTTAGTTTTTTATTGCTAATCCTTTATGCTACATCTTCAATAAGACACTCAGCTAATCAGTGACCGGTAATCCGATCTACAAGCTTCTGAAAACAAGCCACTGAGGCGCGCATTCACAAACATTTAATCAACATGACGCTATGCCGCCGTCCGTCGAGCAAGTCGCCAATCAACACAAACGATAAACAAACTTCCACTTTCTGGAGCATCAACAACTCGGAACATTCGAAATAGATCTGATTCCGGCTTCTTGGTTCGAAAAACCGGAACAAAACAGCGTTGTTCTCAGTCGCCTAAGGCATCTGTCCCACCGCCGACGAGGAAGCGACTACTAGCTCGTCGGCGGTGCTTTCCTCCACTCGCTCAAGAAACGTACAAAAGCTTGTAGGTCCTGTGTGAGTAAAAGAGATACATATATATATAGTTGATCGCTGACTATTCACACCACCGCCAGTACTCGTTTGTCGCAGCGACAAGACGGCAGTTATCAAATATCGCTTGGTTCGTTCAGCGAATATCGCTTGGCAGGCAGAACACTCGCTCAGAGACTATCACGCTTGGTACATACGCATACCGCGACCGCTCGTCACCGTCGCGCACTCGCTGCTCGTTGCTCGCCAACTCGTTTTTAGTTGCTAGCTCTATCCACTCGCTTCTCGTTAATCGCCGGCGGTGGGACAAGTGTCTAAATACTCATTACTGAAATAGCTGTACGAAATTGTTGATGCATGTACGGCAATCAAGCTTCGCTGAATGGTCACAGTTACAGAGACAATGCGTCCAGATGAACAAAAATGTCCGACCATGGCCCTGTGCAGAAATAACGGCAACAGCCACCTTGGATATATCTAAATTCCGTTTTCGTCTATTTTCTACTTTTGCTGCTAGAAATATCAATATGAATCTAAATTAGGCGATACATTCTTGAAATGGAATTGTATTAAGGAAATGATGTTATAGAAACTAATATTACAAAAGTACTTATAGTAAAGTTAAAGGTTAATGGTCTATCTATAATAAATAATGAGCTTTTTAATACAAAATCGTTTTAACTTTTACTATTTATAGGGCTAATGAAGGCAATGGTGCGGGTCACGGTAATTGCCCGTTGTTAAAAGCAATTTCCTCATTTAATCGAAAAGCATCGGTAAACGAGCATCCGCGATGGAAAATCGTTATAATATCAACAATTTTTCGTTTTTACGTGAGATTATAAATTAACACGCAATCACTGTTATCAGAAAACAACATTTTCTATATACCTAAGTAGATTTTCTTGGAACAGTTCGAGATACGACTTCGTATCTCGATGTGTTCCAAGAAAATCTACTTAGGTAACTAACTTTAGTTTTAAGAATAATTAAAACAAAAAAATACAACCGACTTCCAAAAACAACACTACAAAGTGAAAAATAACTTTAATTTCGGAAGTCGGTGTCGTTGGGTGCGCATTTTCGTTGTTTGCCACCGACTTCCGAAATTAAAGTTATTTTTCACTTTGTAGTGTTGTTTTTGGAAGTCGGTTGTATTTTTTTGCAAAAAAGTTTTTATTTTTCACTTTTTAGTTTTAATTTTTACCAGTAATTTTGGTCTAAAAACCAAACTACTGAACCGTTTTTGATGAAATTTCTATGGGACCATTTGGGAAGTATGCCCTTTCCAACAAAAAAAGAATTTTTCAAATCGGTTCGCAAGCGACGAAGTTATGCGCGAACAAACATAAAAAAAAAAAAAAAAATACAAACATCCGAATTGAGAACCTCCTCCTTTTTTAGAAGTCGGTTAAAAATAGATGCTTTGAGGTTGTTGAGAACATTTTACAATCAATATGTATGTTAAATACCGCTCATAATCGGCTTATAATGTTCCCACTGCTGGGACAAAGGCCTCCTCTCCTTTTAAGAGAGAGTGGGCTGTAATCTATCACGTGGGCCCAGTGTGGATTACTGGATTTCACATGTCTTCGATTTTTTAGTTCTAGGACATAGCGGTTTCCTCACGATGTTTTCCCTGACCATTTTGAGAGCAGTGGTGATGGAATTATTACACAAATTAAAGCGCCTGTCTGGGTACAAACTGACGACCTACACCTCGTAAGTCTGGGCCGTCACCACTGAGCCACCACTGTTCCACTGCTTTAAATCGTGATGAATAGAATTGTTCTATTCATCACGATTGCATCATATTGTGAATGCAGATGTTATGAATTTCTTTAAAGATTGAATTCTTCAGACTTCGTTTTCTTTTTATTTTTTAAATTGATTTTTTTAACATCTTGGTTTGATGGGAAATAACCTGCCTCAATTATATTATATTAATTTTATATATTTTAGGTGATCTACTTGTAATTTTTTTTCTTTTTTTTGGCAGTACTTGCTGTGTGTATATTTTGTTCCACAGTACTTTTATACCAGACAAGCTCTAGACGTGAAAACCTGTAATTGTAATTGGCTGTCAGATTATCATACTGTTATTTATTACTATTGTATTTAGCTGTAAGTCTTCCAAAGTCCTTATATAAATAAATGATTTCTATGTCGCGTTTGCTCCCTTGTCACGTGTGCAACTCTAAAAACGTTTTGTGCTCCCGCGAGGCCTGCAGTTGACTTCTAAAGCCGATAAAATAATGTAAAACTGTCTATTGTGGAAACAGAAATACTGCATCAAAAGCTGCTGTTGGCTACGCAAGTGACACAATCACGTACTGTGGACAAACTAGAAAACTATGCAGGTCGCTACGCTTGGTAACTACATCACTTCAAATAGAGGTGTGCATATTCTGATCGGTGAAGTATTTGATATTATTCGGCGGACTGTGTTCGGCGTATGAAACGGACTACAGGCAATATTAGGCAAAAACAGTGCATAGTTTAGGAAGATCACACACTACAACATGCCACGCGACGGGGCGCGGGAAACGAAGCCAAATTCCCGCGTTTTTATAGAATTTGCATAGAAAAAAACACTCACGGCACCCCCGCGCGTGTTATCTGTGTCCAGTCGCGTGGCGCGTTGTGTTGTGTGTGATCCGCCTTTTTCCTGACAACCTTATTTTGTCATGTAGTCTAAAGAATATATTTTAGCAATATTTTGATCAATCTGACGATATAATTTTATAACAAGACTACTGCGCGGACACAATTACCTAAGTCCATATCTATACTTCTAAAAACGTCGAAGCTGTATACTTGCTTACTGCTTGGTTGTGACCTCATTAGTAATGTTAGACCATCAGTCTTTGTCATACGTCAGTTGACTTTCATAGCTATGCTTGATTGCTTTCCTAATGAATGTTTGCATTAAAATACGTCACACAGAGCTCCAACTGCTTTGCCGTAGGCGGTAGCGAAACAGTAGCAAAGCGGTGTTTTTTTTTTTTTACTGATCTGGGTCTAGAGAGGTAGCGGAGCGGTTTACTTTTGCTGACCTTACTTACTGACTTTGTGGCAATTGCCTATCTTAATGTCTTTGGTAGTAAAATACAGCCTCAAAATAATGTAAAGAAATATAAATAAATTCCAAAAAATAATGGAAATCCTGACAGTTCGTATCAGTGCTGGTAGTATTTTGCCATTTCAGGGAAGCCAGCAGGTTGAGAGAAAATGTTGAATAGATTACAGACCTGGTAATCTTACAGAAACTATAAAGTAGTTACAGGTAACACTTTAAAGATATAAAACACTCGAAGTTTTAAAGTGCCGTCTATTAAACTCACTATTTAAATAACATCTACATTCTCTAATCATCCGTGTTTATTACATGTTTTGTGTTCCAAAGTGCACTGAATGTTCATGTTCTCTATTATTTAATTAATAACAGCAAATGGGGTTTTCTCAACAAATACCTGGATATATCATGTATAATATTTACATAAGTGAAATAATTACTATTTACATAATATTAGCTAACATTTCAAATAATAATATATACATGTATATGAAAAAATAAGCTAAAGAATCATAGGGCATCAAAAAATTCGTCCGCATCGCTATCAACAGGAACAGTGCCCAAAAGGCTGGCAGCATTGCCACGTTGTATTACTATTTTGTGTGTTTTGAATGGACTTGTCTACCGTGATTCAGTGATTGATAGTATAAAGGAAATTGCCGAGAAACCCGAAAGAACTGGATAAGCGCAATAGTGAGTACGTTCTACATATTAAATTAATTTTATCATTCACTAACAGACAACGCACAGCCTAAACGGCTGGGTCTAGAAGCATGAAATTTTGCACAATAGTTCCTTGTATAACGAAAGTGAGAACTAGGGATTTTTGAAGATCTTTCTCTGAAGGAATTAAATTATTTAACCCCTCTAATTATTATAGAGGATATATTATATAATTATTTATATATAAATAATTATAGAGGATGACAGTTTGTATGGAAGTTCATAATTTTCGCGGATGTGACGTCTCATCGGGCACATGAAGTGTACTTATCAAAATACCTTTTGATTAAAAAAAATAATTAAAATGATCCCACTATATCCACATTCAGCCATAAAGGTTTACATATCAACAAATATCAATTCTGCCCTTAGTCTTATAGTAAATATTTATCCCTGTTCAATAAATAAGTAGGTAATGTATCAACAATTATCAACGGCCGACTGCATTCAACAGGCTACCGCTGCCTGATAATCTCTCATTAACTAATAATGAGCGATTAATTAACAATGCGCGATTAAATAAATGTTATATAACATTGAAACTTTTCACAAAATGGGGAAACAACAGTACCTACAGTTCGTATTAATATGTTATGTTAACACTAGTTAATTGTGTTTAATGTGCGTTGTTTCGTGGCTAAGTAGGTTATAACAGCCGCATCGGTCGATCGATCAGGTTAGCTACGCTTGCCGCGATCAGTTTGTGTATGGGTGACCATCTTTAGGTACATATCGAGACCCCTCCGTGCCTTGGAGCACGTTAAGTCATTGGTCCCGCTAGTCATTTGTAGATCTTTGACAGTCGTTACGGGTAGCCAGATGCCCGAAAGTGACAACCAGTTTTACCCAGGGATATCGTGTTAAGTAGTTACTTGGTTGTGGAGGTCAGATAGGCAGTCGATCCATGTAAAATAACGGTACTCAGCTGCATCCGGTTAGCCTGGATACCGACCCCAACATAGTTGGGAAAAGGCCAGGCAGATTATATTTAGATGCCTTTCCTTTCAACCTGCCCGCCCCTTTATTTGGTGCACCTTTTGTGTATATTTTAATGTAGATAAAGGTGAAAAGATTTCTATTAAATTAATGGTGCTGACCACGATTGGGCTGAACTGAACCAAAAGTATTGATTTGTTTTTCTCTTGCACTCTTAACTGGGAACCATAATATACCTACTTAGTAGAATAGTTGGACAAAAAACCATCAGTGGTCAGTGGTCACCAATCCACGAACGACCACGGCAAGCGTAGCTACGATCAACCCGTGTGGCTATTATCATGTAGCCACGAGCCCTGAAAGGAAATGTATCTATAAACTCTTAACAGGAAGCGGTAGATAGCAGCGTAGTCTTGTTTGCGGATAATGTTTTCCGTGCGCTCACCTGTTTACCCTGTTGTTCGTAGTTTGTTCTAACAGATTATATTGTTAGAGATACTTCTGATTTTTAGTGTTCACGTTGTTAGGGAGTTGTATGAACGTTATTATTTGCCGGTTGTTCTTGTGTGGTAATTTTAGGCTTATAAAGGGACTAGGTTTTGTCCGCGGCTTCGCCCGTGTGGAGGTCGGAAATTGTGGATTAAAAAGTATGGTATATTATGGTCTACCTGTAGCTAAATTTCATCGAAATCTTTTCAGCCATCATGGCGTGAAAAGGTTACAGACTGATAGAGTTACTTTTTACATTAACATAACATCACGCTCGTAATCCAGGATATATTAGGCAGAAGTGTAAGTACCTATAGATACACACCCATTTCGCCAGTTTTGTTTCCGTCCCATGTAGGGGCGAGCCTAATTTATTAAATTATTTTTTATTTAATATGGCGTATTAAAGTGCTTCCGATATCCTATTGTCAGAATAAACACCTTCATTTCATTCAAAAAATGTATATAAGTAGTTTATCAGCCATTTTGTTACCATAACACAAGCATTAGGTTGCTTAGCTTGGGACTAGATGGCGCTGTGTGAAATGTCCAGGGATATTATTATTAGTATTTTATTTCTTCACTAGTGGAAACTCTTTCGGTTGGTCAAGTGCAGTTTGCTTGTTAACCACTTAACCACCAACATGCAGGCTTTCTGAATGTGCTAGTGCACCCGAATAATTACCAACTTACTTTTAATGATTATCACACAATAAAATCAGAAATTTTGTTGTCAATTATTAAAATAATTGAAACAAAATAGGTCTCTAAAGCAATTTTGTAGATACATAGTACAGTCAACAGCAAAAGTAGATGATCAAAATCACAAATTCAATACTAATGAACGGAGTTCGCGTCAGAACTATGTGGCGTACTAGTAGTAAATGTTTAGTATAATTTACAATCACATACTTTTGAATCACTTCGACGCCACACAGTTCTGACGCGAACTTCGTTCAATAGTATTGAATTTCTGATTTTGATCATCTACTTTTGCTGTTGACTGTACATACTCATACTTTTGCTGAAACTGTACTTAGACGATCATTCAATAAACATTTGGCCTTCATATTAAGGAAAATGACACAGCTTTCAGCAACAAACAGTTTGCTCACCACTTCTGAGTTTGGCTGAACTGCAATAAAAAAGTTACACATACTCAATCACGGGCAAGAGTTTCGCTAATGTAGTGATTGGGAAACTTCAATATGTAAACTATTCTCTCTATTCCACAAACGTAACTAAATTATACACTGAAGCAAGTTTGAGCTGTCCCGAAGCCTCGTATATTAATCATATTGGGTTCAAATCGCTATGGAGCATAAAGTTTTGACAGATTGCTATGCCAGACTTGCTCATAGTACCTACCCGATACTGCCATTTGAATCGTTTCAAGATTTCTCTACAATACCTAAGTAGTTAATATTTTAGCGAACAAAGTATGCTGAATGAGGTTGTATTTCAGTTTTACCTGTAACATTTTCTTATACAACCAAGTAGTTTACTGTTAAAACGAGCAAAATATGATCTAAAACCATGTTGAGCCACGTTGAAATCGATCCAATACTTTCGGTTCAGTAATCTATGAACTGTCCTTCCCCCCGTGACACTTGTGGCAATGAACAGTCAGGTATAAAGCCAACAGTCCGATATCGCGCTATCAGTAAACATACTATTGTCACAGCACAGGGCTGTCAAGTTAACGTCTTTATTATTCACGAACGAAATAATAAATTAAAAAAAAAAATTACTTATGTATAATTGTTTACAGATTCGGCTAGAATTGATGCGATGTGTAGAAGTTAGAATACTGACAATGACAGCCCTAAACACAACCCACTGACCCAGTTCTTCATAGCCAAAGTGCAGAATTATACGGTCGGCTGATCCGGCGACGGCAGATCGCGAACGATCTCGGGAGTTCGTAAACCGAAACATAGGAAGTGAGATAAGACGGTTCTGTTTTAGACATGCGACACGGACACGACACGGCGTGACGGTCGGGGAATATTGCTCAGGAAAATCGGAGCTACAAATTGACGTTACCGATAAATTCTAGCGAAGTTTGGTAATAATATTGTAATCATTTGAATTCGAATCAAAAGCTCTGTTGGGATTCTTTGAATTTGAAACCAATAGCAATGAAATGCTGCAGGTATTTATTCATTTCAGTGGCATTTCCTGATTTTACATTTATTGGCCGAGTTCCTGGAAATGCTTTTGAAACAGGCTTTTCCGAGTAGTAAATCATGTATTGAAATGAAACAGTGAATCGTTTATAAATAATTACAACCCTACCTATACTTACTATGCCTATGAATTTGTGTCGCTAAAACGATTGATCTGCTATACTTTTCCCTTTTATGCACGAATTGGGCTGTTTTCATCAGAGATAACTTAGTAAATATTTTTTTCTAGAACCACTGTTTGACGTCCACAACCTTTAGGAGGATTTTTCTCCCTTTTGGATCAGATAGATAGAAGATGGATAGAATACTCTTTATTATGTACACCATAAATAGTACAGGTATAAATGTAGAATTTTTCCTAACTACGGTGCACAATAGGCGGTTTTTTCGCTAAAAGCGATCTTTCTAAAAGAGATCATCAACGTCATGAAACCAATTCTCTCTCTTAGATCCATTTCGGCACAGAGATACAAATTTGCCATGTCACGTAAATCGAAGGAATCGAATAAAATCGAATTGATATAAAATCTTATCAGTATTTGTCGAGTCTGCCTTACGGAGAAAGCGTTTACAGTTTTTTAAGAGATGTCGACTTTTCGAATATGTTTTACAGTTGATACATTTTTGCGGAGAGTACGGAACCCTCGCCTTGGGTCCGACTCTATTTCGGATTTTAGGGTTCCGTACGTCTGAATGAGAAAAAGGAAACTTTATAGGTATAAGCCCACTCGTATGTCTGTCACAGCCAATTTGCTCCAAATCTAATATACTTACTTATTATATAGAATGAGTAAATTATATTCTAGGTAAAATCAGTAACATTTTCTATTTCATTAATTATTATTGAACATTTATGGTAAAAGTATTTGCGTATAAAAAAAAAAATAAAAGCTTGCATTTAACTAGAAAACATTTCAGTCAACTCAACGTTGTACCTACTCACACAAGATAAAATACATTATGAAAAGTGTTCGAGCAAAAATGTTTTACCGAGCACTTTCTATTACGAGGTGCATAAATGAGGCACGTCCACAGAAATCTTAATAATAAGGCAATAGAAATGCTATAGTACTAAATTTTATATCGGGACGAGTGTCGCCGGGTCACAGCTACTACTACATAAACAAAAAATAGATACACAATTACACCTACAAATGCACTTTGCATTGCTGCTACAAAATAAAACTTTATTCGATGACATTACGCAATATTTTTGTTAAACGCATAATGTCAGGGGGCGCGACTCCTGCAGCCAATAAGAAACGTGTGCGAAAAGCATAAAATGATATTGCGTGCTCACTCTCACTTAAGAATAGTGCAGTGCAAACTATTACGAGCTGATATCGATAAATTATATTTTTCCGTTGAGTGTTAATAATCTCCAAGGAGTCCAGCAACAATACATAATTAATTTTATTGAAAGTATTTCTTTCGTCAACGCCCTTTTAGACAATTTATTTATGAGGAAATGGAATACAATAAAACAATAAGTGTTTGTATATAATAAACAATGAATTGCCATACGTCAACTGTTGGTAAGTAGGTACAGCTGATTTAACCAAAGTCCGTCTTTTTGTCGACGAGTTAAATTGTTCATTTATGAAATGAACAGAACAAATTCTGCTATTGTTTGTCGGGAACCAATTTCTTTTTCCAGTAGCAGCTTTTGGGAACCTGTAATAAAAGCATTGGATAAAGTAAACAGATGCATACAAATTATGTAAATTCTGTAATGATTATCTTTACAATATAAAACTTTGTATACTTAATTATTTTGACATGAAAAAAGCATTTGATAAATCTTGAAAACGTCCTTGTATTATATAAAAGGATACTCAACGCAGACTGCTTTTTAACTTACCCACGCACATAACAATAATAAGCCTTCCTCCTATTAATTTTCTGAATGAGAAAGCAGTTTAAAAATACGAATTAATAGTTAATCGTTACAAAAATTGGTTTGTAAACTATTTATGGTGCGTTTGTTTAGGTGACTAAAAAAAGGGAAACAATCTTGGTATGTCTTTTTATATTAAAGTAGTCGTATAAAATACATACGAAGGATAATTAAATTTAGTTTATTACCTAACATTAATTTAGGTAAATACCTAATTGTAAACATTTTTAGATACAATTTTTAAACAACTTTTAGATAAAAAGACATACCAAGATTGTTTACCTTTTTTTAATCACCTAAACAAACGCACCATAGATAGAAAGAAAACAAACACAGTGAAAACTGAAAATGAAAAAGGTACATCTCATATTTAAATATTAAAAAAAAACATGATACATTCCAATTTGGTAAAACGAAGTATTAAGCTGAACGTAAATAATTATCGATACAGAATAGTAGTAGCACGTCACTAAATTGCGGCCAACTCATGCGGCTTGTACCTAGAATTTACGCAAACGGCGATTTTTGTTTATTGCGAATGACTATAATTTCATTGCTGCTTTTAGCAGTAGTAATAGTAGACATGAATAAGCTTAAGCGTTAATGGTTATTGATTTGACAAAAAAATCGTTTTTTGTGATAAATCGTAGTAGTGATAGTGAAAATATTTGATTTGTCTATATTTGCTAAAAAACGACAATATTTCAAAAATTAAGTACTTACATATGAAATGTTATTCCTTTATTTGTTAAGTTACAAGTTTTGGACGAGTTTCCGCAGTTGGATATGCTGCAAAACACCATGTTTACCTCTCCGCGTCTCAAATAACACAAGAAACCGCAACAAACGCTCCGCGTGCACTTGTGTCCTCCAACACATAAGCGCGGCGACAAGGTCACGCGTCTATGCGACTTCTATTGCCTTATTATTAAGATTTCTGTGGGCACGTCAATAATAAATGAAGTGTACTGTTTAATTTTATCTCCCGGTAACAGTCGCCATTTTAATTAATCCCTCCAGGCTTAAAAGGCGTTAAGTAGGAAGATATTGATCAAAAAAGTAACAGATAAATATGGTTACTGATTTTTTCATTACATTACAATACTTTTTGTAAGTACAGACGCCAGCACATCAAGCTAATACAATCTGTCAAATTTCTTTAATAGATTTTCAACTTTATCGCTAAAGTATTAAGGTTCAAGGTTGATTAGGAAAATTTGACAGTTTCGAGTAGTTTGACCTGCTGGCGTCTGTACCTAAAATTGTTAAGAATTCACTAAAGTTATTAGACACGTTAGAATAATAATTTTAAAAAAATAATTTATCCTTCTAATTTTTTACTTGTAATGTAACGTGATCAAATATTTGTATGCCAATCTTATAGCCACATTCATACATATACAAATATTATACATTAATACTCAAAACTTTCCTCACGACATTTTCCTCATTCCGCCGTATACCATGACAACCGATTTCCGCACAACTTTTCAGTTACCGGTGCCATTTTCAGATTTCCTATTACGTAGTCATTTCTTATTCTATCCATTCGTGTAACATAGCACATCCCTCTTAGCAACACGAAAACATATTGCAATAACAAGTATTGTAATTATCTTTCTAGTAGAACTGCTTTACACTGCATGCATTCAGAGTACACATGATACCTTGCAATTAAGTCTAATGATTCACGCTATTAGTAATTAGATAGTTCATTACAAACGTATTGACTTTACCGTATGCACTGAGAGTGTGAGATAAGACTCATTATTTTGAACTCTATTTACGCAGAAATACGTTTCACTGAAACTGATAAGCCCAGATAGCACGGGCGCATTTTTCGCGCGGCGACTTTTCTTCGCACACTGGATTTTCAACGCACTGCTTAGCGCTGAGAGTTGAAAATCCAATAGTGGGCTTTTTTGACGCGCTGGGATGTGTTCTGTTGGATTCTCAACGCTCGGATGAACACCGAGAGTTGAAAATCTAGTGCATGATAAAATCCCACCGCGATAGTTTTACGTCTGTGGTTACGTGGACTAAATGTTCTAGAGAAGGCACTGGTAACGGTTCGAAGTCATGGAAAAATTCTAAAAATAAGTTTATTTCGTATTGAATTTGAGGAGAGAAAACTAACCACAGTGGTTTTTTACATTACATAAATCGGAATAATTTTGCCTCTGAAATAATAACATCATCACAATGACGTAAGTTTACCCACGTACTCGTAATAAAAAATAAAAAAATACCAGTGACATTATGATCGCAGTTTCGACCACAGGTAAAAAATTTGAAATGCCCAAATAAAACAAACTTCATGAATTTATTTCTCGTTGATTGTTGAAGTTTTTTATCTCATCCATTAAAGCTGTTGTGGTCGCAGCATCCGTTAAAGTTAGTTTTATTACAATTATATTAAATAATCGTGTAAATAAAAAAGAACACTCGCTTGCAAGCACTTCTTTTAATGAAGTTAGAAATATTTTTAGAGTTATAAACTCCATATTTGAATTATAACAAAACATAAAAACAATACGAGTTGATTTAATAAGTTTTCCCTTTAGTTTTTCGTATATAAGAAAAGTTTCGAAAAGTGAAAGGTCGTCCCAAAAAATATCTTATTACTTCAAGTTTATGAAGCTACTTAGGGTCTACCTATTTGTTTGTTACTTTAGACAAGACGTCACCTACCTCAAGTTTTTCAAGCAATTTAAGTTTGGGTTAAAAAAAATATATGATTCTGTCCGTGTTGAAGTAACCGATGGATATCTTCAAATGAAATTTAAATTTAATAAATGAACGGTTTGTTTACTATTAATTATTTGTTATTTCGATAACGTCCAACGGTTTCTTACTAAACTTCAATTACTTCCGACGGGCTACTTATTTCCTTTGGTGTCCGTACCTTACCTATACTTATTTCTAAAGTTAAAAAGTCCAAACAATTTTCCGCCTGGACAAAAAAAAAAACAACAGACAAAACCAATAAACACAAATACAAATCAATCGTAATACATATTTATTGAAAAAGAGAATGTCTGACGTAGACCAGAAGATAATTACTTTTCTTTTCGTTCCCGTTTAGCGACCTCCCAAGTTTTTATCAAGCGAAAAGGTCGTCCCTTTGTTATAAAAACTTGAGGCGATCTATTACGGCGGCAGAATGCTTCCTCTTTGAATAAACAACACTTCTTTTTGATTTATTACACCATTTTTTCTTAACGATAGATAACATCAGAATTTGTGCAGATTTTGTATGTTATTCTTACAACATACCTACGCTTATATGATATGTTTTCTTATAGGTAGTCTGTTGAAAGTGAAAACCTACTACAATACAATACAATACCGGTACCTATACAATTTGTTCTTCCTGTCCTTCCCTGGTTATTTGTTTTGACTGCTTATTTGGTATACAGGGTGGCAGGGACATCGACGCGCAAACTCATCATCTGCCTAGCCTTTTCTCAACTATGTTGGGGTCGGCTTCCAGTCTAACCGGATGCAGCTGAATACCAGTATTTTACATGGAGCGACTGCCTATCTGACCTCCACAACCCAGTTACTGGGTAATACGATACCCCTTGGTAAGACTGGTAGTCAGACTTTCGGGCTTCTGACAACCTGTAACGACTGTCAAAGATCCACAAATGACAGCCGGGACCAACGGCTTAACGTGCTTTCCGAGGCACGGAGGGGTCTCGGTATGTAAAGATGGTCACCCATCCACAGACCAACCGCGGCAAGCGTAGCTTAACCTGACCGATCGACCTGTGCGGCTGTTATTATTTAGCCACGGGCCGCAAACTGTAACCATGAATTCAGTACATGAGTTCAGACCCCATAGCGTCGAAATTTTTCGTCGGTTATCAAAAAACAAAATCTTCTGTTTCATAGAAAAGTGCAATACCTACGCGGTCAAAATGTATGGAACAACATTTTTTTTTTTCTCATGTGCTGAATCCATGGTTATAGTTTGCGCGTCGATGTCCCTGCCACCCTGTATTGGTCGCTAGCGCTACTACGAGCATGGGGTCATCGGTTCGATTCCTAGGTCGGGCATAGCGTTATTGGGTTTTTCTATAAAGAATTTCTCAGTAGCCGCCCTGAGTCCGGATTTACGCTTGGTTGATGGCAGAAGGCTCGCGCCTTATTACATGGGATTTAAACATAACTGTCGAAATATCCTCTGCCTATAATCCTCCGGGGATTACAGCCGTAATGTTATGTATAGTAATCCTTATACAAGCAATCTGACACGCACCTGACCGATTTTCTAATATATTTAAATCATGATATTTTATGTAAACGGTCTGATAAGGTCCGTAAAATTTAAAACGGTTTTCCTTTCAGAAATATGAAAATTGATAAAACTACCTACCTAACTTTTACAGTCGTAAAAATTGTGAAAATCTGCTCGGCATTTCCCAGCAGAGATGATAATAGCTAGGGAAATAGTTAAGACGCATCGTAAAATCCCCGCCAAGGGGTTGTGGCCTGGTTCTAACAACTAAGTGGAACGAATGCATTTACGGTTCGTTTCCTCTTGTTTTGCATTCCTATTTCATTAACTTTTGTAAGTTCAGCTCAAGTTTGCTTTCTTATACCAAGAAAGCAAGTTATAGCGTATAGTTAAAGCGTAAAAGTTTATATTAGTTCAGTTCAGTGTAAGTTGGGAATGATTAGTTTGTAATTCCATTTTAGGAATGAATTTCTAGGTATTCTTCTGCATTTTTCATTCCAAAGGTTGGCCATTTTATTTATGAATAAATATATTATTAAAAAGCGAAATTAGTCTTCACAGAAACATACTTCTTCATCTAGAAATTAAAACTGTATTTGACCCAAAACGGGATACCTACATGAATTAGAAAATCTTCCCTGTGTGAGACCAAAATTGATACGAAATGGAATGGCGACATGAATTGGCGTATGTATTTTTAGGAAGTTGGCCTGTGGGTCCTGTGAAATGATACTACATCTATATCTATACTAATAATAAAGCTGAAGAGTGTTTTGTTTGTTTATATGAACGCGCTAATCTCAGGAAGTACCAGTCGGATTTGAAAAGTTATTTTTGCATTAGATAGCCCCATTCTTGAGAAACGCACACAAGCTACAGGCTACAGGCACACTTTAAATGACCCTTAAAAGTCGAGGAAAAATAAAAAAAAATAAAAAAAAACGCTATGTGAAAACATAGTAGGTAATAGCGCGGCAACAAGAATTTCACGCGGACGAAGTCGCAGGCAGAAGCTAGATAGATTATAAAACTGTACACGAAATACATAGTACAATAAAAATTATGTATCAGGCAAAATTTGTGGTTTGACTGTATGTATGCGAGCAGTTTTATAAAACACATTATAGTAACATCAGCAATAATTGTTGTTCAGTAGAATGATGTAGGTACAACAGTATGCACCAAGTTTGAATCCCTATACAAATTATGTATGTACAAACACATACGTTACATATGTTTCTGTATAGAATACACATGCTACCATACAAACGTGAATTCCTGCAACCGAGCTCCATAACCCACTTTACAATATATTAGTGTTTTGCCACTAGAATCAAACACGTGCTCCGTAATAGCCGTTCAAGTGTTTAGAGGCACATGCTTCTAAAACATTGGCGTGATAACACGTGCATCAAGCTCTCGAGCTTATCTTTACATTTACATTATCCACCGTAACTAAACATAGGTGTGCTAAAATTGAATATTTCTAGTAAACATTACATCAACACATAATGCCTGTATTCACCGAAAGGTTAGGCAGAGTTGTATTTACCTATAGTACACCCTTTCACCAATAATGTTTAAGTCCATGTACAGTCAACAGCAAAAGTAGATGATCAAAATTTAATATTAATAAACGGAGTTCGCGTCAGAACTGTGTGGCGTCGAAGTGATTCAAAAGTATGTGATTGTAAATTATACCAAGCATTTACTACTAGTACGCCACACAGTTCTGACGCGAACTCCGTTCATTAGTATTGAATTTCTGATTTTGATCATCTACTTTTGCTGTTGACTGTACAACCCGGCAGAAATTCCTTCTAAAAAGGCCAATAACACTTCGCCCGACCTGGGCATTGAACAGGACCCCGTGCCCAGCAGTAGCAAGACAAACGAAGCAGGCTAGTAAACAATAATATAAAAATAAGTAAAGTACCTCACTTACGAGTGGGTATTATTATGGAAATGAGACAGTGGGAAAGTGTGTTAAGTAACTACAGCCAGACAGAAAATAGAATAGTTATTATAAACGTCCTGAAAAGACTGACAGGGATTACGAATAAAAATGCTTTTATACATATTTTTATCGCAAATGAACAAAGAAAACACGCATGAATTTTGACAGGCAAACGCCTAGCCTAGCCAGCCTAGGGTCACCGTCCAAACTAATCTTGTATAATTATGTACAAATTGATTAATATAATTTTTTAACCCCCGACGAAAAAACAACGGGGACCGCTACTATTTTAAACTTTAACAAAACGTTAGGCTAATAATTAGAGCGGCCCCCGACGGGACAACATTTAATCAACAAAATTTCATACGTACTTACGTAGGGTCATAATTTCAAGGTTATTTTTTTCTTTTTATAGGGTTTCACGTTTATATCTTCTTTGTTCTATTTTTTCAATAGTTTTTTAAAATTATTTATAGCTTTTTACATTCATACTATTTTTATTATTGTTTTGTTTAAATTTTAAATAAATAACCTTCACCTGCCTATTCTGAAAACCAGTAGCATTTCATAAATCTTATTATTATCTACACATATTGTCTTACAGTCGCTCCATGAATACTGGTATTCAGCTGCATCCGGTCAGACTGGAAGCCGACCCCAACATAATTGAGAAAAGGTTAGGCAGATGATGATATTGTCTTACAGAAACTTAAAAAAACGAACAGTTTCAGACTAACATCATAATTATCAAAACCAAAGTCAAAGCCAAATAAACTGTAATAACATTAATAAATATTTATCACGAAAAATCAAGAAGTTTTTAATAACACGCAGTGACGACATAGTATATAAAACAAGACTCTTTGAAGTATCTGTCAGACCGAACATCCCGTTTATATAACTACGAACAAGTCGGTGGATGATGACTTGTTACCAGTAATGGCACTTGACTGATAGTTTGTTTACTTATCAACCAGTGAGAATATTCTGCTTATTTTTCTTGAAGGGAACAGACAAGAAGGCGAGAACAAACGAAGATCAATGTGATGTCTGTTTGGCAAGAATTCTCCTGACAACTTGACACCCTATCACACATTTCCGTTCCTGTTATCATTTCGGGCCCAGATCTACAATGGTAAACAACGTGCCAACAGTTATCCGTTGAAATTATGACTGGTTGTATATATTACTAATAACAAAACGTAGTTTCACAGAATAAAAGCCATAGATATAAGAAATAAGCTGGTTTTTTTTATATTTCTGTGATAAAAACAGTACACGATAATATTTTTTTTTGTAATAGAAACAAAATACGCAACGAGTGTTAATAATAGGCACCTATACAATGGAAAATGTTATGTATTTTCTCCTTCAACATAATATTTTTTGCTACGAATGTGACAATAGAACTGTAGAAATCAAAATCCTATCTCGTTGGTCGCAGGTGAGAAAAGAAAGAAAAATAGATTTATTTGTCACGGAAACACGGGCATACAAAAAGATAAGTAATTCTAATAATAAGGAAACATAAAAACAAAATATGTCTAAAATCACGAACACAAAACAGAAATAGTCTACGCGTCATGTCTGTGACAAGAAGGCTTCCACTCAGCTATGCTATCATCATCATCATCATTTCAGCCGAAAGACGTCCACTGCTGGACATAGGCCTCCCCCAAGCACCTCCACTTCAACCTATTCCGTACTTCTCGCATCCAACGGGATCCTGCGGCTTGTTGTGGGTTGCTGTGCTATATCCCACGTATATTATAAATTATAAACCCACAACACAGCGCTGATTTTCGCTGTGCTACTACTGAGCAATGAGGTCTTGGAAATCTACTCTCTAAGCCCGTCAACGAAGATACGGGCCCGTCCGAATATAGTTGATCCGTCAAAAACATATCGAGTACATAGGGACAACTGCCAAATCATGTTGTCATTCATTCTTAGTTCGAGCCCCGAACATGTCTTATGTCCGTAAGTGATAGGCAGCACCCGTAACTTTGGCCGAAACAACGGATTGCCTGAATTATTATTTTCTACAGAGTGTTAATGGAGGTTTCAATCTGAAATTTCTCAATAGCAGCCCGGTTGATGGCGATAGGTTCGCCCCCTATTACCCGGAACCTAAACATGACTGACGAAATGAGGGTGTACTATAGGTACACCTTCTGCCCTACCCTTCTGGGAATACTGGCGTGATGTTTTGTTATGTTATAACAATAAAACCGCTGTACATTAATAAACTATAAAAAATAAAGTACAAATTAAATCAAAAGTTATTTCATCAAATTAAGCTGAGAATTGTTTGTTTTGGACGTCAAAATGACACAAGGTAAGGAGTGCCTACTCACAAAATACAATTCATCAAAATATGGCTTTATTTTTCGAACCAAATTGTAACAATGAATACATCCGTTCAGCACAGTACTTTATTTTCGTTACGCACATAAAACATGGCTACAACACAACAGGCCTTTGTGAATCTAGTTTGAGTGACATGACTTTGCCAGCTATCCTATGCAGATCAGGTTTTAATATTTCATTCGACTCTTTGATATCTAGTCTTCATTCTAGCTAGACGTAATGAATGCGACTTTTTATAGTCAACGGGCGAAAGATAAAACAATGTTTGTGGTAAATGGATTATTTGATATCCTATTTCAATATAATCCTAATTTTATTGAATGCGTATAGAGAGTTAGTAAATACTTCTGTAAATGTAAATAATTTCTTAAAACGGTGAAGGGAAACATCGTGAGGTGACGAAAAATTTCTATGCTATGGGGTCTAAACTCATTTGCTGAATCCATGGTTACAGTTTGCGCGTCGATGTCCCTGCCACCCTGTAGGTATATTCTAGTATAATTCAGTACAAAGTGTATTCCCAAAAGTCAGCATTAATGCGAATTAGGTAGATATGAGGAGATACGGTATAATTATCCATATGAAAAAAAAAAAATCAAACAAACCTATCACCACAACTCGAAAATCCCAGTCAGTAAAAGTCAGAAAATCCCAAAATCCCATGCAGTAGAATCTCCCTGTCTTTCTACAAATGAAATAGCTTTGAATTAGCTGAAGGAGCTAATTACCAACGTAGAGGAATACAAATTGACTGTTGCACGAGTCAACTACGGGAAATAAACCTTACTTGACGGTTGAAAATAATTACGACCGTAACAATTCGTTATTTTGAATGCATTTAAAAATTGGTTAGTTATTTCTTTCATTTTTTATTAAGTATTATGACTGTTACTCCAGATGCGTACGCTTTCAATCAAGTAGTCTATTAATAATTTAATCAATTGTACCAAGTTAATGTGCAATTTTTAAACATTCAACTGTTTACTCGGCATTTTTGTTCCCACCATATGTTTCCGGCAACGCTGGTGCAAGCCGAGGTCGGACATCCATTTGGCCGCTTTTCAAGATATTCAGCGGTCGATGACACATCTAGTTATATGTGATCTCGTCCTTATTCAAGAGTAATAGCGTCTAATAGACTAGTTCATTGTTTTACAGCCAATATAATGTTTGAGATCATTGACATGCGTTTTAGGGTTCTCTAGGTGTCGGTGATACGAGATGGATGGTATTCGATTACGCAATTTGCTTGACGTTGATATCTTAAAATGAGCGGTAGGCACTCGACGGTTTCCGGTTTCGGTTCCATCTTATTATAATGGTCGTCATGGAAATCTGTTATTTTCTTTAAAAAAAGAAAAATTGTTTATTTTGCACAAACAAAACACACATTAGAAATAAAAAAGGATATAAAATATATATGTAGGATCAGGAGTGCCGAGCGGTATATTATATCGTCAGGGTTTGGAGTTCCCATGTTATTAGGATAAACAGGACGGTATAAACAGTTACAGGGAACTGTAATAAAATTACAGTACACAAAAATACACTATACAAAAGACACAATAATGGGTAAATATTAAAAACGGTTAATCGAACAAACCCTTTAGGGTCACAGTTCGTACAGCGGCCAAGCCACCCAACACAAAGTGTATCTACTCGCTATTTAGCAAGCCAACACAGCTATGTAAATATACAGCAGCGCTGTACCAGGTAAACCGACAGTTTTGTCGGGAGCAGGTGCTCTGTATTGAGTCGAATCCGAAGACCGACTCACGAGCAAATTTTTTTTTTTTTTTATATATGGCATCTCGTAGTTGACCTTGAGAGGTCGTGACTACTTAACCGGACTATCCTGTGGTTGCCTTAAGAAAACTTAAAGCCTCCAGCCAGGGCTTATAACTAAATTTTTAAGTGACTACACGCTAAGGGCTCCCCCTGTGGGGAACGAACCTCGGCTTAGGGTGTCACTGAGAGAGGGCAGCAAAAGGGATTCGGCTGGATCGAATTTTAATTATTAGTGCTTTGATGAGCACGGCGTTTCCTAGGACTATCTCTGAGAAGAAAGGCCGAAACAAACTCAGAGGTCATAGTCATGAGTTTACATTTACATTAAGCACAGCTACCGCGCGAGCTGGCACTTCACTTAAGAAGGATCGGGCGGGTGACTCTACTTGGGGGTTACGCGGTGGACCTCGGCGGCGAGGTCGGAATGTCGGTTTTTTAATTTTGTATTTTGTGCTGGTTTCCCTATTACTCTCTTGAAGGAGCGTTGTGGGGTCGTCAGGGTCAGTGAGAACGTGCCTTGGCCGGCGAAGTTTACTAATTTTGGAGGGAGTGTAGTTAGCAGCCGCGACAACCAGAGGGTTGCGATGTTTAGCGGCTGTGTCAAAGAAACGCTTTGAAAGGCGTTTCATGAACTGTTGAATGGTGGGCATTTTGAGGTCTACGTGGAGGATCTCATTGCGAACGAACCAGGGGGAGTTGGTGGCCTTTCGGAGGATACGATTTTGGAGGGTCTGCATCCTATGTATATAACGGGGCTTTATGTGTGCGAAGACTACACAAGCGTATGTCATTATTGGACGAATGCACGCTGTGTACAAGCGCAGTTTGCACTTAAGTGACAGCTTACTGCGTGTGTTGAAAAGTGAGTGGAGGCAACCGAGAGCGTAGGCGGCTCGCGAGCGGGCCGTCTTAATGTGCTCTGAGAAGGTAAGGTTTTTATCGAGAATAACACCTAAGTATTTGGCTTGCTTTGCCCAAGGGATTGGCTTGCCGAACATGGTGATAGATGAGGGGGGAATAGGTTTTAATCTGGGTTTGGAGTAGAGGACCGCTTGGCTCTTGTCAGGGTTGACTTCAATACGCCATTTCCTAAACCAAGCAGCCAGTTCATTGACTGCGGTTTGGAGGCGGAGCCGAATTTGGATGAGACTGCGACCAGAGTAGTAAATGGCTGTGTCGTCTGCGAACAGAGCCAGGTGGGTTCTATTACTTCTAGGGATGTCACTGGTAAACAGCGTGAATATGAGTGGGGCGAGCACAGAGCCTTGGGGGACTCCTGCACGAATGGGATGAGGAGGGGAGAGCGCTCCTTCGATTTTATAGCGAAAGGTGCGATTTGACAGGAAGTCTCGTAGGATGAGAACGAGTCTGTCAGGCACTCCGAGTTGGTATAGCTTGTATAGTAAGCCATTGTGCCAGACTTTGTCGAAAGCTTTCGCTA
Source organism: Apamea anceps (assembly GCA_951799955.1). Classification (NCBI taxonomy): domain Eukaryota; kingdom Metazoa; phylum Arthropoda; class Insecta; order Lepidoptera; family Noctuidae; genus Apamea; species Apamea anceps. The sequence continues at coordinate 15,413,117 of OX637507.1, read as the reverse complement.
TGTCGAAGTAGATTACACCTGTCATCAACCCACGTAGGAACCCTGCGTGGATGTGTTCGGTGATTCGGTGGACCTGTTGAACACAAGAGTGTTGGGTTCGGAACCCGAATTGTTCCTCGGGAATGAGGCCTTTTGTTTCGGCATAGCTCCTGAGGCGTTTGTGAATGAGCCTCTCATAGATTTTGCCGAGGGCATTGAGCAGACTAATGGGACGGTAGCTCGTCGGTTCGGATCTGGGCTTTCCGGGTTTATGGATGCCAATAACTGTGGCTTCTTTCCACGTTTGTGGGAAAATGTTGTTGCCCATGGCACCGTTGAAAATGGTGACCAGTATCATGATTAGGTGAGCAGGGAGGAGCTGCATCACTCTGTTAGTAATTCCGTCTGAACCGGGGGCCTTTTTTGGTTTGAGACCCTTGATGATGTCCTGCACTTCGTCTGGAGTGACGGGAGGCAGAGGATTATCAGGGTCTTCGACGGGCGGCAGGGAGGCTCTTTGTTCGACTTCAGCATCGACCGATAGAAGGTGAGCTTGGTCTACTGGTTGGGAGCTGGGTGAGCATTGTGCTTCGAGGCTGATGGCCAGGCACTCGGCTTTGTCATCGTCTTCGAAGGCGATGGTTTTGTCGGGTCGGGTCAATGGAGGTATATTGGTTACTTCGCGGGATTTGAGTTTCCTTTGAAGGTCCCAGAAGGCTTGGTGAGTGGGCTCTAGGTCGCTTAACAGCTTGTCCCAGCTGGCTTCACGCCACTCCGATATGCGAGTCCTTACAGCACGCTGTAAGTAACGCATATGGGCTTTGTTAGCGGTGCAGGGAAAGCTGCTGTAGGCACGGACAGCCGCGTTCTTCTCATTCAGCAGTTCACGCACGTCTTCAGGCAACTTCCAGCTACGGTCCTCCGTTTCTGGAATTTCCCTGGAGCAGTCGCTCAGTACTGAGCGTACGTGTTCCGTGAATGAGTCGACCGCGGCCGTCGTGTCCGCGATAGAGTTTAGTTGATCGGGGATAGAGTCTAGGTGGGGGGACTTGGCGGTTTTCAGGGAATCCCTTACTTTCCTCCAGTCCGTTACCACTTTTATTTGAGAAGCTTGACTGGGATCAGGTAGACCAGTGCGTGGGGCCAGACGGATGATGATTGGGCGGTGGTCAGAGGTAAGCTCTTGAACCACTTCGATGGAGTCTAACCTTAGGTTGACATTCTTAAGGAGCGCTACGTCAAGGACATCGGGGGTGTGGTTGGGGTCATGAGGAAAGTGAGTGGGAGAGATTGGACCAATGACGTCGAAGTTAAGAAAGGGGCAGAGGTCAAAGAGGTGTCTGCCTCTGGTGTTAATTATGGAACTGTTCCAGGCAGTGTGCTTGGCGTTAAGATCCCCCGCTAGTATTACGGAGTCCTCACGAGCAAAACGAGTGCACGCTCTTTTATAGGCTGATGCCACCTTGCAATCCCACCACGACAACTCTGTCCAATGACGCACGTCAAGTGTTTACTTGATACAAAACACTAAAATACGCTAAATCTAATCAGACTTACATTATAAAGTAATGAAATAATACAAGAATAATTGTCATAAATAAACAATGGTGATTTCACAAAGCAAATCATTTTAAAAACAAAGTAACATGTCATCCGTTGTTTTGAATAAAACCAACGGTTACAATTCATCGAAATAAGTTGCCAAAAATCAATTAGGGCGTACAGCAAGTACTCAATAAATTATGTTTCGATTTATTAGACAATAATTGATAGTGAAAATCACTTAAATTGATAATAAACACAAATCATAACAAATTCTGTTGACTACCCACAGTTTTAATTTGACAACCATCTCCGACACGGCCAGAACTGACGTTCTACACGGCCTCGTGTGATCCTGAATCACTTAGTGTATATCGATCGGCCTTTCTGACAAACAAAATCCTTAACAAAACGTATGTTGTAAAGAAAAATCCTGAATTAGTTAAGTAAAATCAATCAATAGCAGTTGCATCGCAATAATTCAAAATGATCATACTGTTACAGACAATACATAGCTCAATTAAAGTAGAGACATAGTCTCCCAGCCAAAATCACACCATGGGATTTGACAAGTAACTTGGAGTCGAATAGACAACTCGCATAGGCGTCAAAATAGACAACCCGCATAAGCGTCAAGTTCAACGTCCAAATCCAGGAGTCAACATAGACATCCGATTAAGCGTCAAAATAGACATTCAAAACAAGAATCAACATAGATATCTTGTCAATTCAGCTATAGTATGTCAGTAGCAGATGAAACATTATTTATCAGTTTCAACATCATCATTATCAGTGACTGGACATTCAGGCATTTTTCGTACACTATCATGGGCATATTTGAAAATGCTATAGCTACTCAAAGATTTTAACAAATATCTATCACCATCCAATATTTCTTAATATTCTATAGGGACCTTTAAATAAACTGCAATGTTTTCGATACTCAGGCTATTCCATTTAGATGTCAGTGAAGTGACCTGTCGACTGGAATATGCGGTAAAGATTCTCCTTCTTTTGGTTGACTATTATGAAGGTTATTGAGGGTAGAGAGTTATTCTTTAGATTAGAAATGATTGCTAAAATCTCCGAATCACGCTGTTGTTCAGCTAAAAGCCAACTATTAGACAGAGTTGTAATATCAACACGTTTTTGTTCTGCTTTGTTAATTGATTGTGGAAGGGGGTTTCTTGAAAGAAAGTCTACGTGGTTCATATATCTGCATGCTCGTAATATCAAAATTGTAAGCCTGCATACGCCACTCGGGAAAGACATGTGTTAGCACTGCCCTTTGAGGCTTTTGTAGGTACTCCAAGATTGAGCATTGGAATCGGGTAGGTCTAGTTCAAAATCAGGCAAGCGAATTACAGAGACGGAGCAGAGTGCGTTTTAAGCGATTCAATTAACTGAGCCATATTACGGTTCTGAAGCTCTAACATTACTCGCCATGGATCACCAATACCCTGCGATTCCTGGGCTAAACCTAATCCCACTTCTGATGTAGGATCAGGAGTGCCGAGCGGTATATTATATCGTCAGGGTTTGGAGTTCCCATGTTATTAGGATAAACAGGACGGTATAAACAGTTACAGGGAACTGTAATAAAATTACAGTACACAAAAATACACTATACAAAAGACACAATAATGGGTAAATATTAAAAACGGTTAATCGAACAAACCCTTTAGGGTCACAGTTCGTACAGCGGCCAAGCCACCCAACACAAAGTGTATCTACTCGCTATTTAGCAAGCCAACACAGCTATGTAAATATACAGCAGCGCTGTACCAGGTAAACCGACAGTTTTGTCGGGAGCAGGTGCTCTGTATTGAGTCGAATCCGAAGACCGACTCACGAGCAAAACGAGTGCACGCTCTTTTATAGGCTGATGCCACCTTGCAATCCCACCACGACAACTCTGTCCAATGACGCACGTCAAGTGTTTACTTGATACAAAACACTAAAATACGCTAAATCTAATCAGACTTACATTATAAAGTAATGAAATAATACAAGAATAATTGTCATAAATAAACAATGGTGATTTCACAAAGCAAATCATTTTAAAAACAAAGTAACATGTCATCCGTTGTTTTGAATAAAACCAACGGTTACAATTCATCGAAATAAGTTGCCAAAAATCAATTAGGGCGTACAGCAAGTACTCAATAAATTATGTTTCGATTTATTAGACAATAATTGATAGTGAAAATCACTTAAATTGATAATAAACACAAATCATAACAAATTCTGTTGACTACCCACAGTTTTAATTTGACAACCATCTCCGACATATACATACAACGTAGGTCAAAAGGCTCGTACTCAAGCATATAAAATGTTTACAATTTTGTCTATTGCTTGATGTCAGGGCCAGCGACCAAAGACAACACACATTAATTGACATTGACAATACAAAACTCTTTCTATCTCTGTATTTTGGACAGTCGTTATTGTATGTCGGTTCACCGCTTTCTTAGGAAATAAAAGCTTTAAAGATTTTTTTTTATGTTTGCAAATTTTTTATCGTGTAACTATAAGCCTTTCGCAGACGTCAACGACAGGACCCGCAAAAAGTTTGTCACACAGGAAACAAAATAGTATGTAAGCTTCACAGGCTTGTTGTGCCCGATAGTCTCGTAACGTATAAAAAATCGTCTGCTAGTCCCCTCACAGTTTGAACCTTAATTTATTTCCATAAAGCTTGCACTTGACTGTTTTCCATCGTTAATGTTATACAGCCACCCCTTCCCGCCGTTTTATTATATTGGCAACCGACTCTTCCCATAAAATTGCAGTTCAAAGAAAAACTTTCTTAGAATTTCTTTTTTGCCTGCTTGTATTTATATATGTATACTTTATTGTACACCACAAAAATACATAACAAAAAATACATGAAACACACAATGGGCGCCACATATTTGAATACTAGCTGCGCCCGGCAGTGTCACCCGCGTAAGTCTCCGATCCCGTAAGAACATCAGGATAAAAAGTATCATATGTCCTAACGCAGGTCATGGTTTTCCCATTAGCTAAATTTCATCCAAAGAACATTCCCTTTGACCAGAAAAGGTCTCTTTTATTGGAACTAATCTCTAATCTCACAGAATATAAAATTAATCGTACTCCATTGAAATATTTCCAAGCCATATTGAAATTCATTTTGTCCCAAAAGAGAGAATGGATCCCCCATCGATCATAATTTATCGGATACAGGTTGTGGCGGTTTTTGGAAGGATAATAATCCACAAATCAATGTACTTCGACTTAGATTGATTCATTGAATCAATCAAAATCAGGGTTGAATCATGTTTGCAATAGTAATGAACACTCGTAAAATCATTATAGAAATTAAATTATTAACGAAACAATAGAAATACTTGTACAATACCCCATAACAGACTGGTCTTATTTTAATTGCTCTGATTAAAATTGATAGATTGTTTAGTTATAAACTTGCTTTTGAAATTCGGAACAAAGCTTAATTATAGATAGCAGACAGCAAGTGAAAGACCTAAGCCTCGGTTCAATGCCCTAGCGTTCATCAAAACGCCGACGTTGAACAATTAAAGATACGGCAGACTAAGTCTGGAGCCAGATTTACATCCGATAACAAGACATTGTCCAGACAAAACTAAACATAGCAACCTATTATCAAACTTTATATTCAACTAGCTTTTGCCCACGGATTCGCCCTCGTAGAGGTTGGAAATTATTCCACAGAAAAATACTACCGGGATAAAAAAAGGTATACTGTGTTAATTTTGGTTAATGTTGGGTGGACAGATAGGTTTATACCTATCTGTGTGCCAAATTCTATCCGTATCTGTTCAGCCGTGTTTGCGTGATTGAGTAACACAGATCCAAACATATAAACTTTCATATTTAGGATATTACATTATATTCTATTATAATAATGTCATTCGTGAATCTTTGGCAGCTGTTACGGGTCGTCAGTAGCCCGAAAGTTTGACAACCAGTATTATCAAGGGGTATCGTACTACCCAGTAACTGGGCTGTGGAGGTGACATAGTCACTTCATGTAAAATACTGGTATTCAGCTGCTTCTGGTTAGACTGGGAGCCAACCCTAACATAGCTAAGATAAGGCTTGGCAGATTGATTGATCCTAATACTCGTATATAAGTAGGTAAAATGAGGAGAAACAAAAAGATAAATAAATTACTATCGGCATTATTACCCTAATTTGTTCTTCAAGACCATTTGAAATATTAGAAGCAATGTTCATTAATTTGTCGTTCAATAAATTTCGTTTTTGCTGAGAACATTTTAAATGTGTTTTCGTTTTAGTACGGAACCCTGTGAATAATAGAGCTTCTGTCTATTTGTCGATATCTATTGCGGCTTTCTCGGCTGGAAAAGATTTATCTCAATTTCCAACCTTACCGTGTTTTATTTATATAAGAGTGAAACTTAGTGATTCATCGAGGTAACTTTTAACACGATACCTTCGCAGTTGGACGAGTTCGTATTTAGGTTTACGATGCGAGGTAATGAGTAATTTGCTCTGTTTTCTTCATCGTTAAGTGGAATAATTGTTATTTGCAAAACAAATGCTGAAAGGACCCGGGATTTTTAGTGCGGACTCGGCAGTTCTGTTTGGTCCAGGAAAACGACTGCTTGCTTTAATGTTTATAATGGTAATTTTGTTTATTATTTAAATTGTGTAATTTAATTCTGTTACGGCCTCGTTAGTCTAGTGGTTGCAAACGCTACTGCTGAGCTAAAGTCCTGGATTCGACTCCCGGGTCGGGCACAGTTTCATTGGATTATTCTGTTGGGAATTTTTCAGTAGTAGCTTGGAGTCTGGATTTGTGCCCGGGCTCGCCCCCTATTACATGGGACTCAAACATAACGGGCGAAATGTGGGTGTTCTATAGGTACACCTCTGCCCTACCCTTCGGGGAATACAAGCGTGATGTTAAGTAAATCTATTAAAATTGATTAATTATTTACATAATCCGAGTTAGGTACTAGATGTTGGGCCACAAAAGGGATGAATGAAAGGCAATTGCATTCAGCTGAGATAAGAATTATGCTAAAAGGGATGTGAGTCTGAAAGTGGCACCGGTAACTGAAAAGTTGTGTGGAAAACGGTTGTCTTGGTATGGGCATCTGATACGGAAGAATGAGGAAAATGTCGTGAGGAAAGTTTTGAGTGTGAATGTCGTCGATGGCTATAAGAGTAGGGAAAACCAAAGAAACGATAGATGGACTGTGTGAATGATGATATGGTTAGAAAGGGGGTGACTACCGAGATGACGACTAATAGAGAAGTATGGAAGAAAAAGATATATTGCGCTGACCACAAATAAATTACGATAAGTACAGGAGAGTAATGAGTTAGGTACTACTACTAATATAATAATAATAAAGTTTTATTGACATAAATAAAGGTGTTACATTTTAATTTGAAGCCCTGACTCCTGTGCTAGGTGGTACCTGTGTTGCAGGAGTCAGTGTCTTCACCCGTTTATGGAAAATTAACAATTTATGCTATAATAATAGGGGTTAAAGTATGAAATTGCCGTTTTATTATAATAGGTACTTCGAATTGACATAGAACCTTCATGGTTTGAGATTTTTGAGTGAAACCTTTTTCACATGGTACCTATGAAGTTCTTCTTTTAAAATGTGCAACATTCGATTATCGAAATGCCAATGATATTTGAATGGCTTCGTAAATTACCATTGGTTACTTAATAAAGACACATTGCCACGATTGATACATTAGCCAAAGCTCTCTAATAAATTAGACAAATTGGTTTTACTTCGTAAGTCGTTAATAGTACCTATTAATAAATGCTCTGCGAACCCTTTCACACAAGATATATTACACATAATTTAATAATACCCTTTATACATATTCGAGGCCTTATTTAGTTATTACGAGTATGGTGCTGGAACAAAGCATGTGTTTTATATTATAATATATGTAACATAACAAAATATTACGCCTGTAGTAAACCAACATTTAAGAACAAGAAAAATTCTGAAGGAGGCTTTTAGAGGGAAATACTGTCTTTCCACAAGATTGAATCCAATTGAAATGAAAAGTTACTTTCTTACTTTACATTTCCACTGCTACCGGGTTATATAATTTGAATATTTTTTCAATCAAAATATTTATGTTATTTAGTTCACCTTGTCTTCTTTTAGAAAAAGTCTCATAAACTAACTGCAATCCTACTAATATTATAAATGAGAAAGTTTGTATGGATGGATGGATGAATGTTTGTTACTCTTTCACGCAAAAACTACTGAACGGATTAGAATTAAATTTGGCACACAGATAGCTTATATTCAGCATTAACACATAGGATACTTTTTATCCCGATATACCCACGGGATCAAAACGTATGCGGGTGAAACCGCGTAGCGTTGCTAGTATATTATAAAAGTAATCTCTACAATATTTCCCTAAAATAAAAGAATACCAAAAACTGTATGATGCGCAAACAAAGCCAATCGAACCCGAAGTCAAGTCATTTTCATTGGAAAAAAAAATGTTTATCACGAGCGACCGTTAATATGATTCATGGCAACCCCGCTCTACGGAAAGCTTTCGTCGAAACAAAATATGCACTCGATAAATCAAGTATTACAACAATCGAAACATGCCCAAGTAAATTATGAACGATGAACGAAAAATCTCCGTAACCTTGGAGTAACATATGCCGAGCGGTTGGCTGTACCGATGTTTATATTCAGGGACTAACCAGAAATGAACTACGTAATGATTTAAACTTATACACTTTAGAATTATGGAGAAGAAGGTGTTGTTAATTATGTAAATGTTCTTGGAAATTATGGACTCACTGAAAGATGAGGATTTATTAGTAAGACGTCAACTATTTAGTATAGTTCAGTGTCTTCAGTGTGTTCAGTATCTGGCGATTCAAAACACTAGTCTTAAAGCAGTGCTAGCAAGTTTTTGGAATAGGTTAGTTCATTTACAAAGTTATAAGAAAATATTTTTTCATCAACACGAGATAGTAACTCAGTAACACCTGCTAATCTGTCCAACCCTTTTCCAGAAACTACTGGCAGCTAGTTGCCACAGTTAACATCACAAGCACTAACCAAACCTCAGTACACATAGCACTTAATCAAAATCGATTACACAAACAGCACAGTTGGACAGAATCCCATCGGGTGCGTGGTGTACAATCACAAACAAAATGTCGTTGGTACAGGCATGCGAGCGACCACCAGCTCTCTATTAGTTCGCTTGAGTCCGTCGGCACGCTGCCAAATGCTAAGGTTTGCAAACTTAATTACCGTGCGCTTTGCTTTACTGGGTTCACTCAAAAACGTTTTGTTTGTATATGCACCTTTATCGTTGTTTATATTTTTCGTATTGTTCTTATTGACAAAAAATACTTTGTATTTTTTCCTCCGATTCCGACATTTTCATTCGTAAAAACAGAATTCTATATTAAATTGTCGGAGAAAGAAAAAGTTTGATAGAAACAAGATTTATCTGTACAGACTAATGTTTTATCAGAAGTCATCAATCAATTTAAATGCGTGATTGAAAACACACAGATGCCAACGTAGAGAATTTTTAGAATAGAATTCCATACCATTGTTAATGTACGGAAAACGGCCTGTCATTCAACTTTTCTGAATTTCTTTTGAAATTAAAATAAACTTCACTACAACTTATCGACAGATTTAGGGGAAATTGCTGTCAAAATATGACAGGTGTTTAAACTAATAGATCTAAACTAAAATCTTTTTAGTACATACATACAAAAACTTCTGTGAAGTTTCAAGATTCGCAATCCAAGAAATATTTCTAGCAAAAACGTGACTCTTATAAAAAGTACTAATAAAATCCACGTGTTCTAGGAACCGGCAATGAATCAATCAGGACGTATCCTTCGGCTAAAAGGATGAAGCCAAATCTTTCAAACAATATTCCACACTATAATAGCAACTAAAATCATAAAAGTCAACGTGATATAAAGCAAATATATGAACAAGATCTTTTTCGCAGTGACTCACGTTTCATGCTGTTGTGTAATGTTCGTAGGAAAAACTAAAGCTATGTTAGCCGTTGCGAAAACATGGATTTCATCTATTATGTGCTAACTCAAACACAATGTTACTGACATCATCTTCATCAGTATTGATTCGCTCATCGCTATCATCATTTGCCAAGCCTTTTCCCAACTATGTTGGGGTCGGCTTCCAGTCTATCCGGATGCAGCTGAGTACTAGTATTATACATGGAGCGACTGCCTATCTAACCTCCACAACCACTCCTCTCCAATTACTGGGTAATACGAAACTCCTTGGTAAGACTGGTTATGCGCTTATCGCTATAATTATGTAAATGTAAAAATGATAGATAGATACAACTATTTATTTGGCGCACACAAAAGACAGCACAACACACAAAATTACATAAATATAATATAAAAACAAGGTTCCGAATACTTATTTTGATCATTAATTTCCTAGATTACAACTGAGTTATATTTTGCAGATTCCCTTGTTGAATGTCTTTACTTGAAATATTCCGCCATCATTCCGATTATCATAATATTATGCCTCGGTATGTCATATCCATCCATATACAGATTTAGCTTGCATAGATTTGCTATGATCGGAGCAACATCTTGATCCAATCACGAAGTATTATTAGCTGATTCACATCTTTCAGTAGCATTTCGTTTCCCCTTAGTTCTATTTCTGAGTTCCCTTGAGCGAGCCACTTCATTGATACTACTTGTTGAATTTACTTTAATTATACACATCGGAATGCACTGTGCGATTACGTGGTCTGAATTTCCATCCTGTTGAAGCTGAAATGCTCGTGCAGTATCATGATATTCTATAACGTAACAGTCGTAAAAAGTGATGTTTAGTTACCGCATAAGGGCTCTATAATGGATATGTATCGAGAAAAATCCAAGATAGTGTACTCTGTAATGGTGAATACCACCCACAAAAGGCGTGCTTGGCCGCACGCGCTGCCCGTTCGATCGGTCCTCTCACGGCGCGGCGTAAACACACGCTAACAATGCCCAGATGATGGACATCCAAAATAGAATGTAAAGTAAACAATTGGCAACAAAGCGCGTTGCAAAGTCGTCGGTGCGGTGAGATTAACCAATGCTGAACAAGCTTTTGATATCCTGTAACGTCTTACCGTCATGTGGGCTGCACGTGACTATTGAATGGTTACTGCTGATAACGCTATTGTCGCGTGTAGCTGTTAGCTCTCTCGGCGTTTTCATGTGCACTACCGTGGAGCACTAAATCTCATAATGTATGAGAGATTTGTAATATTTCGCGATGCATAAATTATGATGTAGAAGCATTTTTCGGTGCAACTTTGTGAGCGAATATCGTTTAACGTACGGGAGCACTTAAGGTTTATTTTGGTTATGTTCATAACGTGTGTTGCAAAGTGTTTCGATATCTTTACGCAATACTTTACGTAGAAATTAACTCACAGAGAGATTAGATCTACAAACACGCAACTTCTGTTCTGTAAAATTTCGCTTCACGCGCATAGTGATACAATCCTAGAACATATATAAGTGTTTACGTATCGTACCTAATATAAACAAATGAGCTTTAAATTTTGAGTAGAGCTGCATGTTTACTGCCAAATGCGGGCACTGACTGAAAAGGTCCACTCCATCTGTAATGACCTGACCAAGATAATGTCTGGATTTTAAAAGAGACTGAACTCTGAATTTGTTTCAGCCTTTCTTCTCAGAAAACTAGATGAGGTCGTCATCTAGTTTTTAAAATATGATTGACGTGTAAAAGTGTTTAAACCTACTTACAAAAATAAAATAATTTATCTATTTATGTATTGAAGAGATCAGAATTGTGATGAAAATGGAGCAACGGCTATTCATAAGTCATTGGAGCTGATGGCAATAGCCAGCACTAGCGATGGTAAACAATGGGCTTGCTAGAACATTCCATTACCTGGACACATCCGTTATGAGGTAAATTAGATGGTGGAGGTAATATTGTTTCACTGTGCAACCGCCTGGGTTAGATAAAGACATGATGCATTAGTTAGACATTGTTTTACATAAAAAGTGGCAGTGTATTTGAAATGGTGCAATTTCCTCAAAAAATTGTCTAACTATCGTTCTAAGTATTATAAATACCTAGTTGTTAGTATAGTAACATACATTACTATACTAACTACTATTTATAATACTATTTTTAAATACCTAGTTGTTAGTATAGTAACATACATTACTATACTAACTACTATTTATAATACTTAGAACGATAGTTAGACAATTTTTATAAAAAATTAGAAAATTTTAGACAATTTCTTCTGCTTCTGGCATTCATGAAACGCCAGCCACAGTTTAGCATAAGCTTGCGTTTTCAATACAACGCCTGTCTCCAATTTGACTCGCCATCAGTATGTTAAGTAGATGTAAATAGATCATCGTACAGGTAAATAACGGAGCAAACTATTAATTTCATACTTGTAGCTTGGTTCTGGGCCGACTCATTTTATATTGCAATGGAGGCGCTACAAAGAAGGAATTTTTAATTTGTTTAATGCAAAACTTATTGCTTCAACATACTAAAATTGAGGCACAACAAATTACAATTAGGCACGGCCTCGTATCCGTGCCTAATTGCCTGCTACTACTTAACCATACTGAAACATTGATTCGGCCGCGGCTGCACGAAATACGGTTGGCTTTGATTGAGCTGTCACTCATTAGGGATCGGGAGGCGGGGACGAACCGTTGACGGTAGTGATGGTAGCAACAACAACCGATAACGAGTCTTACTCGCTGGATCGATCGCTCACCGACAATCGAGATAAAATCTGTTTCAGGGTTGCTTTTTGTTGCCTTGTTGCTGTTTGAAAGCTACGCTACAGTGTCTTGTATAGTATTTTATCTTGTATAATATTTCATAATTTATATCTTGCCGTAAGATTAACATAAAATAAGATCACATCTGCATTCAGAGGTGTCCGTACAGTACACCCACATTTCGCTAGTTATGTTTAAGTCTCATGTAATTACATGAGACTTAAACATAACTTTACATTGGTGGCTCACCCCCCAATTGGGGGTGAACCTATTGACAACGCCGGGCACCAATTCAGGCTCTGGGCTACTATTAACAAATTCAAGATGGAAAAACCCAACAACACTGCCCGACTGGGAATCAAGCCCAATAGGGCTACCGCTGAGCATGACAAGGTAAAACAAAAAACGGTTACAAAACTAACAAACAAAAACAGCTGAGACAAAGCTGAAACAAACTACAGCTGATTACGGGATCAACGACCGCGGGTAGTGTGGTTACTTGATATTAGGAGTTTAGAAAATCACTTTTTATCGATCTAGATATCGATACCCATGAAGTCTGTGAAGTTTCACAAACTTATTTAATCGACCCTCGATCGATTTTATGTATCTGCTATACAGTAGCAGATACATAAAATGGCGACTAATAGAGAAGTATGGAAGAAAAACACATGTTGCGCTGACCACAAATAAATTGGGATAAGAGCAGGAGAATTATGAGAATGCTGATGACTTGTGGAGAAGCTTGTGGAAAGCTATTTGCACTGCTAAAAAAACACTGATTAAAATGATTTTATTTTGTCCTAAAATAATAAATACCTGGCACTCTAGAATAAAATAAACACATCCATCCATTATGGGTAGGTACTTGCACTCGCGCCCCGCTGCGCGCATGCTCGCATCACAATTTTAAAGACAATGAAGGGATGTGTTTATGCATTGGGTAACCGACATTTATATGTGTATTTTTAGCTAATTATTTTAATTGTAAGTATCTAATGCGTTTTTCTTATATTTTTTTTACCATTGTCCTTATTTTGGTGGTCTGAATGATTTCTAAAATTTTATCCACCTATTTTAATGGGACCTTATTTATATACCTACCTAATCGCGAAAGTACGAATGCAATAAAAAAAAACTTAGTAAAAGAAACTAGAATTTTGCATAACTTTGTACTAACGTCCAAATTGCGTAGGCGTAGGAAATATATATTTATTTAGTTAAGCTTATGATAAATGAACGTCTCAAAATACACCTTTTAGAAGAATTTCCCAAAACGAAATAAAAAAAAAACAATCTAAGTACTTTTATACATTTTAACCCATATATGATCAGTACCTATCGACAGCGCTGAATTTAGTAAACACAGTCTAAAATAAACGCAATTAAAGCGACGGAGCGACATCCAGCTAATCCAGCGCTAACGACCAGCCTTACGTTATGTATGTACATATGTGCGTGTATTTGCATACCGCACGCCTAATTGCACTTAATACAATTACGGATTTTTAACTCGCTTTTTGATGTAAGGGACATCTCTTTTACATCAAAAAGCGAGTTAAAAATCCTATTCGGTACCATCGTACCGAATAATGTCATTACAGTTTTGTCTATTAAAAAGAACAGGTGAATCAAGCATCTTTAGATAAAAATAATAAGAAAGACGTTATTAGAGGATTTTTTCATTTCATAGTAATTCGTTTTAAATTACTTATTAGCCAATAGACTTGATTGTAATTTCAATAAACTATCACCAACTGTGATCATAAATATGCCCTTCGCATCCAATATAATAATGCATTCAGGGTGTTGATGGGGTTGCCCCGGTACTGCAGCGCATCAGGGATGTTCGCTGAAGCTCACGTGGACTGTTTTTACAACGTGATGCGGAAGCGGTGCGCATCCTTGGTCCGTAGGGTGCGGGGCAGCGCCAACAGCATCCTGTCTATGATAGCGAGCAGGCTTGATTGTGCGTTTGTGAACCACTGCTGCACGGTTTCGGCTGGGCCTGTCACTGTGCAGCAGTGATGTCACAATCTGTTTTTCTGTTTTTGGTTTTGTTTTGTAAGTGTATTACTAACATAGGTTGTAAGTATATTGTTACTAACACTATGAGTCTTGTAACTTGAAATAAAATAAATTATTATTATTATAAAAGGATAAAACAGCTCTGTTGATGATTCGGGTACCTATACAGGGTGGCAGGGACATCGAAACGCAACCTGTTACCATGGATTCATGATTCTAAACACCCTCACGTCGATAGATTTCAATGGTTATTAAAAAAAAAGTTAGCTGCACTTTCCTATGAAACAGCAGATTTTTTTTTGTTAACCGACAGAAAATTTCTACATTAGGGGGTCTAAAATTATGTGCTTAATTCATGGTTATAGATTGCACATCGATGACCCTGCCACTCTGTATAGAAAATGGTAGTAATACTTAAGCCATGTTTTTTGAGTAGGGAGGAGGAGGAGTAGGGAGGGCCTATGAAAATTCTATAATTATGTATATATGCCAATGAAATTTATCTAAAGCTACGCGATTTAAGTAAACAGTTTATTTGATAGTTTTACTGAAGTATTAAAGCCTCCTTTACATACCTAAAGGTTAAGTATCTGCTATACAGGGTCGATTGAATAAGTTTGTGAAACGTCACAGACGTCATGGGTAGCGATATCTAGATCGATAAAAATTGATTTTCTAAACTCATAATATCAAGTAACCACACTACCCGCGGTCGTTGACCTGTTGACCGTTGACCTGGGCGTTGTCAATAGGCTCACCCCTAATTGGGGGGTGAGCCACCAATGTAAAGTTATGTTTAAGTCTCATGTAATTACATGAGACTTAAACATAACTAGCGAAATGTGGGTGTACTGTACGGACACCTCTGAATGCAGATGTGATCTTATTTTATGTTAATCTTACGGCAAGATATAAATTATGATAGAGGAACTCACCATCACCATTTCAGCCGAAAGACGTCCACTGCTGGACATAGGCCTCCCCCAAGCACCACCACTTCGACCGGTTCTATGTTTCCCCCATCCAGCGGATTAGTGCAGCCTTCAGTTCATCGGTCCACCTTCTAGGACGCCTTCCAACGCTAAGTCTTCCAGTACGCGGTCGCCACTCCAGAACCTTTCTGCCCCATCGACCATCTGTTCTGCGAGCAATGTGCCCTGTCCACTGCCACTTAAGTTTGGCAATTCTTCGGGCTATTTCGGTTGCCTTGGCAATCCTGCGGATAACAGGGACGGACTTGGTTCAGGAACTATCCTCTATTAACATTGCCTAAAAAATGTACTGAAATGAAATTAAGTATGATTTCGAAGACCTGTGAAACACAAATGGCTGTTGCTAAGATTGAAATAGATTATACAAGCTGTTGTTTTGCATCCTCGTCAAATTTCAGGAGCCTGCTATGAGCGACTGAAATAATCAAATAAAATTACGATTCCTGGTAAATAATGAATACATACTTGTTTTTTTAGTTATTTAAGTTTGACTGTATTTCAGAATACACTACTTGCAAACAACAGAATCGCGTTATGGTATCGTCTAAGCGGCCGCGTTTTTATGTGTGTGTAAAAGGGCAGTTACAGTGCGGTCTCACACAGGCCGCATTTTAAAATGCGTGTCCCACACATGCCGACTTCAGAAAATTAGAAAAAAAAATACCTACTTATTTTATTATTGATTCGTGTCGAGACACAGTAGCATAGTTACCTCCTTGAATTTAACAAGGATGCAAAACGACACCTTGTATTCATACTCCACTAATGCTTGTTAACAAACGTTAACAAGACTACCTCCGTAAGCAGCAGCCGTATTATAATTACAGCGTCAAACAGATAATTTACCTGCCCTAAAATGGAAATTACGTACAAGCTTGAACAACGCCACCGTGAATAACAATTTTATTCGAACGAGAGTATTTAGAAAATCTTACTTCTATTATTGTAAATGTCAAGTCCGTGGGTTTAGTTTTTTGTATTTAGGTCAAGGATGATAAACGATTGCTAACTCAAACTCAAAAGCAAAGCAATTATTTCAAATAAACTAATTACAGGCAGTTTTGGAATGTCAAGGGGTCGCTCAGTCAGAAAGATGAAGCTAGTTGCCCATTCCAAGGCGTAGTAGGTAACTATGGAGAAGAACAGGCAAGAAACTCCCAGGACAATCTTTTAAATCATAAAATTGTTACAAAATATTGGTTACATCATTCATATTCAAATTATTCATGTGAGAACGATGTAGGAAGACGTGCACGTTAAAAGCGTCCGTTGTAAATATATTAAAACAATTCAAAAATCAACCTATTCATACATACATGGCTTGCAATTTTCCCACTCCTGCTTGAGAAACTTTAAAACATCTAATAAAGTATCAAAACAAAAGAGGTATCAAATCAAGTTACCTAAGGGAGTCTTTTGTTTTTCTTCACAATGAAATGTACAATCAGCTCATTCAAGATTGCTAAGAAAGATACCATCCTTGTCTCCTGTTATCAAGATTCTAAATAACGTATTTTGAAGAGAAAATTCTTTATGTTGAAATAAAGCTTTTTAAGGTTCCGTACCCAAGAGATGCCAACGAGATCCTATTACTGAGTTTCCGTTGTCCGTCCGTTCGTGCTTCCGTCCACCCATCCATCATCCGTCCGTCATCAGAACCGTAATAGTCAGACAGTTGAATTTTTCACAGAGTGTGTATCTATTGCCACTATAACTAAATATAATAAAAATAAGATCAAAATTAAAGGGGGTCTCAATGCAAAAAAAGTGTTTCTTTCGCCGTGTTTTGCCTTGTGTCACGGAACCCTTCGTGTATCAAAGTTCTTCTAATATCGAAAACAGATTAAGATAAAATGCCTTTTAACAAAAACTACAAAATGTATCATTTAGATAATCGAAGGTATTGAATAGCGGCAATTTTCTCTAATCTATGGCGGGGGGTAGATTCCAATCAATTGATTGGCGGTTTTATTAGGACTTTTATCTTGTTTTCTATCGAAGCAAAGTGTGGAATAAAACGCTTATCTATTAGGATAATAGATATTGAGTTTGGCAAAACTGCGTGATATTTGACGTCCAATATAAAAGAATATTGGTACACTTGTAGCTTAATAAAACTAGATATTATTATAAGTTTTCCCTTTTCCTAGGATAACAAAAGCATCATTCTATAATAAATTATATTTAATAATGTAGTGGAGCCCTGACATAGCTAGAAAGCGTCGCGGCAGACCCCGTAAAAGATGGCAGGACAAGCTGGACAAAACAAACGACCAATGGTCTACCTACTTTAGCCCTGGATCGAAAGAGCTGGAAGTCTTGCGGAGAGGCCTTTGGCTAACTGTAACAGTAACAGTAATTTAGGCGGGTATTAAGTTCAATTCCTTAGAAGAATAATGGAATTGAACTGATTACCCGACTACGGCAAAGCCAAAGGTTATGATTTTTTAGAAGCTGTCGTAAACTTTCATTTGGTAACTACACTATAAAATATCAAAAAAGATTATCTAAAGTATATCAAAAATATATAACATCAAACATAAATCAAAAACATATCTAGGTCAAAAAGTACTTCTTTAATTCTTATGATAAAAATATATAGACTGACAGGATAAACTTCTAATACTAAATATACTAACAAACTATTAAAATATAATATCGTAACCTAACTAAAACTATTAACATACTAAAATATGGCGTCAAAATATTCGTCTATTGCTGTCGCAATAATTATTATTATTATTAATGTACAAAAACTTCCTCCATGTATTTCCATTATTATTTCTTAGGTATACCTTCAGAATATTCTCCGTAATATTGACAAATTGCCCAATAAATGATGGCTTGCCAACCCTTCGTCTGTCAATTACTCCGACCCTTTGCCACGAATTTTTTTACTTGAAAAGAATTATTGGAGAAATATAACTAACGCCGTCAAAGAATTTCTTTTGGAAAAGCCGCTTTGAGCAAAATATTACCTACTAGCTTCTGCTCGCGACTTCGTCCGCATGTTTTAACATACATAGAACATAATTATCCTATAATATGGCACTCAGCAATAGCGTACCTTTCAGTCAGTGAAGTATTTTTTGAAATCTGATGAAGAGTTTCAGAGATTATCTCCTACATCCAACATTAAAAATTTTACCTCCTTATAAAATACTAGCTGCGCCCCGCGATTTCACCCGCATAAGTTTCGATCCCGTGGGAATATCGGGATAAAAAGTATCCTTTGTGTTAAGCCTGGTTATAAACCATCTGTGTGCCAAATTTCTTCAAAATCCGTTCTGTAGTTTTTTGCATGAAAGAGTAACAAACATCCATCCATACAAACTTTCACGTTTATGATATTAGTAGGATTAATGTTCCATTCATACAATATAGGTGAGATAATAAAAGTGACATCGGTGACTGAAAATTTGTGTGGAAATCGGTAGGGCATGTGATGGTATGAGCATGTAACGCGGAGAAATGAGGAAAATCCCGTGATACATTTTTTGAGTATGATTGCTGATGGCTATAATTGGGTTGGACTGGGTTGGATGGCAGTAACTGGGTTGTGGAGGTCAGATAGGCAGTCGCTCCACGTAAAATACTGGTATTCAGCTGCATCCGGTTAGACTGGAAGCCGACCCCAACATAGTTGGGAAAAGGCTAGGCAGATGATGATTGCTGATGGCTATAAGAGTAGAGGAAGACCAAAGAAACAATAGATCGACTGTTTGAAGAGTGACAACTGAGATGACGACTTAGTTGATAGAGAAGTATGGAAGAAAAAGACATGTTGCGTCGACCCCGAATAAATTGGAATAAGGACAGGAGAATGATGACACGGTATTAGGTTATAACCTAATTGTACGACAAATTAACATAATTTAACATTATAATTTGCGTATTCAGACAGCTGGTAAAACGGTAAAGTTATCAGTCAAACTCACTCCTGTGGACAGTTCCTCTCAATCTGTGTGGTTCTTTCCTCATTAGACCATCTCAGACATCGATCTACATAGTCTTCATATTATGATCTGACTAAGATTATGTCTGGACTTTAAAAGAGACTGTGTCCTCTGAGTTTGTTTTGGGCTTTCTTCTCAGACTAATCAGATAGCAAACGCGACCTTTATCTAGCTTTTAAAATATGATTGACGTGTAAAAGTGTTTTTACAAAGCTACTTGCAAAATAAAATTATTTATTGATCACTGTTTAATCAGCTCATAAACAAGCGCAGCCCATCCATTTACGTCCTAAACTGTCGAGCAGTCCCGAAACACATGAGTAGAATTTTAAACAATCCCTATCCATACTAATATTATACCTAAATGCGAAAGTAACTCTGTCTGTCTGTTTGTTACCTTTTCACGACTTAACGACTTCGACGAAATTAGATAGACCGGTAGACCATGACCTGAGTTAGGTTAGGTTAGTTTTTATCTCAGTAGTACGTTCCTGATTTCATTTCCGACCTTCACGAAGGCGAAGCCGCGTACAAAAGCTAGTAGTAAATATGAGGAAATTCACTTTACTTTTGACTGATGATGACACGGCATTTGTTTTCATAAACAGTGGAGTGGCTATTTTAGAACATCCTTTTTCTAAAATGGATAGAATATCCAGGAAAGAAATATTAAACAGGGTCAAATTAATTTAGCTAGCAAAACTACGCAGACGTGATGGGTAAATTAATTTGATGAGTTTTTATTTTAATTTGGGGTCTACAACCACAGTTAGTGTAGTCACTTGAAATATCAGTTTTATTTGTGTTAACTTCACAGACTAGATTAGTATTGATATCTAAACAAGATAAAACAAAAAAAAAACAGATTTTCTTAACACATACTTCAAGTCACAACACCACCAGAGATCGTAGACTCGAAAAAAAAACATCATATCTTTTTTATTTTGTCGTGTTTAGATATCGATACGCAACACGTCTGCAGAGTTTCGCTAGCTAATTTAATTTAGGCCTGTAGATCATAATACGCACTGATTTACTACTTAGCGGAAAGTACGAAGCAGATTGAGTTTACAAGGAACCGTCTAACAAACAGTTATTGTTGACGTATTTGCTTTGAAAATAAACCTCTCAGCAACTTTGTACCGTTATTAGCACGCCGCGAAATTATTGTTTATTTTATATGTGTCTGCGGAAATTAATGTATGTACTGATCCACGCGTCGATTTCTAATGCGGAGATTTAGTCGTCGCTACGCTCTGTTATTGTAGCTAGCAACGTGTTTATAAGGCGAAAATAGTTTTATTAAAATGTGCATGTAAACTAAACTTACCATAGTGTACGGTTTATTCCGGCCGAACGTGCATCGTTCACGTGCACGTTAAGCTTTGAAATACAGTATCAGACTCAAGATTAATTAAGGAACCCGTCACATGGTACATATAATATTACGCAAATAAATTTTCTTGTGTTACAACGAACAAAATGACCTGTCTCGTCCTGTATGGCGGGTGATTTTTGTCACACGCCCCTGTGTCGTCTCAGAGGTCCTTTATTACAACCTGAATACATTGACCATATTGTATGTATGTTCTAGTAAAGTGAATGAATAACTGTGCTTGAGATCCCGAATTTCCGAGACGTGGAATCACTTAGCTAATGAAACAAATACTCGAGCACGTTCATAAAATGAGTTTTCTGAGTAATATTTTGTGTTTACTTATCCAACTTTCGTAAGAAACCTTTTCGGTTTACCTGTGTTGCTGATTTATATGATTATATGATTGATTGCTTGAGTTGATTACTCGTGTCACATACACATTCAATCTATGTTTAATGTTTGTAGGTGAGTTGAAGTTTTATAGTAAAAATAACAAAATTAAATCTTAACTTAACTAAAACTATACACAAACTAAAATATAACGTCGAAAAATTCATCCGCATCGCTGTCGACTGGTAATGTACCTAAGAGACTGGCGGCATTACCACATTGTATGGCAATGCTTAGGCTCTGGCGAAGGTAAAAGACAGCCCTTGGGTCACGGGAAATGTCAACCAGCCGTTTCAAAATTTCCTTAAAAATCCATGAGCACTCGGACCCCAAGGCCCGAGGGTTGTATAATTATGTAAGTACATGTACTTATACCACTATTTTAATGTCAATGTCTATTTTTGTCACGAACCATACATCCAGCAAGTAACCTCTGGGTTTAATAAAGCATAATATTGGTTCTCAACCGTTACAGATATTTGCAGACAAAAACAAATAAAAAATATTCTATCAAATTATTCGCATACTTTCAAATAGTATATGAGGCTCTTTGTCTAGAAGTGTCTCAATTATATTGCCTTCGCTTTATCCAGCTTTGAAGTGCATGTCGTAACATAAAATATATTCTAACAATTCCTCTGTTCCACTTACTAGAAAACCCTTTTACAATTTCTTGAACTTTGTGACAATTTGTTGTATAAAGCCGTCTGTCTCCTTTGTAGGCGAAACTTGAGATATAATTACTTGACGTAACAATAAATTTGTTAATTAAGACGCCCCCCTCCCTTCCCCTCAACGAGGCACCTTCACTCACCTGAACACAATAGGCTAATGAAGAAAAATTGCAATTAAGGTTTTACTTCAGTGAGTTAATTTTGTTAGAGTCTTTAGACTTTCCTCCTTTGTTTTGGCTGAATTAAGCTAAAAGACTGGCTGGTGACAAGATTATTTTAAGGCTTGAAAATAAAATAGTTTCTACAAAATCTCAGTAATTTAAAGTGAAGGCAAACAACATCATTTTTGTATAACCATTTCAGCTAATTACCCGGTAGGAATAAATACCTAGCTATACACCGCATTTTGTTTTGAAAGTTATATTTACATAATTTAAAAGCTAACAGTCTTAAAATAATAACAACCTCTAAGTCTCTTCTACTTTTTATATACAAGTGTATAAAAAGTAGAGGCAATATTCAAAGGCCATTAAGAAAATCGTCCGCATCGCTGTTAACCGGAAAAGTGCCCAAAAGGCTGGCAGCGTTGCCACGTTGTACTTTTATGGCAATAACACTGCAATTGAATTAACTTAAATGCAGTAATCAAACTTAAATCCTAAATCGTTATTGATAGCCCCATAGCCGACCATTCACATCTAACTAGAGATGTCTAGAACCGAAATGCCAGCACAGTGAAGTCATCGATCAAAATCGTGTCTATTTCAGCTAATGTCACAGCACTAGCACATTCCTTAATGACACAATCCTAACTGTGAATTAATGAAATATGTACTGTTTAATTGTCTATGCTTTTGCAAAAGGAATTTACCGAGTAGTTACGACTAATACCTATGTGTTACCAACCGTGAGAGGTTTAAACTTACTCTTGTATCTTTGCCAAAACTAAAGCAATTGCTTTAAAGGTTAGCGTATGTAAACTACCAATGAGGTATTGCCAAATAATACAATTGTGGAACATTATGAATAATAATAGTTGGATATGGAAACAGGACACTAGTAAAAAATTTATGCTCACGTGCGTCTCTGGATTCACGTCTAATTCATAATTTGGAAAATTAAAAGTTTTTATCCATATATAATACATAATTATAGCAACAGTTTACAGCGCATGTTTGTGTCCAGAATGCTCTAAATATCTAAAACATGTGTTAGCAAAGTGATTTACTATTCGACTGGCGGCCGCAAACGAAAAGCCTGACCAAACCCATTCACTGCCGGCCAAAATTCACAAAACATTCCAACACTAAAGCAAGAATACACGGATACACGAAATTTATAGAGCCGTGCGTGCCCACCGATGTTTACAATCAATATGTAGAATGTAGATAGTGGTAACATGGAATACAGACGTTTGGTACTTACGCCCGACCGCGTCTGGAGTCAAGGCAGACGAACAGAAATAACGCTCACCTATTGTGCCGAGCGAGAGGAACATCACACATCACGGGCGCGTATAGCTCAATACACTTCGCATCGATACAGGGTTGATACCATCGGTACGGGCTTGTCGGGCATAAAGGAAAGATATAGAGCGTAGGTTCCGTGTTCCCGGTAACAATGGGCCATTCTTTCGTCTCAGGGACCTCGCGGGTGATTAGGGGATATATATCATGTGATGGGTAGCTCTTTGAACATTATACTTTAATATTGTGAGGATCTTGTGACCCATAAGGGTGGATAAAGTCAGGTTAAAGACTTTGCCATCTGGTTAATTGATCATATTGTTTTTTAATTCAAGTTTGTTCGTTTTCAAAAAGCAAATGCGCAACATTCAAAATTTTCTCGGAATAAAAATGAGTGACGATGTAAAAACGAAAACATATGACGTACAAGAACCATAAAATATGACGCTTGTTTATAATAAAACGTTACTACAGAAAGTTTAATTTAATTCAGAAACATTCAAGGATTTTCTAAGACACTAACCTAACACAAAAAATCTTTTTATATCGGTTGAAATTCCAGACAACGATCTACAGTTATTCGCTGCCTAATTTTGCAAAGCGTCTTCATGCCTTTATGCAATTTTCCAATAAACTCTCACTTACCGATTTAATATCGAAATACCGGGAATCTGGTATGTTTATTAAAATACCTGTAGTAGCGTCAACCCTGCATCAGCTTTGATCTGTTTGCACTCAGGTTGGTTAAGCTATGGGTGATCATTCACGACGTGCCATTTCGCGTTCGTCTCGGCTCGACCGCTCTTGAACAAAAAGATTTTCGTGACAGGCGACATTCCGAACAAACAAAGCGACTTCCTGCATTATGTTGTGCCGTTTTCAATGGAGAATGTGTACTTACCTAGTTTATTTTGTGTGTTTAGTAGAAGGAAAATCAGGACAACGCACTGAAAAAAAACAATGTTAGGTTAGGTATTTCAGAAGTTTGTTCACTATAATATGAGAATATTGTTGCCATACCTATATTTCACTGAGGAGCTCAACTGTCACTAATGAAAAACAGTTACTTTTTCTATTGTTACCGAAATAAGCTTGCACCTATAAGCGTGCAAGCGTGCACCTATGTTCTTTTTAGTTAGGAATATTTTTAACTAACATTAGCTTAAAGTATATTAATCATAATAAGTGTATTCAATATAATAACATCCTCATGTCATTAATAATTTTCCCTCATCTTCATTCTCTTTCAATACCCGATATGAATCAATGAAATAGACGTCATTATCCTTCCGTATACCGACTGAAACATATTTCAAGAGGCTAGTTCACCAGTGGGTTGCGGAAGTCATCCGACACTCGGTCATTAACTCTGTGCAAATTGGATAATTGCTTAATATTTATTATTTTCCTTCCCCTTTATTGCCTCTCTCGAGACGAAGATGAAAAGAAGAAAAATAAATAGAATATTATTTCAAACAAGTCAAGATCAAACAAAGTTATCATAATAAAATCCAAGCAATTAATTGACGATGTCAACGTTTAACAATCCGCGCTGAAAGAATATAAAAGAAATATCAAATCTCTTTTCAAGTCGAAAATCATAAATTATTCTTCTAACAAAAAAAAAAAAACTTATTATCATCCGTGTTGAAAGTAATGCTTCCAATAAAACCGATTTATAAGTGTTAGGGAGTCCGTGACTGGCACTGAGCTGCCGAATGGAAGTATCGAGAAAACAATATGGCGGCGCTGAATAAAATATTAGAATTTTACTCAACAGCCGGGAGCTACGGCTTTGTGGGAACGCGCCTTACTTCATGATTTACGAGTTCAACTTGTAACACGAGTAATGGACTTTGTTATTTTGACATTTGTATGATTAATATTGCATGGTGTCATTAGAAAATCGGCTTCCAGCGAATGTATTGATGCAGTGACACTTGACATTGATGACTTTGGAACTACTGCAATTATTTTCATCGATGAGTTATATATTGCTAGTCAGTTTCTTTATAGCACGATTGTGAATAACTTGATATTTGTTAACTAAGAAATAAGTAATAGGTAAGAATACTATAAAAACTTGTGTGATGGCTCATAAAAAGCCAATCCAATTGCATATTATAGACATGCATACATACAAATCACATACGTAGACGTTCTTTGCTAAGGCGCCTTTTGAGCATAATAATATTGAATTTTTATTACCTCACAAGGTTCTAGCGAAAGCTTGAGAACTCATATCCTCAAGCTTAAATCTAGTATAAGCTTCGGAACTTGTGGGTTGAGTAAGTGATGAAGTTTACATAACTACAAAGAAATTCCATTGTTTGAAGAATCACATGATTGATCCTGGTACATTTCTCCTTATATACACTGGCACCCGATTTCTGAATTGAGACACAATGATTAATCCTGGTACATTTTTCCTTATTTATACATACACTAGCACCCGATTTCTGAAAGGAGAAATTTAAGTTAAGAATTTGTCAAAGTCTACAAAGACCGCGAAATTAATTTTTTTGATTCATTTTAAATTTCGCGGGTTACATTGAAGGAATCACCAAATTTTAAAGGAACTGGACTGAAATGGACTGTAAATGCAGCTAGAAGATTAAGACCCGGTGTCTTAATCAATGCAGCTAGAAGATTAAGACCCGGTGTCTTAATCTTCTAGCTACATTTACAGTCCATCCACAGTTATTTTACCTCTGATTATGCATCACTGTCACAATCACAGTGGGCTTTATAGTCGTCATAATAAGGTTGCTGTTGGGTTACTGCTGTCAGAGGTAAAATAACTGAAAGGCCTGTAAGTCACTCAATGGACAATACCGACACCATTGGCAAGCAATACAGCACAGTCATAAAAGAGTTCCAGACTGAAGTTCCTACCTTTTTCGCCGATACCATCAGAGTTACAATAGACCTCATTTCCACTGCCATTGAATTAAGTATTCTGATATACATACATTTATTTGTATTCACCTTTATTACCTGAGTTCCGGAGTTACGGATTTCCTTCCCCACATGGCGGGAAGTGTGCTAGTAACGTTAATTGCCCAACCTTCACGACGTTCGCCATAATACTTCGTTTAACGAGATACCATAGTGTTGATAACACTTTTTTTGGAACTGTTTGTGACTGTGAGCGTATCTTTTGTGTTGGGACCGTTGAAAGAAACAAACTGTTAGTGTGTCCTAGTTGGCATTTAAAAGGTCGGTCAGTTAGGTAAGGCAGTTTTGATAACGGTAAATACGTTTTAAATGTAAACCTCTGGTGCTAAGCCAAACATAGGTCCCTTATGTGGCTTCTTCTATGCTAGTATAATATTATAACATAACATAATCAGCCTATATGGATCCACTACTGGGACACAGGCCTCCTCTCGGTGAGAGGGAGTGGGCTGTAATCCACCACGCGGGCCCAGTGCGGGTTGGTGGATTAAAAGGGGGATAATATTAAAATTTGTGAGTTTGCGTGTAGGGGAGATTCGGAACTACTGATCCGATTTCAAAAATTCTCTCACTAATGGGAAGCTCCAGTATTGCCAACAGACAAACAGTAAACAAGAAATTTTCACCCAAACGAAGTCTCGGGCTTAAACTAGTCATAAATATATGTAGGTATGTAAGAAAGTAACTGTCACATATCCTAACAAAATATATAGCTGACCTTAACCAGACAAATCGTCGCAGAAACTAAGACAGATGGTAAAGCTAACACGATATAAATCAGCAATAAAGCTTCAGACGTACTACGCGACCGAAGTCTAGACGTCATTTCATTCTATTGTCCATTCCCACAAAATAACTCCTTCCGTTCCACAAAACATTGTGTGAGAAAAATGTGTTTACGATCCCTGCCCCTCTTAATATTAAACTGCCGATATCAGCCCCTATAAATATACTTTAAGAAACCTAAGTTGTTTGTTGCCATCCAAATAAAAGATTTCGGTATGTGCGGGGAATTTCTTTTGTCACGGAGTAATCTATACGAATCTTTATTGGAAGTTTTAATGAAAATACTTTTATATAGCTTTACAAAAGGAAGGAGTATCAATGGGTGTAAAGAGTACTTATGTTGGTTTGCAACTCTTAAAAAGAAATGGAGGGATTTTTAAAGAAATTCTATTTCTTAAGCTTAGTGAAAAAGGACTACAAAAATAGAATAAAATGCATTGCGCGATAGATAGAAATGTTTATCTAATCTAATTTATAAAAAGAAAAGATTTCATTTTATGATGAGATTTGTATGTTTGTTTCTTAAGCTTTCACACTAAACGGCTAAACTGCACCCTAATTGCGTAACACACGATCAATCGTAATCTGAATCATTTTGAAGCAAATTGCTAATCCATTGCTTCATAAGTTCGAAAAATTTGTCTGATCAACACGTAAATAACGCAATGAATGTTGTTGAACTGTCAAAATGAAACCGATTCCGATTGATTGTGTGTTACGCAATTAGGGTGCAGATTGGGATGAAAGGTACATGGGTAGACCGTAACTTGGATTAAGGCATCGAATACTTTTTATCCCGATATTCTTACGGTATCTATATCAAAAGTCATTTATTGAAATTAGGCTCAGAATCAGCACTTTTCGAGCGTCGAAAATACACAGCACAGCTGTCTTTTCAGTTCCTAATATTAGATAATGGATAATCACTACAATAATATTAGGTTTAAGTTAATTTCCTGCGCACTAACAGGGTGATGTACTCACTAGTTTTAGCCTAGCGTATAACTATGGTTGTGTACATTTTGCATTAAACAAATAAATAAAAATATGCGGGTGAAACCGCGGGGTGCACCTAGTTTTTAATAATACGCGAAGCATTTTTGGTTGATCCTGTGAATGTTTGATGTGTGTTTTAAAATGCAAACCAATAAAGAATATTTTAAAACAAACAGTCAAATGCAATGGAAATAAAAATGTGAAGCTCTGAACGAAAACATCAATTTTATAGTGAAAAAGTACGCGTAGCAGCAAAAACTACAAATAAGTTAACGAAACAAAATAAGTCATTAAACACTATTAATCACGAAACTAACAAGCTATTTCAGTGCTAAAAAAATAAACATCTGAACTTACTCATAAAAAGTTCCAAAACAAAAGAACAAGTTTCTAAAAACAAAAGAAAAAGATCCATTCTATAGAACACAGCGAAAATTCTCGAATAATGGGTATAGATGCGGGAATCGATTCCCGGGACAAATAGCGGGACGATTGCCTTCAGTACTACACAGTTCTCTTGCAACTAATACTGGTTACTAGTGTCGTGTTTCTTCACATTTGTTGGTGCCATTGTCCGTGTGTCTCTCTCTATTTATTTCCACATTTCTATTTCCTAGTATTGAACTTGTGTTGCTTCTTTTCTTAGTAGTGCGCTCTAGGTAATTTGTGGGAATAGCGGGACTGTTTGTCGTCTGCAATTCGAAGAAACTGATCATTCCGAAGTAGTTGCATTGGTATTCGCACTTGTTCAAAACCACAAACTATAATGGCATCTAATGAGATTATTTTTAAGATAAACTGAAAGTATTTTTTAAATAAAGGTAAAAATAAAGGTATTTCAACATCACCAAGCAATAACAATAAATATTTAATATTTTTTAAATGCACACACCTACACAATCCACATTTACAAAGTCAATTCTTCGGAAAATTTAAATGAATCGAGACTATTCGAAAGGGTGTGCGATTCGAAATACGGTCAACCATAAATATTTATTTTCCAAATAACATGGAAGCACTTCAATGATAAAAAGAATAAGGATTTAGATCTTCCGGAGTATTCCAGTATTTTCTATCTATTGTCAATAGCGTCGTAGATCAAAATGACAAAGGGCGAGAGATTCCTATTTCCTAAACGTCTTTTTGATCCAGACCGTTCGTAAGAATTCGGCTACGATCACGGATATCGGCTACGATCATTCCGTAGTTGCTAAAATATGACAGTCGTTTCAAAACTTTATGTTCTCACGAGGCTCCTAATTGAATTTCTTTTGGCAAAGGCAAAATTATTTGTGATGCCGACATCGATACCTTTAACTTTTTGTAGAGCTTCTTTCAGAACAATCCAATGATACAGGTAAGCAGAACGTTCTAAATATATTGTAGTAATGTACATGTGTATTGTATACTATAATAATGGATGTTTTGTTATTGTTGTTGTTAACATTCTAAAGTCCAAACTCATGATTTGTAAACGTGCAATGGAGTGCAGTATTCTAGGCGTAAAGACAGACTATATTCGCAACACCACACTGCGCTCCAAAACACAGATTATTGACGTTGCTCAAAAGCCGCTAACCTGAATTGGGCTGGCCACGTCTGCCATATGCTCATCGAGCTGCGGGTTAAAACAACCACTACGGGACACAGCCAAAAGGCGTCGCGGCAGACCCCATCGAAGATGGTGGAACGAGCTGGAGAAAATAAACGAGCCAGTGGTCCTCTTTAGCCCTGGATCAAAAAAGCTGTAAGTCATGGTGAGAGGCCTTTGCCAAACAGTGAATTGACGCAGGCTAACAGTAGTGAATGATGTCATTGAACCCGAACTGGTTCTAAGACCCTGCCATCCGGTCGCGACGGGAACTGGAACCGGCGAGAGATGTCGTGCGGTGTCCCACAGGGATCGGTTCTGGGGCCGCTCCTGTGGGACATCGGTTACGACTGGGTGCTGCGGGCCGACCTCCCTGAAGGCGTCAGCGTAGTTTGCTGCACTGACGACACGCTGGTCCTGGCGCAGGGGAGGTCGCATCAGGCGGCGGCCGACGCGATGACACGCGGGGTTGCGATAGTCGTGGAAAGGATCCGGCGGTTGGGTCTCGAGGTGGCATTGCACAAGTCCGAGGCCATGTCCTTTCATGGGCCTCGGTACGGGCCACCTCCAGGATCCCAACTAGTGGTAGGAGGGGTTCACATCGGCGTCGAGACCACGATGAGGTACCTGGGTCTCGTCCTCGACAGCCGATGGAACTTCGTCGAGCACTTCCGACGTTTGGCCCCCAAACTGGAACGGGCCGGGGCCGCCCTAAAGCGGCTCTTGCCCAACCTGAGGGGGCCAAACGCCTCCTGCCGGAGGCTTTACGCGGGGGTCATGCGGTCCATGGCCCTATATGGGGCCCCGGTATGGGCGCGTTCACTGCGGCTGCGAGCCGCACACTACCTGAACGCGCCCCAAAAGGTGGTAGCCATAAGGCTAATCCGGGGCTACCGCACGATCTCGGGCGAGGCAGCAAGCCTCCTTGCCGGACTGCCGCCATGGGATCTGGAGGCGATAGTGCTCGCGCGCCTGTATGATTGGCGCGCGGAGGCACTACGCCGGGGGGAAACTCCGCATCCGCGGCAAACCGCGGCGGAGCGGACGAACCTCCGGCGCGATCTCATGGCGGCATGGAAGGAGCGACTATCGCAACCCAGCGCAGGGCACGCCACGATAGCGGCGGTAAGACCCCTCTTTGAGGAGTGGCTAGAGAGACGTCACGGCGTTCTCACCTACCGCCTGACGCAGGTCCTCTCCGGACACGGATGTTTCGGGAGGTTCCTGCACATAATCAGGCGGGAGGAGACGCCCGGGTGTCACCACTGTCAGGATCGCCCAGAGGACACGGTGGAGCACACGGTGGAGGTCTGCCCTGCTTGGGCAGAGCACCGCCGTGTCCTCGTAGAGGCGATCGGCAGCGGCGGCGACCTCTCGCGTCCGGCCCTGGTTCAAGCCATGGTCCGGGGCGAGAGGGAGTGGGAGGCAGTCACCTCCTTCTGCGAAGCAATCATGCTAGCGAAGGAGGTGGCGGGGTGGGCGAGAGAACGCGCCTTGCGCACCTCACGCCTCAGCCGCCGCGGGAGACGCTCCGGGCGTCGGGAGCCGCGTGACGACTCCCGGCCACCGTAGGCGCGGGCCTGCGGGCGGTGAGTAATGGGTAACTCACCGTCCGATCAGGACCAGGCCCGTGCCGGACGGCGTGTTGTGTTCCACGCGCGCCTCAAAGAGATGTCAGCAGGAGAGACGGGGCCCCATAGGGCCGTAGCCTGCCAGGGTAACGGGATTGTCCGAAAGGGTTACCGCTGCCCTGGAACATAAAGGGCTAAGGAAGGAACACGGGTGGGTTTTAGTCAGTAAGAGTCTGACACTCCCTCCTGCTCCACCCAGAGCGGGAGGAGTCATTTGATGATTTCCCAAACTCAAAAAAAAAAAAAAAAGCCCCTGCCATAAAATTGAGTCATTATTTAGGAGAAAACTTTATAAATAAATATCATTTGGAAACTTTTATAGTATTTTCAGACGAGATTCTCTTCGAAGTTATAACAATTGTGATTTCTAGTCATGTCGGTTGCTTTTTCTTTCAGATAAGATCGCTCTGTAAGAAAAGTACTTAATAAATAACTGAGCATAACATCTTTATCAAGACTCAAACCCCTCTGAAACAATAATCTCTATTGTGTATGTTTGTTACATTGACATGCGTCAACCACGAAGAAATCACTCTAGCAAATCTTTGTACATGTAAGTAATGAGATATACATAAAAGGTAAGAAAAGTACGTAATTCAGGGAAACATGTACAAAATGTTATCGTTGAAACACATTTTATTGGTACATAACATGCATGTTTACATCCATTTTTACGTTCTCCTCTAAATCAACGGGATTAAACGTGAAAATATTGCAGTTACACGCTACACGTTAGTCAGATTACATTCGTAAAATTTTAATGTGATTCTGAGTACTTACCTACCAATGAAGTAGCGTATTTCACCGTAGGTCTTGTGTTTACGGGGCGAATTTAAAGGTCCATTACAGAAAACCTAAGCGGCCGCAAACGGCATGGGGCGCCTATCAAAACGAGGTATAAACGTTAGTTAATAAGCCCTCGACATCGTTTTAATGAAGATGGAGCGGTAAAGTTTGTCGAGTGGCTTGTATCGGCGAGTACGTATAAAAATAACGCGCAGTAATTTGGCGGGTGGCCGTCGGATTTGAACGCCGGTCGACTTAATTGCCGGCTGTAAAATTTTGTTTGTGTCCGAAATCGGTCGGCATCCGCTGAGTAAATGAGAGCTGCAGTCGCGTGTACTACAAAGCGCTTTTCATCTCGGTCGTTCTGAAATATATTTTTATTTTCTTCAAAGGTTTTGTTTTGGCGCCGGCGATGTTGAGTAAGGCTCTTTAATGAATTTACCCCAAGTTCTCCCATGAATATTTGGTACGTCAACGGTTTGGGTCATAATCGTTCCAACAAAGTTTAACAACGTTTTAGTTAAGCAAATTGATTTTGACATAAAGCTTTATTCAATATTCGATTATTCAGTTTGAAGAGATCTTTTATCCAAACAGTGAAATCAGGTTTATGTTAGAAAATATTTTAGTGTTCTCTGTGATAATAGAAAATATTGTCCTGCAGACCGAATTTCGCCCATTACAGCCATTCTCAAGTGTGTCCGCAGACACAGATGCACTCACTCTTCCCTCACTCTCATACACGAGAGAGAGATCAGGCGCAGGATCAACGACTTAACGTGCTTTCCGAGGCACGGGGATACGAGTATCACACCGCCAACTTTTAAATTCCAGGCTGTTACTGAGAAATTCCTAATGAAAAAAACCAATAACACTTTGCTCGGCCTGAGAATCGAACTCAGGGCCCCGCGCTCAACAGTCGCGCTTGCGACCACGAGACCAACGGGGCAGTTAACAAAATAGAATAAAAAAGTTGCTATGAGGAACTACCAAAGCTTCGAACAAAGGAATATAATAAAATGACGAAATCGATTTACGAACTGAAGGCCAATTCTCGTAATTTAAAACGTTCAAAATCTAGTCGCAGTCTCATCTCGGCGACAAACAAATGTCAAAAACTTGTCAAAATGTAGGGAAATTAGAAGTATTTTTTGACAGATTGAGACTGAGATCAGACTGTGAACGTTCTTAAAATTACGAGAATTGCCCCTCTGGTTGAAAACTATTTGAATATTGAACAAGTTATGTTCTGTTTCCCCCACTCACACATAGAGGTTGTGATAAAATAGATCGCATGCAAATAGAGCTTAGCATAAAGTTGGAATCGCTTTTCTATTACCAGTGTTAGCAACGTTTTATTAAAGGACCAGAGTGTGGGATTACGCTGATTTTGCATTATACTTGCAAACTAGACACGTGTTCTAAGTTGTTATCCCTTAGAAACTATATAGTTCAGGAATATTAAAGTTTCAAAATTGTTCAGTCGCTATACCTAATAGGTATCTTAGTGGCTATTATTTTAGTTAATAATACGACGACTCGCAGGATTCTTTTGCCTTTCGGAATCCTGTCAAATCCTCCGTGACTGTTGCCATACACAACGTCACTACTGTAATCCCCGAAGAGCGACTACGAAAATCCCAATAGCTCTTTGCCCGACCTAGGTATCGAACCCGGGACCTTATGCTCAGCAGGAACCCTTGCGACAACTAAGCCAACTCAATTAATTTGTTTCTTCCAACAATTAGGTATCGATTAAGAAGCTATTAAGGTCCCAACAGATCGTTAATGTCCAATATCAACGATCAAATTGTATGATGTCTTATGGGTCTTAAACGCCGATAATAGGTGTGTCATCGAGAAGGAAGCAAGGACCGCTACACGTAATAATGAATGAATAGCCAATTAAATATAACGAGCAAATTATGTGGAAGTGCCATAATTGTGTTAAAGTTACGACGTGTGAAGTTTATAGTTCGCGCTATATTATGGTAATTTACTAATGAATTTCAACTCCCAACAATAACTTTTGTAGTTATAGTAGTGAGTTGAAATTCATTAGTTTGGATTTTCGATCTTTACCTACTACTCTTATAAAGCAAAAAAAGAAAAATTATCGAAACAATCATTGTTATCCTTGGTGCCAACCCGTCTTGAGCGAGCGTGGCAATCAATTCTCTTGACTTCTCCGTATGAGAAGAGGCTTTTGCTCTATAGAGAGACAATTATTAACCACAATACCTAAATTAATCAAATCACATTGCACCACTGTACACCTTCTCTCACCCTCATACACTCACACACACACACCTCTCACTACACTACACTTCACTTAATCGCGCTCATTTTTCCTTTTTGTTTATTGTTTAAATCTACTTGCAAGCTCTTTTATGAATACATGTTTTTCAATTCTATATATTTTTGGACAATGATAAGTGGAAGAGCGGGGTCTCCTTACACAAGCATTTCCTTGCTTAAAAGGAGTCTCCAAACCATATTATTATAATGCAAACCAACTATATTAATTGAAATAAACATTTTTATTTATTATTATTTATTTAATTATGGTATAGTTGTTACTATTATCCTTGGTGCCTCCATCTGATTTTGATCTCACACTTTATCTGGCGGGCCTTCTTCTTCTTGGTCACCGATATAAATCTAACAATGAGTTATTCCGGTCCGATCCCCTGAACTTGATGCCTTGCTGGTTGTTATTACGTTTTAATTCTGATTCACTATAAACTTGTCATTCCGTTCTGATCCCCTTCTTCTTTTAGTTTTATTCCGGTCGGATCCCCTACTTATCTATTAACAAATTTTTGGGACAGTCAGCAACAAAACATACGTACAGGGTTTGTTGAAATACATCATATGTTCGTTATTCTTATTGAAATGGATGTGCATCTTAGACTAAGTATCCTGTACACGGAGCCTTTAAGAAAAGAGCGTGTTCTTTTCTAGAATCAGCATGCGTGATTAGGGAAGGGTCGACCTTTCAAAGCATATTGATGGAATCTGTAGTACATAGATTTTTTGCTTAACGGAAAGCGCACAAGAGTGAAGCGGCGGATAAAAACTAGTACCTACGAACTATAATAAAATGTCACACAAAAGGAGGCTTTGTCTTTTCAATTTTACAACTCGCATAATCAATTGTTTCATAGCCACGTAAATCGTTTAATTCCACCTCAGCCCCCTGGCATGCATTACCGGCACGCAAGTATTCTATAAATATTTTATTGCTTCCTTTGTGTACGCAGAAAGCTCATTAGTCATTTTTGTCGTCATCATAATTATGCGGTGTGTTTGTTTACCGCCATTTTCGAACTTCTCTTACGCCCGCCGTCTCGTACACCAATATTGCTGAGCAAAACTTCTGCACTACATAAAACTTTCAAGAGCATTTCCTTATAAAAGGCTTCTGATAAGGAAAATTTTCACGGTAGTGAAAAATAGTCTGAATGCGAAGCGAATGAAACTGGCGAAAAGTGTACTTTATACTATTATATTTCTTTTTAAATAAGTTTTTCACTTTTATATTTTGTTACTCCCTGAATGCGAGTTTTGAATAAACAAAAACGTTTGCCGATTGACTCGACTGTATTTCTCTCAAGTGTAATGTTTTTTTTATGAAACTAATAACGTGTTTCTTTTGTTTCAGATAAAAGTGTAGTTCGTTAAAATACCCCGACGATGGAGTTTGTTGACAATGTCGTGACGGAGCAGTCCACACACCCGCTCCCGGTGATAACCGACACGTATCTGTATAGTTGAGCCCGCGGCTAAGATGGTGAAGTAGTGTTTAATAGACAATTAAGTGATACAATGAGCTTATAAGTTTAAGTGAATGTCGGGTGATCGGGAGAGGATGCCTTACTACGGGTACCGGGAGGGCGGGCCGGAGTCGGACTCAGAAGGCGCCTGCTCGGACTCAGACGGAGGGGATTCGGACTCTGAGGGAGGGCTAAGTACTGAGAGTACTGTCGGGCAAGGCCTGCCCTTCCCCGGCTTCACTCCGGTCGCCCTTCGGTATCTGACGCAGGAAACGAGGCCGAGGAGCTGGTGCCTCAAACTCATCACTAATCCATATCCTTTTTAATATGAGCTACTTTTATCGTATGTAAGATGTTTGCATGCAGTTCCCTTCGGTGTCTACAATATCAGATTTCAGAGCTGTCCGTAATGACTTAAAAACAATGGTTCTATCACATAAATATACATAAGTACACGTTTGTGTGCGTGTTTACAAGGTCATGGTCAAAATCAATAGACATAACTGTTTTGTTTTGGTCAAATGACATTCAAAGATAACAGTAGAGGAGCTTCGTTAGCAGGCAGCAGGCAGTAATAAAAGTGGACATAATAAATAGAAAACATATGTACAGCAGTTTGTATAGAACTTCGTATAACTTGTAGTAGCACTGATCCTGTACGAG
This sequence comes from Apamea anceps, assembly GCA_951799955.1. NCBI lineage: Eukaryota > Metazoa > Arthropoda > Insecta > Lepidoptera > Noctuidae > Apamea > Apamea anceps. The sequence continues at coordinate 15,376,691 of OX637507.1, read as the reverse complement.
TCGCTATAAATACTTTTTCTTTCTTTTCTTACTTTCTAGCCGAAATATTATAGTTGAACTGTTAGAAATTATCTCCTACTGCTCTAAAGTTTGCTGTGAGTAGAGAACACACTCAATTTTGCTAGCTTTATAGCTAATATTACCAATATTATATTATATAGTTCGTGTACGCAAATACTCATCCAAGAGCAAACTGTATACACTGGAATTGTTTAAGCTCCACTTCAGTCGATAACAGGAAACATGGAATTGACGACGGAATCGTTGGTCGAGTGGTCATCTGAAAGATTTGTAGCACCACTCAGTGGAGAAGGGCGGTGCCTACCGTTCTTCGTTTCGACGGAATTTCGTAGCAGAGTTAATGAATATTCAAACTAGCGTTGTAGTGTTGAAAGTTTTTTTTTTTTTGTAGAATACAACAAAAATACTCTTTTTATGTACATCATATATAAATACTAAACACTACTTAATACTTGAAACGTAATTTACTATGGTTTATTATTGTGGTTTCATTTTGATTTCGTTGATATTATTGCGGAATCAAAGTAAGACGAAATTACTTCGTGGTGTTAACACGAAAGTACATACAACTAATTTAGGTTAATTGACTAGATTTTAATTTAAAACAGAACCGTAGGTAGGTATTTAATCAATCCTGGTTCACCTATTGGACAGTGAGACACAAATTGAACATTTTAAGTCAATAGGTAAATTCCATTTACTGAGATCCTCAAATCCGCACCTCAGTTCATTGCTTTCTCTTGGTCTGTGAGGTAGAACTAGTGTAGTTCTACCTCAAAGACCAATGCTTATTCAACTGTTCCGATTTGAAACATCAAGGTTTCTCCTACAAATACAAGCTGTACAATCAACCGCTCGCCAATGAAAACAGTTTGACATTGACAGCGTCTTAACTCCTAAGCAGTAAAGCCGCTTTTCATGACTACTGTCACGGGATGACTGTACTTGGGTGCAGTATACTCGGCCTGTGAATAATTGACAGCGCTCGTGAAGATCAAAGCTTTGCCGCGTGTATTGGTCGTGTGAGTCGTGCGGCCTCCGGGCGTCGTCTCTGCTCACGACGGATTCGTGTGGAAATTAATACGGAATAATACTTTTTGGAGATCTAGTAGGTGAAAGTCTTACTGGTTTAGATTAACATTCGTTTGCATACAGAAAAATATATATCTATACGTATAATAAACCTGAAGAGTTTGTTAGTTTGAACACGCTAATCTCTGGAGGTAATTGTCGGATTTGAAAAATCTTTTTGCACTTAATAGCCCAATTCTTGAGGAAGGCTATAAACTATTCTTAACATTACGCTATTGCCCTCAGGAGCAAGTCGCGAGCTAGTATATGTATAAAAGAGCCATGACTGGTCAATGTTCATCAAAGGTCCCCTTTTCAGTTCAGAATTAGCTTCTAAAACATCAATACGGTGTAATTCTTTTTCACTGAAGCAGTACTAGAAGAACCGTAGTGTTCAGTTTTTTTTTTTTTGTCAATAATATTCAGACTTTTATGCCATCACCTTTTTATCGCATTGACATTGACCTTTAACACTATGAAGGTTGTTTGGCCTTCTATATTCAATGTTTACTATCAGCTTAAAATATTAGGATATTCGAAATATACGTATTATACGGGAAATATAAATTAAGAAAGTCTGAGGTACAAGCGTATTTTTAATAAAAGATTTCTACTTATTGTATAACCATAAAGAATAGGTTAGGAGGGGCCCGTGGCTAAATAATAAGAGCCGCACAGGTCGATCGGTCAGGTTAAGCTACGCTTGCCGCGGTTGGTCTGTGGATGGGTGACCATCTGTGCATATCGAAACCCCTCCGTGCCTCGAAAAGCACGTTAAGCCGTTGGTCCCGGCTGTTATTCGTGGATCTTTGACAGTCGTTACGGGTAGTCAGAAGCCAGAAAGTCTGACAACCAGTCTTACCAAGGGGTATCGTATTAGCCAGTAACTGGGTTGTGGAGGTCAGATAGGCAGTCGCTCCATATAAAATACTGGTATTCAGCTGCATCCGGTTAGACTGGAAGCCGACCCCAACATAGTTGGGAAAAGGCAGGCAGATGATGATGATGATAAAGAATAGGTTACAGCTTGTTATAAAAATATAAATAAAGAGCAACGTTTCATTGTTTCAAGGTTTTTAGAATATTGTACGACTCAAGATGCAAGGTTTTTAGTTGGCAGCTTTTGGATTGTAGGTACCTAATTGCGAATTCAATAATAGTGATGGAATGATTAATAACGGCCTTATTAACATACAATACCAGTAAAAAAAATGAAGTTTCTCATTTTAATATCAAAATAACAGCTGTTTACTAAATGGATATGAAAGTATACTTATAACAAACACAACAATTTTTAATTTTTTTGTCTGTCTGTTTGTTTCCATATCCGAAACGGCTGGACCAATTTCGACGGAACGTTCATTGGCAGATAGCTGATGTTATAAGTAGTAACTTAGGTTACTTTGTTTTTTTTAAATAATTAGGGTTCCGCGCTATGTTTTCCGACATGCACCCGAACGAAGTCGTGGGCACAGCTAGTTTTATAAATATTAAATCCAATACCAAACCACCAAAAATAAGTAGGTACCTAGCCACCGTGTTTTAATCAGGCTCCTAAATAAATAACTAATCAGCTCTCTCCAGCCGATTACCCCTCAAACATAATCGAGCAAAGACAACCGCCATTGTTGCGAAGTTAGGGCGCGTAATGAATATGTAAATTGAATAAAACGTATGTATTTCAAACAAGTACTAATTTTCCTTCAAACAAAGAGAATTCATATACGTTTTGAATGTAGCTTTCCCGTTAGTATGAGTATTATTTTAAAGGTTTTTAGCCTTTGACTGGTGCGTCTCCGAAAAGGAAATATTAATCTGATTCTCTAAAACTTTTTAAATCAATGAACCTCGAAAAAAAAAATTGCGCTTCTAATGATGCACACTTTTTTAAACAATTGAGCCTCTTTTTAACTTTCTTGCGTTTTCTTACAGTTGGTCGCTGTAACTAAGCTAGGACATCCAAACCAATTGGATTAGGTTAGGTTAGAACTGGGACAGGTAAGCGCTACATCCAAGTTGGTCGCAGTTGCTTAGTTACTTAGTATTTTTAGCTTAGAATAAGCATAATCAACCTAAAATGTTCCCACTGCTGGGACACAGGCCTCTGTAGAGGAGATTGCCTCCTGTCAGAGGGACAGTTAGTATTTTTAAGACTCCAAAATAGGAATTAGAGGCGCAACCATTATATTAGAATTTTGATTAAATATATACCTTTCCGAAATAGATCGAGTGTTAAAGTAATTTGGTAAAATATTTTGGCGCACATAACAAAGGTGGTTGGGCTCATATGGACTCGCCTGCTGTGGAGATATGCCCCGAGGAGTAAACAAACAATCAGGCTAAGAGCCACCAACCGGAGGTCCACGCTACTCTGGCTTTTATATCTCTGTCTAAATTGCTGGTTTTGATTTCATATTTGGTAATACAAATTGTGATTCTATGTTGCATTCGTGTGTTCTGGAGGGATCTGATCATATTTTTAATATTTTTATTCTTAATCATTTGAAATGATGATATCTAGATACTGTAGTTATAGCCTATTTGGTGCTTCAACGCAATTTTTATGAATATTTTAAGTTTATGGCATAATTAGGAGACAAACATTGATTTAAGTTTAGGAGGCGAAAACACAGTACCTATGACTCAGTTTAGCTGACATGCCATGTCATATTATAAAAAAATATAAAATTGAGATAAACGTAGAACTGTTTAAAAAAATAATTATCAAAGTTATTCGATAAATTTTGTTTAATTCATTCATCCTGATACCGTGAGCTAGCAGAGACCTCACAGTACCTATTTTCGTAATAACCTTACTTTTTTCCGATACTCAAAACATCTTTTTGACAGCTGCGTGAAAATTAGGACACAATGGCTGACCGTCCCATCCATTCGTAATTATTTAATCAATTGAAATACTGAGACGGTTTTTTCCTGAACCCTTGAGCCGAAAACGGTATTTTTCCTCTTCATAGCACTTAACTGGTTTTCAATTTGAGCTACAAGCTTCTTAAGTATCATCCATTTCCATTACCCTCGCAGTTATTGAATTTCTTGAATCAACATAAATATGTCTGCCACTTTATTGCTTACCGGCGCGAATACGTTATTCATAATTTAGTTGGAATCGCAAAACCTCGCTACTTAATCATTCGGGCAGGAAAGCATTTTTACCAGATATTAATTTTCTTTTACAGTACAAACAAAAGTTCAAAGTAACAATACCAAACAAAATCATCGTGTTACTACAGCCGGGGCTAACTATCATATAAATTATGAAAAACAAATCTGGTTAGTTTCAACTGTGTGGCATGTGTGTAATGAATCTAAACTGTTTTATGCCCACCTACTTCGGTACGAGATGTAGGTGAGTTCTTTTGTAGGTTACCATTCATAGATTTTCTTTCATCTTCAATTTTAACCCTAAAGTCGTAATAAAAAGAACTGAAATTTCTTTTATGGCCCCATAATGACTCATTAACACGCAATTCCAAAGCATAAAAATTAGGGTAAGGTGTGAAATATATAATAGCACTTTTCACTTTCCATTTTAATGCAAATTACGAGTACCTACCTATCTCTGATGACGTAATTTTCGTCTCATTTATTTAATGTTGTCGTAATGAGAAAAGTTGGGTTAACAGCCTTACAGCAGTCGTAGTCTGCCTTGTGAAAAGTAAAAGAGACACGTTATCTTCTAACCAACCACGATAATAAAAATTAACGAGCAAACATTTAACAGATATTTATTGCACTCTAGATGTAAAATCAAAGGGCATAACGTTTATTAACAGCATCTTCACCAGACGTTTTGAGATAGTTCATTGTTCCAGTACTTGAACACTAATATAATAATTCAGAAATGTCGACAGCAAATCTCAGGAACCCTGCTCACTGTCATGTTGTTCTACGAATTCCGCCATGCTTCCGTAAATCCACGTATATTAGACGGATTCAAAGGTAGGAATAACTGGTTTTAAATACAAGATGAAGTTACGGAAACAGTAAAAATGATAAACTATCAATAAACTGTTTGAATCATGAATTGTTGTGTTCAGCGTACCGTGAATCACAGCTGATTCAGTCTAGCAGATATAGTAAGATAGGTAAGCAGCTTTGAAAATATGAATCACAGAATACCTACCTAAGACCGTATTAAGCATAAACCTACTTTCACGTAGGCTTAGACGGAAATATCATATTTCCATCTACATACATTTCAGATTAAAAACCTACAAATAGGGTCTTAATGTTTCTCCAAGTTAAAGCCACCTCCATGCAAAATTAAACCCTAGCACTTATGAATAAAGTATGAATTCTGTTACCGCAATTATCTTTCTAGACTTCGCGTTAAATTCCGATGTCGACCACTCCAGGCCACTTGTGTCTTGTGGAGCACTGAATAAATTAGGTTCTACAGTTACAGTGAGGTGTAAGTGGAAAACTAGAGTGTCGCTTTGTTGTGTTCACATTGTCAGGTTTCAACGATTGACACCGTTTCTCCCGCTTGCGAGAAGGGTTGTCGTGACAACACCCCGGGATACGTGCTAATTAAATTGAAGTTTTAATTAAGGGTTAATTAACTTTGGAGATTATTTTAATTTTGAATATTTGCACTTTTGATAAGCTTCTCAAATTAGAAATTATGAAATGGTTAAGGAAACTGGGGCTGAAAATGGGGTTTTGTATTTAATTATAGATTTACTAATAGAAATAAGGTCTGGGAATCCTCTCATAAAAGGCGTTGTAGATATTTAATACAATTAAAATTTCAACCGTCACCGAAGAACCTTGTTGTGTATTATTTACTTATATCAAAGTAGGTATCATGCATATTGTTAATGCCTTTGTCTAGACAACGTTTACGAGACATACCTGTGACAGACTGCAATGCAATTCAAATTGGAATTTCATATAACTGCTAACTACAAACTGTAATAACAGATAAAGGTACATTTTAGATTGTAATATCAATGTACAATATCTCGTTATGCAGCTCTGTTAGTATTACTAAACTACGTCTAGTATTACTAGCCTACGTCTTCGTTCGCATAAAACTTCAAGCTTGGTTTGACCCGCACCCTAATTGCGTAACACACGATCAATCGTAATCTGAATAATTTTGAAGCATATTGCTAATCCATTGCTTCATATAAGTTCGAAAAATTTGTCTGCTCAACACGTAAATTACGCAATGAATGTTGTTGAACTGTCAAAGTGAAACCGATTCCGATTGATTGTGTGTTACGCAATTAGGGTGCTGGTCAGAGCTCTTCGAAAAATACAAAACTAATAAGTAAGTAGCAGTAGTGCACTAAGATATTTAAGGTAGTCCTTGTAATGGACACACCTTCTAATACATAAACTCACTCCTTATTCCTTAAGAGTAGGCAGAGACTACTCAAACTCAAACTCTCAAACTCAAACTCCATGCCATGATCCTTTTATACTAATTTTGCTTCGTTTATTTTCATACATTACAAATAGATCATACACACACGCCGGTTGCGAGTAGGTACTACACACCTGACCATCAGAACATCACCAAAAACGTCACTTGATGTCGTTCTACGCCTCCCCCCCCCCCCCCCACAACCCTGGCGATTCCACTTGCCGCCTTGTGAGTGGAAAGCACCTTTAAGGCACCTCCTGTCGGGCCTGCGGGCGGTGAGTAATGGGTAACTCACCGTCCGATCAGGACCAGGCCCGTGCCGGACGGCGTGTACGTGTTCCACGCGCGCCTCAAAGAGATGTCAGCATGAGTGACGGGCCCGATAGGGCCGAAGCCTGCCAGGGTAGCGGGATTGTCCGAAAGGGTTACCGCTGCCCTGGAACATAAAGGGCTAAGGAAGAAACACGGGTGGGTTTTAGTCAGTAAGAGTCTGACACTCCCTTCTGCTCCACCCAGAGCGGGAGGGGTCATTTGATGATTTCCCATCCTCAAAAAAAAAAAAAAAAAGGCACCTCCTGTGAATCGCTTTTCATTCATACTCCATGACCAAACCACTTAAAAACATCTAATGTAAGTATTAATATAAATCATACTTATTTTGGATCGAAACTTTAACCAGTTTGAAGTGCAGAGATAATATTGCGACGCTGTTAAATCCTTCAGTTTGGTATTGCATGCCATTCTCATATATTTTGCAAATTATTATGAATATTTCACGCCGACCAATGAGCGTACCTAGTGCTTTGAGTTACGGCATCGAAGTCAACGTTCGTAGTGCCATTTTATTGGTTTCAGTCACGCATATTGTTCCAAAGAGCCAGAAAATTGCAATTTATACACCATGCATTTTAGTGATAGACTGACTGCAGGTTTTAGGGGTGAATAAATGAATGAAAAGAACTTTTGTAAACCTAAAAATCTCTTGAATTCATAAAACGAATGAAGATTATGTTATTTTCTGACCTTTTGGTTAAATAACAAGTCAATAATACCAGCCTATTATTTATTGCCCCACAGAACGGGAAAGGGCTCTTCATATACAGAGAAGACACGAGCACTGATCACTTTTCAACTTCTTACGCTTATTTGATCATCAAGTTCAATACTTGCGTTCATTGACTACCATTATGTGAACTTAGTTACAGTTGCAAAGTTTAATCTTTAGGTTCTATCTCTGATATCTACAGGTAGGTCTAGAATACGGCACTAGAACAGGCGGCCCTGTCTTTGTCAGATTACCAATATCATTATACTATGATAAGCTAGTTCCCTTTTATGAAGCTGTTTAGCGCAAGCTATTGCGCTAAGCAGTTATTCTATCCTAATGTAATTTTTGACGTTCAAAGGTGCCTTTTATGTGCCTATTTGAAATAAATGGTCAAAATGGCATATCAACTTCGGCCAGCCAAATAAATAGCTCGTACAATAAAATGAAACCTCGGTTAATACTGCCAACTATCAACATGTAAATATCCAAAAAACCAAACTTTAATCAAAGCCGGGTGTCCGTAACGTAACGACATCTATTAGATAGCAGGGGTCGTGATAATAGTGGGGCCCGTTGGAGCCGTGCCGAGATCGAAACACAATAGTTACCGGCTCGAGCTGACGCCAAAACGACTGCCTAGGTACGTAACTACCTATTTGTTATCACTACCCCACAATTATGTAAATACGAGCGCCTACATGTCACTATCTACCTATGTACATGTCATGTCGATATCGACGTGTGACCTGAAAATATCCGGAGCGATGTTTTGCTCATTTCTATTTCTAGTAAGGGTTAAGAGAAAATTTGGATGTACGGCACTAAAGGTCGAAGTTGAGCCGTGTTGAAAATTTAATGTTCGTGAATTTTGTATGGTCTACATGAAGTCATTATAATAAATGTTGAATATTTAACTATGTAAATCCTGTAATATTTAAGTATCTGTTAGTATGACTACTTACCAGTCTTACCCCTTGGTAAATATTTTATTCAACATTGCTTGCTGTTCATAATGGCTTCCATGTAAAAAATTAATCTCAAATATTGAACAAGCTCCGGTCTCACCAATTAGCTACCCAAATACGAATAAGCCAATTTACCTTTGTGCAATTGTGCTAATTAAACGAAACCGTTTTGGTTCCACAACTCAAGTATAAATGTTGGAATAGAAGAGAGATTTATCATTAAAATATTAAATGGAAATGTTTGCTGGCCCGTTCTAAAGGACACCGTTCTAAAATGTAGCTGTATAGAATGTGTAACAGAATAAATGCAAGTCCTGGAAGTAGTTTGTTCATAATTGACTTTAAACAATTTCATTTTATTACAGCGCCCTAATTGCGTAACGCACAATTAATTGGAATCCGTTTCATTTTGACAGTTCAACAACATTAATTGCGTTATTTACGTGTTGAGCAGACAAATTTTTCAAACTTATGAAGCAATGGATTAGCAATTTGCTTCAAAATTATTCAGATTATTATTGATTGTGTGTTACGCAATTAGGGTGCTGGTATATAAATAAAAAAGTATTTTGCCATAGATACTGACCGCAGATTGAGTCAAAGAAAATTAAACCTTATTTCAAGGAAATAGTACTCAATTTTAAATGCATAAAGTAATGCAAAAAGGGTCAAGATTTTATTAATAATAATACCTTACTAGCTTTAAAAAAATAGTTTTGGTCAATGTATTATACTTTTAACTCAATACTCTAATCGCGGTGTATGAGGTCTTGCGTTAACTATGTTATTATTGTATAAGAACAATTAAACTACTCTTGGAATTGTAAAGAAAAGTAAACACGAACAGAAAACATACATGCTACGAGTACATATATGTAGATACGTGGAAATACATATATCGGTAAGCTTACACAAACCAAAACGACTCCAAACGAAATGCAGATTGTAAACAAGACAAGTGAAGGAAGCTTGGAAGTAGGTAAATGTGCTGCTAGGTCACGGGCAGGCTGCCACGATTCTGCTGCGGCCCAGAGCATTATATTGTTATAAATGTGTCCGCGGTGCCAAGAAACCTTGTGTAGGGGAACTTACTGCTTGGAGAGATACCGATTAGAAGTATTGTGTATCTAGTTTCACAGACCAGTGCGTCCTGCCAAGTTTACCTGAAGGATATTTTTTTTTTGTTTTTTCTTTTTCTTTTTTTTTTATAAAAAGTTGCCCCACACTAGGAATTTCTCCTGTATCGTGGGTGCGTTAACAAACATTTAAACTCACATACACAAACAGCCAGACCCGGAACAACTACTCATAGGCCATACAAATATTTGTTCCGCGCGGGAATCGAACCCGCGACACGCAGCGCAGCAGTCAATCGCTTAACCACTGCGCCAACCGTGCCGTCCTATAATACTAACATTATGATTATTGATTTATTCTAAGTATCTCGTAGTAATATCTATGTAGAATTGAATACTCTTTATTATGTACACCATATAAATTACAAATATAAATGTAGCAATTTTACGAAGGGTAAGTTATTAATGAAAAGCCATAATCAGCTTATAACCTTCCCGCTGCTGGGACACAGGCCTCCACTCTGTGAGAGGGAGTGGGCCGTAATCCACCACGCGGGCCCAGTGCGGGTTGGTAGGTGTCACATGTCTTCGAATTTTTGGTTCTAGGATGTCCTAGAACCAAAAATTGGTTTCCTCACGATATTTTCCTTCATCGGATGGAAAAAGAAAAGGGTTGGGATAACTCAAATTACTAGCAGTTATTCCAAAGTAAAATTCAGGGATTTAATATTATTATTATCTTACCTGTACTAGGCAAGTACACTATACTACACTACTACTACACCACACTACACACTTATACTACACTTATATACTACCTACTTTACTTTTGCTTTTTTTTCACTTGTATACTTTACTTTTTAAGTAAAGTACCTCAAAGTAAGTAGTAGTAAGTAATTTTCAGTACCTAGTTTACGCCGTATCTGCCAGTGATCAGTAATGGAAGCGTTTTAAAGAAGAGAAGATAATGGATATCATTCGTAAAACGCCCGATCATTGAACTTTGATATAATACCAGAAAAACACCCCTGACCCTATAGTTCGCAAGATGGAAACGCTAATAGCCGCATGAAATCGTTAGCCGATGATGAGGCAAAAACGGTTTTATTAGGAAACCCGACTGACGCCTTTTGTGGAGTATTAATTTTGATTGTTTACCATGAATCTAAGTTCTGATTTAGGAAAATCTTGTTTTTAAGTGCAGTGTATAGTTTTGTAGAGTAATAGATGTTGTTAAAGAATGCACAGGAGACGAAGAGTAAAATAAAGTTAACATTCTAAAAGGTGGACGATTCTAAAAGGGACAGTTTTTAAACAACATGGTTCTTTACCATTATTCATGTTAGACAACGTTCACCTTAATATAAAATTAAGGACCTAAACACGTATAAAACTTGACTAAACATGAAAAACAAACTGGAAAGGCCTTGTTGCCAAAGAGTACAAACAATATCATCACCATGATCATCATTCCAACCGAAAGACGTCCACAGCTGGACATAGGCCTCCCCAAGCACCGCCACTTCGACAAATTCTGTGCTTCTGGCATCCAGCGGATTCCTGCGCCCAAACAAACAAACATTATATCAAATGTATAATTCTAAATTACCATTCGGTTTTCCACAGGTATATTTTGATAAAAATAACGCACGAACAGGCACAATCCATTAACTGATTCATGTATAAGATTCAATTAAGATCCAGGGAAAACGAATAGAAATTGATTACGCCCGTGTAGAGAAGTAAAGTAAACATGTTTACGATCCCTGAGAATCAGATAAGTAGATACCTTACCTATGTAAACCACTTCTACAACTGAAACTTTATTGAGTACTAGCAGCGCTCCGCGGTTTTAACCCTATAAGTTTCGATCCCGTGGGAATATCGGTTAAAAAGTATCCTAGGTGTTAACGCTGGTTATAAACTATCTGTGTGCCAAATTTCATCCAAATCCGTTCAGTAGTTTTCCATTCTATCCATCCACCATCCACCCACCCATTCATCCTTACAAACTTTCGCGTTTATAATACACATTACTATATAAGTGTGTACACTTAGTTGTGACATAGACAGCACTTATATTTGTGTGTATATTTTTATAGTGTACATTGTACACCTAATTTGACCATTCAAATCATCTTCTCATTAATCCCTTTCGAGTCGGGTAATTAGAAAAAAATGTAAGATGGGCCAAGTTACAATCCGCTATCCCCAAACAACATACTGCGATCGCCACCTTTCGCCCACTGTATGTAGGTACAACACCGTATGAATGTAACTCTTTGAATCAACTGTAGTCGTAGATATTCACACACATAATTATATACCTACGTGTGTGCTTTTAGTTATATCCCTCTTTTCACATTCTGCTTTCAGAATATCTCCCAGCAGACAGTATAGACTAAAATTAAAAAAGTTCCCTTTTACAACACCGTTTTTATGTAACGAATACTCGTATAATGATCCTCACAATTGAAATGAGTTTCTTCATTAAAATGTAGTAGCGTATAACGGCGAAAGAGCCCTTCGTGGTAATGCATTGTTATCATGAAGTCGCCTTTGATACATTTTACAACCTTTTTACCTAAAATAAACGCCTTCAAGGTTCTTACCCGTCACTGAACAACTATATTCGTACTTTTTGCTTATCCAATTCTGTGTAAAAGCATTTTCTGCACTTTTCTGATAGCGATCTGTCTGTTTTGTGCTTTTCATTTTCTATTTTGTATAAAAAGAAGTTCAAATCGTATCAGTTTAAAAATGGGAAAGGAAACAACTCCAGGTTTGCACGTGGAATCGCGTGGCTTTGTAATTTCGTTTTTAGCATTTACCGTGAAGCAGAAAGAAAACAAAATGTGGGCAAAGTCGTTTATGCATACTATCCACTCTTAAGTCAACTGTATAAGGCTCAGATTTCAAGGTAGAAGATGAAACATGAGAGTACGCAGTTTCACTTGTGTACCAAATGGTGGTAACACAAAGCAGCGCTGCTTGTGCGGTGGTCTTTGAAGCGCTACGAGGGAAAATTCGCGGCAAATGAGCTTATTGTTTACACGCATGAAGCAAGGCAATTTGGGGACTCAAGTACTTTGTATAAATATGTTTAAACATGCAAAAAGCAAGTTCATTCAATTTGTGTTAAACAGAAGCTTGATTTTGCAACGGTGTCTTTTAACTTTATTTATCATAAGCATCAGCCTATTATGTTCTTATTGTTGTGGGACAAAGGCCTCCGCTCTTTGAGAGGGAGTGGGCTATAATCCACCGCGTGGGCCCAGTGCGGGTTGGTAGATGTCACTATTTGTGTTTTCGAATTTTTAGTTCTAGGCCATGCCGGTTTCATCACGATGTTTTCCTGCACCTTTTTAAGAGCAGTCGTGATGAAATAATTTACACAAACTTTATTTACCTATATTCATTTATTTTCAAAGTGAAGCCACAAAACAAAAGCTCTAAAACAATTAAACTAGCAATTGCAAAAACTGGCAGGTACCAAAACTGTCACCCTCTTCAGAGGAGAGCTTAGTCTTGAACTATGTATCTAATAAAACGGGGATAAAAACTCGATTCAGAATTAATAGGTAGCCCAGATTGAGAAGACTGGAGTGGCTCTGAAACCAATCCAATTAACTTTTAGCGTCACTTTCGCCGCTTGTCAATAGACTTCTCCCGAGATTTAATTCTAAATTGAAATTCAAACCTTGTTATTTTAACTTTAAACTTACTGATCCGCTCAAATGAATTAATTAGTTTTCTTTTTCTGTTTGTATCGTGGATTCGAAGTTTGTTTTCTCTTTAGCTTGCTTTTCATTCAACATTGTACACAAAAGCCTTTGTTGTGTCAAATTCCTAATAAATAGCACTCTCTTGCTTGTCAATAATACTTAAACCTCCTTGAATATAAAATAGGTATTTCGTTCTAAATATTTTTCATAAAATTCGAGTGCCTAATCACGGTGCTCTTAAGGGCCAAATATAATATCATTCAAATAATAATGGTGTTGACTCAGTTTTTCATTCCAACAGATCTCGTTCAGAAATGTCAGTCCATTTGTAAAGAATGAAATATTAAAGCGAGAGACTCGATGATTTGAAATCAGAGCTGCTATCGTGCGCTTCTTCACTTCAAGATAGTGCCTCGTTTGAACGTATTTATTGGGACTTGTCTCGTTCTTTTTCAAGAAATTTTTACCACAATTACAATTTTACAGTTTTTTTTTACCATATGTAATATTCATTCCAACTGACTCGACTTGTTAGTTACAGATACCTACTAACAATAGATTAGTTGCTTTGAAAGTTGATGACATCTGAACTTTGTGAGACCTGAGACGTCGTCGGTCGGTAATAGTTAATTCATGACCAAATGGACGGACAGCAGCCACTTTGAAAAACTTTTCTCAACTGCTAAGGTAGGTACTATAATAGATATTCTCATTACTACTGCAAGAATATTTCATTAATTTAGTTTGGAATTTGTTTCATCTTACCTATTTCTAATAAAACTAGTTTGATTTAATGTGTTGTTTATTTGTCGTACCAAAAGCAGAGTCATCAATAAAGACATCACGTTTCTTTGCATGACTAAACATATTATGTTACGGACATTCGCAAAAATAAAACTAGCAATTGCGTAAACAAAATACGGTTGGAACGTTCACGGTTATAGCCGGTTTTACGGCCAATAAAATACGTATCAAGCACAATCAATGACAATCATTGAGCTAAAATGCGGAAATCGATATAGACGCTGTTACGATACTGCATGGTGGCTAATTCTAGAATCGTTAAATATATAAAAGTTATTTGATTTAATATAGTTTTGCCTTTTGCATGTATAACAGTCAAAAGATTCCGTTTCTTAACTTATAAACTTACATTTTCTATTAATTGCAAATAATTATGTGATAGGATCAATTAGTTAACTATTGAAACTCCCCACTTGTAGTTTATAGGTATTTGTACTAGGATATTTACTTGACACAAAATCAAAATCATTTATTTCAAATAGGCACATAAAATGCACTTTTGAACGTCATTTACAAAAAATAGAATTGATTCTAGTCACCTACACAGTTGTGAGAAGACAGTTTTTAAGACATCGTTGGTACCCAGAAAATCTTAAGACTAGCCGGAACACTTGCTTGCCACTGGAGCAATGTGAACGAGCGTCCGTTGTCGCTTGTCGGGACAATGGGTAGGCCGGTAGCGTTTTCCTCTCATAACACAAACCTTTTGTAATAGCAGGGCCCGATCCACATAATGCTTTGAAATTACTCATTAAAATCGTCGAATACGGCCGTCCCCGATAGAAATTCAAAACGAATTCATGAAATAACAAAGCTATCGAAAATTGGCGACAAAACGCTTACTTAATTTTCTTTGAAATTCAAATTCGATCTGGTATTGTAACAGAAATAGGATATTTTTGTTTATCTTTGATCAGCACTCAATTTTAATGGCTATTATACTATAGAACTGAAAATAGCTCAAAAATAAAAACAATTTTCAAATTAAATGTAAAAATAACACTGTTACGGCCGCAGCATGAAAATAGAACGAAGTCAGAATCATATATAATTACAAACAAAATCAATAAATCTTACAACACATCCGTCGTAAAACATATAGTCATATAATCCATTAAACACAGACCTTAATCAAAATAATTTAATTTTAAATACATTTCTCTTACTGAAAAAACCATAAAAATAGCTTAGTATTTTAATCTAATCGCGAAACCTTCCTTACATCATTGTAATTAGCTGAGCTTCCCCGGCCCTTGAGCCCGACAAGTTGCACCTATTTATCAAGTATGCAGCTGTAGGCACCTGTCCCACCGCCAGCGATTACCATGAAGCAAGTAGAGCTAGCATCTAACATGAGTTAGCGAGCAACGAGCATCTGGTGTTCGTAAGGAAAACATCGTGAGGAAACCGAATACCGTAGGACCAAAAATTCGAAGACATGTGACATCTACCAACCCGCACAGGGCCCGCTTGGTGGATTACGGCCCACTCCCTCTCACAGTTGACCGGACCGGTTGCCGCATAGTTCACGGTGAGTCGGAACTGTCTGCAGAGATGTCCCCAGTGAGTCGGGGAGGCGCTACTTTATACTCCAGTGGGTCAGATGTCGCACAGCGCGGTGTCGCCGGGCATGAGGCTGGCTGCTGCGTCGACCAGGAGAGGGTGCTCTGCTTGTTGACCGGCCGAAAGTGCAGTGTGCTGTGCCAAGGTTGCTGATGAGGCTAAGAGTGATGACCAGGTATGCGCGGACGCTGCATGCTGGTGGTCAGGATACCCGTTGAAGCCGTGTATGCTGGCTGTCTGGGTGACTCGCCGCTAAAGCTTGCGAGAGTGATGATGATGACGTCACGCTGAAGTATTTGCATGAAGGCTGTGCTGACGTATCACGTCGGGGTCGCCAGTTTAGAGGTATGAGGAACAGGGCGTAAAGTTCACTCATACTACATAGAAAAGGGAGGATCCTCCAACCAAACGGGTGTCTGGCGGGCAACTGCCCCACGATTGATCTTGCGAAATTGTATCTATGCTAAATGCGCGGTAAACTGCTTGCGAGATGCAGGATTTGCGTGACGTCAGTATGACGCGTTGTTCGCATGTGGCGTTGTAGATACCGCTACAATGTTATTTCAAGTTAAACAAATATCAACTTTTATTTCAGACTGACTAGCACTATTGAAAAAGTTATGTAAAAATGTTTGAAGTTGTAGCGTAAACTGAACTTAATTGTGTAGGAATTTAAATAATTTTTCCATAAACTCATATTTGTTTACATTTTTGGCAAACAAACCGCGAATGCAGATTATAATCTTTTATACGTTTCAAGAGCGAGAAAATCGTTGAAAGCTAGACGCTTTCTCGTGCGGTAGCACAAGTACCCAAGGGTGGGTTCAATAAGAGTTAAAGGTTGGATATTTTTCCGTGTCGTAAGTTATGAAGCGTTAAAGGGTCGGTAGGCGTATTCATTTTACAGGTCATTAGAGTAAAAAGGGTAAACAGAATTGTGGCTGCGACCTTTGTTCGCTTTAAAACGAAATGATTTCTTTTTACTGCGTTACACGCATAAAAATGAGTAATATGGAGATGAATATTTTGATAACGAAGTGTTGTGGCGTCGAAAAATTTTTGCCATTTGGCTTTATATGTAGAAAGTTTCTTTCATGGTACATTTTACCCTATTGCTAGAGAAGTTTGCTCTACCAACTTCCGCATATTAACATCTACGTCCATGAATGTGAGGTTTCTTCATGCGAACTTTATCTCAAATCTCAACTTTAAGTAAACACAGTAGCTTAAGATGCTGCTAGAGTAACTTGCAGCTCTACAGTTTAGTTTTGCACATGTAATCATACCTTGCAAGCATTGTATTGTTTCTTACGCACTAACGCTTATCCGTACATTAATGTGTCGTAGTACCAACGCATCCATCAGTAACTGCTAAAATCACACGATATTAGAGAGACAAGGTCCGTTAAAATGTACTCTTTCTCTTAGTTAGTACCGTGATGTGTATGGAAGTGATAAAAATTATACAACGTTATATTTAATACGTTTATTCCAATCGAACGTGTTAATATGAATACACCTATATCATCTCTGGTTTTTCCAAACAAAAACTTAATACAAAGACTTGAAAGCTCATTCTAAATGACTGTTCGAATGCAACAAGAGTTATTTTATTGCCAGCCTGCAGTAAAAAAGGTCGACTTTTGCAGACAACCTTTACCATACTGCAGGTAGTTTTTAAACACATAGGTACAAAATTACACAGTTAGTATGTAGTTTAACGGCCAGCATTTACATCTTATTTCCTCTCAATTTTCAATGTTTTCCTTTCACAATCAATAATTTCCGTCCACCAAAACGTTAATATACGTAATCCACAACACGCAGGGAGTTACACGTCTTATAATCAAGAGGCACAAGTCGGCTATTGCCGTGTCTGGTTTAATACAGTGAGTGCACACTTCCACCACGCGTGACATAAACTTCCTTCAGCACCTAATGACGACCGCCACACTCGGATTTATTGACCGCCCATCTCTTATTGAACTTGACTGCCGTTTAACGTCGGTTTAAGTCGCCAGTTCCTGTTTGATGCGCTTAATCCCGCTTCTTTTATTAGTTGAGAATTTCTGTGGAAAGTGGATTCGGAGTTTTGTTTTATGATGATAGTTTAATACTTTGAAGTTCTAGTAGAGAACTAGCTTCAACTTTCTGACTAACTGACCGACTATTTAATTTTGACAATTCAAAAGTACCTGAAATGGCTTAATTGAAATAAATGATTTGAGTTTGAGTATGAGTTCTTCAGATGGAAATATTACTTGTAAGTTGAATTAAACTTACAGCTTGCACACTTTTTTGTGTTTTTTTTTTTTTTGTGATAACCAATAAGATACTCGAATATATTCCAACAAAACGGTTGCACAATGGCAGCTGGGTGGGTGGGTATGTTACGTATTTATGATTAAATATGTAGCTGTAGTTATTCTACAGGTAGGAAAGAATGGCTAGTAAAGCGAAATTCGACATTTTTATTCTAAAGTTACCCTCCAGTTTTCAGTGAACATAACTGTCCTACTAAAATATACAAACTAAACCTTGAACCTTGTTTTAAAACGCGCCAACCAAAGTACTAGGGATACATAAGTCGCTACGTAGTAAAGACCACCGCGCCACTTGAGCGGCTCTTGACGACAAAAAGAAGGGAAAAAAATGTCGACGTCATACCGAGATGACAAATACGCCGTTTTACACTACAGATGTATTTGAGCTGAAAAGATGGATTATTTTTTTCTTTTGCTTCTACACCTTTCGGTAGGAACGTGGAACTGAATATATTTGCTACTTTAGAATCTGTTATGGTTGATCTTAAGTTACTTGGTAATTACATATTAATAGGCAGTTTTTTTTTGGCCATTTCTAATAGCCATGTTCACTGCATAAGCAATAAGTATCTACATTCTCATGATCTCACACTTAATATTCCGCTGAATAAGATTGGAAATTTCACTACTCGTTTAATTTCGGTGTAACTAAAAAACAAATAAAACCCAGAATCGAATTCCTGTATCAGAAACACATAAAGATTCGGTTTGAGCCGTGACTCGGCAACGCGACGTCATGGACTTGTGTAAGATGTAACGTCACTATACATATATGTAGGCACACCGAGATTCCACATATTTAACGACAGTTTTATGGTCGGCTGGAGCCGAGCTGACTCAATGCCGTACCTACTCGGTGTACAACCAGCCTAGATAACCTCTGCGAGAAACTATACCAGGAACACATCACTTAAGGCTCAGAGATCTAACTCGCTGGGCATGCACTGAACCAATCGTAAATCATTAAAATGCATTAAGTGTTATTATAAAAAAAAACGTTCTAGATCAAAGCAATTTAAGATTACATTACCCGGTAATCATGTTAACGAGTAAATTTAATCAGCACACAGCGGAAAAACTGGTGCATGACGAAGAACGAAAGTTATTTATAATTCAAACACATTAGTACGTTTCTTGTGCTTCGTAACTGTCCACCTGCACGATCTGCTCATTAGCTATGTAAATTGTAGGAGAAATCAGGGAAAAAGGAAATGTAATTTTCTTACAGGTAACTACAATAAAATAACAGTTTTAGTCGCACTCGCCACGAGCGTTAATAACTTCAGTAAGTAGCTTCGAAGAAAAAAAAAACATATTTTCTTGCTACTTGTGTTCGAAAAATCTTCTGAGGAAACATTTTTCTTTCATTTTCGTAATGAACTTAGATCTTTAGCGAACATCAATATGTGGTGAAGTAACTGGTGGAGCTGTGTACCCTCTTAATACTTCAAGGATTAGCAAATTAAGGAGATATAAAATTAGGCCTTTTCTGTTTAATGTAATATGTAGTCCCAGACACATTCATTTTGTTCGACTAACTACAGCCTCCTCGCTAATCTAGGAACCTGCGATAAACTAATTAACTACGAAAATATCACCTCGACGACACAAACTGGTATAAGTGGATTAAGCCAGGATTTGTTCAAAGTCTGCTCCTATCCAACTCTATAGTTTCTATTTTAGATATTAAAGGCCCAACTTTAAGCTGTGTGCTTTAAACACTTCAATTACGAACAGGGATGAAAGTCACGAACCAATCTCCAACTTTCCATAAGTTTATTATCGAGTAATTTTAACTAAAATTCTTGTTGTGTTTAGAAAAAGTACCTAATTATTGCACGAGTCAAAATCAAATTCAAAGCATTCATTTCAATTAAACCATTTACAGGCACTTTTGCCAGTTGGCCATTCCAAATCGTAGTAGCTATGGAGAAGAACGGGCAACGGAACAAATTGCCTCACGGGACTTTATGTCACAGGATACCATCAGTCCGACGATACTACGTGATTACAGCCATTATCAACGATATATTTCTTCCTAATGGGTAATAGAGTAGCATGTTAGTAGCTTCTTCCGAGAAAATAAAATACGGATTTATCTGCGAGCGTTCGACCAGAAACGGCGGAATTTTCGCCATATTTACGCGTCTAAGGATCCATTAACTTTACGGTATATCTTGTTCAAGACGTTCAAAGGCTGTTTTGTTTTAAGCGCAATAAAATCTGGCCTACAAACATAACAATGATAAACAAATTAGCGAGAGCTGATTTATGAAGCCACATTGACGTAATCCCTTTTGCTCAGAGCATACCATTGTAAAGGCCTTTTAACAAACAGATGGGGAGTAGGTATAATGGAAAACGCGAGTCACGTTTCGCGCTTCCTTATCTCGCCTCAGGAAATTCTTACTGGTTCTGTTAAGATGTCTGGCTAGAATACGAAAGCATAAGCATAATGTATAATCAGCCTATAATGTTCCCACTGCTGGGACACAGGCCTCCTCTCTGTGACAGGGAGTGGGCTGTAATCTATCACGCGGGCCCAGTGCGTGTTGGTAGATGTCACATGTCTTCGAATTTTTGGTTTTAAGACATGCCGGTTTCCTCACGATGTTTTCCTTCGCAGTTTTGAGAGCAGTTACCACTCGACTCGAAATACGAAATATTTCGCAAAATTCAAGAATATTATAGTGTTAACTATATCTATTTTCTACTTTCACACTATTCTTTTACCTATAATATAAGTAATAACCTGCATAAAAAAATAACCCCTACAAAATATCAAAAACTATCAAAACAACCATAAATAACGCCATTGAACAACAACGATTTTCGGCAGACACTGACCACATCACTAACCAATACAACTGTTACTGGCCACAAACACGGAAAGCCAAAACCGCGCTTCGGTATCCTGTAATTAATGCAAGCGACCGAGCCGGCCCAAAATAATGAACACCACTATACCGAGGGACTAATGGCCGCCACCATTGTCCCAGATTTATTTCACTTAGAATACTAAATAAGTACAAGAAACAACTTTTGAAAACCAATGCCAGTTTTCCGCTTTTTGTTGATTAGGTTTTTATGATGCTGTAATACAGGAGCATTTACCACCTATAGGTAGTAAATGTAAAATGGGGTACTTACAACATGGCGACATTATTTGCTGAAATAAATGTTGATTTTAACATTTATGTTGCTTTGATATTCTAAACCAAAAAGACAAAGAAATTAATCACTCTCAAAACTGCCTCAATAACTAAATACAAACTACAAAGCCGATTAAACCTACATAAATTAAAAGCATTATTCCTCATACCATCGTAACATTCAAAACTGAACGCTAATTCTGACCACAGCGTATATAAACCGCGCTCAAACCGCCAGTACCTCGACGTGAACACTTTCAAATCGTTCTGACAGAACACTAGAACTAATCCAACCGAAGCCACAACACACGGAATAGTGCCCGACCACAAAACAGCTTTGTTACATACCACAGAATTTGTGCCCTAGTCAAAAAAGTCAAGGTTGTAACCACAAAGTTGACCACATACTGAACCAGTGGTACTCGTATCATAGAGAATTTTTGCCACATTTTCATTGTTGGCCGCGGTTCAAACGCAATCCGTTTGTTGTCCAGGAATTAAGTTTACATAATATGCGTAATGATATTCGTAAAATGAGCGTTCATGATGTTGCTTTTGAACTTTATTACCTTTTCACATTAACTTAACTCACATAAATTCAAAAATCATCTTTTAATTGTATCCAATTAAAAGATGATTTTTGAATTTATGTGAGTTTAAAAAAAATGGAAATGTGATTTTAGGGCCGGTTGCTTCAAACGGTTGGTTAACGTAACATACGTACGTCAAATAATAACGATTACGTACTCGTAACTATTTCACGTGCGGCAAGGCCATAATTTTGTAATTGTACATAATTTGAAACAACGCTTTTTTTGGTTTGACGATAGTTAGCGCCATTTTTAACGTATAAGCGTGCGTCAAGTGGACGTGGAACAACCCGCCCTTAATCTTACTAACATTTTCTTCGTTATACATGAAATTTTAATTTTATCAGGCACTCATACTGTGTTGTCAAAGCAAAGGTTAAATCAATTAAAATGATAGCAATCATTAGCAGCGGCTCTGAAATCTATCAAGGGACTGGTGGACCGTCGACATTTAATTTAACTGAGAGCTTTCTCTTTGACATTCTGGTTACATATTTCTCTAACGAACATTATTAAATCAAATATTTTCTTTTGATTAAATACTCGGATTTCTGTAGTCTCTTCAGCATTTATTTATTAATATTTCTACAAATCATAATTTAGTGTTTAACCATGTTTCTTAATGAGAATGATTTCTTTAACTATCATTGCACGTGGTTCGAAAGGATATCAATGTTGGTAATCCTGCTGAACTGCGTAACGTTGGGCATGTACCAGCCGTGCGTCGACGATCAGTGTATTACGAATAGATGCAAAATATTACAGGTGAGTAACAAGTAACCAGGATTACTCCAAAAAAAATTGTTATCGATATAAAATTAATTAAATATTTTTTGCTCATAAACACTAAAAAGGTGGAAAACGTTTATTTTTCATAGCGGCATCGACAATTTTAAAATCAAACCTTTCAGAAAAGACGCTCAGCTTTCAGATGAAAAAAACAAAACAAAGTTTTTAATAAAAATGAATTCTGTCTTGACGCATAAGCTTGGCAAAATTGAAAAAAAGAATCGGGCCACCGTGAAAAAAATTGTGGAGGCTTGTTGAAGTGATTTTCTTTTGTTTTATTTTTATTCAGGCGGGAACGTTATTTGCCCACTTAATTGGAATTATTAAAATTAAATGGGCATTTTTAATAAAACATCTGTTACAGGTTTTCGACGACATAATATTCGCGTTTTTCACGTTGGAACTGTCGATCAAAATGGTGGCAATGGGAGTTTATGGACATGGAACATATTTAGCGGACTCATGGAACAGACTGGATTTTTTCATTGTAATGGCCGGGTACGTGGCATTTTTTTATAAAAGGTTATGGTGTAACTAAAATGTAAATCTGTCGCAGTTCGATTTAGGGTTTGATGGACAATCTATCTTGGTTACGTGCAGATAATAGTACCTAAGTACTTTCACAATTCTTGCTCCGAGATCTATAAACGTTATTTAGCACGTACTTTGACTAAGATTTTTTTCTGCCAATGTCGCACAACTATCAATCCACAAGCGCAAGAAAGAGACGGGAACATGACTAAGTCAAAGCACGACCTACCTAAGTAACGTTTGTAAAACTGAGAGTATGTTTAAACAATTTATATAGGTAGATGTATCTGTCCTTCGATTTGAATATGCACATATTTTGCAGAGCATTGGAATACGCACTGAATGTGGAAAATATCAACCTATCAGCGATCAGGACTATTCGAGTGCTCAGACCTTTACGAGCCATCAACAGGATACCAAGTAAGTCAGACTTCAATATTATTTAATTTCCAAAGAGATGAGTAATTAACCTTTTCACCAACTAAGAAAAAATCTCATGCCATGGTAAAGATATTACTAACTCCGTAATATGATATGTGGCATCCTGCCCAGTATTTTATTTCGTGGAGGCTTATTTAATGCCAACCCGAACGATAAGAGACAGTATCATAATAAAGTCTGCAATAGGTACGGTCAGCAACAAAAGTCGGTTAACACTTTAGTTGTTTTAATCTTAATTATTGAGCAAAATATTCTTAAAAAACATATAGTAATAGAATATTTAAGAATAATTAACTCTTTGCTGTTACATGAAATAGAGGAAACCAATGTATCGCATCATTTTGTATCAATTTAGATGATTTGTAAAAGTAACACTGTTAATTGACTTTTGTTGCTGACTGTACCTCACATTTTCATTTTTCTGAAAATCACCTTGCTTGTAGCATAACCCTAAACTTCGACCAAACTGAGTCTAAAACTCTAAGTTAGACATAAACATATAACATGTATTTTTACTTTGTATACAGTATATTACTAAGACATCTAGTCTTAATAATATCGTAGTCGTCCTCGAAAAGGGTTTAAAAACATTCTCGAATTTACGGTTTCCCCCTCAGAGAGAAACATTTGTCCCCTCTCGAGCGACTAACGAAAACCTACATAGATCCGCGCCTGTGCATAAATATAATGTATTTTTGGGTACCTAACACAAACGACAGTTCTCTTAACAAAATATCCGGTCGAATCCTAAACATGTCACTTGGAAGGATATCGGCTGTATGCCCTATGCATGACATGCCGTTTGATCTACCACCGTATGTTATTTGGTATGCAAACTATTTACTGGCATGCCTGTTACGAGTCAGCAATAAAACTCTACCTACGGTTCTAGTTATAAAATCATTTGAAAATAACCGCAGGTCAGGTTTAAGACATTCCTCACGTAAGCAATAATACATGGCATTGTTATATAATTATGTAGAATTTTTATTACACCCGCCATCACGTGAGATTGGGTTAGCTCACTGGGTGATGACTTATATATAAATATACATAATGTATGTTATATACAATTATACATGAATATATCTACATAACAAAACTCAAACAAACAACCCCACTGGCACTGCTTTTAATGGCACATTTTTCACATGGCAGTTTTTATGGATTTATTTACTCTCTGCTATAATATTAATGACTTTTACACAGATACCCATCAGCATTAAACACGCCTACTTAAGCATTCGACCATTGACAAAACGGTCTTTCAAACGGTTATGTTCATGCATAAACCGTAACATTACCACAAATTTAATTACATTAGGAAATCATAAAAGAATTCTCTTTTTATCAAAGAAACCCTAATTCAATATTCCTCTTTTGACACTGAACAAATAGCCTCTACCACATAATCCAGCTGGATGGACGCAATTATTCATGCTTCTAGAAAGTTTTACGATACCATTTCGTTTACAAGATATTAAATTGTGCTTTTATTTGATGTAATAAACTTCGTTGGCGCCTCTTTCAAAGGTAAATGGGCATTTTGTTCAGACCTGTGACCCACCAGCGACCATTAACGAAACTAGCCGGAGTATGTTAAAGACCATGAATATTACCCAATGAGATGATTCGCATTCCTTAAAAATATGGGAAAGTACGAGTATATCCTTATAAATATATAAAATACTTACACACGTATCTTCGTAAAAAGGCACAAGAATGTTTAGGAGCTTTTCTATCTTGTTCCCCGCAGTTTCTCCCACGTCATTCCAAGCACCCATTTATAAAAATACTAGTTTATGAGTAATCCCCGAACAAACCTAAACATGGTTACCTACCTACATTATTTTTTTCACATTTTATTCAACACCATCAATATCAATCGTAGCATCGCCTAAAAACCTTGCTGGTGCATCTATTCCTTCCTAATGTCTTGCCCACGATAAGAAGTACACCACACTCGCGATATGCGAGCAGCTTCCAACAGTACGGCGGCCGTGTATGCAGGAACAATAATATTTTTGAATACTTTGTCTCTTCCATTTAGAGTGGGAATAATCAAAATATAGTCTCATTCGCACATGGCGTGACTGGATTCGGCTTCTTATTAATGTTTTATTTTGGACCATTTCTTAGTGCCGGTACATTTCTATATGGTATACGCCATTTTGCCGCATGTGTTCGGCACAATATGACCTTGCAATTCTCAAATGATAGGATCTTAATGTAAATTGTATCAATTCCTCATAGGTAAGCTGTGGAAAATCATTGAAATCTGGATCATTCCCGTCAAGCGACACGAATGCTACTCTTTGTCTGTTTAAATTGAACATATTCTGCGAGTTCATTGTTTTGTTGCATTTTATCATTGCTATTGGCTACAAATTGTTCAGCGTATATGATTTTCATATGGTCGACGAGTAACGTTTATAATTGCTGCAGTTATTTTGAAGTTTACCATTATGTGACTCGCGGCAACGTTAAAATACACATGGCGAATTTAAAATCTGCCATTTAAAGTCTCGACGACCCATCGGACCATTGTGATTAATCTTGATTTATTGGCATCGATTGTTTTTAATTGTTCTCGTCTTTGTCTTGTTGGTGGCTGGCATATGTGGACTATAACCGCATTCTTCGATAGCTTGTATTGCATCCCGAAACCCACGATCCAATATGAACACGTCATCAGGTAGCAAAAAAAAACCATGTAGTGGTGATTCTTCACGCATTAGTTCACTCATGATTGTGGCATCCGACGTCGTAGCTTTGTACGGTCCGAGCACGTCGAGTATGTAACCACCGGTACACGCTATCAAAAAAGGTTTAAGAAGGTTGCGATATTTATGCAAACTATAGGATTCTCTTTGGAACACGAAATTGGAACTTTTTAGCGCATAAATGTACGTTCCATCAGCAAACAAGTATCACTGCTTGATGATCCTTACCACTTAAAAAATGACTCGGTATTAGCAAGTTTCTAGCTACGACCTCTTCTCTGGATATACATATGATTTAACCCCTGATGCTGTGGCATAAATTCCTCCGCTAAGCATTCCCGAGCTGTTTTGAACTCACTTTCTACTGTTCTTCTGGATATATTGAACTTTGTTGCTAAGCGCTCATCTGGCTCGCCGGTTCTTAGTTTGGTTAAGTACATACCAAGAACCGTGGCAGGACGCTTCTATTTTGTAGTGAAGGCGTCTCATTCAATATCTTATTGAAGTCGTTTTTCGTCATACCTGTCCAAAAGTGCAATTCATTATCATAAATACTATCTACTATTATACTATATTACTATCTCATTAATGTTTTCGAAGTCCAACTGTTTTTTGTTTTCGTAGCCCCATTTATATACGTTTATTATATCGAGTACATAGTCGCCATTGAAGTTTTCATGGGTTGTTTCATTATCCTGTAAGTCTTACCATCCATTAGCTGTGAAATGAGTATTGCATACCCGGGCTAGCCCATGTATGTAAAAATTATGATCGTGCAGCATACAGAACCTGGCATATAAGCGGACATTATGTGCCACCGCCATTCTGCAGTTTCGAAATATACAACGCCTTGCAGTATTAGATGCACGTTTATATCCATTAAGCGCAACAAAGCTCATATCCATTCGAGGTTCCACAACACCGATTTTTTGATCTAGTTCTGCTTCAACTTGTTGAGGTGGCTGATCCAGTACAGGCTGATTTGGTATATGTTGACTTCTCCGGGAGAAGATACACGAGACATCCTCGCTGAGCCAGGAGAGTACTGTGCTACTCACAAGAGAACCTAAGGAAATCGAAGTGGCCATTAGACCTCACCACACCTGTCCTCTTTAATCTTCTCTATTTTTTAAAATAAACATTTTATGTTGTCACTTTACGTGGTTATTTATCTATCTCCCCAAGTTTCCTCTTCCGTACGGTCCGAGCACGTCGAGTATGTAACCACCGGTACACGCTATCAAAAAAGGTTTAAGAAGGTTGCGATATTTATGCAAACTATAGGATTCTCTTTGGAACACGAAATTGGAACTTTTTAGCGCATAAATGTACGTTCCATCAGCAAACAAGTATCACTGCTTGATGATCCTTACCACTTAAAAAATGACTCGGTATTAGCAAGTTTCTAGCTACGACCTCTTCTCTGGATATACATATGATTTAACCCCTGATGCTGTGGCATAAATTCCTCCGCTAAGCATTCCCGAGCTGTTTTGAACTCACTTTCTACTGTTCTTCTGGATATATTGAACTTTGTTGCTAAGCGCTCATCTGGCTCGCCGGTTCTTAGTTTGGTTAAGTACATACCAAGAACCGTGGCAGGACGCTTCTATTTTGTAGTGAAGGCGTCTCATTCAATATCTTATTGAAGTCGTTTTTCGTCATACCTGTCCAAAAGTGCAATTCATTATCATAAATACTATCTACTATTATACTATATTACTATCTCATTAATGTTTTCGAAGTCCAACTGTTTTTTGTTTTCGTAGCCCCATTTATATACGTTTATTATATCGAGTACATAGTCGCCATTGAAGTTTTCATGGGTTGTTTCATTATCCTGTAAGTCTTACCATCCATTAGCTGTGAAATGAGTATTGCATACCCGGGCTAGCCCATGTATGTAAAAATTATGATCGTGCAGCATACAGAACCTGGCATATAAGCGGACATTATGTGCCACCGCCATTCTGCAGTTTCGAAATATACAACGCCTTGCAGTATTAGATGCACGTTTATATCCATTAAGCGCAACAAAGCTCATATCCATTCGAGGTTCCACAACACCGATTTTTTGATCTAGTTCTGCTTCAACTTGTTGAGGTGGCTGATCCAGTACAGGCTGATTTGGTATATGTTGACTTCTCCGGGAGAAGATACACGAGACATCCTCGCTGAGCCAGGAGAGTACTGTGCTACTCACAAGAGAACCTAAGGAAATCGAAGTGGCCATTAGACCTCACCACACCTGTCCTCTTTAATCTTCTCTATTTTTTAAAATAAACATTTTATGTTGTCACTTTACGTGGTTATTTATCTATCTCCCCAAGTTTCCTCTTCCGTTAGATTGGCGCCCAACGTGGGTACCAATGATGACTAACTTAACATTAACTTATAACTTTTTTCCCCCATATATTTGGATTAAAATAAATACATTCTGTAAATTGTTAACCCTAAACCTTCAAAACAAACTACATTTCAATAATGGACGCGTACTTCGAGGTACCGGGTCAAAAATGCCCAATGATCTTTCGCGAATGATTTGATTTTTTTATGATACCGGAAGATGATTTGATATGACATTAATACTTATCATAATTTATTATAATAATGTTTGTAGTTGTAAATTAATATCATCTAAAGCTGATATTAATAACGGTTCAATATTAATAATAATAAAACTTTATTTCACAAAAATACAGATTTAACAAGTTTTATATATATATACAGTTTAAATGAGCTTTGGTAGGAACACAATTCAATACAATCGAAGAACTGAAATCTGTACACAATATCGTAAACCCTGCCTCTCGAACTCAGACAGTGATTCGGCTTAAAATGTGATGATAGTAAATAAGTAAATATAATAGTAGACTGTGTCGATCTACCTGAGCGATTGAGTTAATTTAAGTATATATTTTATACGTGATGTGTGTGTGAACCCTCACCCACGCACACACACCCGTGGGTCTGTGTGTGTGTTGTGCGTGATTGGAGATATGTAGGTAGTTAGACGACGTACTTAAGTAAGGATTCAATTTGACGATAGTCTTGTTCTAGTAGCCATTCCGTTAATTTTGATTTTATTTCATATTTATTAAGATCGACAAAGCTTAAGATTTTGTGAATTCGTTTGTGGATGTATGAACTTTGTGTGTGTGTGTGTGTGGGTGTTGAGCGAAGGCAGTTGTTTGTGTGCTTAAGGGTAGTTCCTTCCTTTTTTTAGGTTCAGTTGGGGGAACGCCAGCGCGTTTTCCAACAGTAGACTGCAGTACAAAAATATTAAATTGTTATTATACTCGTTTCTGCCTACAACTACGTCCGCATGAAATTTCTTATTTTAACATAAAATACCCTCGGCAGTCGGCAGCGTTGCATTTGTGAAATAATTATCGGAATCGGAATCAGTAGTTCTGAAGAATACCTACACCCTATATATAAACTCACAAATGTTACCTCTTTATAATTTTAGTATAGATCTGGCTAAACATCAGCATTCCGCGTCGTGTCGTAAATCTTGTTCGATCATTAATCTCTATTTCCAAGGCTATATATATTATATCATAAAAAGGCATTCCACCGTACTCAAAATTGGACACACTTCAAAGTCTATAAATAGATTATAACACTGCCTACTAATGGACCTTTTCTAAGCGAATGAAGCGATAAGCGTTAAATATGTTCACCATGATCCTTCTCCTATACAAGGGCCATCCAAGGGCTAATAGCAAGTGCACGCCACGATAGCGGCGGTAAGACCCCTCTTTGAGGAGTGGCTAGAGAGACGTCACGGCGTTCTCACCTACCGCCTGACGCAGGTCCTCTCCGGACACGGATGTTTCGGGAAGTTCCTGCACATCATCAGGCGGGAGGAGACGCCCGGGTGTCAC
Organism: Apamea anceps; assembly: GCA_951799955.1. Lineage (NCBI taxonomy): Eukaryota > Metazoa > Arthropoda > Insecta > Lepidoptera > Noctuidae > Apamea > Apamea anceps. The sequence continues at coordinate 15,346,586 of OX637507.1, read as the reverse complement.
CACTGTCAGGATCGCCCAGAGGACACGGTGGAGCATACGGTGGAGGTCTGCCCTACTTGGGCAGAGCACCCCCGTGTTCTCGTAGAGGCGATCGGCAGCGGCGGCGACCTCTCGCGTCCGGCCCTGGTTCAAGCCATGGTCCGGGACGAGAGGGAGTGGGAGGCAGTCACCTCCTTCTGCGAAGCAGTCATGCTAGCGAAGGAGGTGGCGGGGTGGGCGAGAGAACGCACCTTGCGCACCTCACGCCTCAGCCGTCGCGGGAGACGCTCCGGGCGTCGGGAGCCGCGTGACGACTCCCGGCCACCGTAGGCGCGGGCCTGCGGGCGATGAGTAATGGGTAACTCACCGTCCGATCAGGACCAGGCCCGTGCCGGACGGCGTGTTTGTGTTCCACGCGCGCCTCAAAGAGGTGTCAGCATGAGTGACGGGGCCCGATAGGGCCGAAGCCTGCCAGGGTAGCGGGATCGTCCGAAAGGGTTACCGCTGCCCTGGAAAAAAAAAAGAGCCAATAGCAAGAAAATTAGGGCATTATTTCCCCGTAATAGCCTTACCAACCCTTAACCCTCGCGTAGTTACACTAAATTCTTAAAAGAAAATTACAAAAGGAACAGTTTTAAAGAATTGGAGTGCTTTCTATTGCTATTAACGGCTTTCTTGCTGTAAATCTCGGTGTTAAACTGAGGAGAGCTCTTAAAACGAGAACCCTTTTACTTTGGGTGACCCCTGCACTACCGGCTTTGTTACGTGCGGGTAATTTATTACGTGTTTATTTTAGGACCGAGCCCTTTCCAGGTAGAGTAGGTTTATTTAGGCATCAAACAAAATATTATTAACATTGAAACCATTTTATTAGGGTTCTAGGAATAATGTCACGTAACGGACGGCAGGTAACGCCGCCGTGTGTCTGTAACGATAATAGGTATATTTACATAATAAGTTAGTGTTGAAAATCTCATTAGAATTCCTGCCTTGATATATTAATTTGAATAAAGTTCAACTATAAGGTAAATAATAAGCTTAGGTAGATAAATTATTTTGCTTTATTTTCATAATTCAATATGGCAGCGGCGTTCCGGTTCAGATTCTACGGATTCCTTTATTTAATGAAGTTATTTACCAATCTATTTTATATAAATTCTAGGAACGTACCAAGTATTTCATTAGCTTCTAGATTTCTCTTGTCTCTTGGAAAACGTTCCGATAAAGACTAATATTATAATTAATACGAAATTAATCATTCTTAAATTGGCAACAGAGCCACTGTAAATTCAGATCGTACCTAGTGCTGATAATTTTGCTGAATAGTTAAATGTAGATATACCTATGCCGATTACAGTCAAGGGTAACGTATACAAAAGGCAGTAAGACCAGTTCTACTATATGGATCTGAGTGCTGACCGATGAGGAAGACGGATGAACAGAAAATTCACACCATAGAGATGAAGATGCTACGTTGGTCTGGTGGAGTTTCGAAAAGGGATAAAATAAGAAACGAATATATCCGTATATATAATATACTCGCTAAGATATACGAAAAACTTAGTGAAAACCGCTGGCGCTGGATTTGATATGTGATGAGGCGAGATGATGACCATATGACTACAAGAGTCATGAATGGAAAAATGGAAAAGAGATCGTGGACGACCACCAATAACTAGGCTGCGAAGAATAAAAAAATGACATGATAGCGACCAACATAACAAAAGAGATAACCCACAACCATACGTTGTGGCTCAAAAGTACTAGTAGGCCTGACTCCAAATAAATTAGGATAATAGCAAATAGAAAGAAAAAGAGTTAAATGTACTCATAACATATATAATATTTCCCGTGCCCGTCAAACACGAGCTATACTTAGCATAATGAAATCCAAGCATACGAAGTTGGGGCACAAAAGAACTCCATAATATCTCGGTGGGTACCTACTTATAGAAATTAACCCAGGTCGGCATCAGGAGCGAGCGTGGGAGGCGATCGATCCGCGCAACAAGTGAGCCCGGCTCAGCAAGCCACTGCGTCTGCTACAGATTATCTTACAGTCGGCAATATGTGGACGATTCGGAAATCGAAAATAGACTTGTTAAAAGAATGTAGTTGTAGAAGATTACAAAATAATAAAAGTACCTTCTACTCGTTGTCAATTTCATGAACTCGGAATTGTGCCTTGGTTATGAATTTAGTCGAAGATGTTTATTTATTTATTTATTTAAACTTTTCGCACAAAAAGGTACAAAGGCGGACTTAATGCCTTAGGCATTCTCTACCAGTCAACCAAGGGTGGTGAAGAGATAAGATGGCAGGTGCTTTGATTGAGAGGGACAATAATAAAAAAACTCTTAAAACTAGGTTATGTTTCAAGTAAATAAGAAATTAACATCGGTCAAACATACGCAAAGCGAATACTTTAAGGTTCTACGGTACCTTCACAACATCACTTTTTTGTTCGTCTATCACAGAGGTATTATTCTTATAGTAACTAGGTATAGATACTATACAGAAAATAGCAATATACCAGCTCGTCAAGTCCAATGATATCAAAGTACAATCCGAACAGTAAGCATAAAAGAAATTCCAATCATATGGTTTCTATTAACAAATTGAATTCCGAGTCGAAACCGCGCACCTAGACTTCAGGATAGAAATGGACCAAAGCAAAGCAAAGCTTTCACTTAAAATGCTAATAACATTAAATTGCAGCTCTTCTGCGGATGTACAGCCATCTACGGAACAAAGAGCTTCGATAATAGTTCACCCATTCAACGAGGCGCATTCCAGCTAAACTACGGGCCTGTCAAACATGACAAGAAAAAATTAATCTAAAAGCTAACGTATATTCAAGTACAGTCAGTTTCAATTAGAGTTACATAAAGTCTCAGGCGTCTCTGTTCGTGGAAAGGGTTACTTTACTTTGCGTTAACATAATACAATTAAGTATTTAAACACCACTGCTGAATAAGCTACGAAAATTTCTAATCCCAGTATTCATTTTGTAAAGCGTTAAACGTGATAGTGCATACGAATTAGATAAGCTTGTGGTACTTTGTAACTAAAAACATTAACGTTAAACATTTGTTTGCTAACGACACAACTGTTGCTTTTCAAGTCCCTACTAATGATGACAATCGTGTTTGTCGTACAGGATGACCCTAAACGAACTACTGACATTAATCAAGCTTTAATTATCGCAGGGCCTTCACGTTTACAAGGCGGAAATTTGCTCTGCAAGGGTACTCCTTAATCTACCTACTCTCTTCGTACCTCCGTCTACCTATCATAAATGTATTTACTGGTAGATTTTATCTAAATTACGTAAACAAGCTGTTCCTTACGTAATTTAGATAAAATCAAAGTAAGAGGTGAATAAATAGAATGGCGTTTTGTTACATTATTTGTACAATATGATTTTCGTCGCTCGCAATGTTTTGTTTCCTTAGAATGCAAAAAAGGAATTAAAAAAAAAAGCTGACCGTTTTTTAATCGTGTGCTTATTCATAACAAAGGTAAAAAAGGTAAAAGAAAATCTTTATGGACAAAATAAAGAAAGCTTTTGTCTGAATTTACATGATTTTAGCAGTGAACATTTTAACCGGATAGCCAGGATTTACGGCAGACACAGTCGTTATCCAAAGCAACATTGCATTCAGAAATAACATTGAAATTCAATAATAAATCACGGCAGCAGCGCGGACCGTCGCGACTTCCAAACGGTTAGCATTGAACATTCAAACAAAGACGGGCTCTAGCTAAAGTTTCGCACAAAACCCCATCTGGGGCTCGCAAACAACTGGGACAATGCAACTCTGCCGCAAATTAAATCGAGCCACGCGCGCCCGCGGTTACACATACATCGGCACTAATTTGCCCTCGCACAATTTATTGCTCCCACGTGCCTTTTTATTCCGTTAAATTGAAATATACGTTTTGATTTGCGTCCTAATGTGACTGTAGACGAGTCTAGTCTAACATGTTTATCAACATGCACGTTAAATACACAGAATTTCGGTCATTTAGTTCACAAATAACAAGCTTCGCAGAGTGCTCCTCTGCGAAGCTTGTTATTTGTGAACTACTTAATCCTCTTTGGAGAAGATACGCCTAACCCTGAAATGAATTAATTGAAATCCATCTGGCCATTCATGTGAAACTGCCCTTCAGCAGTAACTGAATTCACAAAGTTCAGCAAATTGCTAACGTAATCGTTATTTCTAACGTGGTGCAGAGCGATTTCTGCTATCATTGAATAATTAAAAATTCACTGTGATTTTAGTACCTCAGTCTTGCCTGACCTTACTGATAGCTTCAGGTCAGGCACTTAAGTTTCCTAATGAAATATTCATCTTCATTTAAGATTTCTGGGTAGGACTTCATTAGCAATGAAGCCAAGTGATAATTTAGCTAACCGCCAGCCACATTATATTATTGTTACAAGTAATTATGTTCCCATGTCCCTGGCTCATAAAAGCAATGCCCTCTATTCTGATTTTAGTAAGGCTCTATTTAATCAATGATTTTGTTTTCACAGGTATGCGTATCCTGGTGATGCTATTGTTGGACACGTTACCCATGTTAGGAAATGTTTTGCTGCTATGTTTCTTCGTATTCTTCATATTCGGCATCGTGGGAGTCCAACTGTGGGAAGGGATTCTGAGACAACGCTGCGAATTTGTCCCTCCGCCGAATGTGCTGCGACCCAAGTATGTTTTACTCAGTTTATACTATCCTAACTGAGGTGCAGTATGAGACCAGTTGTAACCGTATCATACTGCCGATTCAGTATTACCGTTGATATAAGCTCATAGATGTAAGCGTTTATTAGTGTTGAATTACTATTATAATACCCGAATCTGTTTGACTACAGCATATTGAGTGGCAATGTTTCAAGTTTTGTGGATGAAATTGCAGCTGAAATGAGTTTTTCATTTGTTCCATTTGCTCGAGAGCGCTCGTCTTAGCGGCACGTCCCATTGCTAACGTTGACTGCATGCAATATTTAACGCTTACATCCTCGACGAGCACATCCATCGCTGCTCTGTACATCATTTTGACGTTTTGTATTTTCTCATTGCATATTGTTTTTGCACTGTTACTAACATTTTAACAAACGCGCATGTTGAAGAGTACCGCTTACAGTCGAATAACCTTACAACACACTTAAATATTGCATTCCGTCAACACTCAGTAACTGAAAACACGAACAAAACGAACCATTCGACAATGTGGTGTTACATGTCAATTCTATCCCCACTCTCCGATACTCTATTCATATTTATGTAAAACAAATTACATAAACTTTGCTACATTTCAATGGTTCTAAACATACCGTCCCAAACATAGAACAAAGTAGAAAATAACCGTCATAGCAAACATGAACCAATAATAGCCATTCATAGTCGATACTTACAAAACATCTAGATTTAGTACAAATAGTTACAACCAAAATTCAAACTAACAATGTGGTTTCATACAAAACAATATGATTTCAGCAAGAAAATGATATCGAATTAATTTGTCATGTGGATGTACTAAAAGGTTCACCTCTGATCAACCCTTCGGGTAGGTAATACTGGCGAGATATTGTTATGTTCTCATGTATGAAAGCACACTGTAAGTAACTGTGACCTTACTACAGACCTTTAGAAGTAAACTTAGGTACATAACACCCGTCACGGCTCCTCAATTTATGTTCCAGAGACCTGTCCGAATGGTACAGAGTGCGCGTCAGAGTGAACTCGTAAGGATTTGCGATCAAAATTAATGTGTTTCTATTAAGAACATTGCGAACTGTTGTAACGTGTACCTTCACACATCTGCCGTCCAGATGTGCTATCGTATTTGCTTCCCCTTCACGAATTGGCAGTTTCGATGAGGCACTAGGTCTCTCATTACGTGTCGCTATTTAAATAATCTCACACTTAATTTGCAAAATTTTATTGAGAACTGCCGATTTGTTTCTGATCCGAGTATATGGGTAGTTCTATCAACTTCTCTGAAATATATGAAATACTGTTTCCTTCACTTATGATTTCGCAAAATTGTTTAATGGGCAGTCATTATGGAATAACTTAAACATCTGTTAAAGATTAATTATTTCCTACGATCATTACGAAAATATCCTTGCCTCAATTTCTTCAACTTTAGGGTACTCTGTTTCAGAGAACAAAATGCCAAATTACACATCAATTCTACATCTTTCATGATTCATTCAATAACAAAGTCATTGTTTTAAAAAAAATATTCAACGTTCAGCTTCGTTTTAATCATTGTACTGTCTGTTAATCTGCATTTATGTATCAATGCTCATGGTTTGTTTCTTGACATAAATAACATTTAACTGTTATCTGAAACACTTAAATGACATTCACTGTTAAAAAGTTGCTTTGCACGCTATGTCGTTCAACTATTAGAACGACGAAATTTTAGTCCGAAGTTGGAGACCACAATAAAAGCCTTATAGCCATCATCAAGAACAAGCCCCGTAACGACCGGGCGCCAAATGATGTGGGTTACGGCCAGTGCTCGTGTTTCTGTGTACCTTATGTCGTTAACCGATAACGACCCAAAGGTTACTGACGTTAATCTGTCCTGCCGATATTCGCCAGACTTTCCCCAGCCATCTTTACTAACGCTACCATTACCATTAATTGGGACTGCTATTGATCCTTAACTCCTTTCTACGCTTCCGTTCTAGCATGTGTGTGCACCGTGTGTACTAGTAAATGTTTTTCCATTTGCATGGGTCGTATTAGATGTAGTTAAACCAATATATCAGTGTTCCCTGTTGTATAAAATCAAATTACCAATCCAGATCAGTGTTAGAACTACAATCTGCAAACAATTTGGAAATATGTAGTTTGTTTTTAAAGTAACAATTATAATATTTGCTTCCAAATTCTTTGGAGAGTAAGTAGTTTGATAATCAGATAGTCAACATTTAAAATAGCTTTCATTGTTAACTAATATACCCGTCATTAAACGCAATTTGTTTAGATCGATGTCAATACTCAATAGATAACATAAAAACTAACTCGACACGACACACATAAAACTATCCACTTTATGAAGATGCAAATAAAACTTAGAAACTCCAACTAAGAACGTATATAAAAATCTTTATTCGTGTTACAGTATATCATTCTACTACGAGTTCTCAAAGGAGTTGGACTACATATGCACAACGCCCGAAGACAATGGGATGCACTTCTGCGGAGATTTCCCTCCGTACAGATACGGACCGCTAGTGTGCAACGAGACGGCCAAGCCTTTCTCGTACAACCTGCCCACAAATACGTCGTGTGTCAATTGGAATCAGTATTACACTAACTGCACTCAACGGGGAAACAACCCCTTTCAAGGCACGATTTCCTTCGACAACATCGGCCTCGCTTGGGTCGCTATTTTCTTGGTAAGACATCGTATTTGGAAAACATTTTACCCTATTTTGTAGAGCTAAGGAAGGTAATAATGTTTGTTGTGTTTTGTAGGTGATATCGTTAGAAGGCTGGACGGATATAATGTATTATGTGCAGGACGCACATAGTTTTTGGGACTGGATTTATTTCGTATTGCTGATTGTGGTTGGTATCTGTATTTTTAACCAAAAGTATTCGTGTATTGAAACAATCATACCATAATAAACATTGACGGCATATTACACAGGACTGATGGCACCCTATTTCCACTGCACGCTTTATTGAAACATGACGAAAACTGCCATAAAAACAAATGATGACAGGAAAAAAGACAACAAAAAAGCAATAACAACAATATTAGTTCCACCACAAAAACTGAAACGATCCGTCAACTCCGCTCTAACGTTCCCATTATCTCATAAACACATATTTGTCTTATAGATCGGATCGTTTTTCATGATCAACCTCTGCTTGGTCGTCATAGCGACGCAGTTCAGTGAGACGAAGAAACGAGAGATGGAACGTATGAGGGCCGAACGTGCTCGGTTCACATCAACGTCCACTCTAGCATCTTCTACGAACAACAGTGAACCTGCTACTTGTTACGCAGAGATAGTCAAATATGTTGCACATCTTTGGAGACGATTCAAAAGGAGGATGGCAAAAAAAATCAGGTCCGTAACACATTTTTTATTCATCAAAATCCGAATATAAATTACAGGGGAGCTGCAACCCTTTCAAATATTCCATGTAATCGTAAATATCTCGTATTCCGTGATTGTACTCTCCAAAGTCAGTAAATTGCTGCCAGTATTTCCTTTCCTTCAACTGCAATATTTATACTAAGTAACGCCCGGCATTTACAATGCAAATACCGATGAACACTTCTTTGCAAATGGCTGGCATTTCTTAAAAATAGACTCAATGGAAGTTATTTTTATACCCCGGTAAACGATACCCTTTCCTGCTTCTTTTAGAATTTTCTTTTGTGACACGACCCCTGACTTTATAAAAATTATTTTTATTTGTGAATAGTTGAGATGACCTTTTATATTTATAGTACCTAATAAAAATAAAAAAATGTTCAGGGTATACCGATATCAACGTGCTCAGCTGCAATGGCGGACAAGTAGAGAGACCCTTCAACTACCCGCAAACAAACCGAAACAACATCATCCTTGCTGTCCAAGAGTACATCCGCAGGTAACATAACTTTTAATTAGTATTAAACTAACCTTTAGAAACCCGTTACAATTTAAATACGACTCTGTTCTAGATATTATAAACGTTATTTTACCATCTTCAACAAGTAAAGTTCATCAGCTCATTATACGTTCAGGATTACTTCGAACATTTTCATCAACCGGTGGTAATGAATTTCGAAATAATAACTCTCCAAGTTTCCGTTCATCTACGGAGTATATTCTTAGAAAGCGGGGCTTATAATAAAATATTCGTGAAGTGGTACAAAGCCGCTTCCGTGTCGAGGCCATGTATGTATTGTTGTCGACACAGCGTAGTCATTATGACGCTTTCACTTGTTAAGCCTTTTGCGACTTAAGAATCATAATATATGTTATAACATTCATAATATTCGTGGCAGTATATTCATCGAAGCTTATTAACGAAGCATCAGTTTTACAATACTAATAATTGCTGCTTCGATTTCCTCATTTGCAAAGTTTTGTTGCAAATTGATATTTATTTTGCGTTCAGATTTGAATTCAATTCTACGTAAGTGTTGTATTTAAATGTAAGCTAATAAAGAATATACGCCTCAAATGTAAGCTGAAAAGATGCTATTTTTCTCATAAACTTCAATTTAAAAAATTAATGGACAATACTTCAAAAACCGCTCACCCTTACTTAGAAACCAAAAAAAATACGTAAAATAAAGGCGTAAATATCATAAATAATTCAAACTCTTTTAAGCCTTACCACTTTATTGAACAAAAGTTTACTTTTTATTTTCTAAAACATTTATGCGTAGACGCTCGTAGCACTTTGCTACGAACTTGCTACGAGATTTTAAGCTTTTAAAACAACTTATTTTTACTTTAATTGTGTATATTTACATTTAATATGCTATTTCAATAAAAATACCGTTTTATATTTACAAAATTTAATAAAAAATATAATAAAGAATACTAAAATTTTCTCAGTTTTCTAGTTTTAAGAAAACCTGCAATACGCTTCATTATTTCAACTCGATCAGCATACAGCATGTACTCGTATCAGAAAGGCGTGGTCATATTTAAAGGTGTGGGTACAGACCATCAAACCTAACAACTTTCGTCGTGAAACCAATATCAACTGCCCCAAACAAAACTTCAATACCTACTCGACTCAAATGTATAGGATGGCTGATAATTTTTCACGATTACGATGTTGGACTTTTATTTTAAACACGTTCCATTCCCTCTACATCCGTATTACTACCTGTACCAGGGCAACGGTGGCAAGAGTGTGAGTGAGGAGGGGAGCGGGGGCCCGGGGCCCGAGGAGCCGCTCAGCCGACCCGGCCTGTTGCGCGTTCCGTCGCTGTCAGCCGCCGATCTTGAGGTAACACCCACATTACTCACTTCTGCTACCTGACCTATTTGGTTCTAGAAGTTACTTGCAACATTGGGAAATTGAAGACTGGTAAAACTTTGCAATATTTTGGAATCTCGATATTGTGGACGATGAGATTTATTTCGGAACCGTAGGCCGCAGCCAGTATGAAATAAGTTGCTAATTTCAATAAAAGTAATTGTGCCTGGATGAAAGGCTAAATACTGTAAACATACTCGTATACATGGAAACATTTTTTGATCCTGAAAAACGTTCAAATAAATTGAAAAACTGACTAATTTGGTTTACAGTACCCACTCGACTGTAAATACGGGCAAGTACTTCAATTTATTCTGTGTACACCTGTCGTGTCCTTTTATACGGGTACAAATGTAAGCGATTTTAGAAAATGATCATACTCGAAGTAAAGAGCCATTTGAACGACCCAGCCTGTTGCGCGTACCCTCACTGTTCGTGTCTCAACTTGGGGCAAAACCAACAGTTTATTTAATGTAATTCACTGCTAATTTGTTTTAAGGGTCTATTTCTGGTAATAGGTATGGATAAAATAATTAGATTGTGATTTTAGATACCTTTCCTAAATTAAAAATTATGTTCTACCTTTTTCTTAAACATACTACATAGTATATTCTAGTCCATAGTGCAAATTTTCCCTGGAAGCAGTGTGGCTACAGGTGGCTATTAAAGCAATTTACAAGATGTACGGTCGCCTGCATTAATTAATTACCCCTTAGCTGGGGTGTTTGCATGCGTGAGCGGTACCCACTTAATAAGCCCCTTCTCTTGAACCCCTACATCAGTTAATGACTAACTGATTGACTTTTTAAACGCAGAATGCTTCGAACTTATCGCTGCTGTCACCTCCATCCCTGACTCGTCGAAGGTCGTCGGTGATGTTCAGCGACACAGTGCTACTACACACCCCGAATGATCCACACGGCGCTCATCCACACAACGTGTGTTCATCGGAAAAAATGACGCAAACAGGTAAAATAGCATTATTTGTACTAAGTATAAGAAACCTAACTGAAAACCTTTTTTTTTTGGTCTACATTTGCAAACATAATTGGCGTAAAAAGGTTTTATTGTGGCATTGGCACAGCTGCTATTTGTCATGTTTGTAATTTTCATTTTGTTCGACAATTCTATTATGCACTAATGTAATCTGCTTTTTAAACACATTATACATTCATGATTAATCAATCCGAAAACCCAAAACCATCTCTATCCGCAAAATAATAACAGATGAAATATTTGACAACCGAAAGGAAAACACAAAATAAATGTGCTTGAAATTCTTCAACAATAGCTTTTGAAAATATGAAAGCATCCACCTCCGCTAGTAAGAAATAGCAGCTTCTTACTTTACCTGTTGCTTGTACTTTACACACTTGAAACTTTCCCCATCTTACTGCGAACTAAACTCAACTCGTGAATACACTACAAAACACTCTACATTCAATAGTGTTAAAACTTTTTAACAATCCGAATGAATATTTGTAGATTCATTGTGTCAGCGTGACTGGCTTAAGAGCCAAAGTGGTGAGTCTAGGAGACGGTAGAACTAGACGATGCTATTAGACGGGCATGTGCAATCTCTACTAACTTCTTGCTTCTTCTTCCTCTACTTCTTCATAGAACCTAAATAGGACTAGGAAGACAATGAGATAAAACCGTTTTCTAAATTTCGCTTAACCCCTTCTCAGCATTGGTCTAGCACTCCTACACTTTTGAGACCTGATTTACATATAAAAATCTTTAATCTTCCTTGAGTTATCTATTTTACCTCGAAAGCATCTTGTTATATTCCTGTGAGAGAAACCTAAAACATTTCTCAGAAAATATTTTCCATTTTAATGGCCATCCGGAGACTAGAGTAGAAACGATAAATGTTTAACGCTGGATTGATTAGAACGTTTATAAGCTATTATTTTGAAATACTGATACGAGTTTCGGTCTAGTAAAACTCATTTATAACGGTTTAGTGCTGCTCAAACAGGATCAAAACCTAAAATAGGTTCAGATAACGCCCACGGTTTAATATCGTTCAAAGCGCACATAGGTGGGCGTAACTTAATAGACTTGTAATGGGCGGTATTAATACCCAATGGATTTGATGATCAATCTCATGTATATTGGAGTATCGTACATGAGCGATAGAGGAAAAAATATCGATTACATTTTCACGCGATATCCATAACCGCTGTGTATACTAAAATATAACAAGATGTTTTTGAGGCATTAGAAGAGTTTTGTCCGTTTGTTAGTCCGTGTGCTGTAGTGACTCTTATTTGGGGGCATAGAATTCGACCTGCCGACAGGCGAAACCGCAGAGGAACGCGCGGCGGCTGGCGGGACCATGTCGTGTCAAGAACTGCTCGCGCTCTCCGGCGCGCTGTCAGCCGCCCTGCCCACTGGACAAGTGGCTCTGGACTCCTTCTTTGAGGAACTCACTAAAGGCATCAGCAAGAGGGCGGGAGAAGAGAAAATTGACACCAGGGTAAGCCATCTTTTATTATAAGAGCAGACTGATGATCGAAAGGTCGTCATGTCAACTTCACGAAATATTATATAAATATTGGTGAAATTTCACACTTGACGAAGAACCAGTTTTACTTTAAAATCGTAATTGTTGCATAAAATTTCTTTTGAAATACAAAACCTCTCTTGAAAAGAAAACTAATAAACACCGATCCATTCACTCGATGTTGTAAACTCAACTCATCGACGGAAGTAAATAATACATTAATTATATTCACAACGTTCTTCTGAGAATGTACTGAAACTAAATTAATTAGAGTGAAACTTTTACAATTTATAACCAGCCCGCGATGTATCTGTCGTCGTAAAGTCTTCATTGGAAAATTTAATAGCAACTTGTACAAAGTTGGATTTCATTCCACTCGAAGGAAATACTATTTTACGATGATAGATTGAAATATCACTTGCTTCGCTTGTATTTCACTTCAGGGTATTTGTACCCCATTTGTGTTGTATGTTGCTTGAAACTTATTTGTTTTATTTCCAGGAACACTATACAGGGTGGCAGGGACATCGACGCGCAAACTGTAACCATAAATTCAGCACATTAATCTAGACCCCCCGTGTATCACAGATATAATAGTCGTTTATCAAAAAAAATCAGCTGTTTCATAGAAAACTGCAACACCTACGCGGTCAACATGTATGGAACAGCAATATTTTTTTTTTATAAGTGACGAATTTCCGACGCTAGGGGCTTCAGAATCATGTGCTGGTAGCGCGTCGATGTCCCTACCACCCAGTAAAAAAAAAAGAATCTTAACATCCCTTGATTTATTAATGAGTTACGTCAAGCATTGGCTTCTTGTGTTCAATATTGTCTGCTTTCTAACTTAATCTTCTTCAACATGTTTTCAATTAAAGTTGTGTTTCAAAGCTGTAGTCTTTCATAAAACTTGTGAGGACATAACACGGTGTTTAATAAAGGAGGATTCAAAGCTTTAGTTAAGGATGAGAAAACCAAAATTAGAGTAGTCAAAATGTGATTTAAGTCCATCTATCTTTTGATGGTTAGATCGTGGAGATAGAAGATTTCTCATGCTGCGCGGACCTCATCGCGGCCGAGGCTGCCGCTAAGGAAACGCGCAAGGGTCGCGTACGCAACGCATGCGCCAATTTCTGGAACAGGATATCCAGAGCACTGTCCAGACTTAGGAAGAAGATCAAATTCATTGCCGATCATAAATACTTTCAACAAGGTGAGACAGCATTTATCTTTATACTATACGAAAAAAGAAATGTGAGAAGTTATGTCAGGAACTCATTTGTTTTTGTTACTAAGCCATTTGCTCAAAAAGGTCTTCCCCGTTACCTTCGTAACTAAAAATCGGGAACATTTACACTGTCACTGTTCTTTTGATAATCTTTCTCCCCTTGTTTTATATATCCAAAAATTACATTCAAGATATTCCCAACTAAAATAACGTTACGTTTTACCGTCAATGTATCTGTTATACGAGATATCTCATAGCTGTAATTTCCAGGTATATTACTGGCCATCCTCATCAATACGTTGTCAATGGGCATTGAATACCACAATCAGCCTGAGGAGCTCACTGTAATCGTGGAGATCAGTAACATTGTGTTCTCGGCAATATTCGCCGTAGAAATGCTTCTCAAGATCGTCGCCGAAGGACCGTTTAAATATATTTCCAATGGATTCAACGTATTTGATGGCGTCATTGTTATATTGAGGTAAGATATTTTTAACATTTTAATAAAACTTGGGTCTGTAATATACAATTTATTTGCCTTATCATAATAATATGTATATCAGTGATAAGCGCTAGCTAAGGACCTTTTAAGAATTGAAAATACTAAGTGTTTAATTTTAAATATTATCCTGTAGTTACCAGGGAAGTAAAACAAATTATTTTATTCATATAATCATAAGTTATTGAGTACGACGTGTGTTTGTAATAATGGTAATGGTATACCACATATTTATTTAATTAAAGCTCCACAAAGTATATAGACGTAAAATTTTTGTGTAGCTCATTAAATACTGAATTGATACAGCTCCAATTTTAATCCCGACTTACAAATAAAATATAAAAGGAGAATAATTTATAAACAAACCAGTAGAAATGGACGGATATTAAAACAAAGCGTGGTACCAAATGGCATGGATTAAAGTAAATCCATATTATGAAAAATTCAATATGAAGTGCTTCTATGTACCTATTGCTTATTCGTTATTTATTACAATAAATTGTATCTACCTATGAACTATACGAAACATTCGGATACTAGTGCTAAAGTATCGTTACGTATTATTTAAGGGGGATGCTCTAAGGTAGCTTGCGAAATTCAAATTTTCTTACGTTCAATATTTCTAAAGTTCATATAATTTTCATGAAATAGTTATTCAATAGCATTATATGAACTTAGAGGGTTGTATTGATGATTTTAATGATTATAATTCTGTAAATACATATTTGTTACGATCGCGAATACATACAGCCTGACACTGACCTGCAAATTGTAAAAACACGTAAGATATTTTAAATTCGCGGGCTACCCTGGAGTTTCCCCCTTAAGTCGTGTCCTCAAAGATTTAAAGGACAATGTGAAATACTGGCTGCGATACCTCGGTAGCCCCCACTCAGGGGTGCCCGTAATTGACTATCTGTGGTTTTGAACCCGAGCTCCGACGTGCGAGTAATATAATGGTGATTCACCCCTGCTACAAGTACATTTAGCTTCGTGAGAACGGAGATAAATCACTTTATTCAGTTTACTTGAATTTATAAAACAACCACTTTAGCTAGAGTTTTTTTTCTAAACTTTGGTTTTTTTATAGCTGTGTAGTACATAGATAGACGTCTACATTTTTTAAGATATTTGTATGTACTTGTAAAAGGTTGTTGATCAGTTTACTTCACTTTTATAATGTATGTGGGCAGAAAATTCCAAAAGTTGTTTTTTCCAATAATTTGAAGTTTTTTTTTTGTGTTTTTCGAACAGTGCATTCGAACTGGCACATAGCGTGGGTCAGGAAAAAGACATGGCTGGCAATTCAGGTCTTTCCGTTCTCCGCACGTTTCGACTCTTGCGCATACTCAAACTGGTCAGGTTCATGCCCAACCTGCGCCGGCAACTGTTCGTCATGCTACGGACCATGGACAACGTCGCAGTGTTCTTCTCACTCTTAGTACTATTTATCTTCATATTCAGGTAAATATCATAATTTAACTTATACAAAAATTAGTTCATCAAACCACGGAGACAGATCAGGTTTTGTTAAATAAGATTTAAAGAAAAGGTAACATAAATAAGCAATAAACAATAACGATAAAATGCATGTAATTAAGCTACAATTTTAAATGGTAGGGTTTTATTTTTGAGTTTATGATTTTCAAATCCGTGAAACTGCTATTTATAAGTTTCCTGAGAATACTTTTCTTTTCAAAATTATTTTAAAGCCTATCTGTCCTATTTATTAAGTACTTATTATCCACAATTCTGAAAACCAAAACAATTTCTATAATTTTGTTTCTTTGCTTTACTTGATCTAAATGGGTATTAAAATTCAATATCTCACTAGGGACTTCATAGGCGTTATGTAAATATCTGTCTACAAACCTGACCTTCAAACTTCAACTCTTTATTTTTTATGTAAACTCAATATTCCTATCTCACACCTGTATCGTAGTAAACTAGTAGTCAAACATCACAGCCCCCAGCAATCACTCATTGATTGCTCAATCAGATTTTTCATTTTTCCGTAGCAAAAGAAGATTTATTCGACTCTTCATAAAAATATGAAATTCTGAATGTTTCTACTTAACTGTCACACCCGCATCCCTTAACCTGTGCACTAACTGTGAGTGATTTCTCCTTTTTCTTTTCAATCTTATCCTTATGTGTGTCAACCACTTCTGTCTGTGACATTCCACCCACTACACACTGCCACTATCCACACTCTTTACAACTTTTTTCTCTTCTATTTATTATATCTTATCAACCATAGTGACTTCACGCTTTTGTGCTTTACGTCCACTTCAGTTCTTTTACACCTGCACTTGATCACTCATCTTCTTAGTATATCTACACACTTATCTATGTATATATGATTCTATATATATCCTTTATTATTTTGTATATATATTCCCTCCTTTGTGTGTGGAAAGGATTTTAGTAATCGTATTCTTATCTAATCGCATATTGCGTGGTAACGTTCAGCATCCTCGGTATGAACCTCTTCGGGTGCAAATTCTGCGAGAAAGACAAGCATGGCGATCAAGTGTGCGACAGAAAAAACTTTGATACGCTCTTGTGGGCCTTTGTCACGGTGTTTCAGGTATTCAACATTTTCAATTAAAATACCTAACAGACAACCCAGAAACAGACTGAACTTCCAACATTTACTAAACGCTTACCCACGGGTCCGTCAGCAGCCAACACTCACGACCGTAGGACAATCCCGAATAACAGAAGGTTGTCTTGTCACGGCTAATCGACTAACCACGAGAGTACACAAACGACCGTTCACTCTGCTGCAAGAGACAATCTACTCGGAGCACACAGAACTGTACAGCTATCAAGTAACACTAACGGAGGGATCAAGCTTGCAGCACAGTGCGTTGTCACAACAAGCGTTCAGTCGCGTAACCGCTACCCTAGAACCCGCGTAGTGAGATCTAGTACCATTCGTAACAAATTGATCAAACTTCATTAGTGTCACGTTCACCATGTTATTCGTACAGTACTCCCATCAGAAGTTGTCCAGAGCACATTACTTAGTCAGTGAGCTTGGTTGAGTAGTAGGTTAGCTTGAGGTCGTTCGAAGCCGAGTCGCGGGTTAACCTGTTCGTCAGTTTCTCTACTCCCACTACTGCAACTGCACTCAGTTATACAGTATATCTATCACTCTGCATGCTGCTTCTATTATTTAGGTTTTAATCTTGAACAGCTTGGACCGAAATTGGTGGAATATTGTTTATTATTACTATGTTGTTCGAAACTTTAAGGATTATACGACAAAAGTGTCCACCAGTTTCGTTATCAACCCTGGAATCCCTTTTTTTAACTTCAGTAACAATCAAATTTTCAATTACTTCCCCCTTTCTTAAACTCTTAACTTCCACTTTATAAATAACAGAAGGTATTGCTCCTCTCATCTCAATTTCCTTTTACTCTTTTCCATCTGCATTTCTCAGGATGAATTTATAATTTAAAAATTACTGCATTTTAATTTGAATGACTTTTGCCACGAGTAATATAACGATACAGTATGAATGAGAGTTTTCTTTGATTATGACTTAATTATCTTTTACGCACTTTACTTTCGCCTATTTATTCCTCCTCCGGATTATTTTTATTGCATTTCTACTTTTATTATAATAATGAGGCAGTATAAAGAATGAAACATAATTTAAGTATTAAGTTAGTCGAGGAACTTAATTGCACTATAAATAACACGATGTTAATGAAAGTAAATATATGATTTAGTTTATTAACATAATATCCGTTGGTTGTAGCGTTCCAACGGCGATAACACTGCTTAACCATTTAGGCTTTTGTTTATTAATTAATTATTACATCACATCCCAAAATAAAATCACTAGGACGATTTTTTGAAGTAAAACTAATTTTACGGCACTTTATCGTGTAGATACACAAGAATGACTGCACTACTAATACTGATTGTGTGCATATAGATCTCCACAATATTACAATAGCATCGTCTCTGATCATACCCTCCCTGTTATGGCACTAACTGCACACTAGATATGGGAACGCAATAACTATGCAGCCCGTAACATTAGTATTATTTCAGTAGTTCGTTCATGAGCGCAGGTTGCAGTGTTAACGTCTCGTACGCAACAATTATGTCGTCAGGATGACTCGGTCGCGGCGTTTGCGCATAGCGTTTTGTTTTTCTTTCATTTTACATCGACTCCACGACGAGCAGTATTCTGGGCATGTATCTATTCGGTGGTAAGTTTTGCAAGTACGCCGAAGACAATGGCAGCGAGCGGGATTGTACCTGCCCTGAGATCATCTCGCAGCATCCCAAGTGTGAGTGCGACAGGAAACATTTTAATAACATCCTATGGGCTACCGTCACCGTGTTCCAGGTAAGCCTCGAGCGGTATGCTACACTAGGCTCAGTAATAGACTGTTTATTTGCGATCCCGTTTCAATATGTTTTAGAATATAGACGCCGCGTTTTTCTCGTACCTACCAACTTAAACTGATTGAAACTGTGAACATATTTGTCTTATTTGACAACTTACCATGGGTTGTGAGATAAGACAAGTACAAAAATTTAACGATAAACATGACTGAACATGATTTATACATTACTAGATTTGGCACAAGCGAGAGATCCGCCGTAGTTACTTAGTACTTATGTACATTTTGGTAATGCAGTACAAGGAGCGCTCCGTAGTTAGTTGCATCTTGCTTAGTAGTGAATAGCATTAGGTAATGCTGAACCCTGTATGCTTGTGTACTCAAAGTCGCCGTTTGTGTTCCCTTTCATTACTGTGTATTAGTGAACACCGACACAACAACATGACACTTGTCAACACTAACACGCTAATTACTAACAACAGTTTTTTGTATTTTTTTACTTTAATTTATTAACATTGAAATAAAGTAACATTGTATTACACCAAAAGGCACGACTTGATACAATATGACAGCACACCTTGCTTATTTTGATTTATTAAACAAACTCGGATTTTAAAATACTTGATGTGGTAGAACGATTTGCTCGGTTGAGTTAATTCTGACATTGATGTCAAAATTTCAGGTTTTAACCCAGGAAGACTGGAATGTTGTGTTATTTAATGGCATGGAAAAAACGAGTCATTGGGCCGCATTATATTTCGTTGCCCTTATGACTTTTGGGAATTATGTACTGTTCAACTTGCTTGTTGCTATACTCGTCGAGGGATTCAGCTCAGAGGTAAGGTGATCTACATAATTTTGTAGCATCTTACGTGAAGTTTGAATCATTCAATACGTTGCCTCTCTTTTTCTTTTGTGTAATATAGCAAAGGTATCTTGCAAGAAAGAATATTTGAATTTCTAAGAAAATACAAAATTCTTTGCATTACTTTTGCTTTCATACCTCTGCCACAGAATTTCCAATCAAATACTCATGTGTAATTCAAATGTTTTAGCGAAATGAGAGGAGGGAACGTGAACAACGCGAGCTGGCGAAATCAAAATTGTCGAGCGACTGTTTCTCAGACAATAACGAATTGCACTACGACGACTCGAATTCGGGATCACATTCCAGTGAGAGTTTTTCGCAGGTAAAGTATTTGCGATACTATTTCATTAAGTCAAAGTGAACGATGTTATTCCATTTGAAACCTTTCAAATTCCCAAAGTAACAAAGAACTCGAAGTTCGATTCACATATTTTGATCAAGAATTTATGTTTGCAGAATGAAATAAAAAATTATTGGAGGTCAGCGGATGATGTACGAAAGGCTAAAGATGATGTAAACGGACATAAAGAGAAAGCAATAAAGTCACATCGTAAAAGCAAGTCCTCGGCACACCATCCGACACTTTGTAAGGACTGCGCGCAATCTAACAAGTGTAATCTACAAAAGGTAAGTCAAAATTAAATGGATTAGGCAGGGACTTTACATTTTACAATTAATTTTTAATAAATATACAGGATGGCAGCAACCCGCAACCTACAAATGATTCTGTATACAATTTTAAACGTTGAAATTGTTCGTCGGTTAATAAATAAAAAATTTCTGTTCAATACATTTTAACCGCGTACGTACGGCACTTTTCTATGAAACAACAGTTTTTTTTAAATATCTGACTATGAACTTCTACGCTAGGGGTCTAGAACCATGTGCTGAATTCATGGTTACAGTTTGCGCGTTGATGTCCCTGCCACCCGATATATTACTATGTTTTAGTAATTTTGTAAGTTTTCACTACACTCAAATATTAATTAGACACTATATTAAAATCAACTCAATTTATGTGCTAGGTTACATTACAGTTTTCATTATAACTACAGACTCGTTTATATACTAAAGATTAATAAGTAACAAGAAACTTTTTGAGCCTTATTTCGATATTACAATCTTATTACCTCTGAGTCTCGCTGGACTAAAAACGAAATCTAAGAATTTATTCATCATAAAATGTCTTATTACTTCCTTTTATAATAAATTTAAATCCTAATCTTGTAATCTTCAGAAATATCTTAGGAATATATACCTGACTTTTGTCTCATTTACTTTATCTTGTCATTTACCTTCAGGTACTCTGCAGGAATCGGTTTCATTTTGACAGTTCAACAACATTCATTGCGTTATTTACGTGTTAAGCAGACCAATTTTTTGAACATTTAAAGCAATTGATTAGCAATTTGCTTCAAAATGATTCAGATTCCGACTGATCGTGTGTTACGCAATTAGGCTGCTGGTAATCCATCACTTAAGACAGTAGACAGCAGTATTGTAGAAGATTTATTTTATACCCAACCTTTTTATATGCCTCGCCTCATTGATCATTTGGCCGCCTGGAAAACCCTTGGGGTCTCCTGCTACTTTAAAGCGTTATAAATTGTATGAGAATTCTCGGTGGTACCTTTAATTTTAAAACATTCCTTTAACTTATTAACCATGTAACCAACCAAAAATAGTTTTGCAAATTAATTGACTCTTCAATCCGCCTACTGTTTGTTTTAGGAGTCGAAAATGCGAGCAAAAAGTGGCACAACGGAATCTTCAGCATTGCCAATGATAACGCACACAGCGGCTACACCACAGGACTCACCGTCTACAACATTAGAACCTGGAGCTTCCTTCAGAGATTTTAACGTAGCTCTAAGCTTGGAAAGGTCCGCTATGTTATCCAGTTTGGATTCTATTGATCGTACTTCTGTAAGTATTTGTATTACTTCGATATGAGCTTCAATGTTTTTTTAATCATGAGGATTATGCTGTGAACATTAACATACAATCGGCTTTGTTCTTTTTTATAGTGTGCCAGCATTCCCGGACTACTGAAGCCACCAAACAGCTACACACTAACCCTCCACTCCGCCCAAGCACAACTTGGAGCTGAAAAGGCCCGGCTACCTCCGATGACCCTTGCCCCTCCCCCTCTAACCCTCGCCCCACCGCCGCTAAGATCCGCTTCACCTGCGCCCACGACGCCGACCACACCAAGATCTATACCATCGCCATTGTTACCAGAAAAGAACCTTCAAATCACGATCGCTAAGGATGAAAATTGTCTAAATACTAGTGATAAATCCAGTCTTCTGAGTTCGCAAAAGTAAGTTATTGAGTTCATAATACTGTAATTTTACGTACAGTCAAGAAGTAAAAATCCCTTTGAGGACAATTTATATTTGCATCGTGCATGAAAAAATGTTTACTTCATTTATTACTGAATAAGGACCTATTACTGTCCTAAACTCTAATCTATGTAAATAAAAACAATTAAATAACGACTAAATAATCATTTTCTAGGAACATAAGTGTAGTTAATATGGGCGCAAATGGTGAAGAAAAGTGTAGGGTACAACGCAACTACAGTTGGCGACCAAGTCTTAGAAGAAAACCAAAGCAAAGAACAGGATCCGACTCAGACGCTATCATACTAAACAATGGCAGGGACCATGCCGTCTGCAACGGTATAAGATTATTGTTACTTTTAGCACGACTTTGCAATTACTGTACACCTACCTAATTACCTATTATTGTTTTGCATGTGATGTTTAATGTTTGATGTGCTTCTTAAATCTTTACGCTAACAATTTATCCACTTAATTATGAAGTACATAATTAAGTGGATAAATTGTGTGGATGTGTTTGATTTGTTAAATTGATTTATAGTTTTTCAAGATCAAAGGGCCATCTTTGAACGAAACCTGGAACTGCACAAACATGGACTTTTGAAAAAAGATTACTTAGAACTGAATACTTATTTTATAATACAGAATATTCACCTCGGCTTTGAAAAACTCTTTAGAAATCGTCGTATTCTGAGAGTATAATTTAACATTATTACAATAAGTGAATAGTCAAAAATTGTAAACGTGTACCTAAATTCTGAGATAGACGTATAAAACTTATGTAAAATGAAATACATTACAACTTGAACTTGAACAACAGGTTCGAACATCCGCAAGAACGATCTCCTGCTATCATCGTCGATGGTGATAAAGAACGACACTCAGTCGGAGCTGCCTAACAACAGAGCGCGCGCTGCGCTGCCAGCCGCGCGCGTCTTACCTCCTGGTGGCCAGGCCAGGCGGGTGTCTGCACATAATGCACCATTGCTACCTGATGTAAGTTCGAAAAGTTCTCTTCTTACTGCATGACAAAAGAAAGGTTTATCCTACGAGTATTTCATAGTTGTTATCGTGGAATACAGCTTGAAGCCTCAGCCGCTAAATATTTGAACAGAAGCACCATATCATCCTTTGGTATGATAATAAAATCACTACACAATCCACAGATTTTCCGTTTTGCAATAATTGAAGTAACAACTTCAATATAATATATTTTATTTGCTATAGTTGCACACAGTTGCGTTCAAATACACATTTCAAAGTTTTCGTCATACCCTGTATGTCTAGGTATCCTGGAAGGCTCCAGAAGCGGGATTCTCCTCAGACTCAACAGTTCGGCTCGACTCCGTGAAGCCTCCGCCTCACAGACTATCACTCACTAACGACTACTTGACAGGTAACCTACATTCACATAATATTT
This sequence comes from Apamea anceps, assembly GCA_951799955.1. Lineage (NCBI taxonomy): Eukaryota > Metazoa > Arthropoda > Insecta > Lepidoptera > Noctuidae > Apamea > Apamea anceps. Next base: position 15,323,348 of record OX637507.1, on the reverse strand, counting down.
CAGAACGCTGTGGTTATTGCAATCGATTAGAACAACTGGGTGACTGACCGTACTGCTTATGATGTTTTATGCATTCCTTAACCATTCTTCAACATACAATCATTGCTTATCGATTGAGTTTCGAGAACATGAGTAAGTTATTATGTAGACCTACAGACGACACTAGTCTTTGTCTAACATATTCCTAGACAGGGGTTACGTACATATCTAGTAAGCAATTAGAATAATCTGGAAAACATCAGATCCGATTCTCAAAGTGATCTTCATATATAAACACCAATCTGACATTAAACGTTTCCAGATGACGCTGAATAGTGCCGACAGGTACACTAACCATTTCCTAGATTGACTAACAACTGACCGGTTGAAAATACAGTACATCCACTTACTATACACCAAATTTTCATAGGCAAGTTACGGGTATCTGAGTACGATTCATTGGTAACAGTGACATCGATATCAGAAGTGAAGGCGAGCAACTTGGGGCCTCCTTCCCCCGTAGTTCCGGTGACACCTCGGCCGGCTCGAGAGCTGCCAGCGCCCGCACTGCCAACAAGGCTCAATGCGCAGCCACTACCCCTCATGAAGCAAATCAATGAGGAAGTACGTAGCAGTAATAAATTTAAGGTAAAAGTGACATTGATGTCAGAAATCAAGACAAGCATCTCGGATTCATCCATAGCCAAGCCTTTACAGGCAAACGCAGTTGCAGTTACGATACGGTAAAAAAGAAAAGTTACTTCGGAACTATTATTTTAGAAGCACATAATTACCTCTTGCACCCTGTTCTTTCGTAAAAGTCCTATTTCAATGTCTAAATCGTCTTGTTGTTAAGTTAAATAATATCCGTTTAAGCAAAATGCCAATAAACTTGAATAATTGTGGTAAGCCCTCTCCGAGCTTATTCTGGTAGGTTCACCACAACTATTCAACGGGGTATAACTTTGAACTTCACTTCGACACCTTTCAAAATGTTATTATAAAGTTTATTTACGGTTTGTGTTCAACTTAACCTTATCTTTTCTGTTTCTGCACGCAGTGATTACATGGAATTCATAAACAACAGCTAAAAATTTTACAAAAACACTTTTTACAAGATTTTACAAAGCTCAATTTTTTACAGGTGGCTATAAACAACGTGTGTATGTTATCATCAAGGTTCGACAGACGACGGTACAGATTCAAAGACCTTTTTCGCTTTATGGAGCCGACGGGCTGCCTCAAAGAGAAAGAATTTTACTCACTGTACATTTTTTCGCCAGAGAACAAGTAAGATTATAGCGACCTCAATTCCATTATTCCGCTAAAAGAATTTTAGTATTTTCGTAATGAAATAAGTACTTTTATGTCTTCGAGGCATCCCTAAACGAATCAGTCAACCACACAAAATTTCGTTGTAGACAATTTTATTAAAAGATATTTTTTTTCTCCTGTTGTACAGACGCCAGCACATCGAGCTACCCGAAACTGTCAAATTTTCCCAATCAAACTTGAACCTAACGCTTTAGCGATAAAGTTGAAAATCTATTAAAGAAATTTGACAGATTGTTGTAGCTTGATGTGCTGGCGTCGGTACATTTAGTCATTTAATTTAGTATACAATATACCGTTAAATTTTGATCGTTTTAATCCTTAAAAGGGATCATTGTACTCATCATTATGAACAACTTTTACTACGGGACCAACTCTAAAATCGTGAAAAAAAAATCTGTTGATCCATACATTATGTCGAGGATAGTATGTGAGCCTGAACGAATTTACAAAACCACTATAAACTTCCCCCTTATTCTATAACTATTATATTACTGACGTAAGGTCTACAGTACTGTACAGTCGATCGATTCAATTATCCATAGTTTTTGCCTACCGCCATGGGAATAACGCGTGAGTTTATATGTACGTATTTGATAGCTTACAAAATATTCATAATTTTGTTCAACTACCTGCCTAACGTATTTAATTATTATTACCAATACGCTTTTTAACATCAGCATGCGAAGATTCTGCACCTGGGTGGTGACAAGAGGTTGGTTCGACAACATCGTGCTGTTGTTCATCGCACTGAACTGCATTACACTGGCGATGGAACGGCCCAACATCCCGCCTGACTCCAAGGAGCGATCCTTTCTCTCCAGTGCCAACTACGTGTTCACAGGCGTGTTTGCGGTTGAGATGTTCATCAAGGTCAGTAAAATCTGAATAATTAATATCTATGGAACCATGAAATGAATATTTGCACCAAATGACGATATAACGATCTACGTGACCCAAATCCTATGAATTAGGTTATCAAGGAATGGACAAATAACTTTACCATAAATCTCACTCAAACAAATGTTATTTGTATTACATATGTCATACTGATTGTTTATGTATGCAACGTGTTAAAGCCTCTATTAGAAACAATTGAGTTGGTTTAAAAAGTCAACTTTAAAAGTAACAATTACAGAAACTATTACAATAAGAATTGCCTAAAGTATACAAGTAGAAACTACTAGCAGCAGTATGTAGCCCTGAAGAGACATTAAAATACACAAAGTATTTGAGAGCAAACGGATAAATTTCGCCAGCAGCAGTCATAAATGCTGGAGCGTTTTACTGGTGTTTCCGCTGTGACTTTGGATTGGCACTCGTTCCATGTGTGAATAAAACGTTAAGAGCAGTCGTTTGATCCTTCCACGAAGGATAACTCATACTTTACTGAAGTGTTAGTTTGTCTTTCATCATCTAGTTTCATGTTTATTGTAGCTTACATTGTAAAGCGACAGTTTTCAGCAACATTTTGATAGGAGGTATCAAAATGCAGCTGAAAATTTAAAAGTATAATGTAAACAATTTTATTTTGTTTTTAATCCTGCTTTAATTAACTGCTCCATGACGATTTGCCTACATTTTGGTTAGAGTAATACAAATGATTAATTTTATTGGTCTTGGTTTTTGCAAACCCAGTTCATAGTACTTAGTTCTAAACACGAACTTGCCCTTTCATTTGCAAAATACTTCTAACATGGCATCGAAAACTGTAGAATATACGCGCGAGTGGAGTGGCGTAGCGGCGAAGCATGAAACAGTTTGACTAAGAAACATGGTACGCTGTTCGTGTCACGTACACTCGAGCTACGATAACTTTGCCTACTGCTTTCAACAGTTATTTTTCATAGTGTTTTGGGTTACATTTTTACGATAGACCTTTTTGAATAAGCCGTTTTGAAAGCAGATTATGTAAAACTCGATATTTATCTACGAAAAATGTTTTATTTATATCAAAACTGCTTAATTTGTATACCTACAAAACAATAATTATGTATCGAAATACTTGCAGAACACATTCGTGAAAATCCTCTGTAATGTTCTGTGTATAATATCATTTTTTTATCCACACCAGGTAGTGGCATCGGGAATGTTTTACGGTCCCGACGCGTACTTCACTTCAGGATGGAACATAATGGATGGCTCACTGGTCATCATATCCATCATTGATTTGTTAATGTCTTTAGTATCAGAATCCAGTCCACGAATTTTTGGAATTCTCAGGGTAAGATGTTTTACAACTTCACACGTTTTTCTATAAATATGTATAAAAAACGACGACAAAACGGTGAAGGAAAACATCGTGAGAAAACCGGCATGTCCTAGAACCAAAAATTCGAAAACATGTGACATCTACCAACCCGCAATGGGGCCGCGTGGTGGATAACAGCCCACTCCCTCTCGAAGAGAGGAGACCTGTGTCCCAGAAGTGGGAACATTATAGGCTGATTATTCTTGTATAAACTACCTATGAAAATGCTATAATATTTTCTTTTGGTTTTTAGGTATTTAGATTACTAAGGTCGCTAAGGCCACTAAGGGTGATAAACAGAGCGCCAGGGTTGAAGTTAGTTGTGCAAACGCTTCTTTCCTCGTTAAGACCCATCGGAAACATTGTACTCATTTGCTGCACTTTCTTCATCATATTCGGAATATTGGGAGTCCAGGTGAGAGATCTTACTATCATCGCTCATTATTATCTTAGGCCATTGGTAATTAAGATAAAACTTTAGGCAAACTATTCTTACGAAATCAATTTTTTTAATCATTACGCTACAGAAAATACATGACGAAAAGTATTTTCGAAACCATTTACATAATTAAAACAGTAATTAACAAACATCTTCCAATATCCAATTACTTTACCGCCCACAACTGGTGCAATTTGCGTGCAATCGTACGTAAGACGAAGCCCCTCGGGACAATACGAGACCCGTCTAAAGCCCTGTGTGTGATTGTATCAGTTACAAGAGATGCTACACGGATGGAACTAAGCTGCTTGTCCCAACAGCAATGCAACACTATCGGCTTACATACTAATCAACCTAGTATCTATTGGCTGTCGATTTAATCAAAGGTGATAATGATATTAGATTTGATGCTAAGTCAAGAATATAAAAGTGACTATCAACATAATATGATTGCCCATAAACTCATATCAAAACCGATTTGATATTTGTATGATATTACATTGCAAATCATACTACATACGTCACGGTGTCAATATGCTTAACAATTACCCCTTTATTTATAAACGTTGCCACGGTTGTTAACCATATACATATTTTTGATGTCTAAACACCTTTTAACTTTAAGAAACATTTATAAAAAAATTCCTTAACCTGAGCGTACATTAAGATTTTGCCAGATTGTGGTTACCAAAATCACAATTGATTGCAAAAACATTAAAACATCTTGAAGCGATTGACAAAAAAATAACAATGTTTTAAATGGGTACTTTTAGCGCTCAAAGCGTTTAGTGATTTGAAATGCAAGGCCTTACAATATTAAAGCAGGGCCTTCATCTTTAGAATAAAACATAAATGTCAACAAACAATAAAACATTATGCAAATAACAACATTTCTTTCAGCTTTTCAAAGGCGCATTTTTCTACTGCGAAGGTGCAAACATAAAGAACGTTAAAAACAAATCAGACTGCCTGTCAATAGATGGCAATGTATGGGTGAACAGGAAATACAACTTCGACGATTTGGGCAAAGCGCTGATGTCATTGTTTGTACTGAGTTCTAGAGATGGGTGGGTGAACATTATGTATACCGGACTCGACGCAGTTGGAGTTGATCAACAGGTACAGACACGGCATGAAAAACTTGTGCTATCATTCTCTTCGCAGTGTAGGGTAGATTTTTTTCTAAACAAATTGAAAGAGATATTTAAAAGGTTATTTAGCCTGAAGCCTAATTCCCGTAATTAAAAAAACATTCTAAATCTAGTCGCAATCTCGTCTCAGCAACAATCAATGTCAAAAACTTGTCAAAAATGTAGGGAAATTAGATGTATTTTTGACAGATTGAGACTGAGATAAGACTGTGAACGTTCTTAAAATTACGAGAATTGCCCCTCTGGTATCTGGTTTCTCAGTTTCCAGTTCAACTTTACTCTAGAATATTTTTCCAATTTATCTGAAGTATTTGATGATGTCAATTTAAACCTGGCAGATGTTGGAAACGGTCACCCGAAACGATAACGACGTCGTTTTACGCTTTTAAAACGTTTAGAACTTACTGGCTTAAGAATTACTGTTACAAAGTTCACAATTTAAGTAACCGTAGTGAAAAAAATAGAAACGAATACTTCTTTGATTCAGGATTTACAATTTGTTTTTAAAAGTTCAATAAATCTTATGACGAAATAAAATTGCATATTTTCATTCAAGCGAGCTTTAAGACAAATGCTTTTTTTTTCATTAGTGTTCGTGTTCTACGAGTTTTTTTTTTTTTTGCAGCCGATAGTAAACTACTCAGAATGGCGTCTCCTATACTTCATTGCGTTCATTCTCCTCGTCGGGTTCTTCGTACTGAACATGTTTGTAGGCGTCGTAGTGGAGAACTTTCACCGCTGCCGCGAGGAACAGGAGAAGGAAGAGAGAGTCAGGAGGGCAGCCAAGAGAGCACTGCAGATGGAGAAGAAACGAAGAAGTTAGTAGAGTTGTTAATAAACACACCTACATAAATGAATCAAAAGTCTAAACAAAATAAGTTAAATAAAACATGATCCTGTCAAAAGACTGCATAAAACAGAGAGTTTGAGTTTGACTGTTTCTGAACTGTTAACATTTTGTTTCAGAAATGCACATGCGGCCGTATTATGCAGACTATTCACAAACACGATTATTCGTCCACAACGTAGTCACATCTAAATATTTCGACCTCGCTATAGCCGGTGTCATTGGTTTAAATGTCGTTACGATGGCCATAGAATACTACAGAATGCCGCCGGCTTTGCAATATGCACTTAAAATATTCAATTATTTCTTCACCGCTGTGTTTATCTTAGAGGCAATTATGAAACTTGTTGCTATAGGGTTCAAAATATACTTAAAAGACAAATGGAATCAACTAGACGTAATCATCGTCATCTTATCTATAGTGGGAATAGTTTTAGAAGAGTTAGAAACTAATATAATTCCAATAAATCCGACGATTATGAGGGTAATGAGGGTGTTGAGGATAGCCAGGGTACTAAAACTACTGAAGATGGCGAAGGGAATACGAGCGCTATTGGACACAGTGATGCAAGCTCTGCCGCAAGTAGGGAACCTGGGGCTCCTGTTCTTTCTGCTGTTTTTCATCTTTGCTGCACTTGGTGTAGAGCTTTTTGGGAGGCTGGAATGCTCTGACGAAATCCCTTGTCAAGGTAAAGAAAATTATAATACATAAGCTGAAGATGTTGTTCCTTCACTGTTTTACGCATATTTTGTTTGACAGGTCTAGGTGAACACGCCCACTTCGCGAACTTCGGCATGGCGTTCTTGACGTTATTCCGCGTGGCGACCGGAGACAACTGGAACGGCATCATGAAGGATACCTTGCGAGAGGACTGCGACAGCTCTGTGGACTGCGTCAGGAACTGCTGCGTGTCCACTATCATAGCGCCCATCTTCTTCGTCGTGTTCGTGCTGATGGCACAGTTCGTACTCGTCAATGTTGTCGTCGCTGTAAGTATCTTCAGCGTTGTGTTGTGTGTTGTTGTATTACTTGGTGAATATGGTTATGTGTTCAGAAAATAATTGTATGTACATGTTTGATAGGTACTCATGAAACACCTAGAAGAATCCCATAAACAAATGGAAGATGAAAATGACATGGACGTAGAACTAGAACGTGAGTTAGAACGGGAGGCCGATGACGAGGAGGACAGAGCACTGTGCCGCGCTCTAGAACAGTGTATGAGCCCGCCACGGCCGCTGAACAAGGTACCGTCCCTCCCAGCTAACTTCACGTACAGCGAGCCCAAGCAACCAGCACCGTCCCCCGCACGCCGCCGGCGCACGCTGCACTCGCAAACCGCTTTGTTGCCGACATCGCTACCGCCGAGACGGGCTTCCTTATCCCCTCACGCCTTCGGGCGCCGCCGACAGGACTCGGCGTCCGAGCCGCCCGCCGCGCTCTACGAGGAGGACGCGCGCTTCATCGACGCCGACGACGCCGACCAGCTGGAGCCCGGCAGCCCGTCGCGACGAGACTCCTTCGCGCAGAACAGGCGCCAGCGCGTCGACAAGAGGAACTCCCTCCGTGGCGAAGAGGCGCGCCTGCTGCGGCCCGTGCTGCTCGCCGTGCCCTCCAACAGGCAGAGTCTAAGACTGACCGGCCCCAAGAGGAGATCCTCAACAGAGTCGGCCGCTACGGACGCGAGCACAGCATCGCGCTCCCCGAACCAACTCACGCCTGAACCGGTCGATCAGCCGATAACGGAGGAGGAAAAAATAAGAATAGTCATAGCTGAGAGGCGGAAGATAGACGCGACGAGGCCAGAGCCGGACGATGTTGTGGAACTGTCGGAGCGAGGCTCCTAGTCCCGGCGGGGCCGGCCGCAGCAACACCATGAAGTCTACATCTAGACGCCGCTCAAAGCGACGTCCGGGTGACCTCTCCTCTCTCTCTCCTCGACCTTTCTCTATAAGTCTGTATGCTCAAGGGACAGTGAAAGTTTGAACTCGGTTGCACGAACAGTGATTGAAGTGACGATTTTATAAACTAATCTTGACTTTGGTGCGTTTCAGTGTTGTGTTGCGTTGTCGATATTAACGAAAGAAGGATTTTGCCCGTTCAGACGCGAACTTCTCCTAGTTTTTCTTTCCCACATCCGACCTAACCCTCACTTCACCATTTGCGGCCGGTTCAACTACTTCGTAAAGAGACTTTAATAAATTTAGTTTAAGTTGTATAAAAATATGTAGATAGGAGTTAGAACTAGTCAATTTGTTGTGGTGGGATGTTTTCTACGAGAGCTAAAGTTTACTTTGTAATTTTATTATTAGTACGGTGCTTGCTGTTAATGATTAATTCGTTATTATTAATAAATACTATAAGATTTTCCAAAGTAAACCTCAACGAAGTATTGGTTTGTAGACACGAATAGTTTCAGTTTATCGTACAGCCACTGACTCGTTTAAAGTTGTGTGTGCAATTAAATGTTAGACTTTATTTAAGAACAGGTTTCAAATCATTGAATTTTTAGTGTTAATCGATTTGTGTAATCCAACGATTCGAAAAAAGCCTAGAACTATTATAATTTCGATGTGGTACTTAGTCGTGATTACTTGTAAAGTATCTGTTAGCCAACGACTGTGTAGCCTCGTAGAGTATTGTTACTAGCTAGATCTTTGTCAATCTAATATCTAAATCGGAACCAAACGTTCGTGAATTGAGTATTTTCTCTCTAAATATGAAAAATAATATTTTCTGAATATAAATGAATCCTATTTTCTTACAGAGTCATGTACGTAACTTAGACGTGTAACTGGCAATACGCACATAAAGGTAGAGTCGATTTTAGGTAGAACGAAGTAGTTTGTGAGTAACGACATCGCAAAACTGATCTGTTAACATAAGTTATGCTCTACGATAGTTCGAACTTAGATTGTATCGTTTTGAATGTTTGTGCGATCTATCACTAGCCGTGCCAAATCTACAAGACCTTTTAAATTAAGCGAAATTTTTGTAAGAGTATTTTAATTGAGCAGTTGATAACTAGTTGCTTGTCTTTCAAAACTTTCTCGCTTGTTAAATTACTTACTGTCTACTTTAGAAAAGGCCACAGAGTAAGACAAAGTAACTTAAAGTACCTAAAATTTCAAAGTAAGTATAATTTAAAGCACAAACTGCTGGTTATTTTGAGATATGTCTATGTGGTTTTCTAGTTACTTACTGTAAAAGATCGTACCTAGTTAGGGAAGTCAGCAATAAATTTTATACTTCGACTGTGCCTTTCCTATTTCTAATGTATTAGCTTGTGAAGTTGAATGTGGGTAGTCTCTGAGATTAAATGTATACTGTAGGATTTGGAGTGTAGATACATTAAATTATGATTCTTGTTGAGTCTTTATTAAATTTTCGTTATGTGTCATGTGAAAAGTTTTGTAAATGTAAGACAGTTCCCCGAGAAAATGAAGTTAACTTTGTGTCATTCCGAAAACTAAAAACTGCTCTATTTTGTACTATTGAAAGCAGTACAACAAACCTAGTGTTTAGCATTTTAGCCTTATGATTTTGTTGTGCCATTTATTCCATTGAAAATGTCAAAATAATTGTCCTAATTAACATTATACTTAATTACTTTATTGCTTCTCCTTCCACAAGACGCTATCTTTTAATTACGTAATGTCTTCCATCTTTAATCTTTACCGAGACATAAAATGGTATCGATCGACGTTTTAATTATTAGCTACAATAGAGTTCTTGTATAAATAGACATCGAGTGATTTCAAGTTTAATATAATTTATATTTTCAAGTTTATGTAAAAGAATTGATTAAAAGGAATTTAGTAAAATTAAGAATAGTATTTTCGTGATAAAAAGTAAATTTCGTGATAATGATGAATAATTGTTTTTCGGTACTGATCGTATAATAATTTAAGTGGTATGAACAATGTTCATAGTTGAGTACACCTGTTATCTTAGCTGGTGATCTGTCGAGTTAAGAAAGTTACGACAATGTTAGGTTGAAAAAATAAATCAAAATTCAAATAATTGCATTTCATTTCATGAGAAATAGAAGGCCCCCAGCGTTCCCAGTCACATGGTATCCCTACATCCGTTCCAAGTTAGATTATTATTTTTAAGTTGTTCGTTTGTTCAGCGTCCCCGGGTAATTTGCCAAGCGCAGGTACCCACAAAGGAGAGAGCAACAGGCGAACTGAATTGAGTTTAGCAACAATCTTTGCGAGCGTCCTATCTTGTTAGCGAGCGTTTACAATCTCATTTGCATAATTCCTTGAAACGAATTTTAATGGGTTCTTTATCGTGTTGAACAACATAATGCCGTTTTCGTGAAATGACGAAGACGCTCTGGCTCGTTGTGAAAGGATTTGTTTGTCAAATAATTAATTAAGACTGACCGATTCAGCTCTGAAGGGAATCCTGTTGAAAATTCAGCAAAGCGGAGTAATTATTTTGGGAGGCCAGACTTCTTACGTAATATTAGTAATCTCTCTTGAAACGCTGTAACCAATTACAGCTTACCTACTAACTATCAGAACCAGACTACATAAATTATCTAAATGATTTAAAAAAATCTCTTGAAATCACCTAAGACTGACAACCCGAAGATAACAATGTATGTTACATTATATATATATATATACATAGTATGTATGTTGTATACCCTGCATACAAATAAACTCGAAAGGTTATAGATAGCATTGGCCTGCGATGAAGGAAAATATCACGAGGGGTATCTCGTTTTATTTCCCTCGCAGGCATGGTGATCAATCGACAAGTCAAAAGTGGTCCCACGTACGCAACGTACGCTACGCAATATAACATCTTGATTTTATTCTCCACACGAAACTACCTTTTGGAGGGGCAACTAATATCAATTCATTTTTTTGTAAATTTTGACGTATGCCTTTTATGGGTATCCCCATTGACATCCCCATCAATTGGGATATGTGCCTATTTGAAATAAATGATTTGATTTTGACTTTATACAAAAAGGTAGTAATACTCATACCTTCTCTGTATGAGAAGAGCAGCTTTGCAGTGTGACAAACACAAGTCTGAAAACACATGTGAATTAAGAACTATGATTTTATCTGCACTTAGAACAAGTGGAAACATAGTACCTACATACATATTTACAGATGGTTTCAGACTCGCAAATGAAAAATCGTCGAATTTTTGTACACGGAAAAGACTGAATACAATCCTACATAAGTTAATGTAAGTTTAAAAACAACTTGTTTACATTCTTCTTTGGCAGCCATCGAAGGAGATGTTTCATAACTCTAATTTTGTTACATCTTTTGTGAGCCGCGCCTGGCCGGAGCCAGCCTGACCCAAATAAAACTTAAATTAGTGTTCAATATGTCAACACTTGGCAACTTTCAATTGCGATTTTTTCGTGAAATAATGAATGCAACGTTAAAATACGGCACATTACATGAACCTATGGGTTCGAAAATGCTATGACCGTAACAACAAAAAATTTCATAAAAAAAATAAAGGAGTAAATCGCTTTTGAACAAAGCCGAGTGTATACATACATACTTTTGCTCGTGACTGTTCATCACACACGTATTTTACGAGAAATTATTTTCAATCATTCAAGAACCTTCGTAATTATTTTGAGCACCTTTTTGACGCAAGACCAGTTAAATCGATTCATATTTATAATAAAATAGTAACAAAATCAAAACTTTACATTTAATATTTTTGAAAACAAGTAATTGCTACGAGGTGTGGACGAGTCTGATGCCGAAAATATAGTTTTTGGACTTTTTGTCCGTTTGTCTGGATATTTCTTCCGGATAGGCGCACAAACGGCTGAACTGATTTGGATGAAATTTGGTTGGTACACATAGTTAATAACCTAGACATAGTGTACTTTTAATCACGGCAAAGTACTAAAGTTCTCGTGGGATATATTCCGACATTGACGCGAGCGAAGCCGCGGTAGTATCGAAATAAATAAATACTAGTATGAAATAAAAGTGTTTGATATTGTTTCCTCCGAACTGTGAATGAATGGCTCAATAAAATGCTTTTTATGGATGTTTTTGGTTACTTTGTTCATAAACATGTAATAAATATCTAATAACTTCAACATTAGCTCTGTTCAAAGCTCGCTTCACAATGTACTTATTACGTAGCAAACAAACATTTTAATTGTGTTGTCCGCAAAAGTCCGACAACTCGTTTTTATTGTATTTATTTTTCTTTTAGCATAAAATGATTACCACATTTTCGATAACATTCGGACTACAAATGCTTTTTGTATTTTGCTCGGTTACATATGGGTAGACACATACAAAGAGTTAGTATTTGTACGGAAAAACTGAGTATTTTTATTCCAAAAAAATGCGCAACGCCCGCAGTCTGCACAAACAAACCAGAATGTTGGCACGATACGGTTTAGGTACTGGTGAAAAACTCGGAATTTCGCCTGTCGATTTTCAACGTATTCACTTGAGCAGGTCAAAAAATTTATTCAAAAAATCTTAGCTCTCGAACGACGGTACATATTGTCGACGGTATATTTTTGTCACGTGGGTTATGCGCCGATTTTTCTATAAATTCTAGACTGAAACGATTTTCGTGTCAAACAAAGTTCTCAAGTAGATCGCACATCGACTTGAACTGCCAAGATTGGGGAACTTTAAAAGTGGTTCATAGTTCAAAATTCTCCAAACGAACGTGATTTAAAAGAAGTGGCGTTTTTGCTTTAAAGAGACTTAGTTTTTCAACGATTTTCCTCAAGTAAAAGTTTCGCTGCGCTCCCTAACTTACAGCATACTTATTTCTTAAAAATATAGCATGGAAGGTAAACTTCCTGTAATTATAAAACTTCCATGATTTTTCATGATGCCAGCTGCATCCGGTTAGACTGAAAGTCGACCCCGATATAGTTGGGCAAGGCTAGATGATCATTTTCCATGATTAACTAAAATTTTTTTTTTTTGGTTAGCCTTTTCTTTCCCCGATGACCAGGTGAGGAATCCGCTGGATGCGAGAAACACAGCACCGATTAAAGTAGTGGTACTTAGGGAAGGCCTATGTCCAACAGTGGACGTCTTTCGCCTGAAATGATGATGATGATACTATCCCACTGCTGGGTAAAGGCTTAAATTAAATCACTTATTAAATTTAATCATTTAAGAAAAAAATGCATAATCAGCCTATAATGTTCCCACTGCTGGGACACCGGCCTCTTCTCGGTGAGAGTGGGAGTGGGCCTTAATCCTCCACGCGGGCCCAGTGCGGGTTGGCAGATGTCACATGTCTTGGAAGTTTTGGTTCTAGGACATGCCGGTTTCCTCACAATGTTTTCCTTCACCGTTTTGAGAGCAGTGGTGATTAAATAATTTACACAAAGTAAAGCGCCTGTCTGGGTTCGAACCTACGACCGTAAGTCGTGGCCGTTACCACTGGGCCACCACTTCTTACAGAAAGAAATAATATTGCTTAATTAAGCAATATTATTCAACATTTCAACCAAAGCTACCATAATAATTATTACATTTATACCAACGCTACAATTTGTCGAAGGCATAAATTACATTAGAAGTCAATAATCTCGCTCCTAACTATCGGAGGGCCCTCTCCACGTCTATTCATCTGTAATCGGTAACTCAGTGCGGTCTCTAATCGGTTTACCCAGAATATTGTTTGACAAACACAGCCAAATTAGTTCCGACCAAGATAAATGTTGGGCCAGCACTCGATAACCAATGTTATTGTGATTTCGATTACGGGATCGACAGCGATACTTAGGTATGAGGTATTTATAATAAGTAAGTTCATAGTAAGATTTATGATTCATGGAAAGCTTTTTTGGAATTATCTATTAATCATTGCGATCACTCGTCGAAGTTCTTGTTGCATAAGTGGAGATTCAAGAGATATTGACACTCACTTTCTTCTGTTTTTACCTGCTTTGTAAATAGAAAGACAACGTTCCAGGGCCCCAAGTCTGCTATTTTTATAAATTCGTCATCCCATCCCATTGTCATTTTGCTTAAATTTCGTAATCTGCTAAATTCTTAATGTCGATCATTGGTCGGTCAATGGTCTCGTAATAGAATTGTGTCATAATGACATTGTCGTATTGCCTATAGTCGAAAACCCGTTAGTAGAAATAATTTTCGAAAAACTACCACTACTTTTTTTATGCCAGATTTCATATATACATATTTTTACATATTATTTATTAGTGTTTTATTCAAGGCAAGTACGAGATTACCATTCTATGCCATTTCTTTCAATGGAGTGTCAGTGGTTGACCACTGGAAAGTCATAATGACGCCATTATGTTAGTAGATTACCAAACTTGTCAAAATCAACAATTATGAAATCAATGATAGACCATTCTAAAACTAATGTAATAGCAGACTTGAGGCCCAGGGTTCCATCGTCTATGTTCGGCAGAACCGAAAGGCGAGTGAAATGTGAGTGATTCAAAAAGGGAGTGAAGGAACTAGCAATCTTACATAAGTTCTTTACGTCTTCAAGTTCTAATTCCTAAAACAATTACTGATAGTCATCGCATGCGCGACTACTGAGCGTAAAGTCCTGGGTTCGATTCCCAGGTAGGGCAAAGAGTTACTGCGTTTTTTATAGGCCCGCTTCAGACCTCGATCATTAGGAATTTTTCAGTAGCAAAATCAAAAGTACCTATCCTAACTAGGCTGAGAATCAGCACTTACCTTTTTTTAAGCCGCCAGGAGTCTGGATTTGTGTCCGGTTTGTGGCAATAGGCTCGCCCCATGGGACTTAAACATAACTGGCGAAATGTGGGTGAATGTTGGTGTGGGTGGTGTGGTGTGTGGATGTGGGTGGTGTGGGTGTGGGTGAATGTGGGGTCCTAATATAGAGACACCTCTGCCTAACCCTTCGGGAAAAACCGGCGAGATGATATGTAGTGTAATTGCCTAGCAACAACGCCATAATAATATTTACACTCGATATAATGAATTCCTCGAACGGAGAGTCGTTAATATAATTACTGCTAAGAACATTTTATTCGTAAAGTGTTGCCTATTAATCTTAATTAACATGACGTTGTGCTCCTACCACATGTCGCTGTCAAGATCGTAATACATCAATCATTCAAAACTTTCTTCATTATTTTAATTCAATGGCTTAATGTTCATGCCTAGCTTTGATATGATACAGTCTACCTCAAAAAGGTGTAAGCTGACAAGAATTAATGTGATTGTCTATAATATGTGCTCTATAATACTGTAGCAATATGTAGCTAAGGAGATGATGATGGGGCCGAAAGGTTATGGATAGGCGACCGTGTACCGGAAGACGTAGCGTTGAAAGACTACCAACAAGATGGACCGATGATCCGGTGAAGGCCGCAGGAATTAGCTGGATGCGAGAAGCACAAGACCAGTCGAAGCAGCGATGCTTGAGGGAGGCCTATGAAGAATTCAGTTTCTATCTTTATAGTCAAACTACATAGCGAACTAGAGACCCACCCCTGCTTCGAATGGTTTTCACGATTTGACAAAACTATCCAGATTTGTATAATAAAAAGTTTAATATGAATTTAATACAGATAAACCTTCCGGGAGTAAATCCTGAAAACTATGTATTTATTTATTTTACCATTTATGTACATCACATATGTTATGTCGCTACTTGCGGAACCCTAAATTCTTAAGACAATGACTAACACCACGTTGCGCTCTGCACCGTGAGATTCGCCTTCTCAGCAATCCGATGGCGTGAGACCGAAAATTGTGCAATGTGCAGTGCCAGTGATTAATATTGATTTAGCGTATTTGTGAATCACTCTTGTTTCTCACATCGAACATTTGTCATACATCTTAGTTTTACCAATTTAATTGTAATAATTATCTTAATTAAATTCTTTAAGTAAAATATATTGGCCTTATTTGCATCCTCAACTGCAGCCGAACGTAATTGGCGCAGTCGGTAGGATACTCGCGGTCGGTTTCGCGTAAAAAGGAAGATTTCCGCAATCGTAAAGCCGCCCGTGCGGCTATCCAGTCGCTCCAGAGTATCCAGAATCTACACGTCGTGCTGTATCGAGGAATCCAGACATTGATTACGCAAAGGGGCCGATATAATGTTCAAGTAAGTACATTAGATTATTTCTAGTGTCCGCTTTCTCCTAGCCTGTACTAATATAACCTTCCAAAATTTTCTTTCCACGAAAATCCAGGAATACTAGGATAGTTAGAAGTAGTAGAGAATTAGAGATAGATTCTAGAAGAGATATTAATTTAGATACATTATACGAGGACACAGAATCGTTTTCTGGGAAAATGTCTTTAGATTTAGATACCGTTTATAAAGCATTTCGGTTAGTACCCGAATTTGACGGGAACCCGAACGTGCTGACTAGGTTTATTCAATTGTGTGATCATTTAGTTAAAGAATATTATAATGTTCAAGGTGGTTCCGAATTAATTAACACTGCACTTATTAATGGTATATTAAATAAAATTGTAGGGTCTGCTGCTCGCTTAATCAACTCGAATGGTATAGCAAATGATTGGAATGGCATCCGTAGGGCATTAATAAATAATTTTGCTGACCAAAGGGATGAGACCGCTCTTTATAGCGATTTATCTCTTTTAACACAGGGCTCTAACACTCCGCAAGAGTTCTATGAGCGTTGTCAGAATATTTTCAGTACAATAATGACTTATGTTTCCTTACACGACGTCTTAACAACTACTATAGACGCTAAAAGGGATTTATATAAGAAATTAACGCTCCAGGCTTTTGTGCGCGGATTAAAAGATCCTGTAGGATCACGCGTACGTTGTATGCGCCCTCAAAGTATAGAACAAGCACTAGAATTTGTTCACGAGGAAACCAATACCATGTATTTGCAAAATCGAAACGACCGTTTGCCTGATAAAAGAATTAATAGCAATAACCAACCCGGTAATCATTTTAAAATGCCCTCTCAGCCGTTTAATATGCCCGATCCAAGGCCTAATAATTATAGCATGCCAGGACCTTCACGATTCCAATTTCCAGCTCAACAACCGCCGCAGTGGAAACCGATTTCTTTCCAACCTCGCCAGTTTGGTCCGACCCGAACTCAGCTAGTATTCAGGGCGCCCCCACCAATCTACAACCATCAGAATAACCCATTTCAAGTAGCCCAGCAGAATTCTCCTAACCAGCCTAGTGGATCAGCGCAACCACGCCCAATGAGTGGTGTTAGCCATTTCGTGAATAGACAATTACCACCTACTAACGCTTTTTCTAGGCATGATTGGAGCAAGTCAGGCAATCCTCCAGCCAATAATTATTTCAAAACTCGGGAGATGCATTTTAGTGATTCTTATAATGATCCTTCGTTCAATGGTTACTTTACCGATTATGATGGAACTTACTACGATTACTATAAGTACCCAGAAAATTTGTACTATGAATATCAACCTCAGGAAAGTTTAGAACTTCCCCAGCAGTCCGAAAGCATAAAAGAGGACACTAAAGAATCTAAGGAGCCGGATTTTCAGAAAACCACGAAGTCCGAAAAATTAAAATAGAAATAAATCTCCAAACTCAACGGTACCTCCCATACGTTCAAATCGCGTCCCCTCCTCTTAAGCTTTTAATAGACACAGGTGCGAACCAGTCATTTCTATGTCCTAATGCTGTCGAAAAATACCTAAGTGATTTTCCATTAAATTATTCTCCGTTCGAAGTGCATAGTGTTCATGCTAAAACTAGAAACGACTATTCAATTACTTTACCTATTTTTGATGAATTTAATGATTCAGGTACAGTTTCATTCGATATCTATAAGTTCCACGATTACTTTGATGGACTTATTGGTACTGATCTGCTAGAAAAATGGGAAGCTACGATAGATTACAAAAATAAATTATTTACAACTAAGTTCGCTTCAAACCCTATTAGAATCTATGATTCACGTAATACAAATTTATATGAGGATATTATTCCAGCAGGTTCATCTAAGTTACTAAAGATTCCGATTAATATTCGCGATGGAGATGCTTATATTCCTGAACAATCTATTTCAAACTGTATCATACATGAATGCCTTACTACAGTTAAACAGAATAGGGGTATATTAGAAGTACAGAATCCAAGTAGAAATGATATAATATTTTCAATGGATTGTGCTATACCTGCAGAGGTTCATGATGTCGAGTGCACGCGCACTAAACAGCAGAAGCAACGCGTAAAAGACGTGCTATCGCGCCTTCGTACTGACCATTTAAATGAAGAAGAACGCATTAATCTAGAATCATTGTGCTCACAATATGCAGACGTTTTTTATATTGAAGGTGAACAATTAACATTTACAAATAAAATCAAACATTCAATTAAAACCACAGATGAGGCTCCAGTCTATACAAAGAGTTATAGATATCCATATATTCATAGACAGGAAGTACAAGAACAGATAGGTAAAATGTTAGAACAAGGTATAATTAGACCTTCAAATTCTGCTTGGAGTTCTCCTATTTGGGTGGTAGCTAAGAAAGCTGACGCCTCAGGAAAGGCAAAGTGGCGTATAGTGGTAGATTTCAGGAAACTTAATGAAAAAACCATAGACGACAAGTACCCTATCCCCAATATAGCTGATGTCCTAGACAAATTAGGTAACTGTCAGTATTTTACTACGCTAGACCTAGCTAGTGGATTCTATCAAGTCGAAATGGACCCCCAAGATATTACAAAAACAGCATTCAATGTTGAACATGGGCATTTTGAATTTCTAAGAATGCCCATGGGGCTTAAAAATAGTCCATCTACCTTCCAAAGAGTAATGGACAACGTGTTGCGAGAACTCCAGAATACTATTTGTCTAGTATACCTAGATGATATAATCGTTTTTAGTACATCATTGCAAGAACACATAGGCAACCTAGAAAAAGTTTTCAAAAGATTACGTGAATCTAACTTTAAGATACAAATGGACAAATCGGAGTTCCTTAAATTAGAAACGGCTTACCTAGGGCATATTATAGGCAAAGATGGAATAAAGCCTAATCCAGATAAAATCTCAGCAATACAAAATTACCCCTTACCTAAAACCCCAACCGAAATTAAAAGGTTTTTAGGACTTCTTGGATATTATAGAAAATTTATCCCTGATTTTGCTAAATTATCCAAACCATTGACTCAAAGCTTAAAGAAAGGCTCTAAAATTACACTTGATCCAAATTATGTCGAATGCTTTGAAAAATGTAAGACCCTCCTGGTTAATGATCCAATTCTTCAATACCCTGACTTTAAAAAAGAATTTATACTTACTACAGACGCTTCAAATTTGGCAATTGGAGCAGTACTGTCACAAGGGCCTATTGGATCTGATAAACCAATAGCTTATGCCTCGCGTACGCTTAACTCTAGTGAGATAAACTATAGCACTATTGAAAAGGAATTATTGGCTATAGTCTGGGCAACCAAATATTTCAGGCCATATTTATTCGGAAGAAAATTTAAAATAGTGACAGACCATCGCCCCTTGCAATGGGTGATGAATATCAAAGAGCCGAATTCCCGTTTAACCCGTTGGAGATTACGGCTAAGCGAATTTGACTTCACAGTTGTGTATAAGCAAGGAAAACATAACACGAATGCAGATGCTTTGTCACGAATAGAAATTCATCATGAAGAAGCTAGTTCGATAGTAGTTAACACCTCACAAGGTGCACCTTCAGACTCAGATTCTAGAACTGAAAGCGCGGATTCTAGAACTTTAAGTGCCCATAGTGATTTAGAAAGTCCTATATTAGAAATCCCTATTTCCGACGATCCCCTTAATAAGTTTACTAAGCAAATATATCTTAACGTTACAGGAGATATAAAAAACAGGCCTAGTATTTCTAAGCCATTTGAAACACATACTAAAACTGTCATACAAATTTCAAAATCTAGCTTAGAACACGACGTTATACACGCAATTAAAGAATACGTTAATCCAAAAGTAAAGACAGGTATTTTAATTAATCCTACATTAGAAATGTATTCTATAATACCTATAATTCAACGATATTTTAAAAATTCTGCAATGAAATTAGTACTTACCAAAACCGAAGTAGAAAATGTTAAAGATTATTTCAAGCAACAGGAAATTATAAAGAAATATCATGAAGGCAAGACTAATCATAGAGGCATCAATGAGTGTTATCTAGCACTATCGCATAGATGCTATTGGCCAAATATGAAAGAGCATGTAACAAAGTATATCAATGAATGTCAAATATGCGGGCAAGCTAAATATGATCGCAATCCAGTTAGACCAAGGTTACAAATTGTACCTCCACCTACAAAGCCTTTTGAGGTGGTACATTTAGATCTGCTTAGTATTGAAATGAATAAGTATCTTATAATAGTAGATGCATTCTCTAAGTATGGTCAAGCATACTTCTTGAGAGATGCTACAGCTATTAGTGTCGTGCAAGCCTTATTAAAGTTTTCGACTCATCACGGAGTGCCTTTAACTATTGTAACCGACAATGGTCCGGAATTCAATAATCAAATATTTTCTGAATTTACTAGATTGCACAAAGTTCAACACCATAAAACCTGTCCTAATACACCCAATGAAAATGGAATGGTAGAAAGACTAAATTCTACACTGTTAGAACATTTGCGTATATTAAAAGTAGAACAGCGAGGAGAATCAATTACTAATCTTATAACTTATGCTATATTGGCATATAATAGCTCAATACATAGCTTTACAAAATGTAGGCCTATCGATATAGTTACCGGTCATTTTGATCCCCGAGATTCTTTAGATATGAATCTATCAGAACATCTCTTACAACAATATACCCAAGAACACCGTAAACGAATGTTAAAAGTATACGATATTCTCAACGACACTTCACTTCGTCGCCGCACTGAAATTACTGAAAACGCTAATAAGAATCGTGAACCTGAAAAAGATTACGAACCAGAGCAACAAGTTTTTATTAGGAATCCTTTATGCCATAGGCAAAAATTAGCAGCTCGTTATACTCATGATACGGTATTAGCGGATTTGCCTATTCATATCTATACTAAAAAGAAAAAAGGCACTGTGCCTAAATCACGCCTAAAACGGGTGCCTAATAGTGCTCGTTTGTTACAGGACACTGAAAATACTACTAGTCCTGACCCTGGCCCTGGCCCAAGCGGACGAGATAACGCTAGACAGTCTTAACGATGGACCAAGTATTTTGCCCTTCAACCTGGGATCCACAAGAATTATCTCACATTTCCACTCCTTTCTCCAAATTATAAACCTTGATGATATGCGCAATAGTTTAGAGACGGTTAGCGAGCAATTGCAAAATCTTACGCCACAATTGAATAACATGTCGCGATCTCTTTATGAACCCCACGTTACATATCTAGGTACTAAATTAGAAGAAATATCGGAACAGTTAGAAACACTTGAGGTAAAGCGTGTCAAAAGAGGTCTCATAGATGGTCTTGGTTCAGTTATCAAGAGCATTTCAGGTAATTTGGATTATACAGATGCATTAAAATACGATAATGCCATTGCAATCTTAAAACAGAATGAAAATAATTTAGTTTCTGAAATGAATCACCAAATAAGTTTAAGTAAGCAGTGGGTTTCGCGTAGTTCAAACGTTACAGATAAAATAGTAGAAAACCAAGATAAAATCGAGAAAATTATCAATTATATTTTAGCTAGCAATGTTAAACATGAAACAGATACCATTAACTACGCTCATTTGGCACAGTTACTAATGATACTAGGAGACAATATAGATAATTTGTCTAAAGAACTTGACAAATTGCAAGATTTACTGGCATTTATTAGAGCTAGAAGTATTCATAATTCTATATTAAACTATGCTATGTTTAAGGACATGATAAATAGATTAAGTATGTTATATAATAAGGATCAATTTCTAGATATTAGTTTCAGAGAATATTTTGACATAATTAGATTAGGATATTATTACAATGGGAATAATATAGTGATAGTTATGAAATTTCCGATACTTTATCCTACTAACTTTATCCTATATAAATTATCCCTGGCTCCTAATTATGAGAATAAGGTCCTGATTCCAACTTATCCTTTCATAGCGGTTCACGAAAAAGATCTATTGTACATGGAGACAGAATGCCCGAAGTATAGCCACGGTCACCTTTGCGAGGATAATTTAAGTCACCACCATGACAAACAATCGGACTGTATCCAGCAGCTTATACTACATCAGAAAATTAATGAATCCTGTCAATTTACATCAGTCATCCTATCTTCTGAAGCTATGGAACAGCTAGACGATCAACACTTCATTGTAAGCTTTCCTAAACCCACGAAAGTTCGTTTAACTTGTTCTGAAGAGAACTATAGAATGCTGAAAGGGAGCTACTTATCTATCATACCTAAAGGCTGCGTGCTCAGAACTGCAGCATTTACTGCAAGCAATCTTCATGATCAAACTAAGGGAAAGATATTGAAAATTATGTTACCAATTATAAAGGAAAAATCGTATAATGTACCAATGAAAACTATAAAACTCGATACCATTGACCTTGGCAGTTTGCATTCAAGTAACTCTGAAATAGCTCTACAAGAATCTGTAACGCTACAGTCATGGAACACTGAAGCTATAATATACCACACTACTATACCTACTTACATTCTACTATCCGGTGCATGTGTACTCTTTGTCATCATTATACTTCGTCGTCGTAGATTGAACCAACTACAGAAAGCCACTGATGGAGTAGACATTAAGACTAAAGATAAGAAGGCCTGCAACACCGAGATTGATCCAGCTTCGCCATCGACACTATTTTCGACTAAAGTTTTCAAATAGTTGCCGATCTCATGGAGGGAGATGTTATGTCGCTACTTGCGGAACCCTAAATTCTTAAGACAATGACTAACACCACGTTGCGCTCTGCACCGTGAGATTCGCCTTCTCAGCAATCCGATGGCGTGAGACCGAAAATTGTGCAATGTGCAGTGCCAGTGATTAATATTGATTTAGCGTATTTGTGAATCACTCTTGTTTCTCACATCGAACATTTGTCATACATCTTAGTTTTACCAATTTAATTGTAATAATTATCTTAATTAAATTCTTTAAGTAAAATATATTGGCCTTATTTGCATCCTCAACTGCAGCCGAACGTAATTCATATATAAACAGACAATGAAAAACAGAACAGAAAAAATAAATATGATGGAAACCGTATCAAAATCTGTGGCGTAGTTTACAATAACAAAGCGCTGTCAATGACAGACACGAAAAGAAACTTTCATTTATAATATGTATACATTTATCTCTGTAGGTAGCAGACGATAAAATTACAGAAGCCTTGTGTGGTTTCCTCACGATGTTTTCCTTCACCGTTTAGAGAGAGAAACAATTTACACAAAGTGCCTGCCTGAATTTGAACCTACGACCTACAACTCGTATGTCGCGAACATTTCTACTGGGCCACCACTGCTCAACCAACGGCAGTAGCCATATCTAAATACAATTCAGTTACAATTTTTATTTAATAAATGATTATATTATCAATTAGTAGTATCCTAGAGGGTCATTCTCTCGCCAACATAACATCGATTTCGTTTTTGTCTGTAAATTCGTTTCGGTCCGTAAGTTAAAGTGATAATCTATTCTATAAAACAACGAGGGTTATTATACTAGTAAAATCAACATCATAAGAACTGAAAGTCAGACACTTGATCACGTCGAGGGGGCTTTTATTAAATTAATTGAGAGAGAAATTCAATCAAGGTCCATACTTCAAATTAATCCCAACACGGCTGCTTTTCGATCATTATTGAAAACCACTTAAAATGAAACACTGCCCAATCATATTTCAAAGGAAATATTACAAAAGGATTTCGTTTCGAAATACTTGAAAAATGTCGCCGTGTGCCGTTTAGCTGGATTCCTGTTACAATATGGCGTATTGGAAACTGCCATTTTCAATAAACTTGTGAAACAATGTGTGTAATAATTTTCTAACAAAATCGGTGCATCCAAACAATTTATGCCTTGCTAACATTTCTAGAACATTTCGAGAAAATTTCCTCGAAATCTGTGAAATTCTCCGTGAGCCGAGACAGCTTTTCGTTGTTAGAGAGAAAGTCAGAAAATGCGCACTTTATTGAATGACCGAATTGGATATGAAAATCCTAACTGACAGTGTGATTTATCACCTTGCGAAGAAGAATGGACATATTACTAGAAATCTGTTTAAGTATTTAAAGTGTTTTTGTTGTGAATAAAAACGTTTCACTCTGTATGAATAGAAGTCTAGGCTATTGTAGTTGAAGTATGCCAGTGAGCTTCATAAAATTTTCAAGACCAAACAGACCGTAGCTTGGACACAAAGAGTAGATTTCACGTTGTATAAATAACAGTAGTTATACGTAGTTTTGCATTTTATATGAACTCCCAGAATTACCCTACTGGTTACATTTTAACCGAAACGTATTTATGTCAAGCTGTCTCTAACTTTTTAATGAAATTATCATGGCGGACTGGGGATTTGTTATATTTTTCAGAAGTCTGTTGTAACTAGTCTGTGTTAACTTTTCAGTTTTCCATATAATATGGAAAACTTACACAACTTAACTACACATTTTTGTATTATGTTGTCTTTTCGTCTAGTTATGCTGTTATGTGCAGACTTCTTATTATGGAAAATACAAATAATCTTTCATATTATTAACTAACTAATCTAACTAATCCAACGGGCCAGCCCTCAGCCGTAGCATGAAGTAACATGAAGAAATAACATACTAATGCTACCAACATACTTCCTAATATTTATAATATTCCAATTGTGGATGTTACAGGTGAAAGATTAAGGCAGTGAGGCATTAAGTCCGCCTTTGTACCTTTTTGTGCGAAAATTTTAAATAAATAAAGATAACAAAACTAAATTAAACATAACAACGCCCGTAGACATTCGTAGGTGCTCGTAGAAGTCCGCTACGAAGGTGCTACGAGGATGCTACGAAGGTGCTACGCTACGAGTTAATACAGGTTTTAACGACCTAAGTACCGACATTTCGCTGTATTGTCTTTACTACCTTTCCTCGTAACCAACAATACTACAAAACCGTAAATAAAAATTTACTTTGTTAGAATCGTGACGGAATTTAATGTTCCGCCCAGCCTGTTATTTTTTTTTTCAGCAAAGTATACAGAATCATAATTTAAAACAACATATTTATGCTTGGTAAATTTTGTGACACAATCTGCTCTGTCGGAGACATTTTGCTGGCTGTTTTCACTCAACATCATTTTAAAAGTTAAAGTAGCCTTTATATTTTCGTAGTTATTGAATTTCGGTAGAACATAAAATAAATATCACTTAATTACTCAAAGCGGCAAATTAAGCTTGAAGTCAGAAAAATTAAAAAAGACAGCACGTAGTAAAAGATATATTGTTCTTGGAATATAATTATTTAATTTAATCCCTAAGGGAACGAAACAAATTCGGTTACAGATCGTTATGTTGTTAAATAAATTGTTTTACTGTGAAGCTGCGTCGTGTAAGAGTCTGGTTTCAGGATTTCAGTGCCTACCACGTCTGACATTACGTAAAGTACTCATAGACTAGGTACCACAACATATGTATAGTCTCCTTTCCCACTCGCGTTTATTTCGTCATCTTATACCATTGTCACATACATTTGTGACAATAGTATAAGGTGAACTCGAAACTCTCAACGTTTTGTATGTACATACATACAAAGCGTTGAGAGTTTCGAGTTCACATATATTAAATATTCAGCTGAACGTGATCCCGGGGCACGAAACAAAGGATCAGTGTATACAAAAATGTTTTGACTGTCTGTGATTTTAAAGGCTTGAAGGATCTTCTTTGGAGCTTTAAAAAAGAGAGATAATGAACAATACGAAATGGAATATGAACTTTTCATTGCCTCACTTAACGAAGTGTTTTTAATTTTTAAATGTATAAATATATATTAAAATTAGTTTTTAAATGTAACCCGATTAATCTCGTACTAGATACTCTTTTACAATGGTCAAAAGTAATACACAGTAATATACAATACTATGTTATCGATAAAGCAATACCGGATTGATACTGTATAATATAGCTCAGTCAAAATTCAAAATCGTTATTTATTCAAATTAGGCTGAGAATCAGCACTTTTCAAACGTCAAAATTACAAAAGACAGTCCTCCAAAATTACCCGCCAGACATAACACCCGTCTGGTCGGAGGATCCTCCCTTTTCTATGGAGATTGAGTGAACTTTACACCCTGTTCCTCATACCTCTAAACTAGGTATGCAAGGTAATTAACATAACAAGACACAGAACATTAAATTAAATTATTTTCCATATGTCAGCAAGCCACGCCAATATACTCATACCAACAAATACAATAAAAATTGTACGTACTCAACCAAAAAAAAAAATGTAAACAAAAACTGACTGCCTAAATAAAAGCCTCCGGGTATTAAGGGCATGACAGCTTACATATTTATGCTATGCTGGGTTCTGTTCGTAGTAAACAGATAGCTTGTTTTTCAATCTTTGGAATTGACTTACAATAAATGCATACAGATAGATGATAATATATACAGTATTCTATTCAATTCTAATACAGGGTGGCAGGGATATCGACGCCGACGCGCGACTAGAAGGTCAATTCTGTAGGGAAATTACGAGGAATTTTTGACAGATTGAGACTGAGATCAGACTGTGAACATTCTTAAAATTACGAGAATTGCCCTTCTGTTATCATGTATCCAGTACGTGATTCTGCTGAATCCCTGAGTTGAATTTTTTCGTCGGTTATTGTAACAAAAAATTTCTGTTCCATGCATTTTGACCAAGTAGGTCTCGCTACTAATCTGCGGTTTCATAAAAAAACTGCAATATTCTATGAAATAACACTATTTTTTTGCGTGTCGATATCCCTGTCCTGTATACGACATACACGGCATCAATATCAATGGTAGATAGACTGTAAACGATTGCATTACTAGGAGAAGCCGCGTGTTCTGCCAACCCGCTGACGACACGGTTGGCGCAGTTGCTGAGCGATCGACTGCTGCGCTGCGTGTCGCGGGTTCAATTCCCGCACGGAACAAATATTTGTATTGCCTACAGGTAGTTGTTCCGGGTCTGGCTATTTGTGTATGTGAGTTTATATGTTTGTAAGCGCACCCACGATACAGGAGTAATTCCTAGTGTGGGGCAACGTTTTATTTAAAAAAAAAATGACTTGCTTATAATCAGTTATAGATTAAGCTTGTATACGCGCATTTATCACATTAGATTATCCTCTAACAGTAAATGTAAGTAAGTAAATAAATAATTAAGAACTTTCAACGAAATCATTAATATCAAGAGGCCTTATTGAATTCTTACGTTACTAATTAATCTCAATTAAAACAACCATTACAGAAGAGCCTGATCAATATCGTACTTAACTAACAATAACGAAACTTCTAGACCCTGAACGTAACTTATTTGTAATCTATTCATTAGACCGCCTAATTTACTGGAACTTCAATATACTATCAAGACGGGGGCGAAACCTTGGCAGGAAAACCTTTGGCGCTTTAATAAGTAATGACTTGGAATTTTGTGGCCTAACATTAATCTTAACGTATAAATAAGGGTAGCTGTAATATTTATTAGGGGGTTCAGTTATTTCTTTGTTTTGGGGTCATAGTTTTGGGATAAAGTGAGGTATTTTTCCTTTATTTGTTGTTATTTGCATCATCGCCATCAAAACATGAAAAGCTAAATAATTATGGCACACACTCTACGCACCTTATTAAGTTAGTGTCTAAATATTAACTGGAACCTATCTGGTATTTAAAGAAAACCATTTATAGTTACGATAGATACTAACAAATTAGCAAGAGGAAACGAACGTTCTACACGTCCCGCCGCCCGGATATCTACAGTCACAAACATGATTGTAAGTGTACTTTAAGGTATTTTCATGAGAAAATCGGTTTTGAATCTTGCATATGTAAGTCTAGAAAGGGTTACCGCTGCCCTGGAACATAAAAGGCTAAGGAAGGAACACGGGTGGGTTTTAGTCAGTAAGAGTCTGACACTCCCTTCTGCTCCACCCAGAGCGGGAGGGGTAATTTGATGATTTCCCATCCTCAAAAAAAAAAAAAGGTATTTCTGATATAAATGCTCGCGACTGTACCGCCTCAGCATTCGTTCGCGTTTTGCACTCAACTAGGCAGAAATCATCTGGTCCGCAGAACATTTGGGAAACAGAACAGTTTTTACGATGGTCGCCATTATCCGCACGTCATTGGTAACATCTTGAGCTAGCCTAGTGTAGTACGAAGTTTCAATAGCATGCGAGGCCATCTTATACTGGTTTTGTTAACACTGGCGAGCAGCCTACCGTTCCACTACTATAAATGCGAAAGTATCTTTATCTTTGTTTGTAAGTTGTTACATTTTCTCGGCTCAACCGCTGATACGATGTTGATTTTGATGGTGTTTAAATATCAGTATTTCAACCTCAGGGTTCAATTTATATTGAACCCTGATGACTTTGTCACTAAAGCTACAATGTTGCTAATCTTATTCCACATCATTTAATAGAGCATACCGACCGTACTCTGTAATTACGGATAAGGGTTACATTTACCTGCTGTATTGACAAAAAGTTGCAGTTGAAACATCTATAAGGTCGCGTTACGTATTACATATGTATAACATGTATCAGAAAGGTGTGGTCAAAGGATGTGGTGCACACCAATAAACTGAAGCACTTTCTCTTTCATGGGACCAATGTCGTAATCTCGAAAAAATAAACAGTCACCCCATAGTTTTGGATCGAGTAGGTATTGAAATTTTGTATGGGACGACTGATTATTTCTTCGCGATTACGATGTTGGTCCCATGGAGAAAGTTGTTTAATACTACCTTTCTAATACATGCTATACACACGTAACGTGACCAAAGAAATTCCAACTGCAACTTTGTCGATACAGCAGGTAAATACGGGTATAACCCTTATCCATAATTACAGCGTACGCTCGGTATAATAACAGTGGTCGGCAGCAACCTCAAACAACCACTTAAATGGGTTAATTGTACCGTCGTGAAGGCTGCAGTTATGTTGCATTACCACCTACGTTATTTATACAATGTGAATTACTGGTGAAGAAAATTGTTACGGCTATAAAATGTACAGACGCCAGCACATCAAGCTACTACAATCTGTCAAATTTCTTTAATAGATTTTCAACTTTATCGCTGAAGTATTAAGGTTCAAGGTTGATTGGGAAAATTTGACAGTTTCGGGTAGCTTGACTTGCTGGCGTCTGTACCTAATCTAATATCGCGACATCATCATCTGCCTAGCCATTTCCCAACTATGTTGGGGTCGGCTTCCAGTCTAACTAGATGCAGCTGAATACCAGTATTTTTACATGGAGCGACTGCCTATCTGACCTCCACAACCCAGTTACTGGGTAATACGATACCCCTTGGTAAGACTGGTTGTCAGACTTTCTGGCTTCTGACTACCCGTAACGGATGTCAAAGAACGTGCTTTCCGAGGCACCGAGGAGTCTCGGTACGTAAAGATGGTCACCCATCCACAAACTAACCGTGGCAAGCGTAGCTTAACCTGACCGATCGACCTGTGCGGCTATATCGCGACATATTCGCCAAAAATGTAAACAAATATGAGCTTATATGAATTCCTATACAATAAAGTTCAGTTTATGCTACCACTTCAAACATTTTTATAACTTTTTCAATAGTGCTAGTCACTCTGAAATCAACTTAATTACCATTAAAATAAGTTGATATTTGTTTAACATGAAATAACGTCAATTTGATTTTATTTAACAAGGCCAATTCCCGCAATGAAAAACGTTCAAAATCTAGTCGCAATCTCATCTCAGCGACAATGTCAAAAACCTGTCAAAAAAGTAAAGAAATTAGAGGTATTTTGGACAGATTGAGACTGAGATCAGACTGTGAACGTTCTTAAAATTACGAGAATTGCCCCTCTGATCTTAAGTGGCCACCGACGTCGCATAGGACAATGTTGCGCGAATTTGCCAGACTTTGCAAGATAAAACAGACTCGTTGCGGCACGTTATTGTCCCCCAGTGAGTACGTAGTTCACAGTTAACTGTCTATCAAGTTATTACGCACGCAACAATGTAACCTGTGTAGGCCGAAGAAGTTTATATCCTAACTGTACACCTAAACACCAAACTCTTCTACTCACTGTGCAGTCAGAGATATTAATGTCAAGCAAATTGATTACCTACCAAATTAAATTATTCATATAGTCAAATCATAACTGTCATTCTTTGACAGATGTATAATATGACACGGCAAATTGGCATACGTTGTTATTTTCATTAACAATTAATTTCCCTGACTGTATACAGATATTAATAATAATAATGATTTTTATTTCGGACCAAAGAATCCATAAAGTGTTAGTAACATAATATTAAAACAACTTATTATCTAGTGTTAGTACCAATCACCCTCTGCACAAACTGTTTTACAATTAGAGAGCTGAAACTCTCCGCTCCAGTTCTCAGGATGCTGTTGCGACTGTCTCTCACTCTCCTCAGGAGTGACGCTGTTTTTTTTGCGAATAATCGCATGAAACCCGTCTCCCGAACCCGAGCATATCTACGGGCCAACATGTTGCACCGGACAGCGAGTGCCCTGCGCTCCCTCTCTATATCTACATGGTCCTTAAGATCGTCAGAAAGAAAGTGACCTAGGTATTTAAAAGTGGATACCCTTTCAATTACTGACCCGTTTACAAGTAGCTCGGGTCCAACTTCACGGCATTTGTCACTGACCCCAAAGACCATGTATTCACATTTCTTAATATTATAAACTAAACACACATAAACACACACAAACCCATTACATAAACTCTGATTTGTAATTTAATAGACTAAAATGACAGCTGCGATCGTCCTTTTTTGTCAACGTGAAATTATTTCGTATATAATGAGTGTACCTGGGAAAAAATTAAAAGAGACTGACTTCTGAGTTTGTTTCGGCCTGCTCAGAGTAGTCAGATAGGAAACACCGACCTCATCTAGTTTTAAAAATATGATTGACGTGTAAAAGTGTTTGTACAAACCTATTTATAGAAACAAAATCATTTATTATTTAGCCAATGAGGAGTTCCACTATTCACCTCCAGGCTCCATCATAAAATAACTATCTTTTCTTCCAAGTGATTTGATAGGTAGGATTAATAGGGTAGTTGCCTTATCAAATCCTTTATAAAACGTAATACACCTGAGATACCTACATACATACAGGTTGGCAGGGGCATCGACGCGCAAACTGTAACCATGGATTCAGCACATGAGTATAAGCCCCAAAGCGCCGTAATTTTTCGTCGGTTATTAAAAAAAAAATATTGCTTTTCCATACATTTTGACCGCGTAGGTATTGCACTTTTCTATGAAACAGAAGATTTGTTTTTTGATAACCTACGAAAAATTTCTACGCTATGGGGTCTAAACTCATGTCCTGAATTCCTGGTTACAGTTAGCGCGTCGATGTCCCTACCACCCTGTATGTACTCATTCATAGGTTGCTGAACTAATTACTTTAACTTGATACAGAAGACTGGTGCTAGTTGCACTGGGGTTTAAGATAAGTTCATTAGTTTGAAGAGGCGCGTCAAGATCATCCACTATGTAGGCACGGTAAACTAATATAACTAAGTAATTAGTTGCATAAACTAATTTCTGTGTTAATATGCGTAGCAGGGAAACATTTCGTCAGTTTGTGCTACTAATGGCGGGTTGTTTCACGTCCACTTGACGCATGCGTATACGTCAAAAATGGCGCTAACTATCGTTAAATCAAAAAAAGCGTTGTTTCTTCAAATTACAATTACAAAATTATGGACTTGCCGTACGTCAAATAATTACGAGTACGTAATCGATATTGACGTACGTATGTTACGTTAACCAACCATTTGAAACAACCGGCCCTTAAAGGTATCTAGTAATAACATGTTCAGTTTATTTGCCATTTCTTCTCTAATATCGTACCATCTTAGTAATATCGTACCAAGTAATTTATGGCTACCAAACCTAATATTCATTCTTAAACAACTTTATAGTATGTGGAGTAGGTACTTAAGCCGTGTACGCACAAACGAACAAAAACATGGTGAACACGAACATCGACAACTTTGTTCGAACATCAAACACTGTGTTCGTTAGTGGTACGCACGTGCGAACAAAGTGTTTGATGTTCGTGTTCACCATGTTTTTGTTCGTTCGTGTGTACACGGCTTTCGATTCAAAGATAGATTCAAGGTATTTTATTGAACATACCCTAATACAGTTGATTAAAAAAATAAGATGGCAGCCATTCGAGGGGTGTTGGGTTAGGGGCATTTATAAATGTGTATTTGTCGATAAAAATGAGTATATTGCTTATGCTATATACTCATTTTATTTAGTCATATTACTCATTTTTTTATACTCATGTATAATCAGCCTATAATGTTCCCACTGCTGGGACCCAGGCCTCCTCTCTTCGAGAGGGAGTGGACTGTAATCTACCACGCGGGCCCAGTGCGGATGGGTAAATGTCAAATGTTTTCGTATTTTTGGTTCTAAGACATGCTGGTTTCCTTGCGATGTTTTCCTTCACCGTTTTGTAAACAGTGATGATGACATGCTTTACACAAAGTAAAGCGCCTGCCTGGTTTCAAACCCTGGGCCACCACTGCACTGAGAATAATATATAATAATAAATAATATAAATAAACCCTTAAAGTATCGGTAACCGTCCATTTTCCGTTTAAGCCGCCTCTTTACTTCAAACCCTTTGTCACAATTCAACTAAAGCAGAAGACCACAACACAATAGAAATCAAATAACAACCCCAAACATTTATAAACTACGTTTATACCCACAAAGACACACAATATTTCATTTAATCCAAGAATTAAAAGGACTTTTACCTCTTCATTGTTTATTCCGTGCTCTCGCGGCCGAACCAATAGAAATATAAATAACACGAGTCCAGCTGTAGACAGACTTATAACACGCCACGCGACTTCAATTAAGCGTGCGCATTGGCCACGTTTCATGTCGAGAAGAGACGCTTCGTCATTTGGTCAATGAACATGAGTGGGGTGGCGTCGGGTGTTCCCAGTGTGCTACGACCTTTAGTCTCTCGAACAAATCGAGACATAACATTATAACACAAGTAAGTGTTATTGTCGCAGGGATTAGATACAAGATCACGTATTAACTCGACATCGACGACAATACCCGGAAATAGTCGGAGTTCTTCGGGTATTATCTTTTGTACTTTTATGTTTTCGACACCCCTCTGGTTTTGTGGGGGTTAAAAATGTATAAGATGCGGAAAAGAAGTTAACTTTGTGTAACATGTATGTAAGTAAATAAGGAGATAACATTTTGGACTTTGCACTAAAATCCTTTTAATCCATGTACCTATCGTAAAACAATATACATAGGTACGTAAACACACGCCTCATTCCTATGGGGAGGGAGACTCTACAGAACGTCATATGCTACGATCCTCAAATTCTCATTTTAATTCGTTTACGTTCATCTCGTCATTCGTCATCCGGTTGCGAGTACTACGCGCCTGACCTTTCAGAATATCACCGTAACATTTCATGGATAACATAAATAAAAACGTTTTAACAAAAAAAATAAACCGCCGAAAAAACTGAAAAGAAAAAAATAATTAACCTTTTTTATTTAACCTTAATAATTAAGTTCTTAAACTAATGTAAGTATACATTAGTAATTTTGAGTCCGCGCCAAACAATCAATAAACAAAGATCAATAAATTGCTGCGCCGACCCTTTCCAATAAAAAAATAATAATCAAAACCGGACTACTCTGTAAAAAGTTATGCGTGGTCTACATATAAAAACAAAAAAAATTACGCGTCGACTTGAGAACCTCCTCCGTCTTTTTTCGTTGGTTAAAAAGAGAAAAAAAACTTTTTTGCAAAAAAAAATCAACCAACTTCCAAAAACGACACTACAAAGAAAAAAATAACTTTAATTTCGGAAGTCGGTGTCGTTGGGTTCACATTTTCGTTGTTTGCAAAAAGTTTTTATTTTTCACTTTTAAGTTGTAATTTTTACCAGTAATTTTGGTTTAAAAACCAAACTACTGAACCGTTTTTAATAAAATTTCTATGGGACCATTTGGGAAGTATACCCATTCCAACAAAAAAATAATTTTTCAAATCGGTTGACAAGCGACGGAGTTATGCGCGAACCAACATAAAAAAAAAATACAAACATCCGAATTGAGAACCTCCTCCTTTTTTAGAAGTCGGTTAAAAATTGGCGCAGTTGCCTAAGTATTAAATGGAATTATGAAAGGCATAAATCCGAGAATAGATAGATCATTGAAAAGATGAAATTTCTATGGGACCATTTGGGAAGTTTACCCATTCCAACAAAAAAAGAATTTTTCAAATCGGTTGGCAAGCGACGGAGTTATGCGCGAACAAACATAAAAAAAAAAAATACAACCATCCGAATTGAGAACCTCCTCCTTTTTTAGAAGTTGGTTAAAAATTGGCGCAGTTGCCTAAGTATTAAATGGAATTATGAAAGGCATCATCAGGCAGCATCCGAGAATAGATAGATCATTGAAAAGTCATAAGTATCTACTAACATAACATAACACCAACATTGTACACTTAGTTTGCAATAAACGTTTTGACTTTGACTTTGAAAATCGCCCCTTGATAATATTAATTTCAGCAATAACTTATAATTAAAGCCAATAAAATTTATCGTTAATTAAAATGTGTCGGAGTTCAAATTAATAGCACAATTAAGTTAACTAATTGATCAGCTTTGATTTAAACGTTTGTCAAGTGATAAAATCCAACTTTTATTTCTTTTTAATGCAAAGGAATGTACTTATAAAACTCGCTGAAAGATTATTGAAATATTTATTACGAACTAAAAAAAAATACAGCAATATAAAATTGCAGAAAACAGCCGTTTAGTTCTAAGGGAATCTAATTTCAAAATAAGCAATGAAATATATAATAGAAATCTTTACAGTTAAAAAAAAATTGAAATGTAGGTGAACTCTCCTGAAAACCTTTGTTTTCTTTTTTTTCAAATTATTTGAAACTGCTCGCTGGCAACCGCATAGTAGGTACCTACTATAATACAAATTCATTGTTGTAGTTGTTTATCTGCTGGTGTGCAACAGCCTTGTTTTGAAAACTCTGGGGCTCAGAATAGGGGAAAAACCTAGAAGTCAGATTACTAAATACATCTGGTTGGCATTTGGTTGACCAATATAACAAAAACTACGACTTTTGATTAATCGTAAATTAACATGACCCTAGACAACACCTTCAAAGACTCGAGGTTAAGATTCTATAAACTGATAATGATACAGTGGCACATCTTTCCCTATTAAATTATTATTCCCATGTCCAAGTATTATTTCAACCCTACAGTTTAATCAAATTTCGCCAGCCCTGAACACAAGGTAAGTAAGGTCAGCTGGAACTCGCGTAAACGTCGATTACCATTAAGTGGAGCCGACCGGAAATTACGACATGTCTGAGACTTTGTTGGAAGGAACCTCGCGATAAAACTGCCGACACGTTGTGAGCGGAACAAATCCAGACTTTCTCAATAGCAGGGAGTGGGGTCTTGTATACATTTTGTCACTTTGTTGGAGTGGAGTTGTAACATAATACTTTTAAATCAGTGTTTAAGTTTTCAGTTTTAAGTAGTCTTGTTACTCTCATTGTAAACTTAGCACATTATTCATTAGAGTTTATGGGAGCATTGGAAATGCAAGAAACAAAGTTACTGTTGAACATAATTATTGAATAAACGATGCAAATATAATCACGAGCACTAAAGTAATGCATAGTGGATGAGCGCAAAAGCTACAGAAGACCACAATAAAAAATGGCCACCCAACAAATTTGTTTTTCAGTCGTAAGCCAAAATACCTCGTTATTATCACAGATATATCCAAACAATCTATTTATCACGTACTCCCACGTAAAAAAGGTCGACAAAACACGAAAGTTGAGTGAATCTCATTAGAAGATGGGGAACTTGGGGGAAATGGAGGAGCATGGGGAACTCGGATAACTTGAGGAACCCGGGTAACTTGGGGAACCCGGGGGTACTCGGGGCGTAAATTCGCCAAATCCGTGGGTATCAGATGTTAGAGCGGAATCTATTACTGGCGTGCCGATTGCGCTCCCCGATCCGGAAATTATAACTGGTAACTCGATCGAAGCTAACAGCCGACGGCGGCACAAGTGGCGGTATCATGAAGTTTGTTAGACAGCGTTGCGTGAGAGCAGCCGGCGGGTTAGGAAATTATTTTTTTTTTACTTTTCAAACTTAATTTGTGAAACCGCGGCTTGATTTCGTAACGAAGTATTTTATTTTTCCGAGCAAAAGCTGCTATTTAATCGGTCTTTCCTACAGATATATTACCTGTGACAGTTGCAACCTAACAGCAACCTTATTACAACAACAATAAAGATCACTGTGATTTTGAGAGATTTAAAAGTTGCAGTAACCCAACAGCAACCTTATAGTCACGAGATTAAAGTTCACTGTAATATTGACAGTGATGCCAAAACAGACGTAAAATAACTGTGACCATGGTCAGAGGCTAGGTGAAAAGTCAGCTATCAGGGCAGAGCACTCTCACTCCATGCCGTGGATTTCAACCCTACCAACATCAAAAGAAACTCATCATCTTCCTGCCCTTATCCCATGTTACTTGGGGTCGGCGCAACACGTTTTTTTCTTCCATTCTCCTCTGTCAACCGTCACACTACTCGGCAACCACCACAATGTCATCGGCAAACAGCATACACCAAGGAGCCTCCTCTTGGATATCCGATGTAAGAGCATCCATTATCAGCACGAAGAGATACGGGCTGAGTGCTGAACCCTGGTGCAAGCCGACAGCCACATCGAAGCTGCCAGTAATGCCCACTGTAGACCGGACTTGGGTACTACATCTACTGTACATCGCTTTGATCAACTGCACTACTTCCCTGGCACGCCTTTCTCCTTCAGCACCCACCACAAAACTTCACGAGGCACTCTGTCGTATGCCTTTTCGAGGTCAACAAATACCATGTGCAACATCAAAAGAAACTGTTCACCAAAAAGAAACTGTTCACCAAAAAAACACCCGTATCCAAAAAAACTTGAATATAAAGGACCTGCCTTTGTAGCATAGCCGTCTTACAAAGATAGTCCCAACCTGTCCCATTTCTATAGCCACTAAGCACACTAATGTTTCCTTTGCAATACAAAACGCTTCCGCGGTCGCGTGGATACCGTCACTAAACCGCTCAATCTTAATAATGACGTCACATCCACTCGAGTAGGTAATCATTCTTGACTCCGCAGAATTTGATGTGTGAAATATTAGTAAAATTGATTTGATTTGGGGAATTTGGTGATAGGTATGGGAATGATTTGTATTTTGGTAACAAATGTATTCCTAGATCTTCAGCTGCCAATTGTTGCCAAAAGAAGTTGCTAAGGGCTCATGTTGGAACGAAAGGTATTTTCGCCTTTATTTTCAACCATAATAAAAACTTTTTTTTTCACTTTTTTGTTATACCTTCCTTCTCCACACAAACTCATATATACTTGCAAGATTAGAGGTACCCTAATGACAACTTTGACAAAAATGAGGGTGTAGTGAGGTATACTGAACACATCTTTGTACCTCTTTAGAGGATACAGGCGTGATGTTATGTTGTGTGATTGCGTAAACAACGTATGTATGTATACATACGAGTATGCGACAGCAGCAGTCGCGGTTGATTTGCTGACCTTTATTGAAGAGTTCCATTGTCTGTCTCCGAAACTCATCATCAGATCTTTACGAAATTTAAATGGGACCATCTCGGAATAAACCTCTTTTGAACAAAAAAAGAATTTTGCAAATCCATTCATATATGACGGAGTTATGCCCGAACATACATAAAACAAAAATTAAAACTGTATAAACATCCGAATTGAGAACCTCCTCCTTTTTTTGAAGTCGGTTAAAAACATTACAACCACCAATCCGTTACCGAAACGTGGTGATTGTAACAATGTTCTTGTTCATAGGCGTTTGCATTGAAAGATTCTAAGTAGGGTCTATTTTAGTAATGGATTTTTACAAGCTTTAAAGATGTGACAGCTGCTAATATCATTGGAAAACCTTATAACATAAACTAAAAACCGCAAGCCTAATTTATACAGATAAATAAAATTGAAGAGTTTGCATATATGAAAGTATATACGGTACTTATAACAAAAAATCAATTTGTAAATTTTCTGTCTGTCTGTTTGTTCCGGCTAATCTCCAAAACAGCTAGAGCGATTTTGACGGGACTTTCACTGCAGATAGCTGATGTTATAAGAAGTAACATAGTTCCGCGCAAAATAATTAAAACCCATAAATTTCCGATATACACGCGGGCGGGCGGGGCCGCGGGTAGAAGCTACTCCAAAATAAAATTAACACAAGAGAGAGAAAAGAGTGAAAGAGAGAGAGAGAGAGAGAGTCATCCAAGCGGCTGACAGTATCTTATAGGAACATTCCCATGCGCTCATCCCCTGTCCATCCTTTCCATTTGAACGCCTTTATAGCTAAACCCATGGGTCCCATACCATAAAAATATAAGTTTCATCGTCATTGTCGTTTTCATCGTCCTGGACCCATATTTGTCTTTTATAACCCTCAATTTGTACTATGTGCTTTACCGTCAGAACACGACAAAGGAATTTTATCTAGGAAGTAACTGCATACATAGACTCGTGATTCGCAACATAAATATTGATAACATAGTATTTTGAAAATGATTATAGTACAGACGCCAGCAGGTCAACCTACCCGAAACTGTCAAACTTTCCCAATCAACCTTGAACCTTAATGCTTAAGCGATAAAGTTGAAAATCTATTAAAGAAATTTGACAGATTATAGTAGCTTGATGTGCTGGCGTCTGTACTTTGATCATAAGCGTATATTTTCATGGTCATGGAAGTTTTTTGCCATATGGATTTCTCTATACCTGTCTGTAAGTTAGTCTGCACGAGTTGCAATTAATACTTTTACCTACAGGGTGTCAGGGACATCGACGCGTATCCTGTTACCATAGATTCAGTACATGATCCTGATATCCAAAAACTATTCGGTTATTCTAAAAAAAAATTGCTGTTCTATACATTTTGACCGCGTAGGTATTGCACTTTTCTATGGAATAACTGAATGTTTTTTTATAACCGACGAAAAACATATGTGCGTTACGTCTAGAATGTACTGAATTCATGGTTACAGTTTGCGCGTCGATGTACCTGCCATCCTGTATTCTCCTCACATGATCTGACCAAGTATAATCTGAAATTTAGAAGAGAAAATGACCTGCACTCTAATTGCGTATTAATTTCAATCTGAATCATTTTCAAGGATATTACTAATCCATTGCTTCATATATTTGAAAAATGTGTCTGCTCAACAACGTAAATAACGCAATTAATGTTGTTCAAATGTCATACTGAAAGCCATTGCTACTGATTTACGCAATTACCCCTCCGTAAGTTTGTTTTTATCACCAAAAAGGTACCGGCTAAGCTAAATATAATTTTCAATGTAAAATCAACCAACTTAAGTTGGGTTGAACATAAATAGAAGCAGGTAAATAGTGTTTCAGTGAGAAATCTGTTTACAGTTTTCCTTTTATTTATTCAACTCATTTCGGAACGGAAGAGGGTTTATTAAAAATTTACATAAAGACCTTTCTATTCACCTGTAGTGCCCTCCTGTTGTGTTCATAAAAAATACAACTACCCGCCTAGTTTTGCGTAGATGCCTACGTACTTTTTTATTTGTGCAGGGTTACTGCCCCGGTGTCTACGTATCTAGTGTATATTTTCTTACAAGTCTAATTTCGAAAATCAGCACAGTACAAAAATTATGAGTTTATAGTTCAAACTAGCTGTGCCTCACATGACTAGGTTTTCGTTTGTTACTAAAAGTTAAAATTGTTTTTGATTTTATGTATTTTGTTTTCCCCTCTACCCTTACACACTTTGTCTATATCTCTCTTATCACAGGTATGCTGGAAGAGATTTCTTTAGAAATGAACAAGACAAGTTTTTGACATTTGTTTGTCGCCGAGATGAGACTGTGACTACGTTTTGAACGTTAATATAATATGTACCTAACTACATATAAATATAAGCACAAATAAATATACATAAACACACGAATATGCTAAAAATAAATAAGACAAACAACGAGAAAACATTACCGTTGTGATGATACTGCCAGCTTCTTGCGAATGTGCTCGCGAACTTTAACTTAATTATAAATTAACACAGCTCAACAATTCATTACTTACAACTTTATCAAGTAAGTTATGTTTGAACGCCTTGAGTTTGTTAGGAACAAAAACGAAATTATTATATCAAAAACTGTCTTGAATTAATTACGTTGATTTCCTGAAAAAACTAAATCACGCAGCTTAAGTTTTTTTTTTCTTCGACCTTGACTGGAAGGCTTGTGACTAAGTAGTAAGTAAAAACAGCCGCACAGGTCGATCTATCAGGTTAAGCTACGCTTTTCACGGTTGGTCCGTGGATGGGTGACCATCTTCATATACCAATATTAGACCCTTCCGTGCCTCGGAAAGCACGTAAAGCCGTTGATCTTGGCTGTCGTTCGTGAATCTTTAACAGTCGTTACGGGTCGTCAGAAGCCCGAAAGTCTGACAGCCAGACTTACTAAGGGGTATCGTATTACCCAGTAACTAGTTTGTGGAGGTCAGATAGGCAGTCACTCCATGTAAAATATTGCTATTCAGCTGCATCCGGTTAGACTGGAAACCGACTCCAATACAGGGTGGCAGGGACATCGACGCGCAAACTGTAACCATGGATTCAGCACATGAGTTTAGACCCCATAGCGTCGAAATTTTTCGTCGGTTATTAAAAAAAAAATATTGCTGTTCCATACGTTTTGACCGCGTAGGTATTGCACTTTTCTATGAAACAGAAGATTTTTTTTTTGATAACCGACGAAAAATTTCTACGCTATGGGGTCTAAACTCATGTGCTGAATTCATGATTACAGTTTGCGCATCGATGTCCCTGCCACCCTGTATAGTTGGGAAAAGGCTAGGCAGATCCCGCTAGGTAGGGCCTGGATTGGAAAGTTTCAATTAATTAGTAAAAGCTAAATCAAATGAAAAGCTTGTCAGATGAAACCAGTAGAGTTAATATCGGTCCCGATGGAAGTCTTGTAAACTTATAATGAGTTAGCTTTACTTTCACGAATTTAATATAATTTTCATCCAAACTTGGCCATACATTAAAACTCTAGCGATAATATTAACGTTTATCATATAAAAGTAATTTGTGGTTTAAGGCTTAAAAGGAAAAGACTGTAACTGGGATAAAATAATACTTAGTAAGAAGTAACGAAAATTAAATGAAATAAAAAATGTGTACCTGATGTTAAGTACACAAATTAAATTTATTTATTTTAATAAAAATATCGACCACTAGCTTGTGGCTAATTAATAACAGCCGCACGGGTCGATCGATCAGGTTAAGCTACGCTTGCCGCGGTTGGTCCGTGGATGGGTGACCATCTTTACATACAAGACCCCACTGTGCCTCGGAAAGCACGTTAAGCTGTTGGTCCCGGCTGTCATTCGTGGATCTTTGACAGTCGTTACGGGTCGTCAGAAGCCCGAAAGTGTGACAACCAGTCTTGCAAAGGGGTATAGTATTACCCAGTAACTGGGTTGTGGAGGTCAGTTAGGCAGTCGCTCCATGTAAAGTACTGGTACTCAGCTACATCTGGTTACACTAAAAGCCAACCCCAACATAGTTGGAAAAAGGCTAGGCAGATGATGTTGATGATCGACCACTAGCTTCTGCTCGCAACTTCGTCTACGTGAAATTGCGGTTCCTCGACCCACCCCGTCGCATAGCACCGCCTGTACTGCGTTTTGGCTTAGCGTTCTTTCTGCGTTTTTTCTTTTTACTCGGCTCCTTAGAATCCTAGCGTGATGTTATATAGCCTATAGCCTTCCTCAAGAATTGGGTTAACAAATTCAAACAGATTTATTGTAATCAGACTGTTAATTCCGGAGATTATTATAAACCTGTAACAAAATTAAAAGTAGGATTGTGTACTATGTATGTACGAATATCAAAGCATATCTATATAAAAAGGAGTGAAGCTAGCGAACCTAATGAGGAATTATTCAGCGTCGAGAGGGCTCCGTGGTCTCATTAAAACGAAAGGCTTTGGCAGCCAGATACGGAAGATTACGAGCATATTCTTGTGTGAAAATGTACCAGGGCAACATATACGCAGGAAGGCGACTATGTCATTTAATATGTGTAGGTAC
Source organism: Apamea anceps (assembly GCA_951799955.1). Classification (NCBI taxonomy): domain Eukaryota; kingdom Metazoa; phylum Arthropoda; class Insecta; order Lepidoptera; family Noctuidae; genus Apamea; species Apamea anceps. The sequence goes on along the minus strand of OX637507.1, from coordinate 15,280,932 downwards.
AAATGTGAAGTTGGACAAGAACCTTTTGGCCATCTTGTTTTTTTCAATACAATTTTCACAAAACAATTTTACAAATGTTTGCCAACCCCCCCCCCCCCCCTCCCTCAATATAATACAAGGGCCACAAGATCTATGCAACAATGTACATATGTATATGACAAAGGCAGAGGAAACTGGAGGCCAATTCTCGTACTTAAAAACGTTCAAATTCAAGTTACAGTCTCATCTCGGCGACAATCAGTGTCAAAAATGTAGGGAAATTGATTATATATTTGGCAAATTGAGACTGACATTAGAATGCGAACGTTCTTAAAAATACGGAAATTGCCTCTGATTAAAATTATTGTGTAAAAATTCAAAGAATGCGACTTTCATTTTTTTTTTTTTTTTGTTGTGGTGTCTCTTCATAGCAACAGACAGAAAATGGGTAAGGAACTTACATAAAAAGAATTGAACAAACATTTTACTGTACCCAACTCAACCCGATTAGCTATCACATATTTCTAGCCGAATAACTCTGTATTCAAACCTTCGACAAATAGGGCGAAACAAAACTATTGTTCACAGCAAAACACATTTGAAGAACACGACAATCTGTATTCTAGGATCAACACGGTCATTTGTTTACGTATAATTTCTTGTATTAACATGTTGTATTATCTACGTCGGATCTACCGGAAAAAAAAACAATGTTATCCAAGGAAATTGAACAAGCTTACAGTAGGTACCTATCTATATTATTACGAATATAATAAAGCTGAAGAATTTGTTTTTTTTTTTTGAACGCCGGCCATCCTTGGAACTGCCAGCCGGAATTAAACAATTCTTTTGCATTTGATACGCCTTGGGGTTATAGGCTATTTAACATCACTTTATGACCCTTTTTTGGGTGGGAAATCATCATATGATTTCTTCCGCTCTGGGCGGGGCGGGAGGTCATGTCAGTCTTTTACGGACTAAAACCCACCCGTGTTCCTTCACTTGCCTATGCCAGGGGCCACTGTATCTCTTTCGAACGACCCGCGGCCCTGGCAGGCATCGGCTCTAACGGACCCTGTCAGTTCGTGCTGACATCTCTTTGAGGCGCGCGTGGAACACAACGCGTCGTCGACCCGGGCCTAGTCCTTACCGGGCGGCGCTGCCCATTGCTCGCAACCCGCAAGCCCGCGCCTACGGTGGTCGGGAGTCGGCTGTTGACTCCCGACGTCCAGGGCGTCTCCTGCGGTGACTAGGGGCGTGAGGGCGCAGAGATTGCCTCTCCCTCACGCGCTCCGCCTCCTCCTTTGCGAGCATTACTGCTTCGCAGAAGGAGGTGACGGCTTCCCATGCACTCTTGCCCCGTACCATGGACCAGGGCCGGACGCGAGAGATCGCCGCCGCCGATCGCCGCCACGACGACGCGGCGGTGTTTCGCCCAAGCCGGGCAGATCTCCACCGTGTCCTCCGGGCGATCCACACACGTTATGACCCTTAAGAACCGAATAAATATAATAAAGGTCTGAAAGAATCATAAGCGAAAACGAAGTAATAGAGTGGGCGGGCGATGCGATGAGACTCGGTGGGTCGGAGGCCGAGGGAGTTTTATAAAATTGTGGCTGTTATTTTAGTACCTATGTATATTGTGATTCTTACGACTTTCACACAAACGAAGTCGGGGACAGAATTTATTAAGTAATATATCCAGAAAGATATTGTAAAAAAATACGAATCCACACTGATCTTTATTTATGGCTCACATTGCGTTAGTCGCATGCGCTAAATCTCTTAAAACTACGCGGAAAACCATTGACAAAACTATGGCGAAACAAAATATTTCCAAACAGGGAAAAATATCGGGGTATTATCTGGTCGGGTTCAGAGAAAAGATAAAACGCCCGTTTTCACTACACTAGGCAATACCAAAGTGTGTTGTTGTTGTATTTTCAACGCTCGACTTATCGTCGAAAGTTGAAAATCCAATAACGCGTTTATGCATAAGGTATAATTCTATCACAGTGAAGGGTTTTCGGTCCGTCTGCGGCTGCCGAGGCCCGGACCTTCATCTATTCCCAGTTTGTCTACTAACGGCACCTGTAAACGACTTTTTTATTCACAATATTTTCTCTCAAAATGTTTCTCCGGACCCTTTATTTGGTCATTACGAAAAGTTGATTGTGCTCTTGACTTTGATGTAAATGGATTTTTAGTGGAGAGATATTGTTATATGATTCAATTTGAGATTTTTATCAAAAATAGATGCAGGGGTGGCCTAGTAGTAATGGCCGCGACTTATGGACGTGGGTTCAAACCCAAGTAGGCACTTTACTTTGTGTATTTTATTTCATCACCACTGCTCTCAAAACGGTGAAGAAAAACATCGTTAGGAAACTGGCATATCCTAGAACCAAAAATTCGAAGACATGTTACATCCACCAACCCGTAATGAGCCCGCGTGGTGGATTATGGCCAACTCACTTTCACAAAAAGAGGAGTCCTGTGTCCCTGCAGAATGGGAACGATGGCTGATTATGTTGATCAAAAATAAGTAGTTTTAATAATTATAAATAATAAATTCAGTTATTTCAGGTAAATAACACCCATTAATAGAACACGTAAACAAATAAAATAAATTCAACACAAATCAAATAAAGAAAGAAAGAAAAATTATTAATATTTTTTTTTCTTTGAAATAAAGTTTTCAGTACTTAGGTACTTGTGTTTTTTTACATAATTATTCATTTGTAAGAAAAAGCGCATTTGTATTTTAAGGGAGAACGATTACTTTTTTATTTTAATTTATTCATAGAAACTCTGAAGCGACAAACAGAATCATTATTCAACCATAAACCCAACATAATGGTGTGTCAAGTGTAAATATCTAATAAATAAAATATTGCCTTCAAGCTACAAAAATGAGGTCAACACAGGGCGAATAATAAAGTAAGTGAATTGTCCCGAGGCCGGGGGAGGGGGGGCGCCGACGAATAAAACTTGAGTTTCCGAGTCTGATGGGCAAAACACGAACATCCGAAAATTGTTTTGCACCTACCAAACTTTGTTCCCCACTTTGAGATGGAAATATTGAAGTTTTTTAAGTTATAATACGTTCTTTTGGAGTTGTGAGCGAGTTTTTCATCGCTCCTTTTATCGAGTGTATTATTTCTATAGACTTCGATAACTCCAACATACAAAGTGTCATTCAAATAATTTTATAGACATCTATTGCTATGTATTTTGCAAAATTTGTTACGAACTTGGTTTAACTCGATTCGAAAGCAATCTCACATTATTCCTAAAATATAGGTAAAGAAATCAACGTGAACTGCAGGTCTATTCTATAAAAATCTCGCTGTGAAATCTTAGGTGAAGGGAGCTTGAAGTGAGCTATCAATCCCAAGCATCAGGTAAAATGACAGCGAACTTCAAGCTCACGTATATCGAAGAGATCGGCTGATGTTTAGAGAATAAAACTGTAAACACAACTCGTCGTTTTAGACAGTCGTTTAAACTAGCTTATACAAAAGGTATTGAGGTAGATATCAATAGCACCTATCCTATTATTCCATATGATTTAAATCTTAACAGCTCACACTTCTAAGCACCGTGCATCGTAAGGACCGATAAAGCGATTACGTTAGCACACAGGCACCATTCACTTCGATCTAACAGTATCAATCTGAGACCCACCGGTTAATGTGCCTGTTAAGCCTGGTTGTGATGTCATTATTGTGTTACTACCTAGCCGTTAGTGACACGACAGCACCCGATAATAGATAGATAATGGCTACAAAGCGGTGCTGATTGTATTAAGCCTCACGTGTGCCAACACGCTTTACGACGTGGAGCAAAACGGTGACTGGGTTGACATCCTAGGATGCGCCGAATGTACCTCTAGACTTTCTAAGTAAAGGATGCGCTTTGTGAATCAATCTATCTTCGGAAATACGAACCCGCGATGATGAGATCTAATATAGAGCTGTTACAACCATGGTAGTACTTTTATATTATTTTGTATTGAAATGATAACAAAATTTTCTATTAACTACTCTAAGTAATTCCGAAAAAAATCTTTTTAATACTTTTAGGTAGGAGTAGGTAATTTGACAGAGAGAAAACTTCTTGCAAACGCACTATGATAAGTGCACTACCACAAACCGTGACGATACAAAATTTTCAAGCTTAGAGACAAAGCTTGAAAATTTTGTATCGTCACGGAGAGGGGTAACTCTGTGGCGCGACGTTCGTGCTAATTCGGAAACACGAAGATTACCGAACGTCATACCTCGTGAATAATTTAACCCAGCATTGAAAACAGTAGAGCTGAGAGCATATATTAAAGATCACTGAATGAAAACTTTCCGAAAACTGTCGAAATAATGATACGAAAAGCTTTCTTCACTTAGCACGACATTACTAGACATTCAAACATAACTATTCTTATTTAATAAGAATATGCTCCTCAACTCACAAATTACCTTAACTCTCAAATCTATCTACCACTCTAAGCCTAGAAATTAGCCTACATTTTGCTATTAGGTCAAATTAACACACATGCCTGCTAATATAAGTCGAGCGGGTCAGTATTACAATCAGATTACAGCGAGCATCGGGTCGCAGCTCGGCAATGTTGAGCCACACTCGACCACCGTGTAATCCATTAGCTAGCCAACTCTGTTGGCCATGACTTCTAAACGTATTTGGACAAATACTGGAGCAGAGATAAATTGAAATTCAGGCTTCGAAGCTGGCGTCAATTTAGTTCAGACCTTTTCAAGGTGGTTGAGATAGTAACGGAGACATATTTTACAATTAGGAAATTGAGTAACGGTGAGGGAAAAGCCGTGACGAAACCAGCATGTCCTAGAACAATAAATTCGTAGGCATGTGACATCTACCAACCCGCACTGGGCCCGCGTAGTTGATTACGACTCACTCCCTCTCACCGCGAGGAGGCCTGTGTCCCAGCAGTGGCAACATTATAGGCTGAATAAATACTAGAGAAATAAAAGGTCTACTTTACAACAGTCTACAGTACAAGATACCCTTGGCGATGTGGAAGTAGAAAAAAACATGTTTCTAGATAAATTGTACCATTTATGTATTATACGGCACGTACAATATAAAAAATTGTACCTCAACTTATTAGGACAAACAACACAGGAGTATACTCCCCTAGCCGGGCCACCCCAGTTTTTATTAACTATCAGGCGCTCCCAGACATACTAAACACCAAAAAATAACTCGAAAATTGTTCTCTTTCGTGCCCTTTAAAGGAATCCGAAAATCTTATTACTTCGCTACTTACATTAGGCGCGACCAGGAAGTATCACACCCCGTGGCGTAGAAAACCATAATTAATTTTCTCTTCATCCTTTATTCGACTTAAACTAACAAACTTATGCCTTTAGGTACTTATCAAGGACCAGTAATACATTAATGTTAAAATAATTATTATTTCAGGTGAACTTTGCGTGACTCCAAACAATTAATATTACAGAGAATAACTAAGGCAATTCTCTAAAGGGTTATAAACGTGAGTTAGATTGGCTGTAGGTATTGTATCAACGTTTTACTCTACTAAGTCTAGGTATGCTTATAAACAGCGAATCATTGTGAACAGGTAGACCTTATAAATGAAAGGTTAAGGGCCAAAGTTGTTCAGCAAAATTATTCTTTTGATTGTAATTATTATGTTCATTGTACACTTATAGTTATAATAAAAATAAAGTCCTTCAGACCAAATTTCGGTCATGGCGACCAATCTCAGCGGAAACCACTCTTCGGCGCTGGAGATATTATAGTGCACAAGTGTGTGCGCAGACACAGGTGCACTCCCTCTTCCCTCACTCTCATTGTCCGATGGGACGACAACCTGACACGACCGGAGAGAGATCAGGCGCAGGACCAACGCCTTTACGTGCTTTCCGAGACACATATCACACCACCAACTTCCAAACTCCAAGCTGTTACTCAAACAATCCCAATGGAAAAACCGAATAACACTTTGCCCGACCTGGGAATCAAACCCAGGACCCTACGCTCAGCAGTGGCGCTTGCGACCAAGAGACCAACGGAGCAGTCAAAACAGTAATAATACTATTGTAGGGAACTTTGAGAATGAAAATAAATACTAGCTTAAATCGCAATCCAGACCCATTATATGTACTTCTAGACTACTTATTACGGCTTGGGTGCATATTATTACGGGCCTTACAATAAAATAAACCCTTCTAAAAACAGTTCAAAATCCCAAAAAAAAGTAACAAATAAAAATTACAATATCAACATCCCGTCAATTCCCTTTGCGGGGTTTGCTAATTCATAAGCAATTGCATGCAATTCATATCCAACCAAAAAATTAATGAATCTCAGAGGTCTTCAGAACAATACACGTAAATAAATGACATATTTATTGCACCTTGTGTCGACAACCGCCTACGCTCGGGGTCGTGGCCAGCTGATTTCCGCATGGAGACAAATATTTGCGCGACATAATATTTGTTCAGAATCTGAATGTTGGTGTATGTGATTTTAATGGAACGACACTGTTGTCCAATTATAAGCTTAGAAAGGAGACGCGTTTATTTATTTACAACCCGTGATTTTTTAAGACTTTTCTCATCAATTCTGAACGTATGGTTAACACTGGTATTTAGCTGTACACGAAATGCTAAACTCTAGCGAATAGCTCGTCAGATAGCAACTCGATTTAGTTTTAACGATCGCCACTATTTAAAGAGAGGCGATAACGAACGTTTTGCTACATTTTGGTATTTGAAACAACGTGTTTACTTAGTAAATAATTGAGCTACCATTTAACTATGTATTTCAGCTAGTCTATTCTGTTAAAGTCTCACCGTAAAGATTTTGGTGAAGTGAGCTTGGAGTGAACTGTCATCCCATCTGACGCTAGGGATTGGCACTATCGCCAGCTCACTTCAAACTCACTTCACCTAAGTTTTCACGGTCAGATTTTTACAGAATAACACTACTGGATTACAGAAAATGGTGAAGGAAAACATCGTGAGGAAACTGGCATGCCCAGCAGTGGGAACATTATAGACTGATTATACTACTAAATTAACGTTGTATATATCAAAAATGAATTAAACTCATTTTTGTAATCTACAACACGATATACCTACTTTTTGTTTCGAAGTATACCGCTAATGTACAACAACAAGAATCCTTGTAGGTATTACTGAAATTAACTTAGGATTTCCTTTTGGTGCTTACTGACCCTGAAAAGGATCTGAGCATTAAGGTAATGTAGTAAAAATATGTTCCTCAAAGGCAAATGGGTCTCTAAAACTTCGAAGATAATATATAAGTCAGTAGTTATTGCCTAGACAACAGTCAACATACCTACTCAAGTAAGTATACAAACGTTCGACCGTAGAGCAGGTAACGGCTGCAGAGGTTGACAGAGTCTGCATGAAAGAAGTCATGCAGACCAATAACTAAACTAGTCTGGAGGAGCGTGATGAACGATGCAAGTGCTCCAACACCCCAGAGCGGTGCTATTCTGGAAAAATCTCACTGTGAAACTGACTTAAGTGATGTGAGCTTAAAGTGAGCTGCAATTCCACCTGTGACACTATTGACAGCTCATTTTAAGATCACTTCACCTAAGTTTTCACAGTGAGATTTTTACAGAATAGCACTACAGCCAAAGTTAGTTAAAGAACACCTTGTGGTTTTAGTCAGTAAGTGTCTGACAGACTCCCTGCACCCGCCCAAGGGTGGAGAAAACCCATTCGTAATTGCAAACGCAAAAAAAAAAATAAACATTGATACTTTGGAACAGGTAACAAATCTTACTGGTAATTTTTTTAAGTAATCAGCCGATCGATTCTGTAAAAATCTCACCGTGAAAAGTTAAGTGAAGTGAGCTTAGAGTGAGCTGTCAATAGTGTCAATCCCTAGCATTAGTTGGAATGACAGCTCACTTCACCTAAATTTTCACGGTGAGATGGTTACAGAATCGGACTGCAGCTAAGGCAACCGCTGTCTACTAACAAAAAACTCCTAACATCCTGTAATCAAGACACTCCTCAACACAAACTAACAATAAAATACGCCATCTACATACATTAAGCGATCAGAGGGTCCAAGAAAAACCGGCAATACTACATCCGTAAATAAGTACACAAAGACGAGCAGCAGTGATTAACGAGCTAGGTAATTTGCGAGATAAAGGTCGCCGGACATAACCGAAATCGAGAAGAGAGCGGCCATCTTTTGAATCCTTAATTCGGGTAGGTATGTACCGTCGAACAATCTATTGGGTATAGAGTAGGTATGTTGGGGTACTTGGTACATGCCAATTCTACTGTTCAATCGTCCATTGCATTGGGAACTTTCGGATATAAAATAAATAAATAAATATTTTATTTCGGAACAAAGAATCCATACAGTATTAGTAACATAATATTAAAACAACTTATTATCTAGTGTCAAACTCAAAACTCAAACTCAAAGCATTGTGCAAGTGTTAGTAACAATCCCCCTCCGCACAAACTGCTTTGACAGCTAAAATTCTCCGCTGCAGTTTTCAGGATGCGGTGGTGACTGTCTCCCACTCTCCTCAGTAGTGAAGCTGTTTTCTAGCGCACAATCGCGTGAAAGCCGTCGTTATTGGCTCAAATATTTCCGACACGCTTTAGTAGCGAGAAAGTCTCAACAACATCCTGAAACCATTGTTGTACTGAACGCACGGGAGATCCATATAGCCCCGTCAACATCCTCTTTACCAGCTCGGTCGGGTCGCGATGAAGCACTGGGTAAATTTTGCAAGCAACAGCAAAATTACACGACCAGTAGCGAAGCAGGCTACTCCGAAATTAAAGCAGTAGTCGTACGTCTGAATTAAATTCCCGGCAAAGGCAATATGCTGTAAAGCTGACAACATTGTGTTCTGCGTTCTTTTATTCTGCCTTGACGGCCAGGGCAGAATAAAATGACACAGTATATGACATATTTGATTCGTACGGTTTTATTCCAGCGCTGAACTTACCCCAACATAACTCCCCTACAGGTATAAATTAAATATTCATCTCTCCACTACACCGCCAATATATTTTTTTTATGGCGTACGTATGTACGCAATAAAAAATAATATTGGCGGTGTTAGTATGTAAAAAAAATGAAAGTTATTATATAATAACTCTTAAAGCTTATGGCATATTTAAGAGAATGATGTAAAAGGAGAGGTAGTTACGACTGTTGTAAGTCAGCCATACCACATAACTTGTTCGACTGTACATTCGGGCTCCGATGCGAGCTCGAGCCAGCACATCAAAAATTTAAATGTACAATATGGGAGCGCAGTTTTGGCGGTGAGAGCGTCAGGATTTTCTTTTAATAAAATATTTTATTTGAGTTGTTTTAGAGTTAGAATGTGGTTCGTAAAGTTTAGTTCAGGTACGTTTGTTCATGTAATAAATATACGTAAAAAGTAAAACCATAATTCATAAAAAAAAACTCAGTAAAAAGTACGTAACTACACACACTAAACACTAACTTATCGCATTCAATCTCAAAACAAAACAGCGATCTATTTCTCCAATTTCAGTTCCACAAAACAAATCCGAGATTAGATTAGCAACACCTCCCCCTCTCCCTTACAATCTGTAGTAACTGTAACATTAGAAGGAAACGATTCAAACACCCACTTCTCAGTGCACGCTCCAGTGATCTAACCAGAGTTTAGTCGTAATGATAATAAGACGTTATTTAGACGGGAGATTAGTTGCTCGGTGAAGCGGGTAAGTTGTGCCAAGTACAGACTATTCACACGTTGTTGACATGTTGTTACTATTGTTGTGATTTGGATTTTGACTGTCTGGTAATCAATCGTGGTATAGGAGCTTGAAGATAAATATTATTACACGGCTAACTGTACCCGAGACTTCGTTCGCGTGGATGTCGGATAATGAGTCTCTCAAATAAAAGTAACCTAAGTTACTCCTTATAACATCAGCTATCTGCCAGTGAACGTCCCGCCAATCGGTCTAGCCGTTTCGGAGATTAGCCGAAACAAACAGACAGACAAAATGTTTTTTTGTTATAATTACCTACTGTATTTAGTTTCAACTTGCATTTAGTAAAAAGCTGTTATTTTGACATTACAAACAGACACTTCAAATTTTATTTATTTGTATGTATGTATTTACATAAGAGAGACATAGATGGGAGAAACATATCTCCTTTCTTATGGGTATTCTATAGCAATTATATTGGTAAAGGCATTCGGTTTTCTTGCAACGTAGTCAATGTTGAGCCTAAAGCCTGTACGCGTAATTTGGATAAACGCATCGGAAAGGAAGCATTGCACAAGCATGTTATGTTCATAAGGACTTTGCAAATCGGTACTGCATGGCTAACTTATATTCGGGAATGATTTTCTAAGCTTTCTTATAATCAACCCCCCACCACTGCTCGGGCTCAGGCCTCCTCTCTTTAACAGGGAGAGGGCTGTAATCTACCACGCGGGCCCATTGCGGGTTCTAGGACATGCCGGTTTCCTCACGATGTTTTCCTTCAAGGTTTTGAGAGCAGTGGTGATGAAATTATTTACAGTAAAGCGCCTGGCTGGATTCGAACCCATGACCTACAACTCGTAAGTTGGGGCCGTTACCACTGCTCTCGACTAAACTTTCTACTCAATATTAAATAATAATAACATTAACTTCATAAATCTTTCATCTAAGTAAGACCCAACAATTTCTACTTATCCTAACAATAATATTATCATAGAAAGCATAACAAAGTCCAAAGAAAATCTCTTAATCTCCCGAAAATCAAGACGTCGACAGTCATTACGAAAGTAGGAGATGAACGAGCACAAAGAATACTCATGCTGAAGTTCGGGAACCCAAGTTTAGCACAGGCTTCCGATAATTTACTTAAGAAAAAACTTAATCAATCTCCTGAAGAGACTTCATGTCTAGACTGACATAAGGAGGCTCAGACACAAATTGAAATAAAAAAATGTTTGTCAACCTTCATTCCTAGAAAATGGAATGCATAAAATATGTCTGTGGAAAATCCTCGTAAAATAAGTTCCGTTGCCAAAAATGAAGATTTGTAGGTCAAACTACAAACTTGAAAGTAGCCAAACTCTTGGGTAGCAAATGAAAACCTAAGCCACCTAAGCCTCAGAGAAACTAAAAACAAATTGAAGTTTTTTAACAGATACATCTTGGAAGGTAAGATGTCTAGTCCGAAGAAATTTTCTTCAGTAAAAAAGAAACTGTAAATACGAGTATTCAGACATTAGGACCACCGAAATAACTTAATAATACCCATAGCTCAGTCAATGGTACCTAAGCCTACCTAAGTATTAAAAAGTAGCTGCGCCCTGCGGTTTCACCCGCATAAGTCTCGATTCCGTGCGAATATCGGGATGAAAATCCTATGTCCTAATCCAAGCCATGGTCTACCCATGTGCCAAATTTTATGCAGACCCGTGCAGCCGTTTTGGCGTGAAAGCGACAAACATACAAAAAATACAATATTTTCTCTTTAAAATATTAGTTTAGATAAGTAATACTTCTCTCCAAAACTAATACAGCTGACGTGGCTCCAAAGGCTGCACAACTAAAAGCACAGAACTGGTACCCTGAAAAAGTAAGACGGAGTCCCGGTAGACCTCGTAGATGACGGGACGAACTGGAAAGGTTCCGTCAAAGCTGGAAGGAGGACGCGCGGGCTCCAAAAGATGGAAGGGGTGGAGGGTGGCCTTTGTCAGGAGTGAGACATAGCATGATAGAGGAAACAATAAGAAAAGTCATATCACCGAAATATCTCTAATAAACGATATAGATCCTCCAATGACTCCAGTTTAACATGTACTCTTACAAGTTGACAACCCATTTTATACAAACCTACCCTTATCGAGTCTGGTAACTTCTAATAAATGACCTAACTAATCTCGAAGTTCAGGCAGGGACATCTTGGGCAGGTCACACATACTTATAAGTAAGTAGATTTTAAGATAGTTTAGTTTATAATTATAACGACCAAAATAGCTTATTATGAAACTTGCAAAAACTGTCTAGCAAAGATGTAAAAGCTCCTTACAGAAAACTGGTTCATATACTGGAAAGTAGCGATATATATCGCTGGGGAGTCGAAATACCTTTCAACTTATGGAAATAAATACCTGAAAGGAAGCACTTTATACAGATCGTGGCCATAAACTCTACCTATTTGTAATACAAATTTTTCGAGATGGATATTTATTGAGCCCGCACTAAAATATTGCAAGCAAAATATTGTGGTAAGAAATTCTTCGAAATTTTATGTCGGCTACTTCCCAGCTTGCTGTGACCTTATTTTTAAATCCTGGTGTTAGCTCCACTATGACAGTGAATTGAGGATTCAGTACGACTTCGGCTCCTTACGTCAAATGGCTTCAAAAGCCGATTTCCGAAGCGGTGTTTAACGCCGCCAATGGCTCGGAAGCCGGATAATAATTGGCCGCATTACCAGACGCGTCGATAAATTATAATCCTTCTTCAATTTTAAGCCGGGGCTTAGAATCGGCGGTAAACAGTTCCCTTTATTGTTGGTCTCATACACTTCCGTAGGTAGATGAACCTTTCTGAAATAAATATGCTCTGGAAAACACTTTAAAATATTCATACGTACTGTGAAGTAAAAGAATGTAAACATTTCAGTTTAGATAACTATGCATGAGGACGAGCACGGTTACTTATGCCAACTGCTGAAAAAAATCGGCAATTCAAACATAGAGTAAACGTTCAATATTTTAAGCATTCTATATATATTTTTACTACAAATAAGAACAAGGCGTGACCCTGAAAGAGGCTTCGAAATAAAATACCAACTCAGAAAAACTTTTTCTCCGCGCGATAGAACTTGAGAATATTTTGGTGCTAAACAAAAAGTGAGTTTATTGTACTGGGCGAAGCCGGCGAGACTATAAATCATCCGACACCGCTGCTCCTGAGCACCTATTTGATGTAATAACAGCCAACATTATTTATTAAAATAAGTTCAGGAGTGCCAGATGTTATAGATAGGAGTTACGGTGGTCCGGCGAACCGCAACAGCCTGCAGGCCATAAACAAAGATGGCGACAATTTGCGAGATTACACCGGCGAAGTGTGCATCTACATATTAAACGATATGACGACATAAACTCCAAGTATGTATGTGTGGATGAGCAGCCTTATGTGCACTTATGAACACTTTCACTGGGGCAATTTTGTTAACATATAAAATTTAAGTGGGTGATAAATATTATGACATTTTAGATTCGTGTTCGACCCTTTTACTGAAAGTTAGCACTCTTCCTATAAGATATATCCTTAAAACAGACACCCTTTCGTTCATAAAGCGGTGACTGGTACTCGAAAGTCCTCATCTGCCTAGCCTTCTCCCAACTATATTGGCTTCAAGTCTAACTGGATGCAGCTGAATACCAGTATTTTAAATGGAGCGACTGCCTACCTCACCTCCACAACTCAGTTACTGGGTAATACGATACCTCTTGGTTGGTTTTCAGACTTTCGGGCTTCTGACAACCCGTAACCACCGTCAAAAATCCACGAGTGACAGCCGGGACCAACGGCTTAACGTGTTTTCCGAGGCAATGTCTTGGTATGTAAAGATGGTCACCCATCAACGGACCAAACGCGGAAAGCCTAACTTAACCTGATCGATCGAACCGTGCGGCTGTTATTACTTAGCCACAAGCCCCTCTCTGGCACTGGTACTTGAAAGTATGATCTCAATTACCTACTTTCAACATTATTGGGTAAATAATGTTGAAAGTAGGTAATTGAGATTATTTACCCTCCAAAAAAAGCTAATACGAATGATTACCAATACAGAACCAACAGATAGTTGCAAGCCTTACTTTCAAAAACGCAAAATTCTCACCTTAGTTGGTATTTATATCTAGGAATTATGTAAATTAGTCCGTAAATAACCAGATTCTATTATTATTATTCAGATTCAGATTCAGCACACGGGGAGACATACAAACAAATTATTTGTTTCGCCATAAAAATAGACTAAATTCCCCGTCTTAAACTACATTCATCTTGTCCATATTCAATGTCAATAAAATATATAATAAATTACCAGATGACATAAAACAACAAAATAAAACCAGCATACCTATTTTTAAATAAACTAAAGCAGTACTTAATTAAAAAAGCTATTACACAGTACAAGAATATCTAACAAATAAATTCAATTATAAAAATACATAAGTATAAATAACAGATATATTTTAATAAGTAAAATAACAAAAATAAATTTTACTATAATACTTAATAATTATATTACATTAATCGCTCAAGCCCCGCTAATGAGACACAATTGATTTTCTATTGTAATGGGCCCGCGCGGGGCTTGACTGATTAATAATAATGAACAATTTTTAAACGAGTAAAGAAATAAGCAATATTAAATATAATTAAATAAATAATAAATAAATAGATAGACCTGTATATAAAATATGAATAGAATAAGTAAATGAATGGAAATATAAATACATAGATAATAGGATATAAAATAATTCTAATGGATAAATTCAATTATAATAACACATAATTATGAAGAATAGATATATTTTAATAAGTAAAATCACAAAAATTAATTCTAACACAATAATTATAATTATACTACATTAATAATAATGAAAAATATTTAAGCAAGTAAGTAAAGAAATAAGCAATATTAAATATAATAAATGAATAGATAGACCTGCATATAAAATATTAATAGAATAAGTGAATGAATGGAAATATAAATACATAGGTAATAGGATACAATATAATTCTAATTTAATAACAAAGAAAATTCATAAAGTTCTCTTCCTCTCTCTATTTATTTAAAAATTTGCTGTGCCCGACAAGGTCCACAATTGTTTATATTATTTTTCTTTTATTTACCACCTGTAATTGTACATTATGGATTGCAATAAACGATTTGAGATTTGAACATCATAAGCCAATAATATCCACCATAACTGCTACAAAAGATAAACGACCAATATATTTTCACATGTCCAACACACTACAGTAAAGAGCTATTTAATCTTCATGACAAAGCTTTATAATGAAAATATCAACGTTTCATTAATTAACAGACCGCTGGAACCGGTTATTTTCCGCGCCATCGATACAAAGGCTGCAATTTCGCTCCACCCCGTATGAAACACAACACTAGCTTTATCCACAGTACCCGGCCGTTCAACAGAAAAAAAAAAAAAAAAAATATTTACACTGTTCGCTTTTATATTATCGATTCAATGTATCGATATCTCGTTTGCAGAAAGGAGGACTTTCAATGAAAGAGAAATTATGCGTTATGTTGTTGCATAAATTATAACAATATTTTAACGAACATTAGCATAGCGTTAAAATTTAATCCTATTACATGAATAATGGAAATGTCACAGTAAAGTTGTTAGGAATAGGCTCTGTGAAAAAATAAAACACAAGAGACGTGGGTATTAACTTAAATTAATAATCTATTGGCGGGCAACACGACTTTGGGTAAGGTCGGATTTAGAACGTGAAGAGGGCACCAACAAATATTGATTCGCGGCCTTTAACTTGGGGACCCTTGCAAACAGTGAGGGTTGGGGGACCGCACACATGGAGACTTTAAACAATATATAATACTATACGCGTGACTGTAAAGCGTACATAAAGTCAAGCTTTTTTCCCAAGGTGGTCGGCAGACACTACAGAACGCCACCTACTACGATCCTTATACAGGGTTATTTTAAATTGGCTAGCTAAACTCTGCAGACGCGATATCGACATCTAACCAAGATAAAACAAAAAATAAATCAATATGTTTTTTTTTTTTTGTACGCAGTTATTGTAGTCACTTGAAATATCAGTTAAAAAAAACCGTTTTTTTTTGTTTAAACTTCATAAACTTGGTTATTGATATCTTAAAACGATAAAACATAGTTTTTCTGAACTCATAATAACAGCGGTCGTTGACCCAAAAAAAAACATCGAACATTTTTATTTTATCGTGTTTAGATATCGATACAAATCGCGTCTGCGGAGTTTAGCTAGCCAATATGAAATAACCCTGTAAAGGTAGGTACTCCTTTTGCTTCGAACTGTAAAGCATAACTTGAATAAATGTAGATTGTAGTAAAAGTTAGGTTAATTGCGCCGTGGGGGGTTAAGCGTCGAATAACGATCGCGCGGCGAATATATCGGGTGTCATGCAATTTGCCACGTTAATTGACACTCCATTAAACGTGCCGGCTTTAGTGAGAGAGGTAGAACTGTGAACATAGGTGAGTACCGAACTTGAGGTCACTTTTATTATTTTACCCGCCAGTTTTATTACTTCGTCTTCGCTTAGCGATCTTTCCGACTTTTTTTTCTTTTGCTCGGCTCCTAAGGATCGTAGCGTGATTTCTTATGAGTCTACCTTCAGAATTTTTCAATACCGACTGGTAGTTTTTTTTCTTTTTTGCTTTTGACATCTATCACGCCTAATCGAAAGCGATAAGTTCTGGAGATTAGCTCGTTCAAACAAATAAACTCTTCAGATTTTTTTATTTTTGTATATTTTTTTATTAGTATAGAAAAGTCACTCTAAAGACTCAACTGCAATAAAGAGAAGAACTATAAACCTTTTTTTTGATGATTAAAAAGCTGTTTCCAAACACAACTTATGTGTTTCAGAGCACAAAGGCATTGCTTTTATTCAAAGTTCCAAACCCGCGAATATTTTATTCACATTGAATTTGATTTGCATGTCAATGTGTTTGTTACAAATTATGTGCATATATACCTACATCCATTGAAAAATGTAGTCAGTGTTCAATATTAATGACGCACTCTACATTTATCGGTAAAAACCTGCAACTTCGCTTATAGCATAGAACGTAACTATTCCAGATTACGTAAAAGTTAACATTAAAATACGTAATAAAATAAATATAAAAACTGCCTTATCTTATTGAATTATCTCATTTATGGCTTCTTACAGACATTATAATACCGCACGTGTATCAATCAATGTATTGTGATCTCTGATCAACTTAACATTCTCCACATTTTCCTGTTCATTAAAATAAGGTAGGTACCTATTACAGGCCATTCACAGTTATTTTACCTCTGAATCCAAATCACAGTGACCTTTATTCTCATTCTAATAAGGTTGCTGTTACTGACACTGACAAGTCTGTCAAAATCATTGTGATCTCTGTTCTCGTCACAATAAGGTTGCTGTTAGGTTGTTGCTGTCAGAGGTAAAATAACTGTGAAGTGACTGTACTATGCCCATTAGGTGCAAAAGTCTGACGTTGATTCTTTTGTTATCATAGTCATGGTGGCACTTTATTTTTATTAAATAGTTTTTATTTTATTTTGGCATTCTAAATGATAAATGATTTTATTTTGTAAGTAGGTTTGTACAAACACTTTTACACGTCAATCATATTTTAAAACTAGATGAGGTCGGCGTTTCCTATCTATAAATAAGTCTGTCTATAAATAAGTTAATTTAAATAAAATAAAATAATAGTTATTAGGTTAAAATTCATTCGATTACATTCAATAAAATTATAAAGATAAAACAAAATAATAATCACTTAACAAATGGTGACGAACTGGCATGGAGGTGCACCCACCTCTCCAACACCACTGAGTCCCACCGCTCGGACAATAACCCTTTAGTTTGTAACTTAATTTTATTTTTATTACTTTTTATAGCGACAATAGAGATACAAAAAATTGAAATTGAAATTCTCTACCTTTTACGTGTTAAATGATAAATGATTTTATTTTGTAAGTAGGTTTGTACAAACACTTTTACACGTCAATCATATTTTAAAACTAGATGAGGTCGGCGTTTCCTATCTGACTAGTCTGAGAAGAAAGGCCGAAACAAACTCAGACGTCACAGTCTCTTTTAAAGTCCAGACATAATCTTGGTCAGATCATATGAAGACCATGTAGGTCGATGTCTGAGATGGTCTTTTGAGGAAAGAACCACACAGATTGAGAGGACCTGTCCAGTCAGTGCACGCATTTGTCAGAAATCGTGCAGCTCAACTCAAAACTTAAGGAGCTCAACGATTCGACGAACAATACCAAAGAAAGGACATTTGGGTAGGCCACATTAATTACTCAAACTGCCAGACCATGACAAAAACTTAGAGAACAAAGAGAAAAATAAAATAAATAAAATGACCCACGTAGTCTTCACATTCACAATAATAAAATAATAGAATACTTAACAAAGTAAGCAAAGGTCATAGTATATGTAAAATTCATTAATGTCAGTATATATAAAAAAAACAACAACAAAATAGAGCAAAAAAAAAATTAAATATGTAAAAAAATTGGAAGCAGCTCAATCCCAAGCCTTTTTGTCCTCGATATAATCCTTAACGGTATAATAGGCTTTCTGGCACAACTAACGTTTAATGAATGATTTGAATTTATTAAGGCTTAGATCTTGAACGGGGCTTGGAACTTTATTATAAAAGCGTATACATTGGCATCTGAACGAGCCACCTATTTTCTTGAGCCTTGTTGTAGGTACAACAAATTTGTGTTTGTTTCTAGTATTTATATCATGGATATCACTGTATTTTTTAAACAATTTTATATTTTTATGGGCATATAAAAGATTTTCATAAATATATTGAGAAGGCACAGTCATAACATTAATCTCTTTAAATTTATCTCTGAGCGAGTGTCTCGGACTTAATTTATAAATTGATCGAACAGCTCGCTTCTGCAAAGCCCTTGAGCAAAAGCCCGCTTCTGCAAAAGAATTGAGCCCTGTGGGACTCCCATTGATACTATAGATCCGGGGGATCTTTTTCCATTAACGTCAACGCTCTGAATCCTCTTACTCAAGTATGAAGTAAGAAGATCCAGAGCAGTGTTCCGGATTCCGTAGTGGCGGAGCTTCGTGATTAACGTTTCGTGAAGAACCCAATCGAATGCCTTGGACAAATCACAAAAGATGCCCAAGGCATCGCATTTATCTTCCCATGCATTATAAATATGTCCTAAAAGTTCAACACCGGCATCAGTAATTGAACGATCCCTTGTAAAACCGAACTGTTTGCTATGTAATAATTTGTGTTTATTAAAAAATCTTTGCACTTGATCTAAAATTAATTTCTCAAAAATTTTACTAAAGGTAGGTAGTACAGAAATAGGTCTATAATTTGTAGGGTCTGATGTACTACCTGATTTAAACAAAGGAATTATTTTACTATTTTTCATAAGGTCAGGAAACTCCCCACTGTTAATACAACTATTAAAAATAAGCGCTAGAGTAGGTGCTACAATGTCAATAATAGACTTCGCAACTTCTACAGAATTACCCCACAGATCTGCAGTCTTTTTAACATTTAAAGTGTGAAAGGTTTTAATTATATCTCTACAGGTAATATGTTCAAAATGAAATTCCGAATCGCAACCATTAACATTTTCCTTAAGCAAAGACTCAGCAACAGAAGGTGGACTATATGGAAAGCTCTCAATTGATTGCGTACCTACTCAAGTAGGCCGCTGCAGACACAATTTGGGGAAGTAGGGGATTATATACGTATACAACACCCAGTGCGACCATGCACCACTTGCTGAACTGTCCTAAGTGCCCGTTTACATGCACTTTGGGTGACCTAAAGAATGCCACTGATGCCGCAATCAACGTGGCCACCGTGGCACAGACTATAAAAAAAAAACGAGGAAGTGTACCATCGACACGAAAAGAAGAGGACCTTGTATTTTATTTAATACTAGCTGCGCCCCGCGGTTTCACCCGCATAAGGTTCGATCCCGTAGGAATATCGGGATAAAAAGTATCCTATATGTTATTCCTGGTTATATACCATACGTGTGCCAAATTTCATCCAAACTCGTTTAGTAGTTTTTGCGTGAAAGAGTAACAAAAATCAATCTATCCATGCATACAAACTTTCACGTTTATTATATTAATATGTAATATTTATCTTTTAACTGTGCAGGTGTGTTGTACTATTTATTTTGTATGCACCAAATAAATGGTTTGTCTATTTAAGGTCTATCTATTCATACTCGTACACGAAATATTTTAAGAGAAACAGGTAGTAAAGAGGCCATAGCAACGATTTTTTTTTATACAAGTTTTTTTTTTAACGTGATTATTATAATCTTAAAATTGCTTGAGACATTTTGCATAAAAGTTTACTCCGCTTCAATGACAGTTCGTAGAAACTAACGTAGCAACGTTGAACTAACGTAACTGATGTGAAAAAATAAGAAGGAGCCAGTATGTATGTTTAGTAATTTTAAATTAATTAATGTTTTAAATAATATTTTTTTTTTTTTCATTTCTATGGCTTCTTTACCACCTGTAAGGTCTTTTAAACTATTTCGTGTATAAATAGATACACCTTCTACATCTATCTCATGTTATTCGTAGGTATATTCATCACATTAATATCGAATGAAGTGATATAACTCTTAAAAAAAGGTCGTAATGCCATAAAATATATCCCCAATAAGAACATCTGACGTCCGTGAGAAATATTCTTACTAAAATTGCAAGAGCAATGTCTTAATGAAAATTAAAACTTATCCATTAGAAGAACCGGCAAGTTCCGACTTCATTTTATTAACAAGTTAGTTTGTGTTTTGTACTTTTGCCAGCGAGCGTTTAATTTCTCGGAAAACGTAGTATCTGTCTAAAATTAATTACTCAGATTGATAATGTAACCAAACTTATTCGATAACTTTGTGTTAACGCGACACTTTGCTGTTAACTGTAATGATCATAACTACGTTAATAGATTAATATGTTAATAATTATGAGGACGTATAAATAATCGCTACATGAGAGCCTACGCGTGACTAGCTAGACTTCAAGCGTGGTTACGAGGGCCTACGCATGGCTACGAGAAGTTACGACAGTCTACAAGAACCTACGCGGGGCTACGGTCGTCTACGAGAATCTTTACGCGACTTCGAGCGTCTACGAGCGTCTTTACTTGCACAGCTACGGGGGAATACGCGCATCTACGAGAATACGTGCGAATACGAGATCCTATCTAAAGCCAACTATTTTATGATGAGTAAACATAATTATGTGAATCGAACATGCCGTTCATATGCAATGTAACATTGCACAAGGCGAATTTCTTTCAACATATTGTGTAACATTTCATGCTGCGTTTCACATACCACCCCACCATTGGAAAACACTTTCGATTTTCGCACTACCGACTTACAAACCTACATTTACCCGTAATGTTTAACCCTTTGGTACATACACCCCCATGAAAGCTTCAGAAGTACCTACTTTTAATAAAACAGAATGCGACAGCGGCTCCACGGATATTGTAAAAGTCATAGCAGAACCGGGTGACGATTCGTTCAATATGGTAGAAGGGTTTCGAACTTACAGCCTGCTATATAGCAGGCATGGCAATATGACGCCATCTTTTACCACGCGTAAGTTGTTGAAATATAAAGTAACTTTTAAAGTTGTAATATGACGCACACCCATGCGTAGAGATCGTCTAATAAAATAGCACGCACACATTTAGAATGTTTGTATAGAAGTTTTAGTGGAGGGGCGTGCCATTTCAAGTTAGACGATCTATACACCACTATAAATGTAGTGAATAGAATATATTTAGTTTCCACAAAATAAAGTACATAAAAGGTCTAAAATATAAATAGTTTCACAGATTTTGCTTACTTATTTCCGAATGCAAAAATACTTACCCATGAAAAGATGGAGTGGCTAATATTACCCACACTGCACACGGTTTGATTTTTCAAAAGTATTTTTTATCAGACACTATTATAAAATTCATGTCTTTGGCTACACCAACTCGGCATAAATATCTTATTCAATATCTCTTGCAAACTTGCAACTAACCAGCTCCTCTAACCAAGAAAATTATGTGACCAAAAGCGAGCCCATTCAATATTAAAAATATAACGCCGGTGCAATTACCCAAAAAATAATATTGGAAGACTCGCACTCTATTTTTAAAAGCTATTAAACTACAAGCTGTTCCCCAAAATATTTTTCATCATTTTCCGTTACACGTAGCGTTGTTAGTTTTAAAATACAAAACCATTTCTGTCCCTCTTATATAGTTACGGTTATCGGCCTCATGGGGCTATTTTACGGTAGTTTTTATGTCAGGAGGGTTTGTTCCCTCAAGGGTTAAATGGCGTAGGTGATACAATGTGTTACTTTAGTGTTATGATGCTTAACAGATGTCTCTTTTATAGCGTGTAACTTTTAGCATCTGATTTTTTGTACATTTTATTTGTGCATACTTTTTTCCTTGAAAAAGTGACGGGGTCATCGCCTACCTGTTACGTAGTATTGTCTAAGTTTTTCTTCGCGTCTTTGTTTGGGATGGCCTTCCCATTTTCCCAACCTGTTGCAAAGGTCTGTTTGTATTCGAATGTTCTGGTTGTTAACTGAAATCAGCAAGCACAATAAAGATAGGTACTACGTATGGACTTTCAGCTAGTATGGAGAATTCTATGGCGTAAAACTTTAATGGAATTGCCGCCATCGGAACTTAATGGCCCTGAGGCAATGTTTTAAATTAATATTGGACTGGCAAGAGACGTCGAGTGAACTGTGGTCTGTGGACGGTAGGCAGCTGTTATTCCTTTAAGTCTGAGGATATTTTTCGACGAGTCGTCAGGACAAGAAGTCCGTCCGTAACCGAGGAAAACCAGGACAAACTGTTACCCTATATTTACTAGACAATAACCGTCACTCGTAATCCTGCAACTCAACACTATATATACTCGTATCATCTCGTTCGACTGTAACAATATTTTTTCGTTACGAGAAAACTGGACGGACAGCAGCCGAATATTAAACATGCCATAGACACGAACAAAAAAGATAAACGTTTTAAAAAAATATCTCGGGGCGACGCGTCACGTCGATATAATTCAAATAGGCTTGTTTAAACAAATTGTCGCTCGATATATAGAAAAGGCCGTTATTCGTGCAAAATAATCATTTTTATTATTTCGCTGCGAACCTTCGAATGGACAGGCTTAATTGAAACACTGTTGCGTTCGAACAGAGAGTGAATGAATGAACGAAACAAGTTTAACAATGTACGTGAATGTACTGACAATTCGCGTTTGGATTTATTTTTAAACAGCGTGTCAGTCGAACACGCGTTTAATTAATTCGTACAAAAAAACTTACTGCGAAAAAAACCTTCTTATTTAACAGGTTGAATCATTGAGATAGGTCAGTATGGAACATTCTAAAACTCTCACAGTACAGTTTGTTTTGAGGAACCATTTATTCAACGTCGATTTTAGAGTTAAGATAAACTTCTTTCAAAGTTTTTCAAATACATATAATAGTTTCAGACTTTTCCAATTTAAATCATTCTATACCTATAATTTCTGATATAATTATTATATTATTTAAATAAAATATCCAAAGAAATGATGGGTCGACTGTGTGAAAGATGATATAGCTAGAAATGGGTTGACTACAGAGATGACGACTAACAGAAAAGTATGAAAGAAAAATACATGTTTCGCTGACCCCAAATAAATTGGGATAAAAGCAGGAGAATGGTGATTTCAATATAATATCCTAAATCGTATTTATTTATTTATGTATTATTATTATGCACGACTACTTTAACTCAACTAATATCGAGATTGGATATCGACCTCGAGTGTTGTGACTGTTGTAGTCGCCAACTTTGTCTAAGTACAGACGATAACACATCAAGCTACCCGAAACTGTCAAATTTTCCCAATCAACCTTGAACCTTAATGCTTTAGCCATAAAGTTGAAAATCTATTAAAGAAATTTGACAGATTGTAGTAGCTTGATGTGCTGGCTTCTGTACCTATCTATAGTCATTAAATTAAAAATAAATTATTCACTAAATTCGTTAACTTCAAAATAAATTATTCACTTTATCTCGGCATTTCAAGTTAAGGGGTTAAAAGTGTCCTAAACTTCGTTCAAGTCAATCTTAATTTAGTACTAAATTATGAATTCAAAGTTTGAAGGCAACGTTGCACGTTGACATCTGTTTTTCATGAAGCTACAAACAAAAAAGAAACGAGAATTATTAATATACTATACTATACTTTAATTAACATACTAGAAGGAGTCCGTGGCTAAATAATAACAGCCGCAAAGGTCGATTGATCAGGTTAAGCTACGCTTGCCGCGGTTGGTCTGTGGGTGGGTGACCATCCTAACATACCGAGACCCCTCCGTGCCTCGGAAAGCACGTTATGCCGTTGGTTACGGGTAGTCAGAAGCCCGAAAGTCTGACAACCACTCTTACCAAGGGGTATCGTATTACCCAGTAACTGGGTTGTGGAGGTCAGATAGGCAGTCGTTCCATGTAAAATACTGGTATTAAGCTGCAACCGCTTAGACTGAAAGCCGACCCTAACATAGTTGGGAAAAGGGTAGGCAGATGATGGAGATATCCACTAAATAACATGATCCTGTACAATCACTCTGATGCACCCTGGACCGCCATAACCACATCATATGCTTTTATCTTATTCACGTCGAATTGCCGATACAGGAAAAGCGAAACCGTATTTATTACTAGCAAGATTGGAAGACTGAAACATTCAAATTCCAAACCCATTAAAAATTAAAATGGAAATACATTTTCGAGTAACAAACGTATATTAATTAACATGTAGCAATTTAATATCGTGAAGCGCAGTGCCGTACTGTAAGTAGCCATAAGTACAACTTCATTCGTCGTTACTCACTGCTGTTAAAACCGTACGATTTCAATATCACATTTGCAAATGGCTTTATTTTACAACTTGTGTAACAAAAGGAATAGTGAGCTATGAGCTATAAATTATATTGCGCCATTTCTCTTCAGGAGGAGAGCTTTCATTTGATGGGTTAGTTTATAGCAAGCGTCTTGAATCTGACACGTTTCAATAATGTAGCTTTCTGTTAGAGTGTGAAGATTAGTGCTGCAGCTTTCTTGAGGTATTTTATGAGTCACTTCTCAGCTTCTGCTCGCGACTTCGTCCGTGTGAAATTTCTTGTTGCTTGGCTCCTTAGGGTCATAGCGTGGTGTAATATAATTATATAGCCTTCCTCAAGAATTGGGCTATCAAATGCAAAATTATTTTTTCAAATCCGACCGGTAGTTTCAAAGAATATCGCGTTCAAACAAACTCTTCAGCTTTATTTTTAGTATATATAGATTTTCAGTAAACTTCAAGAATTGACTCTTATGATAAAGGATTCAAAACTGTCCTTATCAATGTAAGGTAAAACACATCGCAAAATATGGAAATACGTTTTTTTTTTTCCTCTTTAGTAACTGAGGCGGTGTCGACTATTCTGCCAACGTCATGTGTGGTGACTGACGGCAGTGCAGCGATGTGAGCCTTTGAACTATGCACACTGTGGTATGGAAATACATTATTCAATACTAGAAAATTCCTTCTATCCTCATCCTCTTTTCTTTCATACCTCCATAGACCCGATCCATCATATGATAAATATCAAGTTGTAATACAAATGATCGATTAAAGTCTTCGTGTGTCTTGCCGAACGTATAATTTCCATTTTACTAAGCACTTTTTAATTTAATATGGCCCGAAATGAATAATTTCTCTGGGGCATTTGCCTTGCCGCCGAGATAAACTGACACTGACAGTGACAGTTTACTTTTTAATTCAATTAGACTTTCCCCAAAAAATAAACGGTCTTGTAGATAGAATTAGCGTTGCGTTCAAGTAAAATTAAAACTCTTTTCGGTGGTGAATGAATTGGAAATGATTTCTTAGCAAGTATTATTAGAGTAATAGAATTAGTTATTACCACTTTAGATGATGAGAAATGTCGTTTTCGAGATTAGTTTTGGTAATATGGAATTGGGTTAGGCACAATTTTCACTGGTTTTTTTTAATGAAATGGTTTTCATTATAGTAATAAACGTGAAAATAAATAAGTGTTTTATAGCCACATCAGTATCTATCTAAGTGGACGTGGATCCTTAGCATAGAGAGAGAGAGAGAGAGGGAACGATGGAGAAATTGACACTTAGATAGATTCAGTATCTGATTCAGCTTCTGCAACGTTCTCTCTCTCTCTGCGAATTTAAGGATCGCGACCAAATTGACTTTATAAGCTAAGTATGCGATATTCTATGGTAGTCTAATCCCCAGAATATCCTTGAAGATAAATGCCTCCAACAGCCTTCCTTATTGCGTCTGACCATCTTGTTAACTTATAGATGTACAGCGATCATATTTTAAATAAACTAGTAGGTTCAATTTTCTAAAGGAATTACATTAACAGCCGGCTATTCCGTAAAAATCTCACCGTGAAAACGTAGGTGAAGTGAGCTGTATTTCCACATGGATGGACACTATTGATACTCGTAGCTCACTCTAAGCTCACTTCACCTAACTTTTCACGGTGAGATTTTTACAGAATATATTGGCAGGTGCAGAAACCTAGAAATCTCGGCATTGTGCAGTCAGAATTGTAAAAGCTAAATAACCAAGAACATTCAAGTCTTAACAATTAATTAAAAACATACGAATTAAGAGGTGGTTGCTCTTAAGTACAGACTTTTATGATACACAATGGATTTCGGACGACTGCATAATTACGTCCTTTATAGCTGGCACAGCTGCGTTTTAGTTTTAATTCACGTCGTTTGCACTGCACGGATCCCATTTCAGGCCCTGCGTTGTTTTGCTAAAGTCTTCCATAAATCTGTTTTGAACATTATTTTATTTAATTAATTTAAAAAGTTACTGTGAGAAGAAAAGAATGATGGGCAAATTTGTATGAAACCTGGGCGTAAGACCAACAGAACTGCAACTAGTGCCAATTGTTCGGACCTAATGCCAGAATCGTAACTATATAAATAAACCTAGCCATATCCACTGGGTTTACCTGAAAATATTAAATAAAACACGAAACTTTTAATAATCACGTATCGTTTTATTGTTAATACAACGATACGTAACTGTTAACAGTTGGATATAACTTAATAAAAATGTTATTTGAACGGTTTTTAAATGAAAAGCATGTGTATAAAAAAAAAAAAAAACAATCAAATCAAAATAAAGTCCTCAACTAAACTAACGCAAATGACGTGCGGGGGCGATAAATGGCTCATGTCGCCCCAAACCAAGGTACCATATTATCGAAACTATATGAGCACAAGTATCAATGGTCCTTTTTCCTGTCAGGCAGGTACAGTAACAATGAATTATTGAATTTCTCCTAACCTGATCTCTGTCAATCAAAATATACGTAAAATATGTGCGTGCTCTGATGTGCCTTGACTGAATCCGTACTTGCAGCAACCACACATTGTTAACTAATATACGAGTATTGCATTCAGAGAGATCGATCAGCACATCATCTCTGCTCATTTCAATAACGTATACACCATTGTTTAAGTGTTTTGCGACGTATGACTTGGCTAGTTTTTGCTGATAAGTGCCCAGAGCCTGTAAGATTATGTCGTCAGTGAGGCGCGGAAAATCTTCTAGGAACGGGAGATTGCCATCCAATCGAATGAAGTTTTTCCTTTGGCGGTTCAGGTTTTTCATTTCGACATATTCATACAGCAGATTAGGCGTGTTCATATTCAGGTTAATTAGATTCAAAATATCCATTGCATGCCTTAAACGGGATGAAAAGCATTCAGAAGACTTGTAGCGATTTCATAATCATCAAACATGTGAGTCAGGGCGCGATTTATGTATGTTTGACGTAGAAACTTGAAGCATTACTTTATTTTGCCGTTCATAGCCTTCACTACCCATCGACAAATAGTTATTAAACGAGAATTATTTGCCTGTTCGGTTGTCATTCCTGTCTTTAGTTGGGGGTATGCAATTCATATCCATGTTCTTCCAGACATCCAACGCTGTCTCTAAATCCTCTGTCTAGTATAATCACATCATTTTGGTGAAACAACCAATGCCAGGCGCTTTCCTCATCATTGAGAAGTCCTTGCATAATAGTTGCATCAGACATTGTCGCGGGATATGACTGACGACATCAATGATGTAAACGTCGCTACAGATAATCATGAAAGGTTTCAGAAGGTTCTCGAATTTGTGTAAGTTTGTGTATTGAAACAAAAAGTTGCTGCTTTTTTCTATAAAAATGTATGTACTCGTACCATCGCAGATGATTATTGCTTGGTGTTATTTTCATCACCAAAAATACCCTTTGGTATCACAAGATTTCTTTCAAGTAATCAAAAATCTGTCAAGTAAGCCAGCAATCCAATCAGTAGTCCAATAACGAGCAGGGATCAAGAAATCGTAGCCAGCAATCCAATCAGTAGTCCAATAACGAGCAGGGGTCAAGAAACCGTAGCGAGCAATCCAATCAGTAGTCGAATAACGAGCGGGTGTCAAGAAATCGTAGCCAGCAATTCAATCAGTAGTCTAATAACGAACAGGGGTCAAGAAACCATAGCCAGCAATCCAATCAGTAGTCCAATAACGAGCAGGGGTCAAGAAACCGTAGCCAGCAATCCAATCAGTAGTCCAATAACGAGCAGGGGTCAAGAAACCGTAGCCAGCCATCCAATCAGTAGTCCAATAACGAGCAGGGATCAAGAAATCGTAGCCAGCAATCCAATCAGTAGTCCAATAACGAGCAGGGGTCAAGAAACCGTAGCGAGCAATCCAATCAGTAGTCGAATAACGAGCGGGTATCAAGAAATCGTAGCCAGCAATTCAATCAGTAGTCTAATAACGAACAGGGGTCAAGAAACCATAGCCAGCAATCCAATCAGTAGTCCAATAACGAGCAGGGGTCAAGAAACCGTAGCCAGCAATCCAATCAGTAGTCCAATAACGAGCAGGGGTCAAGAAACCGTAGCCAGCCATCCAATCAGTAGTCCAATAACGAGCAGGGGTCAAGAAACCGTAGCCAGCAATCCAATCAGTAGTCCAATAGCGAGCAGGGGTCAAGAAACCGTAGCCAGCCATCCAATCAGTAGTCCAATAACGAGCAGGGGTCAAGAAACCGTAGCTGGCAATCCAATCAGTAGTCCAATAATGATCATGAATTCGGAATCAATTGATGATACCGAAAAAACACAACACAGGCATGTAGTAGTAATGAAATATAAGTCTGGATGACAAGTGCTTTAATGTCACTATCGAAAATAGACAATCCACAACAAGGGGATACTCTTAAATAAGATAAAATAATAATAAAGAACCAACTTAAAATCCATTAATTCCACCTATAAGATAAACTTAAAATAATAAACATTGGTACTTAAAATAAATAAATCAATCAAACTTAGTTCTAGGTACATACATTATAAAAATACGTACACAAATTGTTATTAAGTCTTACTACGGTAACAAGTAAACACCGACTGAACTCGGGGCTTACCACCAGCTCTTATAGCAGGGCAGAAGTTGATCTGCACTGGTTTTATGTACTTAGTCATACAACAAAACAGCGGTGCAGTTCAACTTCTGCTCTGCTGCTGGTAGTAAGCCCCCTGACCCGCGCGTGAGGCAGCTTACGCGCGGAGTAGTGGGAGTGAATTCGAGCATACATTGTTACCTGCGTGTGCGCCATGTTTATAACACGACCTTTTGTTTTTAAACGTGACAGATGCAGTCAAATCCTCGGTATTATACAGAAAAATGCAATTTTTTCAATTGAGTCTATCTCTGTTCTCCGGCGACTTTGGTACTTTTTGCCATAGTATGAAATATAGTACTAATTGAGAGCTTTAATTTGAGATATATTTCAATTCTGTTGGACTTACGCCCATTTTGTCCCATCATCCTTTATATTTTAACTTTCAATTTACGCAAAGTAAATTTTCAACTATACAGCCTTTTTTTAGAATAGTTCCTTTTTTAATTTTGACCAACTATGGTGAAAATTAAAAAAAAACGATCTCGTATGAAAAAGAAAATAAAAAAAGAATATTCTAACATCGAATTTGTCTGTGAAAAGTTGTGCACACCCGTTTCCATTCTGTCAGTTTATGTGTTGACCTATCAAAAGTGAGAAATATGCTCAATTAAGCCAGACATGATGATAATACCTGAGGAGAGTAACTTCAGTGTAGTCATAATAATGAACTGTAACTGCTAAGTTGTACAATGACTGTAATTTTACAAGGAGTTACCAGTTCACCAGTTCAGAGCAAAACTAGAAACTACACTGAACTTAAATGATGTTAGATGATAGTAGGCCCTCAGGGCTTGTTTGCTTATATTTGCTGATAAACTTAAGACACCCTGAAGTTCGTGTATGTTCTGTATTCTACTTTCCACCCACTATATGTATAGATACATACCTAATATACTATGTTATAATATATTTGCTAGCCTCCGCCTTTCCGTTGTGTTTATATTTCATTATTTTTCTCCCCATACATTGTTTCTTACACTATCAAAGCCGACCCTCTTTCATATATAGCCACAATTTGTTCACTATGTAATTCATAGCATATAAGTCAATACGAAAGGCCTGTACCCCTCTCTCCCTCTCTGCCCTCTCTTTCTACAGTTATAAATCATTTCCAGTGGGCTCGGGCACTAACGAGCGATACATCTGAGATACACCATTGTGTATGATATTCGACTGAATAACTCTACGGGAATCACGACATTTTTCCCTGTTCGCATTTGTTTGAAAAACTGACGCAAAAACACGACTTTGGTTTGTGAATGTTTTAATAAAAGCGAACATATTGCATGCAGTGAAAAACATAACGATGACGAGGAATAATGGCCT
Organism: Apamea anceps; assembly: GCA_951799955.1. NCBI lineage: Eukaryota > Metazoa > Arthropoda > Insecta > Lepidoptera > Noctuidae > Apamea > Apamea anceps. The sequence continues at coordinate 15,250,176 of OX637507.1, read as the reverse complement.
ACGCGGGCTACGGGTAGGCGGGTTAGCTATTTTGAAAACCAATAAAATTGTCAAAATATGACGTTGGACATCGACAACAAATCAATGGAATGACGAATGAGAGTTTTCATGAAACAGTATCCAACCATGATGAGATTTTCGACTGTTTGATTTAAGTTATATTGTCTTTTTCCAAACACATTTTAATATTCAACGATCGTTGAATTCGACTATTCGAATTCGACATTTGACTATTCTAACTTTTTAAAGTGATTTTTGAAAAGCAAAGTTTGTATTCCGAGGTAATGGCGCCGGTCGGGGAATGCTCATGCATAACAAGCCAGGGTGGCGCCGACCGCGACTGCTCACAGGATGTTACACACATTATAGAGGTGACATTAACATCGAGTTTTCTCAGCGAGTTTTCCTGCAGCCATTACTGTTATTTGCAGATTTATGCTATTGGTTTTGTTTTGAAACGCATTAACGCCTTCAGTATGTGGTAGTATGTTTATTTGCCACGATTTTCAATTTACTCAAAAGGCATGACGCGGTTGCCTTGGAAGGTGGTAAGGCCACGCAAACTGTGTCGACGCCCTTGCGCCATCTCATGTTCCAAACACGGCTGGCTGTAGTTACCCTATGGTGTGCTGGCGCCGCGCGGCAATAGCACAGCACAGGGTAACTACAGATTTGGGCCACAAGGGGTCGAAACACGTGCGCGTCTCCTTTTTAAGGAACTTTCTCGCCGACTGGTCGACACTTCATGTAACCAGAGGGCTGGTTCGTTCTTTGGCCAAAAAATTAAAATTGCCATTCAACGTGGCAATGCTGACAGTCTTCTGGGCACGTTTCTGGATGACACTTACGGACGAGTACTTCGACGCCTAAGTGACCAAAAAATAAAAGGATTTTTTGTATTTATTTGTATATTTAGTTGGTTACTCAAAAGTACTCAGGTACTCAAATAGATCTCTAAAACCTGAATATGTGGATATTTTATACTTACTGAAGTTTAAGCAATTTTCCTTGCATGAGGAAACTCTTACAAAAATTGTGTAGTAAAAACTTTAAGCATATAATATTCTGTTTTGTAACTTAGTCTACGATGTCTTGCGCTGCAATCATATTAATATTACAAAGAGGGAAGCTGTAGTTGTTCTTTTAAAAAGCTTTTATAGGATTACCTAGGTCTGTGGATACGCTTGCCGCGGTTGGTCTGTGGATGGGTGACCATCTTTACATACCGAGACCCCTCCGTGCCTCGGAAAGCACGTTAAGCCGTTGGTCCCGGCTGTCATTCGTGGATCTTTGACAGTCGTTACGGGTAGTCTGAAGCCCGAAAGTCTGACAACCAGTCTCACCAAGGGATATCGTATTACCCAGTAACTGGGTTGTGGAGGTCAGATAGGCAGTCGCTCCATGTAAAATACTGGTATTCAGCTGCATCCGGTTAGACTGGAAGCCGACCCCAACATAGTTGGGAAAAGGCTAGGCAGATGATGATTTTTTCGGAAACACTATTATCATTCTAACTACACGAAATTTGAGGAAAGAGAACATCAAACTATAAGAGTCTTGATGATAAAAAATCATTTTAAGCTTTATCGAACGTGCGATATACTAATTACAGCATACACCACAGTTGAACGCGAAAATTAATTAAGGCAGCGTACACAATGTTCATTTAAAGTTTCCGACTCGCCGGTCACCGCGGCACCCGACCACAGATTATTTTGTAACATAGCCTTAAACATGCAAATGTTTCCTAACGATGTATGCATAGTCTGGATCAATTTACTCCTAAAATAACAAAACTCCAGATTGACTACTAGGAATATGTATAAAAATGACTGACTTTTGTTCCGTGTGAAATTCTCGAAATTATTTCAAAAACTTTGTTGAATCACTACTCTTTGGGGAATGCTTTCCACTCGAGGTTCGATTGTTGAGTTTCATAAGTTTTTGTAAGTTAACTGAAAAGTACCTACTCGTAAGTATGTAACTTAGCTAACCTTCTTATTGGCAGAGCAGTTTGAGATCTAAGAACTCAAAACGTCTACCAGCAGCTGGTAGCAGTTTATATTTCAATCTCAGTTTTGACTAACAATAAATAAATATATAAGTTTTAAGATACAACGATGCCGTTCTCTCTTTTTTTTCAATTCACTGTATTAACATTCTGGCAATTAAAACCAACATGTGAACTTACATGACAAGTGTGCAGTCATTTACAACTACTCACAAACTGTCGACTGTTAAATAGTTCAAGCTATTCATTTAGTTCGAAACCAGGTTTTTGAGTTCCCGCTTTATTTTTGTTCATGAATCCGCTTTCTTACAAGGAATTGTTACTTTTAACAAAACAAATTACAATAGCTATCTAATTATCCTAAGTTTATGAAATTTTGGGAAGTTTTGGAGGCGTATAATCATAACTTTTCTCTTTTGTTCAAGTTAGGTAGGTACCCACGCGCCCACGCAGGTGTTTCAGTTTTAAAACCGAATCACAAGGAGTACTTAATGATTATTACTTGCTTCTACATGTTTCTGTGCTTATATTTCTGTAGGTATTTCCGTAAATGAATAAAATTACCTTGGAAGTTAGTTATTCAGATGCCAGCACAGCAAACTACTACAATCTGTAAAATTTCTTTAATAGATTTTCAACTTTATCGCTAAAGCAATAAGGTTCAAGGTTGATTAGGAAAATTTGACAGTTTCGGGTAGCTTGACCTGCTGGCGTCTGTACCTTGATATATGACATAATTTTTGTGAGAGAGCAGTGGTGGCCCAGTGGCAACGGCCCCGACTTACGAGGTGTAGGTCGTGGGTTCGAACCCAGACAGGCGCTTTACTTTGTGTAAACAATTTTATCACCACTGCTCTCAAAAACGGTGAAGGAAAACATCGTGGGGAAACCGGCATGTCTTAGAATCAAAAACTCGAAGACATGTGACATCTACCAGCCCGCACTGGGGCCGCGTGGTGGATTATAGCCAGTGTCTCAGGAGTGGGAACATTATAAGCTGATTATGATGAAATGACATGAAAATACACAGTTTTACACTGTCTTTCCTCTAGTATTGCTAGAGATGTATACAATAATTGGATTGAATATGAATTGATGCAAGATTAGCATTATTTAGATACAAAAATTCCCTCCACGCCGTCTTCCAAACACAACTAGACACACTAACTCAACAAGTCTAAATAGAAAATAAGACGTGGCTTCCTTGTAACTTGTACCTAAGTCTAAGACTAACTGGAAACGTGACTAGAACCGCCTGCTTGTGCAAGCGTGCTGCAAGAAGGCAATTTAGTATATAGTGGCGCCCTCTGTGCAAACTCTAACGAAGCTCCTTTCAGACAAGCAGCTGGTAAACGTTGTGCTGTGGACTTTTGTTTTAGAATTTACGTGAATCAAATTGTTTATTGACTGTAGGACTTCTGTGAATTTGTAATTCGTTCGGAATAGATATTGAAATATGGAGGAAGTATATATACCTAGATCTACCTACTTTTATTTCAATTTTTTTATTAGGTATTTTCTAACTAACCTGCAACGCAAATTGCAACCAATATTAACAAACAAAACGATTATCTTACACTTCTTAAAAAATCTGTAATGCAAAACTTACCGTTTAAAATGATCAAAGGTTGAAATCAAAATTAACAACACAAATTGTTTCATCGTTATAATATTCAAAAAAAAAAAAAGCACCACCCGCTCTTTTCCGCCTGACAAACATCTCAAATGGATATAAAAAAAAATAAACAGAGAGATCCGTCAACCAGCCAATATCTCCCAATGTTGGGCAGGAAATTAAATAAAAGCATGACAGCCATGTCGATAGAACAAGTTAGGCAATTTCGAGCACCTGACAGATAGACAGAGGGGACGCACTCAATATTGAACTTTTTTGTTCACATTTTATTCCATTTTGATAGCGACGACTCGACTGAGTGAGAATTTCAGTTAGAAAACGTACTTTTTGTGGATAGCTAGCTATGATGCAGAATACAATTTTGGTCCTAAGTACGTTGACAGTACAGTTCACCTTATTCGCAATAAATGCAATAATGAAGAACTGCCTTCTACTACGTATGTACCCAAGTACAAATAATAATATACAACGTGTTTTTTTTAATATCCCATAACTCTAGGGGGTCATTGTACTCATCATTGTGAACAACTTTTACTATGGGATCAAACCTGAAATCACGAAACATTTTGTTTCTGGTGTTCCCTACATTTTGACGAGTTCTACGAACGAGTACGAACTTATATGTAGGGAACAGCTGAATTTTTTTTTCGCGCTTCCAGGTTTGGTCCCATAGTAAAAGTTGTTCATAACAATGACCCTCTAGAGTTATGGGATATCAATAAAAATACGTTGTATAAGTAGTATATAAAAAGGATGGGAAATAATCAAAAAATTCGTCCGCATCGGTTTCAGCAGGAAAAGCGCCCAAAAGACTACTTAACGGGAATTCCACCTCGAAAACAAGACTAATAAATGTACCTACGAAATATATTTTAACCATTACATGAAAGTAGGTACCTGCCGATCGATTCTGTAAAAATCTCACCGTGAAAAATCAGGTGAAGTGAGCTTAGAGTGAGCTGTCAATAGTGTTATCCCTAGCATTAGTTAGAATAACTAGCTCACTTCACCTAAAGTTACAGAATCGCACTGCTGCATAAAAGACTAATTTCAGGGAGGATTCTAAAAGTCTAAAGTCGTTTTCAAGTGGTTACCATTGGATTTAGATTCAATTAACACAAAAATCAAAATCTAATTACAAATCCTCAAAAAAGTTGGAAAAGAAAAATGAAATAACACAATTTACAAGAAAAAAACTTTGTGAGTTTCTATCACCATTGGGAATGCTTGTTCCTTTGTATAAGAAACTTTTGATTTTGCTTCTGACGTAGCTGAACTAAAAGTTACTAAGTATTTGTATTTACATCAGAGACGATCGCTCGTTTGTAAAAGGGGAAAAAGATGCAGATTTTGTTTCGAAAATTAAATGCCCTGTGGGAGAAAGAGAGATTCATATGAAAATAAATTGTTTTAAAAACGGGCCATTCGACCTTCCAACAGTGTGCGAACGGGCGTAATTCGGACCCATCTAATGACCCGCATGTCGAACATACATCCACTTTCAAAGTATACACCCAGCATGCATCAGGATGTTGTGGTAGTGTAGGTAGGTACTATAGTTTTTTATAGGACTGTCGACATTTTTTTTTTCGATGGTCCCATGCAGAATGTGGTTCAGTTTGATGGTGTGTCGCCCTTAAATATGACTACACCTTTCTGATACACGCTGTATTGGTAGAAGAGGCCCTGTAGATACAAAAACCACACGAACGAAATAAAAAGTAACGCAGTGGAATTGGGAACGTCTCTAACGACTGCCATTGTAAAGATAAGTAAGGCAAGATTATGGTCGAAGCCATGGCAACCCATTTAATGTGACTCTAATTACACTCGCCCGCTGTAAAAGTTTGCAATATCGAAATAGACTTTAGCAGTCAAGTAAAACATAAATTTTGAAACATTTGACTCATTTATTCTCTACATTTTATGAAACCAAAGTCACAATCATGTCATAAGTTCCTCTATAATAAGCCGGTATTTAAATAGCAATCTTAGTAAAATGCGCATTTCTCTTTTTTTTTAGACAATGCTAGAAAAAATACCCAGGCTTACCTTTATTTATATACGTTTTAAGATCTTATAATTTACAAATTTAAAAAAAAATACTACTAATTATACATTAAAACTAATACCAATAATTAATAATAAAACTTTTTAGACTATATCTCAAATTAGATACCTGATCATGCCTGACGCTTTCATTGAAACCTAAACCCAAGACAACATTAGAATAACGATTTATTGAATTGCAAAGGCATGTGAAAAACAGCTGTGTGCTCAACTGGCTAGCAACTCGACGCTCGACCACAAGTTGCGTGAGAGACATCAGAAGACCAATTCTCGTAATTTAAAACGTGCAAAATCTAGTCGCAGTCTCATCTCGCCGACAAACAAATGTCAAAAACTTGTCCAAAATGTAGGGAAATTAGAAGTATTTTTTGACACATTGAGACTGAGATTAGACTGTGAACGTTCTTAAAATTACGAGAATTGCCTCTCTGAACTTCGTTACTCGTACGAGACCAGCAAGCGATCATGCACATCCAGCTTTGTACGTAATTTAATTGAAATCCGATCATTTTACGTTAGAAATTCAATTGTACATGCAATATTGGACGAAAATTCCTCGACAAAAATGTATGCTGCAACGTCGTATCTTTATCAGCTTTTTCTTGTCTAGTGCAATGGTGTGAAACCATGTATTGATGTTGATGAAACTAGTGTTGACTTAAATAAACAAAGATGACTAGTAGGTACGAGTAAAGTACCTATGCGCACTAACATAGTTACGTAGTAAGTAAAGAAGTCATAACCCAAAGATGGCACCTCCTACCCCACGACGACTCTGCACAATTCTAAATATAATTGAATGCAAAAAGTAGTTTGCCCTTACCCTTCCTAAAATGCAGTACTCGAGTGTAGCGCTCCTTATAATTCCATCCTTTCAAAAACGTAACTCCCCCACAAAGCAGGCTAAGCAAGCGAAACTAAGCTAAAAGCTTTCCACACTACCACTTTAACGAAAAAAGTTTTACAGAATATATAAAAGATGTAGATAGTTACCAAAAAGCTTCTGTTTAGTCACGTAGAGAATAAGTTATGGAGTCGAAAGCCTTAAGCATTCAATGTAACAGGTACCCGGTAACCTTTAGCGTCTGAATGTAACAGGTACCAGGTATACAAAAGCACGTAGAGTGCCTACCTTCGTTCAGGAGCACACGGCTGACCATTCCACGTAATGAGAGCGCCGAGAAATGACTCGCTCAATGGCAACAGAGCCCGCTCGGTGAAATGACTACAATAAACGGAATTGCATAACCGTCCACTGCAAACTACACGCGCTGACCTAAAAACAGGCCGGAGATAGGCTTACTTTTAGTTTCTATAGATTTTGTTACATGAATAGTCTCATTATAAGGTCTAACGTAATATATACCAGTTTCGAACGTCCTTACATTTATAGCACTAGGAAATGGTGAAGGGCGGGCGTTTTTGGGGGACTGTCTTTTGTAATTTTGACGTTCGAAAAGTGCTGATTCTCAGCCTAATTTGAATAAATTACTTTTGATTTTGATGTTATGGTATCACTAGCTGCGCCCCGCGGTTTCACCCGCATAAGTTTCGATCTTGTGGGAATATCGGGATAAAAAGTATTATAATCCTGGTTATAAACCATATGTGTGCCAAATGTCATCCAAATCCGTGCACTCCTGCACGGATTTTGATGACTGTTTGCGTGAAAGAGTAACAAACATCCATCCATCCATCCATACAAACTTTCACGTTTATAATATTAGATAGTAGGATTTGGTACATATCACAGAGACTTGTAAGGCCCTATAATACTTTTGTCAAGTAGACAAGTTATCTCAGAAATTGCTTTATACGCACAGATCCTTCTGATTTCCCCATCGACGCGTTTAATAACACCCACGGGATCTGATCGCGATCTTCTCCGTCATCCGAGGTCACAACGCACGAAAAATTACATAGAAAATTAAATTCTTCAAGCCATTCTATGTTTTATTATTATATAGGCGCCATTAAGTTAGAGTCACCTCAGTCTCAGCTCGAAGGCGACGCTGACGGAAAAATTTATCGTCTGTCCTAAGGCTGCACTAAAATAAAGCCGTAAAATCCTCGCAGCTTTGCTGTGGAAAATATCACCATTTTACGGTTAAAATATTATATTACTTTGTTGATGATGAAACGAAATTGACTTGGAGACTGGCGAAGTGCAGTGGTATACTACCTAGTAACTTAGTGAATAACATTTTGTAATTGGGAATAACCTATTATAGTTCTTTGTATTTTATTTAGTCTTTAGGAGAAAACAAGTCAACGTCAACTAATAATATGTTTATTTTTATGTCTTCAGCTAGTGTTGCCAAGCCCAATGTTATACCAGTAGACCAACTATTTTTTTGCAATGTCTTCCCTATTTTCTGTTTTACGTCATATTTCTACTGTTTTTTTGAATTTTGACCGCCATCTGAAGCAAAAACTTCAAAATGCTAATAAATAAAAAAATGCTTAACTTATGCTTAGAGTAGAATTACTGTTTTGAAATAACCATTTACTGTTGTTTTATTTTAGTTTGGCAAGGGGTTTATCTTTTTTGTTTATTCAAAAACCTCTAACTAACCATAATAGCTTAACTTTAAAATCCACCGCTCTCATCAAAGGATCAAAGTAACTAAACGAACATAAATCGCTCATCGGCCATTGTAAGCAAACTCTTATCTAACCCAAATAAAACAGCACGTTCTCTGTAAGAAGTCAAAAGAGAAAATCAGTCTAAGAGCAGCCAACGAGGTGAACTGCTAAAGGAACGTAACTTCTTCTAAGCATTTAATCGCGAGCATTAACTAAATGCACCCCAGTAACTTGTTTCTTAATTCATTAAAGTCGGAACACTCTTTGGACTGGAAGCGCTAGTTTCCCCAGACATAACAACATTACGACGGATATTTCTACAATTGTACTGGAACTTTGTCGTCATATTTATTACCTCAAACGAGTCCTAGAGTTGTAACATCTAGTAGTTAGGTACTTGTTGGGGTACTTAGGTCCACGGAATAACCAACTAATAAAGACGATAGTAGGTAATTGCCTGTGTTGCCCGTGTCTATTAACAACACTCATGAACGGAACCGATTACAGAAGCTCATTCTAAGCTTAATCTCCCCTACAAATGAGGTGCTTATGGTCCTATATAAACAAGACGGAGAGATCGAATCGCTAATGGCAGATATTTACTCCTCAGACCACCTTTACCCACATTTGAATGTCAGCAACGGCCCTTATTTGCTTTACGATCTTTATCTCGGTGAAAAAAACTCTTGTATGGCACCTACATACAAATTGGAGGGCGTCGGAAATTTCGCAAACAGAAAATAAACATTTGTGTTAGAAATAGGGTTGGTAAAATCTGATGCGATACGACATTACATAAAAAGAACTAAGTTTTACTTGAATAGAAAAAGGCTAAACGGAATCAGGACCCTTACCCAAAAACGAATTCTTTTGCTCTTTCCCTATTTAAAGGGGAGTCACGTGTTAAATTAATGTAGCATCAACATTTCTAGCCCATTTCTGTACCCTTAGACCTAAATAAGTACGTTAGTAGTTATATCCAAGTAGAATTATTTAAGTTTCCAATTACCTACGTATGGGCTTTCTTATATTCTTACTCCGGACCAGAACTCAAGAATAAAAGGTCCAAAGGTGGCTGTTTATCTACTTATATATTCTGAATCTTTATTCGTCGTCATGGCGTTTAACGAGTGCGCTGCAAGACTATGAATAAAATTATAATTTGCGAGCAATGACTGTCCTAGCATTAAGATGAGTGTCGCGATAACCTGGATTTTCTCGTCAATGTTGGGAAGCTTTAGAAAATTTTATACTGACTTCATTTAACTGCCCAATGAGCTCCTGCCTTTTTCTATATTTTTACTGCTAATTTAAGTTTCTTATTTACTGTGGAGGCTATAGCTAGTAAGCTATTTAGAATCCGGTTCGTACTTTGTTGTGAGATTTTAAATTAAACGTTGCATGTCTGATGTCCTCTATTGTTTTACTAAGAACGGCTTTCAGTATTTACAACGAGCTTTTCAGTATTTTTATCCTCCCTGCGCTATTCCCTGAAGCCCAGCCTAAAGCGTTACACGACGCAGGTCAAAAGTGTATTTAAACAAAATGAGAGATGAAACTACTGACACCAGCGTTCGTTTCGCATGATCATCCAAATGTTAGCAGTTACTATCGTTTAGAATCATATTTGATGGCTACGAGTGGCCTATCATGATCATAGAGCTCTATTAAGCCGAAAATCTGTCGTTAACCCCGAAACGTGCGGGCTATGGCACGTACACTCTCGCAAATTCAACACCACATTTGCGATCGAACTTCAATGTGAAATGTTATATTGCCACGGCGATGTAAGTACCTACGCATAGTCGATATAATTTCCCTACAGATACGTAGGTAATGTAGGTATTCTCAACATGATCGGCTTTTAAAGGATACTGTTATTATTCAGTCCGAATTATGTATTTTGTGGTCACTTTAAGCTCTGTTGGGACATTTCCTTTTGGGAATTTAATTTCATAAAGTGCTTAAGGAAACGGACCCGAAAATGAATGAATGGGTATTTAACATGATTGTAATAACAAAAGTACCAGTAAATTAGGTACTGGCAGTCTGTTCCAGGATAATAAGAGATAAGTAAACACAATCTACTTATGATATTGTTTCGTTCATGGCATCCCCGAAGAAAATAAGATAACACAAGTAAAAAATACACTTATCTCAAAAACTTAGGGCAAACCCAAAACTTAATCAGTTAAGCCCCGGTTTAAGACCACTCCAACCATCAGCTCCCTGAAGACAAATGGAATAAGGAATCCTTGAAAACAATGCGGCCCGTAATTTGAGCACAATCACAAAATTTACATAACATCTGAGAGTAACTGGTAGCTGGCCAGCTGCGGAGCGCTTAGAGCCATATCACGTTACGTGGTCCTAACTTAGTTAGGCTACTGTTACAGGGGGAAGCGTTAAGCGGGGTGAGGGTAAAAAAGCTCTGAAGCTATTAGTCTATTAGGCAACGTTGTATGTTGTACCAATGCAAATCAGAGTGCTTTTTTGCAGTGTACAGACGCCAGGGGCAGTTCTCGACATTAATAGCGATCGCTTTACGGCCGAATTCGGTCGCAAAGTCCTGTCACTCCATACATTACACCTGTCCATCCGGGACTTTGCGACCAAATTCGGTCCTAGAGCGATCGCTATTAATGTCTAGACTGCAGCCCCAGCACATCAAGCTACTACAATCTGTCAAATTTCTTTAATAGATTTTCAACTTTATCGCTGAAGCATTAAGGTTCGACGTCTGTACAACACGGCTAGCATGGGATTAAATGTGACAACCACTGCATTCAGTAGCGTAGCCTGTCACTATCATCATCTGCCTAGCCTTTTCCCAACTATGTTGGGGTTGGCTTCCAGTCTAACCGGATGCAGCTGAATACCAGTATTTTACATACAGCGACTGCCTATCTGACCTCCATAAAGATGATGGTGATGATGCTCTTTCCAATGCAACACGCCCAGCTACAAGTTCCACTAACATGTGAACACAGCCTTATCCCCCAAAAACTAGTCCGAAACATCCCCAAACATCCCGAATACGGGTCCTCAAAGTAAAGTTGTTAATCTAGTTAAGAAGTTTTGTAAGTAATTACTCTCGTCGTCTCAGAATGAATGCATTCAGACTAGTTAGTGTTCCTACGTGCCATTCCGTCTTGTTTATCGGGCAGTCGGACTATTTCATTGGTTGAATGCCAGTTGAAAGGTCCGGCGGTAATATGGCTCTATTACTTACCTCCTACGTAAGGTGGATTGGGTGACCTTAGAGAAATTGAGGCCGGACGCTAGGCAGATCTGAGATCTGAGGGCTGATTTCATCTGTGGTTAGGAGGTAGGGACTCGGTGAAAACGTGCAGAACTGAATGTACAGACGCCAGCACATCAAGCTACTACAATCTGTCAAATTTCTTTAATAAATTTTCAACTTTATCTCTAAAGCGTTAAGGTTTAAGGTTGATTGGGAAAATTTGACAGTTTCGGGTAGCTTGACCTGCTGGCGTCTGTACTTAGGTTAGTGACTTAGAAGTTCTAAGTTTTCTTAAGGGTTTATGGAAGGGTAGCGGGATCGTCCGAAAGGGTTACCGCTCCCCTGGAACATAAAGGGCTAAGGAAGGAACACAGGTGGATTTTAGTCAGTAAGAGTCTGACACTCCCTTCCGCTCCACCCAGAGCGGGAGGGGTCATTTGATGATTTCCAATCCTCAAAAAAAAAAAAAAAAGGGTTTATGGAAACAGGCGCATTATCAAGTTTCCGCAAAACCGATTTAATTGAACACCTTAGTAATGTGACTAAAGGTACCTTTGTATTTCTATACCTCTGTTTAGGTAGGTAATCAATGAAGGTACCTATTATAGTCTTAGCAGCCTTAGTCCGAATTCATCTCGATCCGCAGTTTAATTAGCATCATTAAAACTCATTCCACCATCTTCATTTTCTATTTAGTAAAATAAAACTCAGAAATTCTCATCAAAGTGAAAGAAGATCTCAAATAAATTACGTCTTAATTTTATTATAATCACGAAACAACAATCTAGAGAAACATCGAAATAACTTGCAAAAGAAAAATACGTTTTGATAAATTAATTAAAAGTAGGTAGGTAGGTATCTACTTAACTACTTATGCCCAGCCAATTACTTAATGGACGTTTTAATAATAAAATTTCTAACGTGACGATATTATCTTGGACCTCTGGAAACATATTATTATGAATAGGTACACTTTTTATAATAGTCTGAAGTACCTACAACATTTTTTTCTGTTTGCATTGATTTCAGTTATCGATTTACTTAAATAGGTATCAAACGTGGTCGCCATTTTGAAAAAAAAAACAAAATGGCGCGATAGTACCTAGGTAGGCTCCATACAAAAATCTTCTATCCCCTTTCTGTCCACGATAACGTTAACCGTATGCTGTGTTATCAAGGTGCAGTGAACGCGATAATACCGTCACGTTAGAAATACTACAATACAGGGCTGTTGTTATAACCAAGTAAAATTGAAGACCTAGTTTTTAAATTAGGACATTTTTAGGCGGTTAGTTAGTCAAAAAAACAGAAAAATCTAATCCTCGTTTCATGATGATTGAATTGAATTGAATCTGCATTCAGAATGGTAAGTATATGTATGTGTCGTCACACGACTCAATGAGAATAGAAACTATAACAATATAACAGGTAAGTCTATATAGGCTCATAGGCACATGCCTAATGATCCTATATAGAGTTACCTGCCTATTCTCAACCCCCGAGCAATTTGTAAGCTGATCCCAAATAAACACGAGAGAGGTTTGATAGGCTACTTATTCTCAAACCTCGAAATTCCACTAAATCACTACATTATGAAAATATTCATACCTTAACGTAGGTACATCTATACTTTTAGCTAGAAAAAATGTCTTGTCGATTTGTTATTTCGTTTAAAAGTGACCTCTTCGCTGCCACCGACCGACGCGGCGACGCGACGACGCTGTGAAAGGCGAAGTTAAGGGGCCAACTAAATTTGAAATACCTAGTTATTATCATGCCAGCGACCCGATGAAGATTTAAACTGCAGTAATTTTTGGGTTCCGTAATTTTGAAAGTTTCCGTCGGTTATTAAAAAAAAAAATAAGCTGTTCCATACATTTTGACCGCGCAGGCGCACTTTTCTATGAAACAGCTGATATTTTTTTGATAATCGACGAAATATTTCAGTTCGCGGTGGTTCAGAATCATGTACTGAATCCATGGTAACACGTTGCGCATCTATGTCCCTGTCACCCTGTACGTTATTGCCTGAACTACCTTTCAAATAATATAGTCGCCTACCCTAACTCAGACCATAACTGAAAAGAAATCAAAAAGGCAAGGGTAGTAAAATAAATAACCAAGAATAGATACTTGGACGAAACTCTATGAAGCATACAGGAGAAGGCAAACGTGATCGGCTAAGCTTGACTGGGCTGCATGCATTACCATAATCCGAGCTATCCTATCTATCGATTTTTCGCGCTTCAAGCCTTTTTAATAGAATTATCCACCTACCTACGTTGAATTTGCTGCGTGCCTCGCTCGACTAACACCGATCGACTAGAAATTTTATGGAGTAACCGCGCTTTTTAGAAAGGGCTTTTATGGAAAATGTTTCGCTATTAATCTCGATTAGGTAAGTTAGCATGCCTAATCTTTATTTAAATGTAGTTATACGTATTTTAATAAGTAAGTAGCAAGGTACAGTCAACAGCAAAAGTAGATGATCAAAATCAGAAATTCAATACTAATGTACGGAGTTCGCGTCAGAACTGTGTGGCGTCGAAGTGATTCAAAAGTATGTGATTGTAAATTATACCAAACATTTTCTACTAGTACAGCTGCCATATAGCTGCGAACTCCGTTCATTAGTATTGAATTTCTGATTTTGATCATCTACTTTTGCTGTTGACTGTACGCCTTTACGACTAACTTAACCATAAAGCAGCAAATGTATAAAATAGTCACAAGACCTAAACAAATAAATACCAATTCACGTTGGGAGTGTGCATTACATACGCTATAGGTACTTAATATAATTGTGCAGTTATATGCACAGGTAATTATTCCACATTTATTTTTAACCGACTTCTAAAAAAGGAGAAGGTTCTCAATTCGACGATATTTTTTTTTTCTGTGTTTGTTACGCGATTTCTCCGCCAATTGTGGACCGATTTTCAAAATTCTTTTTTTGTTCGAAAGGAGATACTTCTGAAGTGGTCCCATAGAAATTTCATCAAAAACGGTTCAGTAGTTTGGTTTTTAAACCTAAATTACTGGTAAAAATTACAACTTAAAAGTGATAAATAGAAACTTTTTTGCAAAAAAAAAAACAACCGACTTCCAAAAACGACACTACAAAGTGAAAAATAACTTTAATTTCGTAAGTCGGTGGCAAACAACGAAAATGCGAACCCGACGACACCGACTTCCGAAATTAAAGTTATTTTTCACTTTGTAGTGTCGTTTTTGGAAGTCGGTTGTTTTTCTTTGCAAAAACATTTTTAGTAAATGTGTTCTGCAAAAAAACGCGACTCAGAGAAACAGAACCAAACACGATCGACTTAAATCGCATTTGGTTCGGTAATCGGTATGAAAGATCACTGTAGGTTTTATGTGTAGGTCATCTATACTTATAATAAATCTGTAGAAGTGAAAATTCTGTACATTGAAAATATCAAAAAAATAAATGGCAGGGGGTGTTACTAGACCGACACCGAACCCAAAAATGTGATTAAAAAAATTTTTGTCTGTCTGTCTGTCTGTCGGTCTGTCTGTCTGTCTGTCTGTCTGTCTGTCTGTCTGTCTGTCTGTCTGTTTGTTCAGGCATCACGCAAAAACTACCGGTTCGATTACGATGAAACTTGGTATAATTATTCTTTAATATCCTGGGCACCACACTGGGTACTTTTTATCCCGGAAAAGTATATACAATAAAAAACAAACTTAATTTTGCGGTTCGATCCCTAGATCCGATTACTGTACCAACCGCAAATAATAAGTTTGTCGTAGGTTAGGTCATACGCAGTGGAGTTCATTTTTATTCCTTTTACTTTTTAGAGTTATTTAGGTTTATTTTTATATAAGTCGTAGGTATAGATTTTAATTTTAAAGTATAGATAGTATATTTGATAGTGTACGTAGTGACCGTAGGTTATTTTATAATACTGTTAGGTAGGATAGTCATTCGTATAGATATTAGTTTTTAGAGATTTTGCTTATTTATTGAGTTTAGATTGAGGGGCCCGTGGCTAAATAATAACAGCCGCACAGGTCGATCGGTCAGGTTAAGCTACGCTTGCCGCGGTCGGTCTGTGGATGGGTGACCATCTTTACATACCGAGACACCTCCATGCCTCGGAAAGCACGTTAAGCCGTTGGTCCCGGCTGTCATTCGTGGATCTTTGACAGTCGTTACGGGTAGTCAGAAGCCCGAAAGTCTGACAACCAGTCGTACCAAGGGTATCGTATTACCCAATAACTGGGTTGTGGAGGTCAGATAGGCAGTCGCTCCATGTAAAATACTGGTATTCAGCTGCATCCGGTTAGACTGGAAGCCGGCCCTGAACATAGTTGGGAAAAGGCTAGGCAGATGATGATTGAGTTTAGATTAGTTATCGTCATAAATAGGTTTATTTAGGTAGGTAGGTATTTTATTTTCTGTTATTGAGTTTATTTATTTTTTTAATTAGGTAGGTACTTAGGTAAAGATATCATATAGGTACCCTCTTAATCACCATTAATGAGACACAATTGGTTTTCTATTGTAATTAGCCACAAAGGGCCCGCGAGATAAATGGCATCCTGGTGCACATACATTTTATCCTGTTAGCACGTTCCCGTGGGATAATTTCCGACATCCACGCGGGCGAAGCCGCGGGCAGAAGCTAGTGATGAAATAAAACCTTTTCATAGTTCTGCATGCATCGTGAAAACATCGAAGATATTGGCTATGAAAAAACACAAACCACATTTAAATATCTTTTTACACAAAATAATCCCTAATCGCCAATATTGAGTACAGGAGCGTCCAAATAAAGGCCAGGGCACATAAAAAGCCTTCGCTTGAGTGTGCGCCACAAAGCGACCTCAACGAATCGATTCAGCAACAGGTCTGTTCCGGGCTTTCACACGGTACCTTATACCTACCCACGTAGAGCGTATGCAGCGGCTTTTCGTCGCTGCCTTTGTAAATCATTCGCAAACTCGGTGAGTTGCGCATTGTAAATTGAATTTAACAGTAAGAAAGGCTTTATGAATTGGTTTATCTTTGTTCTTTAGTTATAGCGGTTCGTGGAAGTGGCAAAGTTTTGGGAAAACAACATTTAAAATACAGTCATGCCAGCGACACGGAGAAGAAGAAGCGATTCGTAAATAAGTTGGATAAACGTGGTAGGTAATGAAACGGTTGTCCTCTGACTTTTCATAAATTACTTAATGAAAAGTAACTAATAATAACATAATGCTTGTAGTTATTCCCCGAAGGGTTAACTAGCGGTATTCCACAATAACACTTTACCCTACCTGGGAATCGAACACCAGACATCACGCTCAGCAGTCGCACTTGCGACCTCTAGACCAACAGACAGTCAATACACTTACATTGACTGGCTGTGTTACTTGCCCAAAATTTGATAGGTACCTACCGAATCACGAGTCGACCGAGATTACTATTAGCCTTATATCTCACTAGGACACCATGGCGGTGCAACCATGGTCGCGCTACCAGCAAAATATACCTACACAGCTTTGTGGTAAGTATCTCATCAGGCGTCCAATCGGTTGCGCAACCAACCATACATTTTTGGAAGTGCGACCATGGTTGCGCCGCCACTGGTGTTCTAGTGAGATAAGACCCTTAGAGTACCTAACCGATAGATATCAGAATAACTTCAGCAAGGCAACACAATGCATGAAAAATGATCTAGAGTATGCGAGTTCGACTCTTGCTTATAGGATTCTAGAGGAACCTACGGTTCTTAGTTGCCTTTAGAATCCTATAAGCAAGATTCGAACTCGATTCTAAAGGTAGCTAAGCGCCATACCGGTAGGTACAAGAAATACCACAAAAGCGTTCCAATAACTCAATCGGTGAAGACCTCGATGTCCCTCTTCATCCGTTTGCATGACCTAAAGAACGCCGCGGAAGAGGTTTTAATAGGCAAAAGTATACGATTACTCCGCCCTTTATCTTTACAAAGACGGTGGATTTAATTCAAGTTTCCCATAGATACGACACAAAAAAGTACAAGTACCAACGATCTAAATGCCTCTCTAGAGACCTATGTCAAGTTACGACTGTATGTTCCTATATTGAAGCCAGCAGGCATGTGTGGTGTTGCTGAAAAATACCTAATAATATTTATTTATTTATTAATCCCAACACAACTAGCATTACAGGTTGCCCCAAATCGGTAGCGTGGTCTTAAACAATATTTTGCCATTACAGCTTATCACATGTAAAGTAATTTTTGTGAACTCATGCAGAGAACAGGTAAATAAATCCACCCTTTAATATAAAGCCTAATACCAAAATTCATCAACACCAATAGGTAGGCCGGTATAACAAAAGGCGTCTAAGGTACCTAATTAAGAGTATCAATACAAAAAGGATCAATGATTATTCCCATTCGCCATCTATCAGCGACTCAGCGAAGACAGTACATTAATCCCCAATTCAGTACATTCACACTGTAGCACTTTTTGCTAGATTTTCCGAACCTCGCTTAACGCCCACATGCAATTGATTGGATAAAATTCAATTAGATTGGAGAGAGAGAGTTTGCGTAATATATCACAGGATTACCTGAGGCATCCCTAGAGATACCTGATGGATTACCCATACCTAGACAGATCGTTCGGTTTTTTGTTTTTTTGCATCTATTCATATTGTTTTGTATAGGTAGGAACGATACCTACCTAAGTCGTAAACAGTCTATTATGACATAAAGGGTGAAATGATCGTGGTTGGTTTCTTCGATGATAACAACGAACTGTTGAGAATCACTTTACGTTAAATTAAATTTCAGAGGACAGAAAAATATTTCGACCTCTCGTGCGGTTGGCAAGTCAGTCTCACTATAGTTTTTCACACACCGCCACGAAAATAGCGCCTGACCGAAAGCTGCAGGCAATATGATTACGCGGCACACGCCGCTAATAGATAATCAGCAGTCGAGCCTAAGCAGGTATATCTATTCATGTGATAAACAAAGCTAATTGGTAATTTACCTTCGACCAACATGAAGCAGTAAAATCCACATTTGATTGAGAACCAACTAAAAATAATATCTAATTTCGCGCTACGCGACGTAAATTCACAAACTAATTTACTAAATTCGAGAATTAATTATATTCTTAGGGTTCCATACCCAAAGGGCCCTTGAACGGATGGGCGGCGGACGGACGGACAACGGAGACTTTACCAAGCCTCTGCTGACCGTCCGTCCGTCCGCCCGCCCATCCATCCGTCCGTCCTCCCATTCGTCTGTCGATCCGCCCATCCGTCCGTCCGTCCGCCCATCCGCCCGTCTGTCCGTCCGTCTGTCTGTCAACGGGCTGTATCTCATGAACACGTAAAAGGTAGAGAATTTCAATTTCAATTTTTTGTATCTCTATTGTCGCTATAAAAAGTAATAAAAATAAAATTAAGTCACAAACTAAAGGGTTATTGTCCGAGCGGTGGGACTCAGTGGTGTTGGAGAGGTGGATGCACCTCCATTCCAGTCCGTCACCATTTGTTAAGTGATTATTATTTTGTTTTATCTTTATAATTTTATTGAATGTAATCGAATGAATTTTAACCTAATAACTATTATTTTATTTAAATTAACTTATTTATTTGTAATGCAATTTTATGTATGTAACAAGCATCTGTGTGCCAAGTTTCATCAAAATCCTTTCAGTAGTTTTTGCGTGAAAGAGTAACAAACATCCATCCATACAAACGTTCACGTTTATAATAATAATAGGATATCATTCTTCATTCATGCTACAAGAGCTTAGAATTAAAAATACTTCTATAATAATAGTGTATGGCACTACTTCCTCTAATTTAATTTGTATTTTAGTTAACTCTTAACTAATTACCCTGCAAGTACCCTACTATTTTTACTAAAATATGCAATATATCATTCTAAGCTACTTGTAGCTTAGAATGATATATTGGATTTTTTTTTTTTGTTTATTAATTAATAATACTCTATTGCACGTATATGCCCCATAAATATGTTCCAAACCTAAATGATATCTAAGAAGCAACTTTCAAGCTATCTGCAATTTATAGAATCAAAAAAAATATAATGATCCACCCTACTATGCCTATAGCTTAGAAAACACCAACTATTCCCAATTACAACACCATAATCACCACACTTGGCAGCAAAATCTGAATGCACAATACAATAATGGTGGTATAATAGGAAACAAATGAAAACAATTTTTTTTATTATCCTGTTCTTTCCCACTCCTAGGAAAAGGCCTCACCCCTCCCAAACTATTGTTACCAGTGCCTAAAAAAACAATAACATCACACTTTAGGGCTGTTTTTTCCAATGCCAGATAACTTTATCAGAGGAATAATTTTTAATTTTTGACAACTCTTCCATATAAAAACTGTCAGACGTCACTTTTATTCCACAAATACAAATTATTGGTTGATTGAAAAATCAGCCCATAATGAAAGAAAAGGGTTAAATAAAATAAAAATATCACTCTCATATTAAATTTCAATCTAACTTATTTTAATTAAATAAATCATGGTAACTCAACAGGTTGGTCAAACTCAACAGCTAGTACATCAGGAGTCCTAAGCAATGCCGTGGAAATCTGGAGGCGAGCAGGTGTCTCCAGATCCCTGAAAATAATCTCGGAGCCATCTGGATGCCACGCTGCAAATGTTGCATTTAAAGTTGTCGTCTCATACGTCACGATAGTGCAGCGCTTACCTAGGAACAATTTTTGGTGCTATTAGTTGCGAAATGTTTGAGATTTTTAATGTATTTAACATGTAGGTAATTCATTCGATGATTATTTGTTATGATGAAAACAAAAAGTATTCTTTAAATAATCTACATAGTTTACCAGAATAGATAAAATTTCTATTATTGCATAAAATAAGTTACCACTTAGTTCCCCAACTGCTTTGAGAAATAATTCCCGAAGTGTCGCTCTGGCTTCCTGTTCTTTCAATGCAAGGTCGACAACTTCCTCTCCATCGGCCATGATGAAAAATTGAAAACTTCTAACTAAAAACTATTATTTACAACATTATTAAGCATTTGTTTACTCTTCCTGTTTTGATACAACTTAACAATTGACACATTTGACACTGACAGTGACACACTGTCCTGACACAGTGCTGCCAGGTGCCAGATGGCCGTCTCGCGTTCTCCCCTAACCTTCCCTGAAATCCCACCAAAACAAGTTTTGAAGAAAAATCCCCCATTAATGGCAAAACATTTATTTATTAATGAAATACAATTTCAGCAATAGCTTCCATTAGTGGGTAATTTTATTAAAGCTTTATTAAATATTTATTTATTTCATTAGATGCCTGAAGATTTTAATAACTTGTGTTGGTAATATTTTTCTTTCGTGTTTGTTATGTCTAGTTAAAACGTATTTGATAAAACCAAAAAAACAACAGATACAGTTTTGGTGATCAAAAACCCCCAATTCTCTCCAAAACCAGATTATTCTCTCCAAATACCCAAATATTGTTCCCCCATAGCTATAAAAACTCCCAAATTTGGTGGAATTGCCCCCAATTTGGCATCACTGTCCTGTCTGACACAGTATCTTGACGTTTTACAGTGACATAACGTATCCATCGTGTATTGCTACTGTTAAAATAAATCAGGGGTAAGTTTTCAATCGTTTTTGGGATGGATTTCAAAGATGCAGAACAGCATTCCCTACTATGAATATATTATACAGACTGTATCTCCCTATTTATAAATGTTCTGTCGGAGACTACTGATTCAAAAATTATTTGTAATGATAACTTCTGCAGATTGATTTCGTGGCAATAAATTACGCTCATTTTCTTGAATGTACCGACGATCTCGTCTAGTAAGCGTAATGTTTTTAATCTGTACTTCTGTATTTATTTACATTGAAACGATTAAAGATCGCTGTTATAAATCCTGGTAGATTATGGATCATCATCAGCCTACAGCAGTCCACATAGGCCTCTCCTATTGCACGCCACTCAACTTGATTTTCGGCAAATCTCATCCAGCTGCTACTAGCCATCCTGCGAAGAGTATGGTTATTACTTACGAACGCTGACTGCTGAGCGTGAAGTCCTCGGTTCGACCCATGCCAGTGCTAGGCTGCACTTCGGTTTTTTTTTTATATTTAACTTAAGATCCTAAATATTTTCAAGCATACAGATAGTAGGGTAATTTATAGTTCTTCGCATAAAGTTTAAAGCGGTGCTCCGCAAGGCTGTCCTCGTGAAACTTAAAACGCCTAAGTTGCGTCTGCAGGCGACACGCCAAATGTTTTCATTTCACTAAACTTCGGCAAAACTTACTAGGTATTCTGTATGACCCACTTTAATAATGACGCTACTCAGATTCTATTGCCTTGTAGTATCGAGTTTTTCTGCATATTTTTGCACTACCAAAATATTTTGATAATTTATTCCCTTCTTTGACAGATGAAGACTTTGCCCAGTGTAAAGTGTGGGTGTCATTTTTATCTTTTTGCCGACATGTCATGATCTATCTTGTCATCATAGTCAGCCTAAAATGTTTCACTGCTGCGACACAACTGACACAAGCCTCCGCTGTTTGAGTGGGAATGGGCTGTAATCTAGCACGCGGGACCAAAGCGGGTTGGTAGCTATGCCATGTCTTCGAATTTTTGGTTCCTCACGATGTATTCCTTCAACGTTTTGAGAGCATTATTTTTCTTAAAGGTTCAATTAATAAAATTTGATTCAAATAGTATAATGCAATAGTATGTTCAGTTGATTAAATAAAACACAAAGATAAAATTAATGGTTTATTCCTTGAAGACATATGCTAGCTCAATCCCAAACATACACATTAAAAATCATGTTAACATTATTACGGAGAAGATAAAAAATTGTTTGATAAATACCTGAATGACTCCTCAGAGGAAACTGGTTTACAGAAAAAAAACTGACCTTCCTAAAGATCGAATATCAGTGGTGACTACACTGTTACAAATATTTAATAGGTATCTAATCGTAAAATATAACAAGTCCATTCGTAACGCGGGACTTTGGGCTACATGCATTTTATTAACCAATAGTTTTGGTGCTAACAATGAAAGTCTTAATAATACGTGTGACTATTCTATGTCACCTCGGAACCGATGGTCGACTGTAGATTTTTCTGGAACGCCGTCGCGCCTCGCCTCTTCTGTACGGGTGCTTAATTTCAAAAGTACCTCTTTGATAGTGGTGGTAGTAGCGCGATCCGCAGGTCTTCGTCTATGGCTTTCCAACTGAAAAGTCCATGGAGCAAGCTAGTAACAGGTACTTAGCAGCGGGACAAATTTGGAACTGACTTGTCAATGATTTAAATTCTTTTTTTATTTACAAAAACTGACGAAATAAATAAACCAAATTATTTTCAAAAGAAAATTAATAATGACCACATTGACATTTCATTTCTCTTTGGATGTTGGGGTTTAGGTTAATTCGTAGTGTGACATAAAGTTTCCTATTTCATTCTGTCTCATTATAAACTTTAGTTTGAACAAGTAACTAAAAACTTGATGCCACTTGTTATATTATTCGGGTACCTGGAAATACACAGTAGATGATGTGATAACAGCATCCATAATGTGATACAAAGAGCACCTATGTGTAAGCTCTGTAAGTCTTTGTGACATAGCATTATATTTATGTGATTGCTATGCAACGGCATTCAGTAGTTTAAAACTTTACTTTTAAATTAATTCTAATCACCTATTAATAGTATCACAGACACGATATCAATTAAAACATTTCAAAACTAATGACATAAACACCTCCCCTTCAAAAGCCTTTTTCAGAAGAACGCAATAGCCTAACAAATACCTGGCAAGTGCGATCGGCACGACTCGACTGGCGACAAATGACGACGTCGAAACATAACATGATGAAGTACCTCAAAACGACGTCGAGGCGAACAGCTCGTCTGAATGGACCTTATTAGAAGATCGCCTTCGTACTCTAACACCCAACTAACACATTAGATGTGAGAGAGAAATGTACGGCGATCAACAAATAAGTCTTCTCCCATTGATGGCTCTCAGCAACTATGCAAAATACCAATCAAATACCTGCCAAGTCCGTCGGTGTGACGACAACTATCGAATCGAGAGTGCAATGGGTGTCATTACTCCCCATATGTTTGCCATATACCGAAGTAATATTTTGGTATGCTACACATAAGCTGTAAAACAACAGTGTTCACTTTATTACTTGTAATTGTCTCATCTTTGGGGAGAGGATTGAGTAGTGTCAGTGTGGGTAAAGGTTGATAAAAAAATGTTGGTTAACTGTTGTCAATCAAATTGTGGTGAATGGGTATGGGGTAGTATGTGTCATAGATGCGGTACCTGGACGCTTCGCATTGGTAGGGGGTAAGACTTAATGTTATATACTTACCGGTTTCAGGCGCATTTGTGATACCTCAGTCATTAGCTAGTGGCGGTCGCGTGAACGTCGCCGCGGCCGCTCGTGGGGCGATCCTGCAAGTCATTTAAAAATTAATTTTCTAAAAAAATAATGGTTATATAACGAGTGTAAAAAGACGCTTAACGAAGCCGAGACCCACTTCTTGTTCCCGTCATTGTGATAGTTTTTTTGTACTGGACAATACCTGGGGAATTTCTGGTTACGGAGATATTGAATGTCAAAGTTCCAACTTATTTTTTTTCCGACATCAATTTTTATATGTCCTAACGTAACTTTATACTCCCACGATCCCCATATCGTTGTATGCACCCATAAGCACAATGTTTTGCATTGCGCATAAACAGCAAATTTTCACATCAAAAATAAAAGTAGTTTCCCAGCATTTATTTGCACAAAGTTACTTATAGTTTGACCAAAACCGCTGTACCGCGCCTTCGGTATGAGAGAGACGGGGGGGGGAGGGCAGTGCAAGCCGATCATTCGTCATCGCTCACGGCGCGCGTCCCGCCCCGGCCTCGCCGCGCATTCCTCCCACTTCGCCGCGCATTCCTAAGGCGCGGTACAGCAGTTTCGGTCAAACTATAGTTTGATTTGATGTACAGAATACGTCATCCGTCAAAAGGCTTCAAGATGGGCCTTTCTATGCTCTGTTTATAACATCGGACACATAAAGGCCTCATATGTTAGCGCTGCAACAGCAGTGTTTGAAAGGGTGATACTAACTTCTCTCCTTGCGGTGCTTGCGGTCGCGCTCCCGATCCTTGTCGCGGTCGCGCTCTCGCTCGCGATCCCGGTCCTCGTGGCGCCCGGTCTTCTCGCGACTGGCGCTGAAATAATCGTCATTTTACATTACAGAACTTCTGCAAGGGTTTATAATAAACATTTATGTTTATTTTTGCTATAATCAATAAGCTACTTAATAAAAACCTTAACTTCTCTAATAGACAATACACAGCCTAAACTGATAAATCTAGAAGCATGACATTTTGCACAAAAGTTCCTCTTCCTTAGACATAAAACGAAGGTGATCGCTGAGAATTTTGGATTTCATCTCCTAAAGGGGTTAAGGGGGAAGTTTGTACGGAAGTACGTCATTTTTTATGCTGAAAATGTAGCAGTTGGTACTTCAGTTTATAAGTAAACATTATCTGTTTCATCGTTTTTAGGAAACTAATCCCCTAAAGGTTCTGAGAAGTTACAGATTGGAAATCCAGTTAGGCACATGGCCTGTTTATAAATAAATGAATAACTCATATGTTCTAAAACTACTCACTGGTGACGATCCCGTGGTTCCCTCTCTTTCTCACGTTCCCCCCTATCCCTATCCCTTTCCCTCTCCTTTTCCTTTGGTTCCTTCTCCTTCTCCCTTTCCTTCTTGTCGTTGTTCTCTCGCTCTCGGTCGCGGTCGCCGCGCTCGGGACGTTCACCGCGTTCACCCCCCCTCTCGCCTCGGTCGCCTCGCTCGCTCCTGTCCCTGTCTCGCTCTCGGTCGCGCTCCATTCGCTCCCTGTCGCGACGATCAGAGCCGAGGCCGCCGCTGCGGGCACTGCGTTCTTTTTCTCTCTCTTCCCGACGTTTCCTCTCTTTCTCTTGCTGCTCCTTTTCGCGAGCTTCGTTCATCTCTTCGTAGGCTTGCCGCAGTTTGAAGTAGCTAAAATATAAGAGTTAATGAATAAAGATTTAGAAGAAACTTTTTATTCCTATTAGCTTTAGAGATGATGATATTTCAACCAGTTAGTATAAAATCAGTTATTGATTTTTCTGTAATGTAATGAATAATTCTAAAATAGTAATATTTTATCTCACCCAACATGTTGTTTTCCAGAAAGATGGTCGTCGATACGCTGTTGTGCGTCACCAACGATCAAAAACGCGCCACAAACAGGACATACTTCCATTTGCTTCTCTTGGGCGGCCGCCAGCTCAGCAGTCATGGACCAGTGGCTAGAAATAATAGCAATATTGTAAAAATTTTGGGCTGATTTTGAAGAATAAATATTATGACAGTTTGACATATTTTCCAAACAAAAATTGCCAAACTGCAATATTGAAAAATTTGCCCTAAGTTCCACAAACAAAACAACAATAGCTCATTGCAGTACTTTTTTAAATAAAAATAGCTAATTTTTCAATTTAATCTTACTGCTGTCGTGAAATTGGTGTGCATTAAAAATGTATTAAGATAATCCGGCTACTCCCTCAGACAGTAGACGGGAATATCACTTCTTGCATTCCATAAGAACAGTATTGAGTGATGGATTACCTGTTCTCTTGTTGTTTCAGTAGTTGTTCTTTCTCTTCCTTCAGCCTATCACAGAGCTTCATAAGACCTTGTGCTTGCTCCACATCCCCACGAGTCCCAGCCTCTTCGGCCTCTTGGACTAAGGCTGTTATCTTTTCTGATAACAATTGAACCTGGTAAAAAAAATCATATGTATAATAAATTGTTGAAATCAAATCAATAGGTGAGGTGATTAATGTGCATATTTATTTACGATTCTCAATAGCACTGAGGACCCAATTCTGGGTTAAGCAATTGTACAAAAGCTACCCTTAATACTTATCCTAATATGAGTCATATAATATCAAAGCCAGCAATCTCCACTTGCCACACATTTGAATTATCAAGGAAACACGTTTTTTGTTCATAATACATTGAAAAATAATGTTTCATTTACGAGGTCTACTTTAGTAGCATTTAATAATCACATTTATCGATTAAATGTAGCAGTTCTTTAACATTTTACTAATAATTTATTTAGAACTGAAATGGAGATTACCGGATTTGAAGTGTATTTGTGGAGATTGCCTACTTTGATACGGACAGTGCTGGATATTACCGTATTTGATTTGAACCATAAACTACTATTTTAAACTAGAGACAACCGCCATACTAAATGCTGGGCTCTGACTGGTCGTAGCGGAGACGGCCATATTTGAAAGAAACATTAATGGAGATTGCCGATTTTGTTACCAACACTTTTATTTCGATCGCGTTTTCTATGAGAGAATGCTGCTTTGGAAGTGAATTTTGTTTTACAATATGGAGAATTGACCAAAGAGAAAAATATAATTCTATACTATATGTGTGTTTGTCACCTAACTCCTCCTAAAGAGCTGGACCGGTTTGGATGAAATTTTGTGTGTATATTTCAATGGGTTCCTGGATGGTTTGAAAATACAATTGGACCCGGTAGGTAGCGCTGCTTTTCCGGGCAGAACGATGTCTGCCGGCTCCGTTAGTAATTTTATAAAATTGTTTTTGTAATTTATATGTACACTTTCAAGAAATATTAATTTACCTGCTCCTGGTTCTTCTCAGTCTGAGCTTGAGTCATGGGTGGTCCATCAGGCTTAGAGTTCATCAATTCCAATCTTTGTTTACCTTTTTGGATTTTTCCTGAAAAAAGACAAATACCATTAGCAGCATAATTTAGGGATGTTGAGAGAAGTTACCATCACATTTTATATGGAAGATACCATAACTCTGTTTGTACTCACGTTCAACCTCATTAATCATGTGACGACAGAACCGTAAGAATTCTTCCACGTATTGTGCCTTCTTGTACGATGATTCTGCTTTCTCAAAGAGCTCTTTAACTTCGTCATCATGCACCTTCGGACAGGCACCCAAGTCAGCTCTAGTGTTCACAAACAAATCGTGCGGACAGAACTTCACCATGAAATATTTACAGTACTGCAACAAAGTAAAATGCACTTAATATTTGCATCCATTTTGAGTTTGGGGATGGAAAGACGGTACGGCACGGCTTGACGTCACGGTTGGCGCAGTGGTTAAGCGATTGACTGCTGCACTGCGTGTCGCGGGTTCGATTCCCGCACGGAACAAATATTTGTATGGCCTACAAGTAGTTGTTCCGGGTCTGGCTGTTTGTGTATGTGAGTTTAAATGTTTGTAAACGCACCCACGATACAGGAGAAATTCCTAAAGTGGGGCAATGTTTTGTAAAAAAAAAAAGAATATTTGTTTTGAGTTCGCGTTATTTGAACCTATCACATAATTGTTTTCCTTGTCTGGCTGTTTGTGTATGTGAGTTTAAATGTTTGTAAACGCACCCACGATACAGGAGAAATTCCTAGTGTGGGGCAATGTTTTGTAAAAAAAAAAAGAATATTTGTTTTGAGTTCGCGTTATTTGAACCTATCACATAATTGTTTTCCTTGTCAGAAGTCAAGGAAAACAATTATGTGATAGGTTCAAATAACGCGAACTCAAAACAAATATTCTTCTGACAAGGAAAACAATTATGTGATAGGTTCAAATAACGCGAACTCAAAACAAATATTCTTTTTTTTTATACATTTTACAATCATACATTGTACAATCTTTGGAGGATAAGCATCTGCAATGAATTTGACATGTAAATAGTTGGTTTTGAGTATACTCAAACAAAAAAAAGTTTATTTCTTGATTTTGATTCAAATGTTTTATAAAAATACAATGTGGAAAAGAAACAATGAATGAAATTTACAAGCAATGTATGATGATTACAAGTCTTTTAATACTAGTCTCAATGCATAGTACAGTCTGATGCAAACTTTATGGTGGCTCTGAAAGTGAGGCGCGAGCCACTGCATAATAACAAATTCATATTGTGTCAGCAGGGTGAGGGGAGGGCCAGCGCAGCGAGTGGCTCACTTCAGACCTGCCATAAAATTTGATGCATAATAGACTATACTCTGATTTTTCATTAGCTAAACAAAAATGACAGCTGAATCAACGTTTTTTTTGTCAACATGACTAAAAAAGACCACTCGCAGCCGTTTTTCGTCAACAGTTTTGGTCTAGCAAATTAAAAAAGCAGCCAAGTGCGAGTCGGACTCGCCCATGAAGGGTTCCATTGAGTTGATTGAATGAAAGGTAAATTGCGGTTTATGATTTATGACGTACCTATTAAAAATAAACTACTTACTAGATCTTGTTCAAACCAATTTTCGGTGGAAGTTTACATATTAATGTACATCATATATTTTTTTTAGTTTTATCATTCTCTTATTTTAGACGTGACAGGAGGGGGTAACACATTTTACCACTTTGGAAGTGTCTCTCGCGCAAACTATTCAGTTTAGAATAAAATGATATTAGAAACCTCAATATCATTTTTGAAGACCTATCCATAGATACCCCACACATATGGGGTTGATGAAAAAAAAATTTTGAGTTTCAGTTCTAAGTATGGGGAACCCCCAAAATTTATTGTTTTTTTTTATTTTTGTGTGAAATTCTTAATGCGGTTCACACAATACTGTTCTCTACATACCAAGAATCTACATACCAAGTTTCAACAGTACGTACGTTCTTATAGTTTCGGAAAGAAAGTGGCTGTGACATACGGACAGACAGACAGACATGACGAATTCAGAGTTCCATTTTTTGCCATTTGGCTACGGAACCCTAAAAATCAGAGTATGATTACTTATTTGTAATCAAGTGGGTAAAACTTTTGACTGCATCATCAGTCTCGTGATCGCAATTATATTGTTACTGCTGAGCATAAGGTTCTGGGTAAGATTAGTATGTTGGTGTTATTATTTTTCAATCAGGAACATCTTAGTAGCAGCATGCAGTCTGTATTAGTGCCAGTAGCATATAATCAGCCTATAATGTTCCCACTGCTCACACACTGAACACAGATCTCTCTGTGAGAGGGAGTACCAGTAGGTTCATAGCATAAATATACTTGGCGAAATGTGGCGTGCACTATAGCTCTGCCTAACTCTTCCGAAAATACAAGCGTGATGTTCTTGTCGGAAACTAATCAGATTAAAATAAAAACTTATATTTTCATCGACTAAAATATTAAATCTGCTAAAACCTCACTAACCTAAAACTACTAATACGGAATTTATCAAATCTGCCGTATCGTGCGTGCTCTCATATTTTTTTTTGTACCGACAGTCAAAATGCTATCGGTCGATATACCTACCATACTACATCACCTTCAACGTTAATGAAGAAATAACATCGACAATGTACTGAAGAATAATTACCTCTGGATCCTCCCAGTTCGGTTTCTTGATTTTTTCATTCGGATTTGTATTACGGTGTCTGCCCATCAACTCATCGAGCAGCTGAGCGGCCGCCAACACCGCCATTGTAGCAAACCTAAATCTAATAAACTAAATTGAAATCTATCGACTTGACGTATTGAATATATACATAATCCACCTTAGTTGCAAATTGCAATATTATTTTAATTAATTACTCGTTAAATAGCGTAAAGACAAAACAATTTTGCCCTTCAACCTAAGCCGTGTCGTCTATGACACGCCCATAGAGTAATAATTTATTTTTTGCTGTGGAGTGTGGAATGGAGCATGAAGCTATAGTCTATATCTTCATGGGGTATGGAGGTTTTTGGTTATGCTTCTTTGGTTTTGGAATTGTTTTTTTTTTTTTTGTTTTTCAATAGATCAATAATTTATTACAAATAGTTTATCCACTTGTTGGAAAATTGCACTGGGTTAAATCCTCTGAGACTGGCTCTTAACGAAAGAGTAAAGTAATATTGCTCATCTTGCTCATCATTCTATTTTCCATAGAGGAGTAGGCGGAGAACGTCAGTTAACAACGTCATAATATTCATAACTGCATTGCCAGAAACGTATATGTAGTATTCTGTGGCCAGAAATTTCCATGAAACATCTGGTTCTGCCATTTCACTTTCTTCAAAACACAAAAATGGCACTGACCTTGGTAGAAATGAATAGGTATTTCAAGGTTTTTACTGATTAGTTGATTACTAATATATAACCACGAGACGAACCAATCTTACGATAATCTGCAATATTCATTTGGTTTTTCACAACATTTTCCCCTGCAATTTTAATCAATGGTATGGTTTTTAGGAATTAAACATTTTTTATCTTGAAGACAAGGTTGATTTTTTTAATAGTATGTTACTATTTTCTTCGATGGGTGGAATGTGTGAATGATGATATGGTTAGAAAGGGGGTGACTACCGAGATGACGACTAATAGAGAAGTATGGAAGAAAAAGACATGTTGCGCCGACCCCAAATAAATTGGGATAAGGGCAGGAGAATGATGATGATGATGATGTTACTTTTTTCTTCATATTTGTGCATTACATATTTAATGCTATGCTGGTGAATGGGCCACTACTAGTCATGATAATATTTAACGGTCACAATTTTTTACGGTTTTATAATACTTATCAGTGGTTTCCTCCAATCCTGATGTTTTTTTACAATAAGTCGGACTCTTCTTTTATTTTGTAATATTCGACATGAATCTGCTCCGCGACATGGAATTAGTATGTACTATTTATATATTAGCAGATGTGAATGTCTACCGAGATGACGACTAATAGAGAAGTATGGAAGAAAAAGATATGTTGCGCCGACCCCAAATAAATTGGGATAAGGGCAGGAGAATGAATGAAGATGTGAATGTCTGATGTCACTTGTTAGTGTCAAACTCAAAAGGTTACATGCTCTGTGTTTGCCCAAGAAGGGCGAAGGAAAAAAAAAACATGCTCTGTGTGTGTGTGTCAGTTTAATTGTCAGCCGTAATAATTAATGAGTATAAATTTTTATGCAGGTTGTGTGCAATCAACAAAAGAATAGTTAATGTAAGTTATCTTTGTGTAGATAGTTAGGACTAAACAATAAATTTTACACATGCCTACTATAGCATCTTAAAAATGGGTTCGTTATTCGGTAAACATAAGAAACCTGTAAGCAGAGTGACTGAACAAGATAAGGCTGTTCTTCAGTTGAAACAACAGAGAGATAAGTTAAAGCAATACCAAAAGAAAATAGAACTTAATCTCGAGAGAGACAGACAATTAGCTAAGAAACTATTAGACGAAGGAAAACGTGATAGAGCGAAACTACTTTTGAAAAAGAAAAAATATCAAGAGAAACTTCTACAAAATGCAGATAATCAGTTGGAAAAATTAGAACAGCTTACTCATGATCTGGAGTTTGCACAAGTCGAAGTCCAGGTACGTATTTTTCGATTAACTTTAGTATTATTGATTAGGCAGTTAACTGTGCTAGCTAAAAGAACTTACCTTTCCGTAGGTAAGTTTTTTTAGGACAGGGATATCAAGTTTTGCTTAGCATGACAGCTACTTGGTGAATCTTGGATGTTAGGAGAAGGCCTAACATCAAACTGGCTATGGCAGGAATAAAAAGCTTTGTGCTGTTAGCAAGAATTATAATTAGATTTATCAAGATTCTGGTTTGCTTCAAGTTGTTATATTTTATTCCAGGTGCTTGATGGTTTGAGGACTGGAAATGAAGCCCTGAAAAAGGTGAATGATATCCTAAATATTGATGAAATAGAAAAGATATTGGATGAAACTAGAGAAGGAATAGATAAACAGAGAGAAATTGATGACTTGATTTCTGGGCAACTAACTCAAGAGGATGAAGATGATGTCGAAGCTGAACTGGAGGCTATCCTAGATGTGGGTGACCAGCTACCAGATGTGCCAGCAGACACACTGCCAGAGGTTACAGAAGAAAGAGAACCAGAAAAGCCTCAAAGAGTCAAAAAAGCTCCAACAAAAGTTGCTGCAATGGCTTAACTTGTGCAGATACATAAGCTTTAAAGTATAATATATTTTTGAATCAGTCCAATTTGAATAGATTTTTATTTACTTTGTTATTGTAAATACTTAATAATGTAAGAAAACAAATCAACTTTAACAAAAAGTGCATACATATTATAATACTTGGACATTGTATTGTATCCTAATACTTAACATTATTGGAGATCAAATAATTTTGTTATTAATTACCTACCTTACTCTTTATTTTTCATAAGATACCTGTTTTTTTCCTTCACAAAATATCAGCTGGCCAGCATAATCTGAGTTTGCCTCTACTGGCATTATGATATTGGTATGTTATATTTTGATTAATAAAACAGTTACCTAATACCATATTAGGGGGTCCAAGCTACTGGTGGTCAGGACTGGAGAGGAATGGAGTGGAACCCCTAATGCAGGGCTGTTATGGCAGTAAATCTTTCGAGGCCACATTAAGCATTGCGGCATTATTCGCGTAACCATTATGAGTTTGACGCACGGAGTACCACGCGGGTGATGCGGTGTCGCAACGCAACGCCTGCCACTTACTACGACGCCGCAGCGTTCGGTGTTGGGTGTGTCGGTCTACACCAGTGAACTACACTGCACCGCAGTTTGGTCTTCGCACCATATCATTCTTCCCCGCTTAGTGTTTACTTATTGTTGAGTAAGCTTCTCTAGCACTTGGCCGGTTTTTAAAAGGTTCCATATTCGGAGTTAATTATTTACTCATGCACACAATACTTACTTAGTTTTAACGACAACGATTTTTGCGCGTAGGTAACGAAACTATTTTTAGGCGTGATTAATATATACAACCATGTCTTGTCCGTCCGGATTAGTCATTTAACTCTGATACTATTTGCACTATAACGATGAAAATTGGAAAGTATTTCTGTGCACTGACCAACAACGGTGTCGATAAATTACGAAAACAAACAATACCTACCTACGAGGCTGGCTCTCCTCATATATATAACCGAAGGATGAAAAAAACTACCATGCACATAAGCATCAAGCACGTTGGATCCCATAATTAAAAACAAACAGTAATATACTATATACGGAAGGTTAAAAAGATTATGTTTGTAATGCTACGGCTACATTGTCTCAAAAACGCGAACTACAATTCGCACGCTCTCTTTCGCACACTGCTCGACCTTTCGCTGTACAGACGCCAGCAGTCAAGCTACCCGAAACTGTCAAATTTTCCCAATCGAATCGTTGAAAATCTATTAACGAAATTTGACAGATTGTAGTAGCTTGATGTGCTGGCGTCTGTACAATAGAGAGCGCGCAGTTCGCGTTATCGCGACAATGTAGCCGTAGCATTAGTGACTTTTTAATTCAAGTCAATGGTTTTTCAGATATAGAATCTATTCGGTTACAGATTAGTGTTTCGGCATTTCCTCTCGGGGATCAGAGGGCTTACGGTGGTAAGCCCTCTGATTCGCGCCGCGCAGTTCAACTTCCGCCCAGCTATAAGAACTGGTGAGCTCTTATAGCTGGGCAGTAGTTGAACTGCACTACTTTTTGTACTAAGTCATAATACAAAGAAGCAGTTCAACTTCTGTCCTGCTATAACAGCTGGTGGTAAGCCCCCAGGCGGCTAAGAAATGCCGATGCTACTAGTTTTAAAAGGGTAGTAATAAAAGCTCCGAAAAAAAAATTGAGCATAGGTACTCAAAATATGTTTACTGCTTTAAATACTAATTTTAACTAATAAGCGAATACAAATTAATAAAGAGACGACCGAATATAAAAACTTTTTAACAAAAAAATTAAACCACCGAAAAAACTGAAAAGCAAAAAATAATAAACCTTTTTTATTTAACCTTAATAACTAAGTTCTTAAACTAATGTAAGTACACCTAAATAATTTTGAGTCCCGTTTTAAAATAATGACCAACAAATTGACGTGTAGGGCTGATTTTTCCTACGCTAGGTAACTTTATCCGAAGAGTATTTTTTTTTAATTTTTGACAGTTCTCCCATACAAAAACTGCCAGACGTCAATTTTATTCCACGAATAAATCATTAATTTATTTATTTTATAATTTTTTGTGGCTATAATCTACTAATTGTTTGCCAAAGGGCAGGCATATGTGGCACTGAGTAGAGTAATGTTACACAACTCAGCATTCAAATCTGTGAGTGAACAATAAATCACCCCTATTTTCCCACCCTTAGGGTTGAATTTTTTCCAAATTTATATTTATTTATTATTATTGTAAATTATACTGTGATTAAAACTGCTATTGTGGCAATAGAACATTATTTAAAATTAAAAGATTATTTTTCTGTATCATAAGTTTTTGCTGATTATTCCATTTTGTGAAAATATTCATCGTAAAAAAACTGTGACTATACCCAATAAACAGAAATGTATAAATAATGTAATGATTTTACACCCATCATAAATTGTTGTAAGAGTACTGTTATACTCCTAAAGAAATAGAGAATCGAACATGCAAATTGTTTTTATAAAAATAGAAGAGTTCCAAAATTATTTGCCATTATTAAACTAAATTTTTATTGCTAATGATATCCAGTGGTTTTATTTAAATTTCTATTGATAATGTCCAATTCGAAATGCGAATAAACCCCTGAATTACGAAGGGGACAGATGAAACTACATAAATAGGTACCATTGACCACCGGGGCGGTAAACGCCACCTATTAGTGCCAACCACCACCCCAGGGGCAAGCTCAAGGAGGGCAGATGGGAATAAAGGTTGTTATTGTGACATTATAAAGACGTTTCGTAATTGATTCCATAGATACTCCTCCAAGCTGTTTCGATTTAAAAAAAATATATGCGTGTTACGTGGCAAATTTCACCAACCAACCATTGTTTCTATACGATTATTTTAGCAGAACATAATTGTTTTCGGAAACTTAGTATTTTTTTCGGAAGTTCAGTTAATTATTTGAAAGTATATTTTTCGTAGAATTATAATTTGAATAAGCTACATGTTTGTTTGTTAAATACATTTTTTGTCGGTTAATTTTGTATTAATTTTTCGATAATAATTCATAGTTAGTATTACAGTCAACCACAGATCGCTGGAAGTTAATTTGTTTTTCGGAAGCTTTATTATTTCCCGTTTTAAAATAATGACGAACAAATTGACGTGTAGGGCTAATTTTTCCTGCGCCAGGTAACTTCATCCGAAGAGTATTTTTTTTTTAATTTTATAGTTCTCCCATACAAAAATGTCAGACGTCAATTTTATTCCACGAATAAAAAATATCTGTCGATTGAAAAGTCAGCCCTTACATGATCTACTTAGGGCTGATTTTTCCGACGCCAGATAATTTTATAGGAGGAATAATTTCGAATTGTTGACAGTTCTTCCATACAAAAACTGTCAGAAATCAATTTTATTCCACGAATAAAAAATTGTCTGTCGATTGTAAAATCAGCCCTTACAGTATGGAGGGTATACATTACAGAAATAAACATAATTTCGTTTAAAGCGCAATGATAACTGTTTGTACTTTTCTACAAATACGAACTTATTTTTGCGGTCGATAAAATCGATAGGTACTGTATTGTCTTGTCGCAAATATTCTCATCCCAACAACAGAAACCTTTACTGCGGACAGATAGACGGACGGAGTTACGGACTTTGCGAAATAAGGGTTCCTTTATACTACGGAACCCTAAAAAAGTCGGCGCGTGAACAGAGTGGGGAAAATGCTTAGTGAGAAAACAAAAGTTAGTTTCATTTTTTAATCTCATTCATATCAAATTACTGAACATAATTTAGATTTTAGTAGGTACATACTATTGTGTCTAAGGAATTAGATTTCCTATAAAATATAAATTAGCGTGGCACCATTGAAGATAAGTTACCCTTTGGCTGTGATATACATTATCTCAATGAGTCATCGCATCTTATAAAGAAAATCATTCTACACCACGATTCTGAATCGTATATTCCCAGCTTTCCATAAGATAACAGTTATCAATCCAGCCAAATATTAACATAAATGATATTTTAGTAGTCTTAATTTTGCTACAGAATACAACTATATAATTAGAACTATCTATGTACACGTAAATACAGGCTATATATAATATTTTATTACAAGCGGCGTGTTTACAGTAACCACGGAAATGATTATAACACCACTTCACGTGCTCGTAGTTTTACTAAGCTAAGCGATACAATCACCGTATTACCTCTATACAAATTCTTATTAAAAAAAAGTTATAACAGATTTATCACACTTGTACTGTACATACATGGCAAAGAATATTAATGATCTAAGCTGGACACAAGTAATATTGTAATATTCGGCATAATTATTCCATTGAACATGACTGCCCGTCAAATAAGTTTTTATTGGTTCATAATAACCAAAAGGTAGTGTATACATATAAATTCTTGGGAAGCTGCAAGAGGGTTAGCATTTATTTAAATTTATACTCTCGCCTTGATCTCTGGTCCCTGGTTCGTAATTCGAGTAACTCATTTTAGAATGGTTTATAAATAATTATATTGATTCATAAAATGAGACTTCATATCAAGCGCTCGAAAAACGGGTGCCATAATAAAATTAGAAAACTTTCATTTTGAAAATATTTTCTTAACCGCACATGATTTTTACACATTGTGGTATAATGAATCAAAAAGGAATGTCACTATTTTTTATAACTTGTAAGTTAATAGTAATTTTAAATCCACGACGAGAAAGACATATAATGCATATTTTACACAAAGCAAAAATTGGTTATGTGCAGTTATTACTGAAAAAAAAAAAAAACATGTATCTGGTAACCACTTAATTCTAACCGACTTAAATTAATTAAGATGTGTATCAGTTGTGATATAATAGTACTGACTGAAAAATAGAACTGCCTATGACTAATCACGGAAATTTAATAAAAATAAAATAAGTTTATGCTAATAATGTTGAACTACATAATGTTGATTGAAATAACAAGTGATATTCAAAAATACTTCAAACTCTATTTAAACATGGCTGTATACATTATTTAATTAGTAACTGTGAAGTATGAATAAACGTAACATTATTTTTACATGGCTCTAGTTTTATTTACAAAAAATATATAAATCATTTCTAAATGGACATTAAATATACTCAAGTCTAAACTCTTGTATCTGAAAGACTCTTCTATCACTATGAATTGTAAAATTGATAATGATTATGCACCAGAATACCTACAGAGATACGGAAAAATCAAACCAATTTACTTTGGATTTCACATAATGGTCGATAGTCGTCAACAACTTTTAAGTCCAGTAATCACTATTAGCTCATTTAGTCTTTGGGCTCTCACTGTCCTTTATATCTCTGGCTAACGAGGGCTGGAGGGGGTTAACTGTGTCAGAGACATTGCTGCGTGGCTTCCTCGAGCGTGGGCAGAGAGAGGGCCGTATGCTAGTAGTTGACGGTGACGGGGTGGTGCGCGATGTTGGCGCCGGCGTGGTGCGGCGCGGCGTGCGCGAACGTGGGCGCGCCCGCGCCGCCCACGGAGCCCACCGCGCCCACAGCGCCCACCGCGCTCACGGTCGCCGCGCGCACTTGCTGTAATGTACACAATGTCATATTTTTTGTGGAAGCTCTCTATTTTTTACAACACATCAGCTTTTAGTTACACAAAAGATCAACATCTACTTGATTAACTTCTAACTTGTTTAAATTTTATGTAAATGCTGCAGACTAATTGACAATGTCGTTATTAACACTTACTTGATTATTGGTTATCATCACAGTAGCTGTGTTTGGCTGACTTTGTGCGACATTGGTCTCAGCTGGTCTTGTTTCGACTGTCGTCCTGTTATAAAAAAATATATATTACAAATGGTTCCTGTACTAGACTAAAAAGTAATTTCCGTAACTGTTTGCCAACTCCACATGGGATGAATGATTGGGATACTTTTTATTCTACTCTATACAAAATGTTATACAAACCTGACTTCATGTTTTCTTTCAGTTCGTTCTGGCTCGACTTTGATACACTTATTATCAGTACAGTCTTCTGTTTCAGCGGGTGCCTCGCCGGTCGTGGCGCCTTCCACCCACTCCGCGTGTGTGCGCCGATGAGACACCAAATGGCCTGGAATTAAAGTTTATTTTAGCATGAGATCATCAAGAAACTTCCACTATGAATACTGTAAAATTAAAGTGATCTACACATACCTTTACAGAGGAATTCTTTGGAGCAGACTTCACATCGGTACGGCTTATTGGCAGCATTAGCATTGTTCTTGGCATGGGATCGTTCATGGAATAGTAGGTTGCCTTTCAATGGGAAAGATTTGCCGCACTCGCCGCAACTGAATGGACGCTCGCCACAACTGTGCGACCTGGCAAGGTTATAATAAATAGCAGTAAGTAATACATTCTTGATACATATAATTAAAAAAAAAAAACAATTACCTTGTTAGAACCCGTAAGCCAAGGTACAGTTACTTTGGGAATTAATAACAGCTACAATTTTTGGAAGACAGATCATGCACGAAAGCTACCCATTGAAATGAAATTGTTTATTTTGTAAATAGGATATCAGAATCACTTTTACACGTCGTATTACAAAAAAATATATATAAGCTGGATGAAGTCTGGGTTTCCTATCTGACTACCCTGTGAGGAAAGGCAAAACAAACTCAGAGGTCAGTTTCTTTTAAATTTGTCTCATTTCCCCTCCCCTGCTAAACTGCAAACTTATTTGATTGCTATTTCCTGAAGCGATAGAGGAGTTGGAGCGATGTTGAAAGATAGTGGTAAAGAAGATTAGTTACCTCATGTGTGTGACAAGATGTTCTTTCCTGGTGAAGTTCTTGGAGCACACCTTGCAGACGTGTGCGGTGTCGCCGGTATGCTGCTTCAGATGATTCGTCAAGTGCTCCTTACGAGTAAACGTCTTCTGACAAAAGTCGCAGCGATGCGGAGACTCGCCCGTGTGAATCCTAATGGTGAGCAGAAAAAAACAACCATTGTAAGAAAGTTCATACAATTATTATTATTATTTCTAAGTTTTCTACATTCACAACAATTATTAACTAACACATTCAATGCTGTGCGTGACGAATAAAGCAACTAAGGGATTCTACAAGAAGTAATGTGCTGTTGACGACTTGGCAGTTTAGTCACTGCAGTAATATCATACTGGAATGATGTACAATCTGCCAAGTGAATCCATAAAACAGTAAACATCTCGAAGATAAAGTTAAATTGTAAATACATACCTGACATGGTTGGTCAAGTGTTCCTTTCTGGAAAATGTTTTTGTGCAGAAGGGACATTTGTGTGGCGTTTCTCCTGTGTGAAGGTTCACGTGGTTCGTGAGGTGCTCCTTACGAGAGAACGACTTTGAACAGTACGTACACTTGAACGGAGTCTCGCCCGTGTGTTGCCTGCAAACAACGTGTGGAATTAATCCCCGGAAGCTGTCTTTTTTAAATTCTGATTGTAAAAATTGCAATATTTAATTATTATTTTATCATAAGCTTTAATGTTAGACTAAATTATTGTCTCTTGCGGGAATAGTATCGGAACGGCATAAAATATTTTATTGCTAGCCGTGAATGATAGGAATAAAACGCAATCCAGAAGGCCATTGCAGAGAGACTTCGTCCAAGCGTTCTGAGTTCTAAAGACACACTGCGACGCACCCAGTGTGTTTTATTTAATGATGGAACTGTTCATATTTTTTCTAAACAACGTCGCGATGACCGTGTCGTAGGTTGAAAACTGGTCTTGAATCCGCGTTGTTGGCACCCTAGCATAATGAAAAAACGTAGTATCTGCATACATACCGAATATGGTTAACGAGATGTTCCTTCCTGGTGAAACTCTTGCTGCAGTAGGAGCAGGCGTGCGGAGTGATGCCGGTGTGCTGTCGGATGTGGTTGTTGAGATGCTCCTTGCGTGCGAAGGCCCTCGGGCAGTACGTACACTTGTGTGGCGTTTCTCCCGTGTGCTGTCTGCGCAACAGAGTACATTCCGATTCCATAATTAGTAACAACATGCCAATTAGTACTACCGCCGTCGCTACCGCAAGAGGAAGGGAACGGATAGAACAACATACTCCTGTACAACCCAAATCGGAATGCACAATGCTGTGCTACATAATGTAAGGGAAACCTCACACAAATGCCGTCTGAGAATACTCTAGTTTCGATATACTGAATTGTAAGGTTTGTTGGTAGTGGTTTGATTTATAAAAATATAAATCTCAAAGACCTTACCTTTTTTATTATTATAAGAAAGAAAATGTATACTATTTTCATGCTACTAAGTTATAGAGACATGCGTCTAAGGCAGGTAGGGGGTAATCAATCTACAACAGACGGTCTATAGTACTGCTTACTGTGGCAACATTGGCAGTAGACTGTAGCACAGCATTGTATGTTAATTAACTACGGAATAATATTTAGTTAAAACGAAACACTGAAATTGGCATATGATATGAATAATAAAAACACCAAAAGTACTTTGCGCCGAGAGAATACGTAGAGACACACAATACAATAAAAGCACGAGACATCATTACAAAAAATCTACTACTACTAATAAAATCGTAACTCACGAGCGCGTGTCGTGGGATTTTTTCAATATTTGACAGTTTTAAATTAAAATGTCTGACGCGCGCTCGTGCTCTTTACATTTATTTATACGAAATTCATTCGACCATCTCATTTCAGTCATTGACTGCCACCGTGGTCACCGATGACCGCCAACAATAGATTTTCAATTGTGTCTGTTGTCTGGCAGTCAACGTGTTAAAACTGGTTGAATGAACCACGATACTCTAGTCACAAAGTACACATCCACATTACCGCCCATATAGCATACCTAACGTGGTTAGTGAGGTGTTCCTTCCTCGTGAAGGACTTGGCGCAGTAGGTACATCGGTGCGGAGACTCGCCCGTGTGTTGTCGCACATGATTCGTCAGGTGTTCCTTGCGAGTGAAGGACTTTGTGCAATACGAGCACTTGTGCGGGGATTCGCCTGTATGTTGACGAACGTGGTTCACTGAAATATCGTAGGACAAGATTAGGAAAGGCATTGGAATTGAGGTGGTAGATAACCAAACTACAAACAAAAAAACAACAATATTAACGTTGTGCATTTTTGATATTTTGGAATGCGGTCTTACGAATTTTCGATCAGGTTACGTGTCCTGACGCGAGTTTAACATTTTTACCCATCACAACAAAAGTGCACAGCGCCGCTAAAGAAGTTTTCACTTCGAAAATAGCCGTCGTGGGACGCTTGGCACATGGAAAACATCGTAACTATTTTGTATAGAAAATACGCAATAGGTATACGAGCTCAGCGCGGTGAGAGAGAGGGGAGGATCGCCGAGCCGAGTGAGAAGAGAGTGGCAGAGTAATGACAGCGTGGCTACTATTTCGTTACGCCAACAGCCGTTCTGACCCGCCATATTAGATGTGTCACATCAAAACTTAAAAATATTTTGATGATAACACAGGGCAATAAAAATTGGGACATTTATTCATATACATTTGTGCTCAACATGAACATCAAAGCGTTTGTGATTTACTAAAGTATTTTCTGATCTATAGCAGCCGTGGGAATGGATGTCTGAGGTCCGAAATAGTCTCTTATTTTAACGGTATAAGTTTCAGATTGAAAGGATTGAAAAGCCTTATTACCGAGGTGATCTTTCCTTGTGAACGCTTTAGGACAGTATCCGCACTGGAAGGGGGTTTCGCCGGTGTGTTGTCGCACGTGGTTGACAAGGTGTTCACGGCGTGTAAATGACTTGCTGCAGAAGTTGCAGCGATGAGGCGACTCGCCCGTGTGTTGGCGGACGTGGTTCAGGAGATGCTCCTTACGAGTGAAAGTTTTGGAACAGAAATCGCAGCGGTGAGGGGTTTCTCCTGTAATGGTGAATAAATATTGAGTGGATGGTTAGTGCAACATGCATATATTTTATATATTTTAGTCATTTTGAGAGTAACGTTACTTTTAAGAAGTTTGTTGCCGTACTGCGTGTTGCGTGTCAAATACGCAAGACGTAGAAGAACGTCAACAGTCACTGATTATATTTTATACTAGTTAGATAGTTAATTACACACACACACACACACAAGCAGTTATATAATATACACAACTTTGAGAAATTTGGTTAGTCTCATACAAAGATGGATTAGAAAATTAGGGTAAATTGAACATCTGGAAATTCCAAGCCTGGCACCAGGAGCAGTCCACAGGGTCGTTAAGTCAACAACACAGGAAACTACTTAGTTTGGAACAGTACCTCTTTCACTGGCTGCGTAATCAAAACTATACTAACCCGTATGCCACAGTATGTGATTGGTGAAGTGTTCCTTTCTCGTGAACGACTTGCCGCACAGTTCGCATCGGAACGGAGTATCGTTCGTGTGAGATCGCATATGGTTCACTAAATGCTCCTTCCTAGTATACTTCTTGCCGCATATTGTACAATGGTGCGGCGTTTCACCTATTTGGGTGGAGCAGAAAATAAAATGTTATCATTCAATGATGCAACTATATTGCTCGAAACATTTAGTTTGTCTCTTTAGTTTGAAAACAAAAGTTAATCTCCCGATTTAGTGTTAGTAACAAGCTTAAGTTTGGTGGAATTAAAGGGAGATTGTATTAGTCAAAATTTAATTAGTTACACAGTTAAACATCAACGGTGTTGGATAGATAGTTGAATCATTCAATCATTATTCTACTTTCTGCACCCCTGGATCAGCCCATGGTTCTGGTGCAGGCTTGGGTATTCCGTACAAAGAAAATAAATCATTTTACAAACTAAAAATTCCGAAATTATTACAAACATCATGAGAACATTTTGTCTTACAGTCTCCACCCATTATCACGGTCCGTAACTGGACCGTAATGTAGCCGACACAGTGAAGTTTCCGTCTGAGTTTACGAGTTCATAAACGTTTGTACGTCGTCAGGTAACCGTTCCGACCTTCAATTATCAGAAGGCGTGCGCTGGCCGCTGCCTGCGAGCACCGGCCTGGCCACATCGCGTCTCCGGACCGGCTCGTCATGTACCGTGCTTTGCCGGCCTTGCGCCATCGTGTAGTAATTCATATAAACTATTTTTATTTGCATGTGCCTATACGGTTAAATTCTGGTTACGGACCGGGATAGTGAGTGAAGACCTTTAAAATTATTGCATTTTAAAACAAAGGTTTTTGGTCCTAACAATCCATTGTTTTATATAAGAAGTGTAAGAAAATATCAGGGTTGGTCAACTTGAATGATTGCATTCGAAAACTGTGCGAATGGGCCATATATATATAAAAATCAATTACCGTGCGTAAATCAAGCAAAAAATCGAAAATGGCTCGACAGATTGTGATGAAACTTT
Source organism: Apamea anceps (assembly GCA_951799955.1). Lineage (NCBI taxonomy): Eukaryota > Metazoa > Arthropoda > Insecta > Lepidoptera > Noctuidae > Apamea > Apamea anceps. Next base: position 15,206,270 of record OX637507.1, on the reverse strand, counting down.
GGTAAGTTGTGTGCGCGCGTAGATGGCATTAGCTAGCTTTGAATAAATTATATCAAGAAAACCGCGTGGAACCTTGCCTTCCGATTATCAATGAAAGGATGAAGGTAGAAAAACTCCCTCTTAAAAGTAAAAAAAAAAATGTCCGCGAGTCAAAAACTTCTAAACATTTCACATTCCCTTATATTCCTACTAGAATTAAGACAAAAGAAAATTTGAATTTGCATGTAAACACAATTTGGGACAGACAAATGATAGAATATTACTATTAATTATAACAGTTAGGTTTTATAGTCCTATCTAATAAACATAATAAAGATTAAAACAATAGCTATTTTATGGTGGAATTACTACCTATCATCTGATCAACATAATAATATAATGCGTTATACAGTGCCCTCCAAAAGTTACTTGACACATTTTCCCACTTCAGCTACAATGCCACAATTGATACAGGTTATAAAAAAAACAGGTACTTAATTCCTTATCATAAAACATTAGCCAGTAAAAATGTTATAGTGTACATGTGGGATGTGTGTATAACTCCAGCTTCCTCATATGTGATAGAATAATTCTACCTATGCCAATATTTAAGGCATAATAGCTGCAATCAAAGTTCCCAGTCTTAATTTAGCTGCCACAAAAACTTCGTTAATATGAGTCGTTTAGTGTGTTAGCTGGAGTGACGTAACTCCAGCTTCCTCATTCGATACAGGCAAACTAGTGAGGTTAGGGTTTTGGACTATAGTCAGAAAAATAAGGCATAATAGCTGCACAAGGAAGGAAAAAACTGAACGATAATACTTAAAAAGTGTTGAAACTACGATCAAAAACGTGTGTGTAAGCTGGAGTGACGTAACCCCAGCTGCTCATTCATATCTTCCAAACGAAAGAAGCTATGATTATGTATTATAGCTTAAAAATTAAGGCATAATAGCTGCCATTGGCAGCAAAATTTTCAAATCTCTGGTCAAAATACTCTATAAGTTATTAAACCGATAAATATGTGTAAGCTGGAGTGACGGCACCCCAGTTGCTCATGTCATATCTTCCGAACGAAATAAGATATGATTTTGTATTATAGCTCAAAAATTTAGGCATAATAGCTGCTATAGGCAGCAAAATTTTCAAATCTCTAGGCCTTGTAGTTTCCACGTAATAATCAAAAAACAGTTTTCGCGCCAAAAACATCAAATTTTTGCTTCGGATTAGGTAACGAGCGGCGTTGCCGTTCCGTGCGCAACATTATTACGACCAAATTTGAAGTTAGCAGGCATTCCATTAGAAGTCATTTTAGCTTGCGCTCAAAATAATTTTAATTTTGTATATTGAAGATATAGACTGAGAGTCGACTGAACTTTAATGGAACTATGAATGTAATATTAAAAAGTAGATTCTTATCAACTTTAAACAACGAGAGAACTACTATTATTGTTTTTTTTATGACTTTTCTGTGGTTCGGTTAAGATGAGCAAAGTTAGCCCACGAAATTAAAATTTTGTTACGTTTTTGCAATTTACAGGTGGTATCTTGATCAAATATGATTCAGTATCATAAAAAATATGTACCTATATCGTTACTGTTTTTTTTTTTTTAATAGCATTAGAATCATTGTTATTTGTTTTCTATCCATAATATGTATGTATTTACAAAAAAAAAAATGTATATAAGTAGTTTATCAGCCATCATGTTACCATAACACAAGCATTAGGTTGCTTAGCTTGGGACTAGATGGCGCTGTGTGAAATGTCCAGGGATATTATTATTATTATACATCTCTCTACGTTAGAATTGGTCTATTGGTTTATTTATTAACTGAAATTGTTATTTAAGATATATATAGATATACGAAATTGTTACACTTAGATTTTTTCTTTCATCCTATGACACACAATATGACTATAAAAACCTTAATACGATTATACGATAGTACGATTAAGTATGTAGTCGGCTCCCAGTCTACGTAGTCTGGTCATAAGTTTTGTCACATATGGAAAGTTAAATAAATTACACAATGAGTTACGCACTACAACCATTTATAAATCAAATGAAAGGGTATAAAATACAGATTCAAACCACATTAAAATTATTCAAAATGTCCTCCTCTTGCTTCGATACAAGCCTTCAATCTGCAAGGCCAGTCATCAATCGAAGCACGCACGACGTTCATGTCAATATCGGCGACTGCTTTAATCAGGGATGATTTAAGTGACTCCAAGTTGCGATGGGGTTTAGAGCAGACCTTCTCCTCTAAGTGCTGCCATATTTTGTAATCCAAGGGATTCAAGTCTGGACTGGATGAGGGCCAATCCTCATGCCTGATAATGTCGATTCCACGGGTCGTGAGCCAGTTTTGGGTACTTTTCGCCTTATGAGCCGGCGCAGAATCCTGCTGGAATACCCAGTGCCTGTTTTCGAACATTGTTTGTGAAAGAGGTTCCACAATGTTTGTTAGGACTGTGTTTTGATATACGAGGGCACTTGTTTTCACTCCTTTTTCACAAAAAAACACCTCTGTTGGACCCAAATAGGACACCCCAAGCCAAACCATGAATGCCGAAGGGTGATGACCACGCTGAACACGTGGCACACGTCTGCTCGCATCTTCACTAGAGTGTGCATATACTTTATCATTTTGTTTGTTAAAACTCTCCTCAACATTAAAAATTTTTTCGTCCGAAAAAAGTATTTCGCGGTATTTTTTTCCCGCGTACCGCCTTAACAAAACCCGGCTTCTTTCGAGTCTGATTTTCTTCAGCCGTGCGTTAAGAAGATGTGCTGTTTTTTTTCTATAAGCACGCAGTCCTAGGTCTTCATTCAACACCCTTTTAACAGTAGTTCTGCTTAGTCCCATCTGCAGAGCCAACATTTTTTGCTTGCGGACAGGATTTCGTTGGATTCGCGCCTTCACTGCTTTGATGACCGCTGGAGTCCGAACAGTACGAGGTCGACCGCTCCTTTGTTTCTAATCTTAAATCTTCCCTGAATCGTTTGATAGTACGATAAATAAATCTCAGTGGAATTTTCAAATTTTTCAGCAGTTTGAAAATCTCAGTTGGCGCGTGACCGCAACGATGCAATGCAATTACTGCGTCTTCTTTGCGCGTCCACTCCATTTTAGAAAATGAACAAAATTCTAGAAATTCTTTGTTTTTATTTTCTTTAAATATTCAAATATCGAATGCCCATAATATTTTCCTCGGCTTGCATTCTAAATTTTACCTATGTGACAGAACTTATGGCCCGACTACGTATAATCTAGTTCAAACTACTTCAAACTGATAATGTTGCGCACAGAACGGCAACGCCGCTCGTTACCTAATCCGAAGCAAAAATTTGATGTTTTTGGCGCGAAAACTGTTTTTTGATTATTACGTGGAAACTACAAGGCCTAGATATTTGAAAATTTTGCTGCCTATAGCAGCTATTATGACTAAATTTTTGAGCTATAATACAAAATCATATCTTCTTTCGTTCGGAAGATATGATATGAGCAACTGGGGTACCGTCACTCCAGCTTACACATATTTATCGGCTTAATAACTCATCGAGTATTTTGACCAGAGATTTGAAAATTTTGCTGCCGATGGCAGCTATTATGCCTTATTTTTTAAGCTATAATACATAATCATATCTTCTTTCGTTTGGAAGATATGAATGAGCAGCTGGAGTTACGTCACTCCAGCTTACACACACGTTTTTGATCGTAGTTTCAACACTTTTTAAGTATTATCGTTCAGTTTTTTCCTTCCTTGTGCAGCTATTATGCCTTATTTTTCTGACTATAGTCCAAAACCCTAACCTCACTAGTTTGCCTGTATGGAATGAGGAAGCTGGAGTTACGTCACTCCAGCTAACACACACTAAACGACTCATATTAACGAAGTTTTTGTGGCAGCTAAATTAAGACTGGGAACTTTGATTGCAGCTATTATGCCTTAAATATTGGCATAGGTAGAATTATTCTATCACATATGAGGAAGCTGGAGTTATACACACATGTGGGATTAGGTACAGCTGAAGTATAACAATGTCAACTAATTTTTTCAGGGCACTGTATTTAACTCGTGGTTTTACACATACGCCTATTGTAAGGTAAAACGCCCAGCTTATATGGACGTGACAAAAAAAAACACGTGCAAACTGTTATCAGCATTTAAAATGTCAATAGAACATTTACGGAATTCCATATCAGTTTGTAAATCGATATACTTAACTGTTTATCGTAGTAAGTTTTTAGTTGTTTAACGTACCCGTGTGCCACATAACATGGTTCATGAAATGCTCTTTCCTGGTGAAGCTCTTCTTGCAAATATCACATCGGTGCGGGGTTTCTCCCGTGTGTTTTCGTACGTGGTTGACCATGTGCTCTTTGCGGGTGAAAGTCTTCGCGCAGAATTCGCATCTGTTTACGATAGATTAGTTTTATTATGTCGTCTTTATTTATTAGAGCTGCAATTTAACATGTTTTGAAACAGCAGCATTTCTATGCGTCGAATATGTTGATAGTAACTCTGGATAAATGAAAGTAGTTGGTGAAGGTTAATAAATTTTTGCATTTTAATAAGATTGAGTAATTACAGCGATAAACAAAATTACCAACTCCGATTTCAAAGGACTGTATAATATTTATATATTTATTTATTTATTTAAACTTTTCGCACAAAAAGGTACAAAGGCGGACTTAATGCCTTAGGCATTCTCTACCAGTCAACCAAGGGTGGTGAAGAGATTAGATGGCAGGTGCTTTGCATAATATGTAATATGTACCAGCGCTTAGTATCACAACAAACATGACAGCCATTAGCGTGTTTAACACCTTCTGACTATTCAGATGACCTGATTTAAGCAGAGGTGTGCTAAACGGCTGCGAATTTGATCTGGCATGATGTAAATACTTTTTAATAGGTCTGCAAGAGTGTACTATTTACCTGTAAGGAGTTTCTCCAGTGTGACTTCGAACGTGATTGTCCAAATGTTCTTTACGGGAGAAGGTTTTGTGGCAAGTTGTGCAAGCGTATGGTTTATCTTGCGCCATTCTCTTGGCGTGTCTTTCGTTCGGGTCTCCGGCTAGTTAAAACAAATTAATTAAGGTTTATAGATTTAGCCCAAAGAACAAAATAATATGTTGAAGTAATGAGGAGAGATTTTCTTACCAAGATGACATTTTCCATGCCTCGACAATTCAACAGGATTTGTAAATGCGGAACCACAAACCTGACACGTGAATGGCTTACTTTCACCGTGATAACGCCTGCACACAAAATATTTAAGATGAAACATATAAAATCGTTGAATTAGGCGAATAAAATTGATTATGTTTATATTCAATACCTATGAACAATAAGTTGGTATCGGAACTGGAATATTTTCCCGCAGATGTCACACGAGTGGTGGCCGGGCGAGGATTCTGCTTCAGACATGGCTGCGCTAGTCCCGGCTTCCACTTCTACTTCCACCTCGCTTATTACCTAAAAGCAGCATTTGGAATACAGTCGAAAGCATTGAAAATGTTTGCTGTAGATAAGTTAATCGACAAATGTATGCGAGTCCGAGCAAATGCAAATATATAATGAAAGGAATAATATTGCAATTTGTTATATGTATTGTCAGTATAATTTATCTTAGCCATACTATTACACGACGATTCACTAATAAATCAATAAAGAAGATAACGGTTAACATTAGCATGCGTTATGTGACTTTTATAAACATTGACAGAAGATTTATATTAGAATGGCGCACGCGCTGTGAATTACACGGTAAAGTATTACACTGATACAGACCGATGGTCAGTTGTCTTTTCCCAAAAAACCTTACCTTTGCTTGTTGTTGCTGGCCTTCCGTATTAAGTTTGCCAAACACTTCATGGTAAGCAAGCAGTTGTGACAGATCTTCTACATTGACTTTATACATCGCGTGGAGGTCATGTTCTGAAGCGCCGGCTGATATCTTCACGACTGCACCTTCCATGCCCATGGCTCCTACACTCTGTGTTGACAAAAACATGATGTGAAATTACGGTAATTTTATAATTTGGTGATCTGAGCTCAGAGTTAAATGTTGATTGAAAAGGTCTATATTCAGCAGAGGCCTGCTAAAGGTTGATGATGATGATAAATCTGAGGGGCAATTCTCGTAATTTTAAGAACGTTCAGTCTGATCTCAGTGTCAATCTGTCAAAAAATACTTCTAATTTCCCTACAATTTGGACATTTGTTTGTCGCCGAGATGAGAGTGCGACTAGATTTTGAACGTTTTAAATTACGAGAATCGGCCTTCTGATCTCAAGTCTAGGAAGAGTTGTATGATAACACCGCACTGGTTTATAAACATTCTACATGGACTACCTTGAACGTGTATCACGACTTCACGAGACCGCATTTTCGGGAAATGGCGAATGGATTGAAAACTATTTTGAGTTGAGTGTTTTTAATGTTAAAATTGTTTCTACTGAGCCAAAGAGGAGTTGAAGCGTGCATGAATATTCCAATCAGATTTTTAGGCGGAGCAAGCGTGTGGATTTCAAACGATCTGATTGGTGTATTCCTGCACATTTCGCCCCCTCTCAGTGAAAATACAGTCAGTAAGACTGTATTTCCTGTTTCTTTCTGTATTATAACTACAAATGCCTAAAGGCCTTACCTTCAAGTCAATTCCCTTTATATCCTTTATCTCAGCAGGTATAGCGAACTGTGCGGTCTCTATTTTATTAGCACTCTTCTCATCCTTGACAATCAGAGGGTCGGCGGCACTGGCTTCAATAGAGGTCGTACCATCAGGATTGTGGGTCACTAAAATATTCGCCGGCTCACCGGTCGCTTGCTCTATGCGTACTACGCTGTCTAATACCTAATAGGACAAGGAGGTAAGTTTAGGATCGGGCTTATACATTTCCTACCGCCTTCAAGATAGGTTGTGTTTCGGTTTAGAAACCAAGCTTGTTGATAGTTCCAATTCCAAGGTAAGACAGACCTTACATAAGTAGCACTTGGCAGGTTCGGATGGTTAAAATCACAGCTAGTCACTACTGCACTACTTGCTGTGTATCTATGGCACACAAGTCGGTTGCAGACGGTAACTTGCGTAAGTTGCTAGAGGACTCAGTTGCTAACTCGGATATCCATGGGTACGGATACAGTTTCCCCTTGTTGTCAGTGCTTATATACACGAGCGAAACAAAACACCGCTCGGTGTCGACAACATACCGCTCGAGTATTTGAGCACCATAAATTAATATTCGAGCGGCACGTTGTCGACGAGTGTCATTGGCTACAGTTGCGCTCATGTGTATGCACACTCGGGAGACTGACTTATTGGGGTGGGGCTGAGGGGTCACCGGATCTTTTAGTACCACCTACCCAGGTTAATCACAAAAATTCCCTGTTTTCCTAGGTTATCCCTTCCAACATATAAAAATTAAATAATTATTATTATTTACAACACCAAGGTTCAATGAGAACAAACAACATTACAGCAGGTATACCTGTTGTCCCACGATCTGCTGCAGCTGATGTACGGTGAGCGTGTGGTCATTGGGCATTTTGATAGCCTCATGGAGTTCCTCCTTGTCGACCATCTTAGTGCCCGCCGGCTCCACCACTGTTACTATGCCATCCTCGCTTACCGTCAGTTGAATCTGTTTGGGATATTTTAATTGTTGAAAACGGATCCTATTTGTCAGTAGATGGTCAAACTATAGTCTAATCCACAAGTATCTGATGAAAGTGTAAACAACTCTGGTTCAGGCCAAATTCTTACGCAATCACTCACTAAAGGGAATTAGTAACATATGCATACAATGATTACTTGAATAACAACATTAAATTGAAATTTAAAAAATCAGAGACGCAAATTGAGATAGTAAATTTAATTTAAACGTTCAAATAAAAACGTCTTCAAAGTGATTTCAAATTGATTTTCGGGTTTAAGTATTCAAAACCCACAGATACGTTTTTTGATCATTTGTTTACACTTTCATCAGATGTCGAACTAGCGATTTAAACAATAAAATGTATCCGAAAATGGAGCATCTGGAAAACGTCACAGAAACATTAAAAGACTGAAGCTAGCAGTTTTGATCGTTTGGCTTAACAGATGGTTTTGTAAGGGGTGTTGTTAAGCTGACCTTGGTGCTACATAAATTCAAATCATAATAAAACAGAACAGGTAAGCTAAATTAAGTCAGTTGTTGAGTAAATGATATGAGGTGTTTTGTGTATGAAAATAGTTAAGCTAAATTAAATTGTTTGTCTGTTTATCGTTTAAAAAAAAAGAACGTTGCCCCACACTAGGCATTACTCCTGTATCGTGGGTGCGTTTACAAACATTTAAACTCACATACACAAACATCGAGACTCGGCACAACTACCTGTAGGCAATACAAATATTTGTTCTGTGCGGGAATCGAACCCGCGACATGCAGCGCAGCAGTCGATCGCTCAGCCACTGCGCCGTGGCTGAGCGATCGACTCCGTGACTCCGCCGTGTCGTCAAATGATTATAATGTCCGGTTAAATGATAATATAAAAAAAACACATTAGCAGATAGATAGTTATGCAAAGTGCACAAGGCCAATATTACGCAGAGACACCATGGCGTATGAGGATGCACAAGCACAACTGTATGATTATGCATATGAAAATATACATATAGGTTGCGCAATGGTCGATAGGTGTGGTTCCCTAGAGCTATTCATTTTGGTGGTCGGCGCGACCCTGCGAGCTATTGCGTAACACAGTAACAGACGCAAAAGCTTTCATTTTGACAGTTCAACAACATTCATTGCGTTATTTACGTTGTTGAGCAGACAAATTTTTCGAAGCAATGGATTAGCAATTATACTTCAAAATGATTCTTCATTGTGATTGAAAGTGTGTTAAGCAATTGGGGTCTGGTTGCGCCGCCAGTGTTTCGGTGTAATATCGGCCCAAATGAATGGGAAGGAAATCTTGGTTGATCTTACCTCACTGATCTGCTGCATGATGATAATATAAAAGCAGCGTAAAATACACGATTATTTAGTTTACATGTGCATATATTACAAGGAAGCGGATTGGGGAGAATAGCCAAACTTATTGATATGTAACTTAAACAAACCTGTTGGTTGTTGTGATCTGGCCGCGCCTGCGCCATCAGTTGCTGCTGCATTATGTGTTGTTGGGAATGGTGGCCCTATAAAACAAACGTTATATTAGATTTCGGTTTATTATTTTCGACACATGCATCTAAATACTTTGTATTAAAAAAAAAACTTGCAGAATATCAAAAGGTTTTTTTTTACTAAATTACCTAATTTGGTATATCATTAAATAATAATATTAGCGATAGAATTATTAGAATGACACTATAATGAAGACCCTAATGGAAAATAAAACTGTATTACAACTGTCTTTTTTTACTGTTTTTGTTTACCATGCACATAACAATGAAGTCTATTGGAAAATTTAAAGAAGTACATGCATTCTACGTCAACCAAACAGAAAATCTTTACAGTCAGATTGTTCCGAGCTGACATAAAGTTTGTATCGGACTGTAACCTTTGTACTAAATCATGCAATCTGAGACTACAAATTAATATCACTTTTATTTTGTTTACATCCAACATCCCTGTTTCAAGATTTCACAATGCTACTTTAAAATCATGGCAGCCTTATACTAACTAATATCCTAATTAAAACTACAAACATATAGAAATAATCTATGTACTACACAACAGCAATGTACGGATAGCATTCCCGCTAGTAAAGGGGGTGTGTTACCACGTGATTTACCATATCAATGTTATGGTGTTGTACAAACTCGACCCGATTATTGGGTACCTGCTGGTGAGTGGCCTGGCCGGCACTAACTGACACCTGGGCGTTGTTGCTGACAGCCTGGGCCGCAACCAGCTCAGCTTGCTGCTGACTATGGGCCACAAGTGCTTCTGGAACAAATGTTACTCTATTAGTTTTCAGTTTTGTGAACAATAAAAACTAGATTCTGTAGCTTTTCTTCTTTAAGGTAATCCTTGACACACCTACAAATGTGTGGAGTAAGTAATTTTTATGTGGCAGGAACTACAATAATACATACTTAATTTGCCAATGAATTATCATTAAACTAGCATTTGCATACAACTTCGACACATGAATGTCGGAAAATCTCCTACAGGAATGTACTACTGGAATTAAAGGAGTACTCTTTTCTTCCTTTCTGTTAATTCAGGTTATAAACTATCTGTGTACGAAATTTCATCCTAATCCATTGAGCCGTTTTTGTGCCAATCCAGAACATACATATAATACTTACTATTTATTATAATTATTATGCAAGATATAGATCATAAAAAGGAAAGGATACACCAATAAATTGATAATATACAGGACCAGTCTATTTGCCAAAAGAGTTGAATCCTACAGATTGTGGTATTAACATTTTAAAAACTTAACTCAGTACCAGTCAACAGAGGAACTTTTATATACGGGGGATTTTTTTCATATCAATTATTCAGAAAATCATGTGAAATTCTATGCAATTTAAAAGATAAAGTTCTAGTGTCATGCAGGTCAAATTAGCAATAAATTCAAAGATAACAAACAACATTTTAAGGATACATTATAAATAGCATTTTTTAATTAGAGACCCACTCATGACAATCAATGATTTGTTATTATAATATTATCTGTTTAGATAATAATAAGAGAGTTGTCAAATATTGACATATTTTGGATTGAGTGAAGGTCATTCGAATAGGCATGACGATTCATATTTCCTATATGTATAGTTTAGTTTATGATAATTAAACAAAAAAATCTGCACTTAATGAAGACTTACCATGAGTTTGTCCAGACTGTGTGGCGATGATCTGTGAGACAGGTATCTGCTGTCCACCGGGAGCAGATACCGTAACTTGGGACTGTCCAGCATGATGCCCAAGTATAATATTTGGATCCCCATTCAGTATACTGGCATGAGCTTGACCAAGATCCTGAAATCACTAATGATTTAGTAAGTGTTGGTTAAGGGGCATTCGGCTTGGCTGAATTCAGTTAGATTTGTAGGAAGGATTATTTAAATAGCTTCTGTACACTAAACTCTAATTTTTAATTTGCTAGACCAAAATAACAGCTGCAACCATTACATTAATGTTATGTTGACCAAAAAGGCAGATTGCTGGGGGGTAATTCTCGTAATTTTAAGAATGTTCACAGTCTGATCTCAGTCTCAATCTGTCAAAAATACCTCTAATTTCCCTACATTTTGACAAGTTTTTGACATTTGTTTGTCGCCGAGATGAGACTGATGATGATGATGACTGCGACTAGATTTTGAACATTTTAAATTACGAGAATTGGCCTTCAGCTGTCATTTTAGTCTAGCAAATTAAATTTTACACTGAATTAGTTATGGAACCTGTCAACAAATTAAAATGAGACAGAGACTGTGAGTTACTTTTCATTAGAAGCTTTTCTTATTGTATGTGATTCAACTTATCTGTATTCAATAACTTATCCATTCAGATAGCCCCTCGTCTTGTCGCAAACTTATTAAGTTTGGTAGCAATAGAAAAAGTAATTGTCTCATTAGTGACACTTGAGCTCTTATGCAAGTTTACCCACGTGGAATATAGCTTAGGGCAAACCCCACCAAATTTTTAAATCCTATAAATCATTTGAATTTTTGACAGTCATTCCATACAAAAACTGTCAGGTACTCCATATAAGGCTACCAATAAAGTCAGCTTGGTCAGTGGGTAGCCTTGCTTTAGTAGTAGCCATATGTGGAGTAGCGATAACTTATTTATTTACATTCCCAAAATACATTGTTTTTTAGAAAATATTTTACAGGCAAATGCATAATAGTCTCATAATTTCTTTTAATTATGGCAATGTGCAGAGAAATAACTCTCATGCAACTTCATGGTTATTTAATAACAATGAGAATAACTTCTACATTTTTGCAATATGCTCTTTTACTCCTAGTGAATAGATTGTTTTTGAAATCACACTGTTATCATACCAATACCAGCTATTATGGCTGCTAATACAGCTTACATAGGACTTGTGGAGGCTAAAATAAACAGTGATTCAACTAAGTCAACAATACAATTTACATAAATTAGGTTTGGCAGACTGATATGTTCAGCTTAACAATGAGATGATTACAACTATTTTTGTAGTCTGTTTTTATGCACTGATCCCATGATGACCTTTAGCAAATAATTAACTATTTGCATGACTTTTTGTAAGATTTTATATTTTTTGTAAATAACACTAAACTAACCTGGACTGGCTTCCCATTTTCAATCCTGGCACCGGCAGGCAATCCGTACACAGACACTTGCGGTATCGGTCCGGGGAATAAATTTGTAAACACCCAATATTTCGCGACACTAGACAAAGCAACGTTCACTGCAGCCGAGTTCACTCGCAAATCAGTGGCAGATGTCGTGGCAGGCAAGTTATTCTGCTGTTGCTGCTGGGTGACCTGAACTCTTTGGCCCTGTGACTGCAATCAATTAAAATTAGTATCCCAACTAGAAAAAAAAAATCACAAAAAACTAACAAACCATTCGCACCTCAGAACCTCCCGGAGGCTGGCCACCACCCGTATTCATATTATGGTGATCCTGATTCATATTTAGTCCTTTTGTAACCGTCTATCATATGCTTTCACTGAATTATTTACAAATACACAACATTTTCTAAACTTTACGTATCGGCATTGTCATAATTTGACTGTCATCGAAATGGAGGCGCGGGGGACGCGACGGGCCGCCATTATGAAACTTAGCACACAAAAACATTTTCTTCTCTATTCTCCAAAACAAGATTTGTTTGTTCAAAACATTTATCTCATCAAAGAGTAGAAAATTTAATTATTCTTTACACTAGTAATTATGGATAAATATACTTTGATCAATTTGAAATAAAAGTTTTCAATAAAACACACATTTCCTATCTTGCACATCAACGAACGAACGAAAGTTTTGTCACGGTCACAGTACTACCAACGTAAGCAGTAGTAATTAACGACTACACGAAATAATTTCAAATTTAAATAAAATGATTTAGTTTTATTATTTTGTATCCACTATTACTACATAAATATAATAACAACGCGGTAAAAAAATGAAAAACGGAATATAAATCAAAATTAGATGAGTTCGGGTTGCATCTTCAAATATTATACGATAGATGGCGCTATTACAAAAATTACAGTCACAGTTCTGACAACATACAGTTACGAAACAGTATGGAAGCGTTCAATAGAAAATCTACGTTCACAATTTATTTTATACAGAGATTCTTAGTCTGTTCATTTTGAAAACTAGATCGTCATGCATACACATCTGATGTGAAATAATGACGAACATATGACAAGAAAAGCGTGAAATAAATTATGTGGTGTAAAAATTTTCCTCATTCATCTGCCTCTCCTTTTCGCAACTTTTAAATGTTAGGATTGGCTTCCACTCTAACCGAATGCAGTACTTTACAAGGAGCCCCTGCCTACTCTCCTTCACAACTTAGTTAGTTGGTAAAACGATACCCCTTGGTCAATACTTGGTGTCAAACTTTTAGGCTTCTGGCTACCTGTAGTGATTGTCAGAGACCTAAAAATGTGAGACTAACGTGCTTTCCGACGCACGAAGAGGTCATGATATGTAATGGATGATCTCCATCCACGGACCGACCTCGCCAAGCGATGCTTAACCTTTGATCGACCCTTGTGAATGTTATTACCTACGTAGCCACGAGCCCCAAACGTACACACCTATTTCTATAAAATTTATTTATTAGAATTCTATCCCGTTTTACAAACGTGATTAAGAATTTACTGTTTAGATCGTACCCTTATTCCAGTGACAACCTTATGTAAAATTAGCAATCTCCTATTTTCCAATCTTCAATGAGATGCATGTATTTCTGGATAGAGAGTCAGGAAACCGCAAAAAAGACAATTCACCGTGTTTGGAAAGTGAGTCGCGTGCGCAGCAACGACGTCTGTTTATATTTTTTACTTCCTTTAATAATTTGTTTAGTGGGTAACCTTCAAGTTACTACGTGTGTGAAAGCTCAAGAAACTTCAACATAGTTAGGTACCTATAACATGCCTCCGACCTTCGACGACGTGAAAAGCTATTTCCTACTTTTCCGAGATCAATCTACATAATGTGGAACTAGGTGACATCTACGAGTGATTCTGTTATCTAAGTAAGTAAGTATATCTACTGCAAAACACATACCTATACCTAGCTATCTTTTATAAATAAGTTATGTGGGTTATGTGAGTACCATTAAAAGTTCTGTAGGTGCAGTTTATGGAATTAGTTGGTACGCACGGCTACACAAGCTATAGATAACCAGTACCAGTATAAGATGACTTCTGATTCAGCTAAAACTGAAAATGTATAGCTTGATGTTTCGTTGTGTGTTTAGAATGAAAACATTACTCACAGTCTGTAATTTACTACGAAATGTAGTGTATACTGTACATGCAGGGCATTGCAGGGTGGCCCGTTTACAGAGCTCCAAAACGATTTTTTTGAAGCCAAGGGCTTTCCGAAATACCCCATGTATGTTGAATGACTGTTTATAGTTTGGGTGAAAAGTTGTTCAAAACATTTTTTTCCACAAAATTCTTTTGGGATTCCTAGCCCCCAAAAATTAGTGTGGCAATGACTTTCCAGTAGTTTTAAAAACTCGAATGGGCTGTTGGCTTACTGGATGTGCTCCTGTTCGGTAGCCTCGATTTGCTTTCGCAACATGATACTAATAAGTATTCCTTTAGAGACTGAAGTTTGTAGGGATCATAATTAGGTAATAATAATAATAATTTTTATTTATTTTCCCATCACAAAAGTTTCATTTTACTATTTTAATACTTAATAACTAAACATTTATTTTGTTATTTAATGGTATTTTGTTATTTAGGTGTTGTGTTAGGCAGGTATTTTGTTTTTGCTGAAGATTATCGAAATAAACCTTGGAATTTGTAAAGTATTTCTGCTAGCTAGGGAAATCCGTGCAAGAAACTACTTTCTCATCTCATTTTCTTATAATCCCATAGATACATTTAGTTCCTTTTTTTATGAGCGTCGCTATTTGTAGAAAGTGGCATTGCGTTGCTAGCTGGTTAGACTAGAGGCTCATAGAAAAGAAACAGCTATGAGATAATTGACTCTTTAGACGCTTAATAATAATAAAAAACTTTATTGTTCAGAAAAAGCATTACAATATTTGAATAGCACTAGCCTCCACACTAGGATTCCCTGTGTCGTGGAGACATGGAGAGAATAAGATCTTAGAATAGGAACAGTATGAAGAAAGAGGTCCAAACACCATCCTTGACTCCTAAAGGAGAAATGCGGAGCAGCGGTGGCCTAGTAAGCCACCACTAGTAGTGGTGGTGGCCGCGACTTGTTGCAGCTCGTAGTTGTAGGTCGTAAGTTCGAACCCAGACAGGTGCTTGCCTTTGTCTAAATAATTTCATCACCAATGCTCTCAAAACGGTGAAGAAGAAAAATCGTGAGGAAACCGGCATGTCCTAGAACCAACAATTCGAAGACATGTGACATCTACCAACCCACATTGGGCCGGCGTGGTAGATCACTACCTCTCACAGAGAGTCAGAGGGGAGGCCAGTGTCCCAGCAGTGGGAACGTTATAGGCTGATTAGGGTAAAGAGGAAGAGCGCAAGATATTTTATCCGGCTCGTTAGCATTTTTAGATGCTACCTTTCCAGAGAGCCAGGAACAAAAGATAGGTCATTTCTTAATTGTATCTCATTAGTTAAGACTACATGGGTTATCGTAAAACCACCTAATCAGCACTTTCAGGCTGTTACCAAACGAAGAAGAAGAAGACTCATCATCATCAGCCTTTGGCAGTCCACTGCTGGACATAGACTTCTCCTATTGCACGCCGTTCAACTCGATTTTCGGCAACTCTCATCCAGCTGCTACCAGCCGACGTGCTCTTGAGTCGAGGGTGTGGAGACCGCGAATCGGTAAACGATCTTCGCAGGATGGCTGGTTGCTGAAGAAGTATTGAAGATCGAAATTATCTTTAATTTTGACAGTCCAACAACATTCATTACGTTATTTACGTTGTTGAGCAGACAAATTTTTCGAACGTATGAAGCAATGGATTAGCAATATTCTTCAAAATGATTCAGATTCTGATTGATCGTATGTTCCGCAATATGGGTACTGGTGTCCATTGACGGCGGTGAACACTTTACACCAGGTGGGGGCCTGTTTGTTAGTTTGACCTATAATATCAACATGAAAAAATGATACGTACCTATTAAATTGTATATTTATTCCAATTAAAATTGATGGACAAATTTTACCACAGCGCTCAGTAGGTTCGTCTAGTCTAACCAAAGATATCCAAGCAAAAAAAAACACTGATTAAAATGATTTTATTTTGACCTAAAATAATAAATACCTGGCACTCTAGAATAAACAGATCCATCCATTATGGGTAGCTACTTGCACTCGCGCCCCGCTGCGCGCATGCTCGCATCACAATTTTAAAGACAATGGAGGGATGTGTTTATGCATTGGGTAACCAACATTTATAAGTGTATTTTTAGCTGATTATTTTAATTCTAAGTATCTAATGCGTTTTTCTTATATATTTTTTTACAATTGTCCTTATTTTGGTGGTCTGAATGATTTCTAAAAGTTTGTCCACCTATTTTAATGGGACCTTATATACATATATAATGAGCTATGAAATCACATAGTATCTGTCACGTTTTTGTAGTGTGAGTAACGTAAGTGGTCCCACTTATAACTGTATTTTAATTATAGATCATATCGCCCTGTAATCGCCAACTGATGACCATGGGTCTCTTAAAAAACAATTACAGAGAACAGCCAGAGGTTTGAGGGAGAGGGGGAATAATTTCATAATCACCACGTTTGCACACTTACGAATTGGCGAACACCAATTATACTCATTAGAATCAGTAATACAACTCCTAAGTTATAATTGACCTCAAATGTTATGATTTCATAAAATAGTCATTCAATAGTGTAATATGAACTTGGAGAGATGAATTGATGATTTTATTATTATAATTCTATAAATAAATACTTGGCCGTGAATCATATTTAGATCAACATACAACCAGCGGCGTAGGTAACTGTGTAACACACTAACAGTAGGGATGGCTTTTGTTGTGACAGTTCAACAACATTCATTGCATTATTAACGTTGTTGAGCAGACAAATTTTTCCAACATATGTAGCAATGGATTAACAATATCCTACAAAATGATTCAGATTGTGATTGATAGTGACGCCGATTCCCGTGTTCACAAACTAAACTAAATTCAAGTTCAGTGCATCTTTTTCTTTCTACATAATTAAGAAAACGACAGAAGATCAATATTAGTTTAGTCCTGTCAAATTAGTAAGCGCCATACGTAAATTGACGTATTTTTAGTAGCCATGTTTTTAATCACGTCTAAACTATCTATGAAGTATCTTAATTTGACAGGACTAAACTAATATTTATCTTCTGTCCTTTTCTTAATGAAATAGAAAGAAAAAGATGCACTGAAATTAAATTTAGTTTAGTTGGTGAACAAGGGAATCGGCGCCAGTGTGTTATGCATTATGCAGTTAGGGTGCTGATCAGTACAAATTGCAAAAAACGTAAGAAAATTTGAATTACCCGGGCTACCCTGACGCCGTCGGCTGAAGCGTTATTATTAGTGTCTATACATAGATATCCTTGACGACCTTATGAAGGCCGCAGGAACCCGTTGGATGCGAGAAGCACAGAACCGGTCGAAGTGGAAGTACTTGGGGGAGGCCTATGTCCAGCAGTGGACGCCTTTCGGCTGAAATTATGATGATGATGATGATGGATATCCTTACAGGATCATAGCTGTCTTGAAAACGCACGTGTCAAGGTGTCCTATAGTCCATTTACAATAGCATTAGAAAGAAGTTAAAAAAGGTTATTTTTAATGCACACTTTGTAACAAAAATACAATAAACATTGTTACATTATGATAGACGCCGAATTTATTATGATCTATTTTTACAGCAGCTGTCACGCTTAATTGTAACCATTTTAACTATTTATCTTATGAAATTATGTGGCTTTAATTTATTTATATTATATAACTCCAATTTAAAATTACAGTGTCAATGCTAAAAACCTAAAAGAAGCAGGGATGAACAATACTTGGAACCTTATTCGTTTCACTATAATTCTACCGAATTTTATTTTAATTAAGGTGGATGCGCTGCAGTAGCCCGCGAAATCAGACGAATTCGGAGCAATTCTAATTTAAAGGTATGTATTGATGATTTTTAAGGTTAAAATTGTATTATTGCCTACATATTTCTTATTGTTGCGCATCATATTATTTTTATTAAGATACAACCTTACACTGACCTGCAAATTGCAAAAAACGCAAGAAAATTAGAATTTAAGCATCTCCCTTAAAATTGTTTCATAACTTTGAAATAAAATGTTTTGCATTCCTGCTTCTACGAGCCTCTTTTTTCTAATGCTATTATAAATGGACTATAGTTAGGATCCCTATCATTCTATAACATACAAAAACTCAATATGGAACTGTAACCAAGAATTGGTCCCTGAAACCTGAAACCCTAATGACCTCAACAATCTTTAACATGTTTGATCTCAAAATGTAGGACCTCAAACTCAAAACTCAAACTCAAACTAATTATTTCAACTAAACTAATTACAGGCACTTTTGAATTGTCAAGGGTCGGTCAGTGTAGCTCACCGTCCGATCAGGACCAGGCCCGTGACGGACGGCGCGTACGTGTTCCACGCGCGCCTCAAAGATATGTCAGCACAAATGACGGGGCCCGATAGGGACGAAGCCTGCCAGGGTAGCGGGATCGTCCGAAAGGGTTACCGCTGCCCTGGAACATAAAGGGCTAAGGAAGGAACACGGGTGGGTTTCAGTCAGTAAGAGTCTGACACTCCCTTCCGCTCCATCCAGAGCGGGAGGGGGGGTCATTTGCTGATTTCCCATCCTCAAAAAGAAAAAAAAGGGTCGGTCAGTCAAAAAGATGAAGCTAGTTGGGCAACTAGCTTCATCTTTTGGGCATTCCAAAGCGGTATAGGTACCTATGGAGAAGAACGGGCAAGAAACTCCATGGACACTGTTTTATATCACAATAATATAGTTACGAAAGTATTGGTTACATCATTCATGTTAAAAATTATACATGTGAGAACAATGCAGAACGTTAAAAGCGTCCGTAATGAAATAAAACAATTGAAATATAAAATTAAATCAAAATAAGCCATGGCGGCACCAGTCCCTACACTTCCTACTGGCGGCGCCCGTTCACGAACATGGACGCATAGATTAGCACCATTCAGCTCAACCATTTTGAAGGGTAGCTCCCTTCTAATGATCCAACACATGCGCCACCATCAGCAAGATATTAGAGTGAGCATGACATACTCTCAGCCGCCAAGGCACATTCAATAATAATAATAATAATATCCTGGACATCTCACACAGCGCCATCCAGTCCCAAGCTAAGCAACCTAATGCTTGTGTTATGGATCAATGCAATCAATGAAAGACGTACCCAGTAAATGGCAGCTTTATAGTATGTGCATAGTGCTCACATATGTGCTATGCAATTATACAATAATATGAGATTGAATACTTAAATACTGATTTAACAGATTTAACAAGATTTAAATACTTACTATTTTTGCATTATATACATAATGCAAAAATAGTAAGTATTTAAATCTTGAGCTCCAACAGTAGATATATAGGTAGGGTGCCTGCGTGTGTGTAGTATTTTATTAAATTTTATTTATTATGGGACAATAAACAGCTACAATATAAAATGTTACAAATAACAATAATATAGGCTCATAAGTATTATTAACAATATTGCAGCCCACTACATTATCCGTTAATGTTTCAAAATTGAAATAAGGTAAAAGTGCCACTAGATAAGCATCAGATGCGAGAGGGATGAAATGATGTGATGTAAGATTTTCAAATGCTAATCAATTTATTTATGCGTCCTGTGGAGCAGGACCAGCATTTAGCCAAGCATTTTTGTCAGAGCTGAGGTCGTTGGTCAGTGTTTGCGACCACAATCATAATTTATTCCTGTCATGAAACGTTTCACTGTTTTGAAAGCAAATTCAGCGCCCTAATCGAGAAATACACTTAATCACAATTTGAATTATTTTCAAGGATATTGCTAATCCATTGCTTCATATGTTCGAAAAATGTGTCTGCTCAACAACGTGAATAACGCAATGAATTTTGTTCAACTGTCTAAATGAATGCCGCTGCTACTGCTAGTGACTTACGTTATGTCATGTACCAAACGATAATGATGCTGATGAAGTTAAATTCTAGCTAGGCGGCATGTTATGTGACAAATAAACTATGTAATGTGTATACCATCCCCTTGGGGGTGGTTTCAGACATGCACGACAGAACCCACGCGGTATTAACCTCATCCTGTAGGTTATCATTAGATACATGTGGTAGGCGGAAAAGTGATCTGACTGTAATATTTTAAACCAGCACCCTTGCGTTACACACTTTCATATGTTTGTTACAAAACCCAATTTCATATGTAATATATACTGTATTCCCTAATATTATTGTAATATATCATAAATTGTGATATATCATCACTCGTCAGGATATGGATGGTTTGTGAATAAAATAATACAAATGCATGGAAAATGTAGGTATAAATAGTTTCCTGAATCCCAGCAATGGCTTTCATTTTCACAGTTCGACAATATTCATGGTGTTTTTTACATTGCTGAGCAGAATTTTTTTTAGCACATATGAAGCAATGGATTAGCAATATCCTTCAAAATGATTCAGATTGTGATTGATTGTCTGTTACGCAATTAGGGTACAGGCCAAGCTAATAAAAGCGTGTTAATAAGGTAATACTTACTTAGTTATGTACCTACCTACTAGTTAAACTACTACTACTAAGCCAATAGTTTTACATTGTTCTCACATATAGAAGCAATAAGAATAATGTATCCAGGATTTTGTAATAATATCTTGATTTAAAAGAGTGTCCGTGGAGTTTCTTGCCCGTTCTTCTCCACAGAGATCTACGTTTTGGAATGGGCAACTAGCTTCAACTTTCTGACTAACTGACCGACTATTTAATTTTGACTATTCAAAGTGCCTGAAATGGTTTAATTAAAACAAATGATTTGAGTTTGAGTTTATTCCAAATATCCCCTTATACGACAGCACGCCTATTTTCACCGAAGAGTTTGACAGAGGTGTGCCTATGGTACACCCTCATTTCACCAGTTTAAGTCCTATGTAATGGGGGCGAGCCTATTGCCACCAACCAGACACAAATTCAGCGTCCGGGCTGCTCCTGAGAAAACCCCAATAAGACTTTGCCCGACCTAAAAAGAAAAAGAAAGAAAAATAGGTTTATTTGTCACAGAAACACGTGCATACAAAAAAAACAACCGACTTCCAAAAACGACACTACAAAGTGAAAAATAACTTTAATTTCGGAAGTCGGTGTCGTTGGGTTCGCATTTTCGTTGTTTGCCACCGACTTCCGAAATTAAAATTATTTTTCACTTTGTAGTGTCGTTTTTGGAAGTCGGTTGTTTTTTTCGCAAAAAAGTTTTTATTTTTTCACTTTTAAGTTGTAATTTTTACCAGTAATTTAGGTTTTTTGCAAAAAAGTTTTTATTTTTCACTTTTAAGTTGTAATTTTTACCAGTAATTTAGGTTTAAAAACCAAACTACTGAACCGTTTTTGATGAAATTTCTATGGGACCACTTCAGAAGTATCTCCTTTCGAACAAAAAAAGAATTTTGAAAATCGGTCCACAATTGGCGGAGAAATCGCGTAACAAACACACAAAAAAAAAACAAAAAAAACATACCGTCGAATTGAGAACCTCCTCCTTTTTTAGAAGTCGGTTAAAAAGATAATTAATTTTAATAATAAAGGAAAATAAAAACAAAATATATCTATAATCACAGGCACAAAGCAGAAATTGTCGACGGCTGCACGTCATGTCTGTGACAAGAAGGCTTCCACTGAGCATGATGCTGTACTGTGGGGGACCCACAGCACAGCGCTGATTTTCAGTGGTTACCCTAAAAGGACGTACGGGAACCAAGTCAGCTCAAATGATTCGTACTACAGGTATCAAAATAAAACAGACAGTGCTTATAATATAAAGCAACTACATAAACAATCAATGATATTAATAAATACCTAGGAGTCGAACCCACGACCTCATGATCTGCAGTATCTACCGCTTGTGCTATTCATATAATGGCATAATAGCAGAAGAGGTAAGTATTCAATGAATCAGTTAAGCCTATTATTAGGTAGGTATTATCGTCATCCTCTGCTGGACATAGGGTTCTCCCCACTTGCATCAAAAAATGCGCCTTCCGCATCTGGTCTACAGGGTAGTTTTGAAATGTT
Source organism: Apamea anceps (assembly GCA_951799955.1). Classification (NCBI taxonomy): domain Eukaryota; kingdom Metazoa; phylum Arthropoda; class Insecta; order Lepidoptera; family Noctuidae; genus Apamea; species Apamea anceps. Next base: position 15,183,805 of record OX637507.1, on the reverse strand, counting down.
CGATATTAGAAAAAAAAAACATGTTGTTTTGAAATACGATGGGCAAACACTTTCATTGTTAAAACTAATAAATTATAAGTGAATTAATGATGCCTAATACTTAATCATACTTTTTTAAACTAAGCCCCTCATAGTTAGGTAAACTAGGTACTGAAAACCTACTAATTATAACCTACAGTAGTCATTTAAGAATTGTAATCTACATACTTACATAATAATATTATTATTAATATACTAGCTGCGCCCCGCGGTTTCACCCGCATAAGTTTCGATCCCGTGGGAACGTCAGGATAAAAAGTAATCCTCCTAAGTCCTATATGTTAATCCTGGTTATAAACCAACTGTGTGCCAAATTTCATCCAAACCCGTTCAGTAGTTTTTGCGTGAAAGAGTAACAAACATCCATCCATCCATCCATACAAACTTTCACGTTTATAATAATATTAGTAGGATTTTTTATTTCGGACTACAATTACCCACAAATTCACAATCCATATACATAGTATTAGTAACAATGACTTAAAAACTATGTTAGTAAACTTTTACAAACAAAAACAACGAAAAATTACGTGCCCCACCACTCATTGAAAAAAAAAAACATAAAAAGAAAACATTTCGTTTATTAGCTGTTATTCAGAAAAGCTACTGTTTACGAGAACACTCAACTAAAATGAGTTATGTAATAACTAATTTGCTAAGAGATAGTAATTAAGTACTCATTATTCAAGAAATTTAAATCGCCGGTCTCGAGATCAACGAAAATAATAAAAAACAACGCCAAGATCATAAGGGTCATTTCTCTATGAAACTCACTGCATCACTTATGTACCTTTTATTTACAATTTTGTCACCAATAGGAATGGATTTAGGACTTCCGTGGACGCTTACATTACATTCCCTGTTTTAGACCTTGTACACCAGGACATTACGTAAGAAATCCAGGAGCAAGGGTATCGTGATAGCCCCTCGCTAGATCTGTGTGAATACGTCTACGTTCAACGTGGTGGTATACGTCGCAACGAAGCAAAATACGTTTTTACTCAGTAATAACAGCGTAGCTACACGGACCGCGCGCCTTTCATCGCGCGTGCCGCGTAAACGTTTACGTTAACTTAGAAAAACTTAAAAAAAATCGTATCTGGTTTATTATTGTAGACTATATCGTGGAAGTGTTGTATTCTAGTATTTAGAGGAACTTTTCGTTTATATAACTGTTATCTCTCTGCTTAATTCGATTATTATTCACTCAGCTGTCATTTGTTTTGATTAGGAAACGTCAGTGTGCGTTGCCGGCCGGTCATCCATTGCAGGTATGTACACTGTTCAAATATGTATTGGTCAGAAAAAAATGGTCACTATGATACACAGTAACACGCGTTTTACGGAAAGTGTAAATGATTCTAATCGGACAGCTGAATTTCTTTGAAATTAGGTTCGCAATCAACTCAGGCGTTAAGTCAAGGAAGCTATTGTGGCTTTTAACCACAAAATAAAATTATTCAAGAAATATAAGTACTTATTTATTTATTTATGTAGATATTAACTTTCATAGAGTCTTGGTGTTAGTTGTAAAGTATGAAGTGCATGAATAATATAATAAAAAAAAATGTTTTTATATTATATCGTTAACATAAATCAACTGAAATTATTTGCTTCGACATGACATGTTAAAAAGAATAGTATTTGGTAGGTAATGTTTATTTATCTATAAAATAAATACACACGCAATACAACAATGCATTGTTTATCTAAGTACTGTATCTATTGTGGTCATAGAAATAATTATAGAGCCGTACTTTGTAATTCTATTCAAATTAAAAATATGACAAATGCACTATGGTTGCATTCAATATTCTTCATAATATTCACAATTTTATTTGTGATATAAAACCCGATAAGTGCTAATTAGGTAGTTTTGCTAAAAAATTGTGCATGTGTGCTTTGGACTAGGTCAATGGCCGCGGGTCGTATTCACACAAATTATAGTAAATAATTAATTATAGAATCGTGCAGGTCAGGTATACATGATCTACGTATCGATGAAACACTATTTTAATACAGGCTTTTATTTAATTTATAAGCTGCGATTAAAATATCATCATATTGTTCCAATGATTTACTTAAAATAAGACCAAACTCAATAAATAAGTAGCCAATTAAAATTATACGTAACTGTAGATAGTTCTAATTTGATAAAACCTTATCAAATGCTACACAATTAAAATACATTGCTATTATTTAAAAAAAAAATAGATTTTCCTGCTGGTGTAATGATTCCCGCGCAAATGTCGACAATGTATTAACTTTTATGAACAAATTTAAAAAAAGAACTACAACAAAAAAACGTAATAAAAGTTCTGTGGCATGGAAAAACCAGAAAAACAAACTTACAAACTTACAAGGCCAATAAACTAGGTTTAAACCACACAATTTGTATTTCCTATACTTAAATTCTATTGACAGTAGGTAGTTATCCACTGATCCGCCTTGTTTTAACAGCTGTTCCTAAAAATAATAACAAATTAAATATGTAATACAGATGTGTATGGAAAAACTCCTTTCGTTATACCTTTCTGTAGAGTTGTCTCATATTCATGAATATAGATTATTATTATTATACCAGAGGGGCAATTCTCGTAACTTTAAAATAACGTAACGCTTACAGTCTGATCTCAGTCTCAATCTGTCAAAAATACCTCTAATTTCCCTAATGTTTTCGACATTGAATGTTGATGAGATGAAATTGCGACTAGATTTTAAACGTTTTTAATAACGGCAATTGGCCTGCTAAGTATGAGAACGTGTGTGAGTAAACGGACCTTAATGTTGTTTTATTTACAACTTTTCTATTGTTTTCTAACGTTTCTGTTTTTTTGTAGAGGAAAAGTTAAAATTGTATTGTTAACTTTATTGTTATAACCTTTATAGGAAAACGATATAATGCAGTAGGTCTAGGTAGGTTTCTTATTTTATATAACAAACAAGAGTTGTGAGTTTTTTAACTTATTTAATTGTTATTTTGTGGTTTTCGATTCTGTAATCACTAATCACTTCAATTATTATAGAACGAAGTCCCCCGCCGTGCCGCGTCTATCCGTTTGAACGCGAAAAACATAAAAACTACCGAACGGATTTTCATATGGTCACCAATGAACGGAGTGAGTGGTGTATAATTAATTATGGTTTTGTGTTAGTTGGCTGAAATATGACGATGATTGTTGAAAATGTCGGAAAAAATCGGGTCGACTGGGAGCGATACCGGCGTGCGCCGCGTAAACCAATAGAGTTGTACGAAAATCCCGGTAGACCCTGTAGTACGTTCCCGTAGGCTATTTTCCGACATCCATGCGAAGACGATCACTATCAATCCGTGACACATTATAATCATAGCACAAAAAAATTGCGAGGCATTTCTTCACATTTGTAAGAGGACCATATACAATCGGAGATGACGTGAAAACGCTCCCGCAGACAGGTGCGAGACAGACACTACATAGTAGAACAATTTCTATGAACACTTCATGGAAATTGCTCAATTCAGTCGCATCGCGCCTGTCTGCGGGAGCCTTACACCCGGCTTGCACTAAACTGTCGCAATCGGCAAGTTTAATGGTCTACATTCTCTACTCGCATCTTTAAACTTTACATGGTATATTGCACCGTTAAGATCTAGGTACCTATGTACTAAAAAGCTGAACGGTCGATTGCACAATCGTTTGCGGCGATCTTTTAAGCCGAGATTTAGATGGTCATTAGATTAAACGTGAACTGTAACAAATTAAGGTGATTTAAAATAGTTCCTATTTATTTATTAGTAATAATGATAAATAGGAAGCTAGCCACTTCGAAAGTACGGCGTAATAATTTATTACGCCGTACCTTTCATCACAAAATAAGTTACTATAACTATCAAACTTCGTATGTACGGTTAGGACGTATTTTGTTGTTGTTGAATACTTTTTATAACACTGCAAAAACAGCTTTTAATATAAGGCAATTTGTATAAATAAAGTCGTAGAAACCTTGCGTGTGGATAAACTAATAACGGCTAGCGATTCAAATTGCAAAATAATGTAACACAACTAACCGGTTCAAACTCAATACCCATGTAGACACTGGTGTTATTATGTCTAAATGCAATGTCCACTTGTCAGTAATAATATTTATACATAGATTTGCATACAAACAAGTACAACTAGTACCTACATTGTCCGATATTTTATAAAGGGCCGCTAACTTGATAGGCTAGCGATTGCGTAAATAGGTAATATTTTCAAGCTTAGGTACTGGCAGCACATCAAGCTACTACAATCTGTCAGATTTATTTAAGTTTCAATTTTATCGCTAAAGTATTAGGTTCAAGGTTGATTGGGAAAATTTGACAGTTTCGGGTGGCTTGATGTGCTGACATCTGTACGTACTTACCTATCTATGGTACTTACTAAGAAAATTTCTGCTGTGACTAAGTGGTTAGGAAAGTTTAAAAACTAAAAAATGTTATTAAATCAAAGTTCTATTGATGAACATAAATCTTTCTATGGCCTTGTTTTTATTTTCTTTTTAACACTATCTGCTGCCCGCGAGTTCGTCTGCGACCCAAGATGAAAGGTATCCTATGCCCTGACCCAGGTCATGGTCTAACCATGTGTCAAATTTCATCCAAATCCGTTCAGCCGTTTTAGCGTGAAAGCGTAACGAAGAAACACACTGCTGAATTTATAATTAGTTAGACAAATCGAAAAATTCTTGTTTGTTTTTGTTTGTTTTTCATTTGTTTTTAGTTAATTTTTTTTAGTATAGACGCCATCAAGCTACCCGAAACTGTCAAATTTTCCCAATCAACCTTGAACCTAATGCTTTAGCGATAAAGTTGAAGTTATTATTAAAGAAATTTGACAGATTTTAGTAGCTTGATGTGCTGGCGTCTGTACTTACATACGTAAGTTTTTGAGGTTGCTGAACTTCTAGTATTCCTTCTGTAATTTCTGTGACCTTATCGCTAGTAATAATTGGTTTTGTCCAGTAACCTATTTCGCTTCCAATACCGGGCTATTTCAACGTCATATATTTTGTACTGAACTCCGCGGGAGATCTAAAATGACCGCAATAAATAATGTAGAGTCAACGGTTCCGAAGGCAAACTCTAAAAGAATGTCTTGTCCTGCAAGATTGCAGGATCAGGACATAGCTCATGTTCGGATATGATCGGTGGACTACGATATTCGACGATTTATTTGACAGAAATGCATAATATGTTATCTTCCTCTACGGCCTGGAATGGAGCCCCCATTCGGAACTTGTAGAATTAGGTACCATTTTCGGCTTCTTACGGTTCCTACTTTAAGTTATTCTTGATTCAGGTTTTACAGAACTTGGCTGATATAAATGATTTTTGACCTATATATAAACTTCTCTCGCATCGGTACGAACTATACTTATAAAGGGTGGCAGGGGCGCGCAACCTGTTACCATGGATTCAACACATGATTATGAACTTACCTGCGTTGAAATTATGTATACATATATGTACATTACAAATTATACAAAATTGCTGGTCCATACATTTTGACCGCGTAGATGTTGCACTTTTCTATGAACAGAAGTTTTTTTTTCCGTTTCGTTCGTGCCGATTTAAATGCCGTGGTGAAAATAGGTAGTAGCCACTGTTATAGACAGTCAGTTAGCCGATGTAACGGGCTTACATTAAGTAATAAATATTTCTCATGTAGGCTACACGTATGTATGCACCCCTTACTACAGATAAAAACAATAATTTTCTGTCAGTAGTCTCCATTTACGCATTCCCGATAATCCAATAATGTATTATATAAGAATTAAACATATAATTGTATTAGTAGAAGGTCGGTTACAGGTTGGAACAGCTGAACAAAGTAATACATTATGAGTACCTGTGCATTATGGGTTCAATAGTAACTGGGTGTCGAGGTTTAGTACCTATCCTTGTAATTTTTTTTTAAAACAGCTCCTCAATTGCGCAACGTATGTCTAATAATCCATTGCTTCATATTTTTAAAACATTCGTTTACTTAACTATGTCTTATGCGGCAAAAAGAATGGAACAGCAAAAATTGTGTTGCTCTTTTTGTTTTGTGTGTTGATAAGCCATCATGTATGATACGAGTATACATGCCATTATCATCATCATCTGCCTAGCGGTTTCCCAACTATGTTGAGGTCAGCTTCCAGTCTAACCGGATGCAGCTGACTGAATACCAGTATTCTACATGGAGCGACTGCCTATCTGACCTGCACAACCCAGTGTCAGCCAGTCTTACCAAGGAAAGACTGGTTGATATACTTTTGGGCTCATGACCACCCGTAACGACTGTCAACGATCCACGAATGACAGCCGGGACCAACGGCTTAACGTGCCTTCCGAGGTACGGAAGGGTCTCGGTATGTAAGATGTTCACCCATCGACAGACCAACCGCGGCAAGCGTAGCTTAATCTGACCGATCGACTTGTGCGGCTGTTATTATTTAGCCTTGTTTCTCTCCCTCCCTTCCTCCCTCAATACGTGACATTATATGGGGACGAATTATTTAGTGAAAAAGACTATTTATGTAGAAAAAACTGTTCGAACGCAGTAAGTATCTAAGGACAAAACAGTGCTGCATTTGTATAATTAGGTATGTTACTTCTGTTCCGCAATTGCCTACTGCCCCATGATTTTTGAAGAGGTAGAAGTACTTAAATAATATACAATTTTAATATATTATACAGTTTAGTCACACACAATAAACATCATGTAACATATAATGGAGCGTAAGATTAGATATTGTAAATAAACATATTCGATTTTTATAATAAAAAATACTAGATTGGACAAAATAATAATATAATTGAATTATGATAACTTTGTCGAAAAAATGCAATATAAATATGAGCAAATAAGTACGATATATGAATATAACGTTATGTTACAAGTAAAATTTATAAAACGTAAGTAATAATTGATTAAAATTATTGCAATTTCATCGGCCGATTATTCCGACGTATTTTACCGTAAGAATAATTGATTTTAGTTAATAAGCTAGCACGGTTTGTTTCAGTAATGCCATTGCGTAATCACAACCATAATGCTGGTTACAAAGGCACCCTGGTGCACCTATAAACATGGCTGGTTGTTTACAAATTATTGCATTACTAGCAATTTCGCGATCGTTCGATACATTTTGATTGTTCTAATTATTGTGAATTTCTTCCATTATGCTCTTACATTCTGTACCATTAAAGCTTCCCGTTTTTTTTTTTATGATAGCCTGCGCTGTCTCACTCCTGGGCAGAGGCCTGCCTCCACTCCTTTGGTTCACCAGGTCGCGCGTCCTCCTTCTAGTTTTGGTGGTATTTGACGACTTATTGCGTAGCACATCAATCTCAACCTGAATCATTTTGAAGAATATTGCTAATCCATTGTTTCATAAGTTCGAAAAATTTGTCAGCCTTACAGTGTAAATAACGCAATGAATTTTTGAGAGTTCAACAACAGTTGAACTGTCAATAAGCAAGCCATTGTTACTAATAGTGTGTTGCAGTTCGCAGTTCATTCTGTCATCTCCCACCTGGCCTGTTGCGATCCTGTCTCACTGCCTCAGTCTTAGGTCTGTGTGATTTGGGCCCAAAGTTCATCAAGCAAAAGCATATGGGAGACATGTCCTGCCCAGTCCCATTTAAGTTGGGCAGCCTTTTAGCCATGTCAGCTATCGTTGTTTTATTTTGTTAAATTGTTTCCTCCTATCATGTTCCTGGACAGTTTTAAACTCTAAATAATGCTATATCAAAATAGGCCCTAATAAGTATGAAGCCGTTCTCCTATGATTGATCGCATTTGTAAGCATGAAACAAACTTGTAAGTAATTTTAAATTACATTAGCGAACGATAACTGTAATAAATAACGTGGTATACTTTTTGAATTTAATGAGAGTTTTCATTATAATACCTACTGCAATTGATGGTAGTTCTGTAACGAAAAATTTAAATTAAAAATTTAAAACACCCCCGACTACGTGAAACCCTATAAAAAGAAAAAAATAACCTTGAAATTATGACCCTACGTAAGAACGTATGAAATTTTTTGTTTAAATATTGTCCTGTCGGGGGACCGCTACTATTTTAAACTTTAACAGAACGTTAGGCTAATAATTAGAGCGGTCGGTAAATTTTTATTTCATGCTTTTTATAGGGACTCCTTTTTACTTATTTTCTTTTATTTTCATGTATTTTAAGATTCAGGTAATTTGGTATTTAATCAGGTTTTTTGTAATTCGCCATTTTGTGGTGGTGGCCATCTTGGATTTGAAATTTGTCATAGTGAGTATTCTACATGTCAAGCCCTTTTATTTGATACCCATATTGAGGAAGTTGTGAAAAAAAATGTAATTTGCCATTTTGTGGTGGCGGCCATCTTGGATTTGAAATTTATCATAGTGTATAGTATTCTACTAGTCAAGCCCTTTCATTTGATATCCATATTGAGGGAGTTGTGAAAAAATATGTAATCCGCCATTTTGTAGCGGCGGCCATCTTGGACCGATTTTCAACAAACATAGCTAAGAACACTCCCGACACATTCACCTTTCAAACAAAAAAAACAAAATTAAAATCGGTTCATCCGTTCGGGAGCTACGATGCCACAGACAGACATACACACACACACACACCCCCACACACACACACACACCCCGACACGTCAAACTTATAACACCCCGTCGTTTTTGCGTCGGGGGTTAAAAATCAAATACCACAACATAATAACAGTACCTAACGTGGGCACACGTAAAATGACAATTGATCGCATTTCATTCACTTTGACAGTTCAGCAACATTCATTGCGTTATTTACGCGTTGCGTTGCGTTATTTACGTTGTTGAGCAGACAAATTTATCAAACCTATGAATCAATGGATTAGAAATATCCTTCAAAACTCTCGGATTGTGATTGGAACTGTGTTTCGCAAGGGCGCTGGACACATGGCATTCCGAAATTTGTCAACATAGCTAATATTTAATAATGGCTAGAAATAACTTTGGTAAATACTCCAGCTATAAAGCTTTCAGATTTTATTCTTAATTACACACACAAGATCATCCAACGTGACAAAACAAATGAATCCCTCATCACTCTTTATGTATCATTAACTTTGTTTCTGCATAATGACAAAGCCGTAATAATGGGGTTGCATATCAAACTGACTATTTTTTTCATGTTCCATTTCCGACCAGAAAATTGTGGTGTCTATGGTACAATTAGACCTCCTTGGTAGTTGCCCACTTAGTATCGGATGACATGCTACATCGAGGAGGAGAAATGAGCTCTAATTATCCAGTTCACTCGAACATTACGACAATTTCATCCTTAGGTTTAAATTGGCACATTTGCTACACTTGTTTAAACAAGGCATTAAGGTTTTTTTTTTTTGTTTGCCTGTTATGATTGTTATACCAACGAGGTAAGCTTGACGCTATTCTACGCATGAGGCCATGTTAGGGCTTAATTGCACTTGATCGTTGGCGTCGGCTGCCGGATGTGGGTGTATTTGACGTAACGTTCAATTTTGCTCAATGTTAAACAAGTCTTGGAACAGATTTTTCCAGTCATTGATTTAATCTCCTACGTACCTATATAGTTCCGCAAAACTGTGGTTTCTTTATCATTCGGATTCTAGTAAAATACTTTAAAACATCTCTATTTTAAATCTAAAAGTCATCACAATGTTTCCAATAGGTAAGCTCTTGGTCACGGTAATATCCGTGTCTTGGTAATGAAATGTTCGGCGTAGATCGTATTCGAGATTCGATTCAATAGTTCATGTTACTCATTGATTGCCGCCGTCGTTACAGTCATCAATGTCTAATCAATATATACCTAGCATCTCGTTTCAAGTACAACTTACTGGCCGTCGTCACTTATAAAGTTATAACATTAAGACTTCTGGACAAATGAATAGTCTTCTTCTAATCTAATGAGATTAAAAGAATACTATTCATTTCTTACTCTTTTCATTTCTTCTTCAAACTATGTTTTGCGAATTTGATCTTCATTCGCTACTGGAATGGTCGCACTGACAGATGTCAACAACGCATTCTCTCGACGGCCGGACTGTAGCAGTATTGTGAACTCCACTCAACTGTTACTTGTCATATTTATAGTTCTAAAAATAGCTACTAAGTACAAACACCAGCACATCAAGCTACTACAATCTGTCCAATTTCTTACCTAAATAGATTTTCAACTTTATCACTAAAGTATTAGGTTCAAAGTTGATTGGGAATATTTGACAGTTTCGGGTAGCTTGACCTGCTGGCGTCCGTACCATTGCTGCAAAACGATTAGTATATATCAATTCATAGAAACAGGTATTTTAAGTGCAAAGTGGCTATTTTCTAGGCCGCTGTCTGGTAGGATGACTCAAATGTGATGTCATAACGCCACTCACTGTTGCTATGTGGCTTTTACACAATAATAAATTGAAATTAAAATACACGGGTATACCTTACCGACAAATAACAACTCTTGTTTTGGTTTGATGCATGATTGATTTTAATTAACGCTCCATCTGACTGATTCTGCAATTATTTGAATATGGATTTGTATTCGAATTGGTTTAACGTGAGTAGGTTAGGTCCATAGGGTCAGTTGATTTTCCAGAGTTTGTTTTTTAAACGCTTTTTCGCTTCACTTGTAACTAACTAACAAACAATGTAAGAAAAGTCAATTTTAACCTACTTCTAATTGTTGTATCGAAATGAAACTTTGTATATACAGAGTGGCAGGGACATCGACGGGCAACCTGTAACCAGTTTTATACCCCTAGTGTAAAAAATTTCTCTCAGTTAACAAAAAAAAAAATCTGCTTTTTCATAGGAAAATGCAATACCTACGCGGTCAAAATGTATAGAACAGCTAACTTTTTTTTTAATAACCGATGAAATCGACGTGCGGGTGTTTAGAATCATGTGCTGAATCCATGGTAACAGGTTGCGCGTCGATGTCCCTGCCACCCTGTATATGTAGTTTGGATGACAAAACTATAGTTTTGAAATATTGGAGCTGATCTCGTGATGGAGCCCGGAGATGGACAGTGGAACTCTTTAGTGACTACTAGTAAACCGTTGTAGTTTGGGGTTCTATTATTCGTTTATCGTATGATTTTTTAATTCAATTCAGGTCAATTTAATTATTTTATCATTTTTAGTGCGTGATAAAAGTGTAATTTTAATTTTTTTTAAACTACATATTTTTATCTTGTCTTTGGTCAGTGGTTTCTGCTACTACTGCCAAGGTCAATGTTATGATCATAGTTAAAATCTCAATCTCAGCTCAAGACGACCGTCGTTCTAATTTGTAATGATTCAGCGAATTCTAGCCTTAAAGAGATGCAACTACGTTTTAGAAACTTCCTTGGGTTTCTTAATATGTTGTAATTGTTGTTGGGTTTCTTAATAGTCGATGGTTTGGTGCCTCTTCTTGCTCAATGGGTCCTAATCTTTTATAATCTATACTAATGGATATTATAAAGAGGTCTTTGTTTGTTTGTATGTAGGGGGTAATATCTGGAACTACCAGTCAGGTTTGAAAAAATATTTTTGCATTTGATAGCATAATTCTTGAGAAAGGCATACTCTTAGGAGCCGAGCAAAAATAAAAAAGTAACAAAGAACGGAAAGCGTAAACGAAGTAACAGCGTGGGCAAGCGATTCACGCGGGCGAAATCGCGGGCAGAAGCTAGTCTCTTACAAGAGTTTAAGGAAAGTGACTCATAACTGTTTAAAGTCAACATACTTATGCAACAAGTTGTCAAATCCATAAACATGTGATAAATGATTGCCTATATTAAGTAGTACATGACTCTTATTTATAGTTTATTTCTATTCAGATTTAGCAAACGGTGCCACTATCACGCCGACACCAAAACATGTATTGTAGGCAAAGTTGTCGAACACTTGAATTTACTTGAAACGTCCGACGAAAGCGATTACGATGGTACTTACACAATTAGCCTGCAGGCTGCAGGTGTTTGAACTAACAATGAACGTAACTGTGTGAACTTCAAGGGTTTTGTCACACTTGTTCGTTACGCGTTTTCTTTAAGTGCACGTGAGTGCATGTTTACCCAAAAACCTAGTACCTATAGCCGGAAATTGCAAAGTTATGACCTAGAATGTTTGTGTGAGATCGTGTTTGTTTTAAGTATTAGCATTTTTCTACTTACTTTTGTTTTATGATTGGTTGCTGTTTTCATCATCAGCCTATTATATACGTAGCAGCTGGTACACTGCTGGATCTCTCCTATTCCAATTGAACTCGATTTACGACAACTCTCATCCAGCTGCTACCAGCCATCCTGCGAAGATCGTCGCTCCACCTAGCCTGAGGGTGTCCCACCTTACGTTTACCGATTCGCGTTGTTGTTTTAATCTATTTTTATTTTGTTAGTTTCAGGTCAAACTGTTCGGGCCTGCGGGCGGTGAGTAATGGGTAACTCACCGTCCGATCAGGACCAGGCCCGTGCCGGACGGCGTGTTGTGTTCCACGCGCGCCTCAAAGAGATGTCAGCATGAGTGACGGGGCCCCATAGGGCCGTAGCCTGCCAGGGTAGCGGGATTGTCCGAAAGGGTTACCGCTGCCCTGGAACATAAAGGGCTAAGGAAGGAACACGGGTGGGTTTTAGTCAGTAAGAGTCTGACACTCCCTCCTGCTCCACCCAGAGCGGGAGGAGTCATTTGATGATTTCCCATCCTCAAAAAAAAAAAAAAGGTCAAACTGTTCATTTTTTATCGTGTCTGGTAATTCCACATAGCTATTGATGGACTCAGCCGTCATTGTTATCCCCATAACTTGTGTCCATCATATAATATCAAATTATATGCACAATTTGTATTGTTACTTATATCCTTTATTTCATTATTTACACATAAAATATATTTTTAAACATTACAATATAAAATATATAAAAACATTTAAAAATATAAATTATGTTATTATTTCTTTTTGTCTTTGATATATCTCGGGACCCTGGGGTCCAGGACCTTTGAAAGGCGTACCTACCAGGGGCGGAAGCCAACTCGAAGTTTAGTCAATTTTTAGATGATGATTACTATTAGGAAAAAATTTCAGCATTTGTAAACTCCAATGTAATATCACGAAGTTGAGCCATTTTCGTTATCATTTACCTATTGCAAGGATAAATTTATCATATCAAGGATAAATTTATCCCTCTTTCATCTTCTTGCTTAGTTTCGATCTGCCCTTCCCACGGATTTTACGACTTGACAAAACATGAACATTTCTTTATTATATCTAAGTTTAATATAAAAGTATACACGTCCCGGAGTAAATTCTCTAAATGACGTTGAAAACCGCGTCAAAATCCCTAGCGTAGTTTAGAAGAACGACGTGGTCACACAGTCAGACACGAAGAGCGACTTCAATATTCACAATATGTATAGGAGCATTGCTTAAACTGGCACTGCAGACTGCAGTCAGGCATTCACGTAGCCTAAGAAGACACGTATATCAACAACAAAATTATACTAACGATTGTGTAAGAGGTTAGTAAATAGTGAAAAGTAGTCGGAGACCGCCTGCCAAGTCTCCGTAGGTTGCCGCAAATTGCACAGCGATTGCCAAACCATTATAAAATTACAAATGAACAGGTTAAGGGCTATTTCCTTATCTAAAATGGTTTACGTTAAATATTTAGTTTTACATGGACACCATTCGACGAACTACTTGAGAAATGTTAAGGAATTAGAATATGATACTATTAACATCGCACCTTGTTTCCCCGAAGGGTAAGGGCAGTTATTTTTATGCTCCATGTTATAGGGGACGAGCCTATTGCCATCAACCGGGCATACATTCCAGACTGCAGATTCTGGGCTGCTGCTAATGAGGAAATTCCTGATGGAAAACCCTACCTGATATACGTGTATATTGTATATAAGTGTCGTATTATAGGTATATGGTATTACCATACACAGTGAACCGGCTAGTGGGTTGGCGAAGGTCGAAGAAATGCGCCTTGAGGATAGCGCAGGACTGGTCGCAGAGACGATCCTTGGGGGACACCTATGTCCAACAGTGGTCGTCAACGGCTGTAATAGTGATGATGCCTGGTAATGATAGACTCTTGCATCCTCGTCCTCAATAAGGTACCTACTTGTTGCAAATCTGCATTGTGTAGTCTCCACCAACCTTCAAAAATCAGACTAACTGATAATTTAACAGTAAAGTTCCGGTATTATTTAACAAAATAACACCAGCAATAAGTTAGGTATTTCACTATTATACAATAGTAGCGTAAATTGATAAAAAGAAAGTTACATTGGGTCAGATTCGGCACGAATTTTGTGGTCACGGTCAACTGGCTGGTTATAGACAAGCTTTGCCCGCGGCTTGGCCTGTCTAGCATATATTTATTAGTTGCATAGGGTTCCGTGGCTAAATAATAACAGCCGCACAGGTCGATCGATCAGGTTAAGCCACGCTTGCCGCGGTTGGTCTGTGGATGGGTGGCCATCTTTACTTACCCAGACCCCTCCGTGACTCGGAAAGCACGGGTAGTCAGAAGCCCGAAAGTCTGATAACCAGTCTTATCCCTTGGTAAGACTGCTTATCAAAAACCCAGTTACTGGGTAATACGATACTCCTTAGTATCGTATTACCCAGTAACTGGGTTGTGGAGATTAGATAGACAGTCGATCCATGTAAAATACTGGTATTCAGCTGCATCCTGTTAGACTGGAAGTCGACCCCAACATACATAGTTGGGAAAAGGCTAGGCAGATGATGACGCTATCAGTGTTATCATTGTTGTGGAATATTGACCCTGCAATGTCAGCTCTTGGACACGGTTTAGATTTGTGTTTTCGTGTTGCTTGTGCGTGAAATTCGCCCTTAATGACCTAATGTTTTGAAAAGAGATTGTGTTAAGTATAAGACTGTCAATCGTACGTGTCACGTTTCGACATCAATCGCTACAATTGAAATGAAACGTTTATTGTTTGTAGTTTTTGTTTGATTTATTATTTCGTCGCTATTCTATTTCTTAATCATTTTCAAGCCCTTACAATGGTGGTTACGCGTGAGTGCTTGGACAATAAGACTTGGCAATGCAAAGGATTGAATGTTGTGAAATGAATGCCAAATTATTACGGACACAAACAAACATTGGATAACCAATGTTTCTTAATCGTAAATTATCTATGTAGCAGTAGCTAGTCTTTCAAAGACTGAAAAGTTAATTCACTTTACGATCTACAATAGCATTTATTTCAAGAAATAAATGGTTGCTACGCATCTATCTGTTGATCCAAAACAACAATAAACGCAATAAATTGAAACATTCACAAAAAGTTTACACCTTCTTTTTGGGTACATGTCTGTCTATCCGATAGTTCCTAAGCATAGACGAATAATATGTACTAATAATAAAGCTGAAGAGTTTGTTTGTTTGACCGTGCTAATCTCTGGAACTAACGGTCGGACTTGAAAACATATTTTTGCATTTGATAACCCAATTTTTGAGGAGGGCTTCGGATATCTATGACAGTGCTATAGGTTATTCAAAATCACGTTGTAACACTTAGGAGCTGAGAAAAAAGAAAAAAGTCAGAATGAACACTAATTTTATCGTGCTTGCTACTTAGTTGTTAGTGATCCTAAGATTTCTACTACCTTCTCTGTGTCTACTCGTGAGAACCTGTAATTGGCTCTGTGTCATTTATACAATTGTTATTGATTTGGTTTAGCGGTTGGTTCTTCTACTTATAAATAAATAAATAAACGAAAATGAAGTGATAGATCGAGCAGGTGATGCGATGCGATGGGATGCGATGGGGCAGAAGCTAGTATTCTAATAACGAGTCATCGACAGTATTTCCAATAGTTACGGTTTCAATTATGTTTAGATACATGCTCGTCTTTATGTCAATTCATTGAACTGATGTTTTTACACTGAGCGAGTAGCATCGCGTGCGCCGATTACGTTAACGCCTCGTGTGTAACGGCCTCTTCCGCGGTATAACACGATACTTTGATTTTAGGATTAAGTGGATCTTATATCAGATGTAATGATTATTAGAACCATGGTTTATGAAGGGCTTTTGAACGTTTTGTTATCAAGAACGTCCCATCTGCTAATAATTTATGGGCACTTGTGAAGTTATTATAACACGGTCACACACGATCGATAGAAAATGACAAACTTCTATACACACTTTCATCCCCTATTTACCGCTTTTAGGGGATGTATTCTCAATAATCCGTCTATAGAGCTCACCACTTATTCTAAAGAACTCGTCATGCTTCTAGACCCAGTGGTTTAGGCTGTACATTGCCTGTCAGTTATTGACTGAATGAATATAAGATTTTTATTTAGTAATTTATGTGGTACAAAAATGAAGCCGGTGGAAATGGTCTCTATGTCATGTATTAGTGGTTGGTGGAATGAAATAAAATTAAAGCTCAGTGTGATATAAGGATTTTAGTGGAAAAAAAAAAATAATATAACATAAAGTTGAAAACACAAACCAAACCTTTTTACAGATGCAAGAAGAAGCAATAAAAAATATAAAAGAATATAATTTAAATAAAAATTTTAAAAATCTTCTAAAAAGTTAACCACAACCAAGGAGTTTACAACAATATTCGTAAGACTTTTTCTCAGCAGTGGGGTGATTATGATTAAGTATAGTTACGTTTAAAATAGTGAAGGCGCATAGGTAGTGTGGATATATCCGATGCAGTTCGCAGCTTTGTCTGTCATTGAACGAATTTAAGGTTTTTATAGATAGGAGAGCAATCAAAGGCGCACCTTAATTTCGTGGGAGAAAATCTCACAGAGAAAAGAAATAGACACCAACTGGAATTTTATCGCATTCAGATAAGTCGTCAATATCGAAAATTACTGGATTTACATAATGTCTTTTTATATCAGCAGATTACATCATGAAGAAGTTTTATAAAATTAGTATATGGGCGCTAACAAAACACGAGTGACGTTAGTAATATTTAGTAGTAAGTAGGTACACCACACGTCAGTGGTAATAAAACCAGTACAATCTGGCCTGTTAATCTCTTGACCACTGGCCAAGTCAAGATCAAACTGACGTCAGTGGACTCAAGACTTGGCCAGTGGTCTAGCGTAGAAGTAAACAAAAGATATTAGGTGCGCACGTGCGCATCTAATATCTTTTGTCTACTTCTCTCTCATCACACTTCCGTGAATTTCTGAACTCCTGAAGGCCAATAAAATTCTCGTAGTTTAAAACTTTCAACATCTAGTCGCAGTCTCATCTCGGCGACATACAAATATCAAAAACTTGTCAAAATGTAGGGAAATTAGACGTATTGAGACTGAGATCAGACTTGGAACGTCAAAATTACGAAAATTGCCCCTCAGGTACTTATATAAATGCCAAATCAAACGTCATTCATTGTTGCATCCGTATGACAGAAGTCAATCACGTATTATGTAAACTTATCAATGAACGTCAAATGTGCAGAATTAGTCCATTGTGTCCATTCAGTTTTTATGATTCGCAAGTATTTGACAAACATGACGAATCTCCATGATGTCAGCTTGGACTTCAAAACGCGTGACCTCCATTTACTTAATCGCTAAATATTACGTGTGTAGGCTGTTTAAAACTTGTTTATGTACGTGACATTGTGGATTTAGTTCATATGCATCCATATTTAGCTGGAAAAAACACTGTTTTCATAGCATTTTCCCCTAAAACCAAGGTAGGTACTAGATACCTATAACATACCTTCTTGTATTTCATAAGTGTTGGAACTGGGCTACTAGATTCTGTGGAGGTTTTGCTTGGATGGCTTTGCCAACTAACCTCGGCGAACCTCCACGACTCTTAAAGTTTTAAAATATCTAGTAAGTATGCCAGTATCCTCGACAACGCAACACATAAAGATGATATATCCCCCATAAATGGGGTTTAAAATACAACAAATTCTTCTTACTCGGAAGACGATACAGACGGCAAGCTTTAAGAAAACCACACTACAGCGAAGAATCTTGTACAAAAAAAAGACTTGTACACGTGTTCTACAAAATTTACCGAAGCCAATTTGCGTATACCTATCCAATCAAGTCTAGTAACGGTCGTTTCTCTTCAATAAACTGTTTTTAGAAACAAAATTCCCATTACGATGTCCGTTACAAATCGCCTAATAAGCAAAGAGTTAGTTAATGAATCGGCTGCAGTCTCTTTTTAAAAGGCTTGAAGTAGTTTCAAGACTACGGGCGTTTCGAATGGATTGTCTGCCAGCAATGCTTACTAAAGTAACGTGTGGGAAAAAGGATAAATTAGAAGTCAGATAAAAACTGGATTAAGCAATTTATGTACACGAGCGAATGCAAAATTTACAGGCGTTTGCTTTCTCAGTAATCTGCATTTTGAAGTGCCGCTGGTTCTACTAAATAGAAAAAGCAATGAATCACCCGCAGTCCAAACTGGAACCAAGATCTTGAAAGTTTACGAGGCATATCGAGCATATCGATCATAATAAAGAACAAACGTAAATGCGGTCTGTGATACTCTATAATTTTACAAGAATTGTACTTATGACAAAACATTCAAATATTACCATAAAAAAAACGTATACGCACTAATGCAAATAGCATTAGTGCGTAAACATTTTAATGACGGAATCGTTATCGATTCTATCATTAAAATGTTTACGCACAGCACTGCTGCTGTGCTGTTTACAGTACCGATGTAAATTAAGTTAAACTGCAGAAGAATTGATATTGAAATAACTTACGGTTTAGTTCAAATTTAATTTTATTTATTTATGTCACATAGGTATAATGTTGTGGTAGGTACATCATCATCTGCCTGCCTTTTCCCAACTATGTTGGGGTCGACTTCCAGTCTAACAGGATGCAGCTGAATACCAGTATTTTACATGGAGCGACTGCCTATCTGACCTCCACGGGTTGTGTAGGTCAGATAGGCAGTCGCTCCTCCACAACCCAGTTACTGGCTAATACGATAACCCCTTGGTAAGATTGGTTGTCAGACTTTTGAGCTACTGACGACCCGTAACGACTGTCAAAGATTCACGAATGACAGCCGGGACAAACGGCTTAACGTGCTTTCCGAGGCACTACACTTACCAAGATCCCTCTTGGTATGTGAAGATGGTCACCCATCCACGGACCGCGGCAAGCGTAGCTTAACCTGATCGATCGACCCGTGCGGCTGTTATTACTTAGCCACAAGCCCCTGTTATGAAATAAAAAATATTGTATCTCTATGTGCAATGCAGCACACAGATAAAACATTTTTATGCAAGGCCTACAAAAATTGTATTATTATGACTGGTACCGTTAGTATAGCTAATATAATTCAAAGATAGCCTATATAAATATAAAAAAAGTTCTAAATAAAGTTATAGTGTGTCCGTGTATGTATTATAATGTGTATAGGTAACAACATACGGTGCAGATCTGTTGAAAAAGTACAAAAACCAGAAAAAATCGTCCTTCACACTGAGGGGTAATTCTCGTAATTTTAAGAACGTTTACAGTCCGATTTCAGTCTCAATCTGTCAAAAGTACCTCTACCTTCCCTACATTTTTGACAAGTTTTTGACATTGATTGTCGCTGAGACTGCGACTAGATTTTGAACGTTTTTAATTACGGATATTGGCCTTCAGGTATAGGCACAGTCAACCAAAGGCTGTTTCGAGCGATTGCTGATATGTCAAATCTTTAACATACAATACCGCTTCTCCGACGACCATCGCTTGTGTGAGTCTGGCTTACATATTTAAATGGATAATGTGTTATTTATTATGACCCTGTATTATTATATAAATTTCATCATCTTTTAAAACGCGAAATTCAAATTTACTTACGTTAGTGCAATTTGCAGGTCAGTGACAGCCTGTCAGGTTGTATGTTGATTAAAATATGCTTCGCGACCGTAATAAATCTAGCTCTACACAACAATTCGCTTCAAATGTCAAGTCATGATTTCATGAAATAGTAATTCAATAAGGTAATATGAACTTAGAGAGTTGTAGTTGTATGATTATAATTCTATAAATAAATATTAGTTAAGGCCGCGAATCATATTTAGATCAACATACCCGACACTGACCTGCAAATTGCAAAAAATGTAAGAAGAATTGAATTTCACACCCTGACGCTTTCGCCATATATAATAAAAGAATAATAAATTATTTATTTAGAACTCTCACACATCCATATTATTCTAAGTAGCACGAAAATACTTATAAACTAAGTTAGTATAATACAGAAAAAACAAAAAACCAAAATTATTTTTTCGCCAATCTTTATTAGCTCAACTCATTCCGCCATCTCCGTCTGTGTCTACCCTGGTGTCACCTGCCATACGCCCGTGAAAACTCTGCTCAATGCTTGCGTAGCCGTAGTTCACAAAAGTTCATATCTTGCATGTATAACAAACTTCCCAGCTGTGTGCATCTTAAATGTACACAAAACCATCACTGCGTATCACAGCTCATTACAATGGTTCAAAGTCAATGACAATGACATTGTGTAGTAGGCTGAGATTATTCACACAATCGTTAGCGCCCACAATAAACTCTTAATTTTTCAAAGGTAGCGAAGGCGGATATTCAAAATATTGTTATATATCCAATGTTAGGATCAACATATTATAGTTTATTGTAAGCCTAATGAATTACAGCTTGAATGAGGTTATGTCTCATAACTTTTAGTTCTTAACATTGAAAGAAATACTGGGAAATACAGCCTAGAGCTCCTTTGGGAATTGCATTCTGCAAGCGATGCTGCGAAGTGTAATACCCATTGTAAGTATGTAAGAAGTACAAAATTATTGAAACTCCTCTTCTGCTTGTTATATAAATAACTGTTAAATAGATAATACAACCTATTCCAACAACTAGAAATATATACTACATAGAAAATACAAAAGTTTTTTTATTAGAAACGTATAATAACGTAAACATTTATTTTTCTTCGGGACCACAGGGTTCTCAGGAATATTCTAAACTAGCTTCTGCCCACGGCTTCGCCCGCGTGGATGTCGGAAATTATCCCACGGGAACGTGCTAACAGGATAAAATGTACCTATGTGCTTCCCCAGAATGCCATCTATCTCGCGGGCCCTTTGTGGCTAATTACAATAGAAAACCAATTGTGTCTCATTAGTGGTGATTAAGAGGGTACCTATATGATATCTTTACCTAAGTACCTACCTAATTAAAAAAAAAACTCAATAACAGAAAATTAAATACCTACTTACCTAAATAAACCTATTTCTGATGATAACTAATCTAAACTCAATAAATAAGCAAAATCCCTAAAACTAATATCTATACGAATGACTAATCCTACCTAACAGTATTATAAAATAACCTACGGTCACTACGTACACTATCAAATATACTACCTATACTTTAAAATTAAAATCTATACCTACGACTTACATAAAAATAAACCTAAATAACTCTAAAAACTAAAAGGAATAAAAATGAACTCCATTGCGGGTGACTTAACCTACGACAAACTTATTATTTGCGGTTGGTGCAGTGATCGGGTCTAGGGATCGAACCGCAAAATTAAGTTTGTTTTTTATTGTATATACTTTTCCGGGATAAAAAGTACCCAGTGTGGTGCCCAGGATATTAAAGAATAATTATACCAAGTTTCAACGTAATCGAACCGGTAGTTTTTGCGTGATGCCTGAACAAACATAAAATCTTTAGATTCCTCTAAAGGGGCTGGATCTGACGGCTTACCGCCTAGCTTTCTCATAAAAACACGTGATAGCTTGTGTATTGCAATAAATATAATTTTTAATAAATGTTTACGTGAGGGTGTTTTTCCCGCAATTTGGAAACGTGCGTTTATAACTCCTGTTTATAAGACTGGTGACAAAAACAACGTAGAGAATTATCGCCCCATCTCTATCCTTTCTACTTTGTCCAAGGTTTTTGAGAGACTTGTGCATGATGCCGTGTACCCCCACATTCATCAGCTCATTTTACCCGAGCAACACGGTTTCGTCAAACGTCGTTCAACCACAACTAATCTGTTAGTATTTACCAACTACTTATTTGAAAAATTGGATCAAAAAGTTCAAGTTGATGCTGTGTACACGGACTTTCAGAAGGCTTTCGACAAGGTGGATCATACACTGCTTTTAGAAAAAATAGCTTTCAACGGAATACGTGGGAATTTGCTTAGATGGTTTGTGTCATATATTTATAACAGGTCCCAAAGAATTGTCGTTAATGGTTACGAGTCAGACCCTATAGTTGTTACATCCGGCGTACCACAGGGATCCATTTTAGGCCCTCTTCTATTCATTATATTTATTAATGACATTAAACAATGTTTTAGCAACTCAAAGTTTTTAATGTATGCGGATGATATAAAAATCTACAGATCTTGCAAGATTATACAAGACTGTCTACTTCTCCAAATGGACCTAGATAGATTATATACATACTGTAACAACAACAAGCTGTTTCTCAGTCTCCCCAAATGTCATGCTATCTCATTTACTAAAAAGAAAATTAAAATAAATTTTAATTATTCATTAATAACGCACTCTTAAATGTAGTTAGTTTTGTTCGTGACTTAGGTGTCACACTGGATGCCAGTCTGCACTTCGACAAACACGTTGACAATATAGTGAACAAGGCATATCAGATGTATGGTTTCGTTATGAGATCGTCACGTGACTTGGTGCGGCCCTCTACGTTCTTACTACTTTATAAGACTTTGGTACGATCCCAGTTAGAATATGCCGTCCCGATCTGGAACCCTTTCTACGACAAATATGGTACTAGAATTGAAAGGGTGCAGAAGAAGTTCTTACGATCTATGAACTATAAGTGCTTCCAATCAAAGGTTCCTTACGTGCAGCTATTGAGACGGTATGGCGTACTGGATTTGGAATCTAGGCGGCTGTTACTCGATGTCATGACATTGCACGGCATATGCAGTAACAAATTTGATTGTATTGACCTAACAGACAAATTGTGCTACAAGGTACCCAGAAGTGTTATTCGAAGGGGGGTGCGCGTCCCTCAACTTTTCCATACAGACATATGCAGAACTAACGCTGGGGAACGTGCACCTCTTCGTCGCCTTGTGGATTCTTACAACACGCACTTTATGGAACTGGATATATTTTGTCTATCTAAGCAATCATTTAAGAAAATGGCTCTGGATATGTAACTGTTTTTTGTCCCTAATAAATAAATAAATAAATAAACAAACAGACAGACAGACAGACAGACAAAAATTTTTTTAATCACATTTTTGGGTTCGGTGTCGGTCTAGTAACACCCCCTGCCATTTATTTTTTTGATATTTTCAATGTACAGAATTTTCACTTCTACAGATTTATTATAAGTATAGATAATAATGATGGTTGGTTTAAATATGGAACAATAAAAAGCAAATAATAGTTTTCTAGGTATAAATAAAGATATAGTAATTTGTAAAAAAATAAAGAACAAAAGTTCAATTAAGCAACACGTGACGGGAAAACCGGCCAAGTGCGAGTCGGACTCGCGCACGAAGGGTTCCGTTCCGTACCATTGTCTATAAAAATCACGTCTGTTGTATGGGAGCCCCCCTTAAATATTTTTTTTTTTATAATTTTATAATTTATTATTAAAGTAAAAATACAACTGAGTATTTTGTGAATATTTCAAGTGGCTACCTGTTGCCATTATTGATATCGAGCAAAAAAGGGCAAAAAAATTTCTTTTGTTTTATGGGAGCCCCCTTAAATATTTATTTTATTTTTAGTATTTGTCGTTATAGAGGCAACAGAAATACATAATTCGTAAAAATTTCAACTGTCGAGCTATCGCGGTTCTTGAGATACAGCCTGGTGACAGACAGACGGACAGACAGCGAAGTCTTAGTAATAGGGTCCCGTTTTTACCCTTTAGGTACGGAACCCTAAAAAGGAAGGATTCATATTGAAATTATGGTTCATGTCATCATAACAAATGTGATTTAAAAAGAAGATCTAAGTATTAAACATACCTACTTAGGCATGCAATATGTTAATAATAGTTTTTCGCGAATAATACAAAACTACTATTCTACTTTAGCCACACAGCACAAATATTTGCTATTTTTATATAGAATCGTTTAGAATATTATTTAATGCAATCTCTCAAAACGGTGAAGGAAAACATGGTGAGGAAACCGGAATGTCATGAAAAAAAAATTGTAGTCATGTGATATCTACCAGCCCTCGTGGTGGATTACGGCCCGCTCCCTCTCACCGAGAGCGGGCGTGTGTCTCAGCAGTAAGAAATCTATAGGTTGATTACACTTCTGCAATGTAATCTTTTCTTAAAATTATTTGAATAATGTGTACACAGAATTTTCTAAGATTCAACGTTGACTCATTACAAAATCAAAAATCCATGACTCACTTCCTCAATTCCTTCGATATAGGATTTATTTCTATTATAGAAGTGCGTGTAAATTATCTGTTTTCACACATCGTTAATCTTAATAATGTCTGTAATGTTGTAGAATTCAAGACGACGTTGGATTGTTTTAGATCATAGAGTGATTTACAGTTCATTCAATTATTACCTGCCTGTAATTAATAATACAGTTTTAACTTGATGATTTTGTTCAGTCACGACATAGGAAGTTGAATTATGTCTACAGTTAGGTAGTGTCGTGGTCCTCGATGCATCTTTAACAATATCCTCCTCGAGGGCTTGGACAACGTCACTTCAACTTTGACCGCAATAGTATTGACATTGACGGATCATGTAACATATCGCAAACTTCTGCAAATTCTTTAATTCTTTGTTATCAATCAATCAATACCATCAAGTCAACCTATTGCAGTCTACTGATGGCCATGGGTCTCTTCCAAATTGTGACACAACACCCGGTCGTCCGCCTTCCGCATCCAGTTTGTCCCAGCCTCCTTTCGGTCTATAATAGCTGACACATGACAATCTACTCGTCATTTGGAGCAGACGAGTCCCTGAGTGGAGATCACGAACCGGGAAGCAAAGACCCCAGATAGTCAGATTTTTTATGGTAACTGTTCAAAATTATTTTGTTAAGACAGCTTCAAAACTAGATATACAATATTATTGGAAACGAATAAAGTAAATATGTATGCCAATAACTGTGTATGCCAATACCAACAACTAATATCAGAAAGGTGAACTGCCAATAAGTAAACGGACAAACATTTATAGCTCTTACAGATGTGAACTATCTCCGGTGAAAGAGCAATTTGTCTGAACAACTCGCGTCCCTGTTTACGTCGTCCACGGACTTGTTCACAATACAAACAATAAAATAAACTGCATAAGTGCGTAGGTAAACTAAGATGAATTTCTCACGACTATGTCGAAACACGATAGTGATCGCGAAATAAGATGCGAAATTTTTATTGGCCACGTTTTTGTCTTCGTCTCGGGTTGAGAACAATGTAAAAAGATTTAGCCGTGGGTGTTGCATAACGACAGTAACGGAAAAATCTACGATACTTGTCGTGGTATACTGTGTAGTAATTTTGTACATATATGGCAAACATTTTTACTGTTGTCAAATAAATATTTCTGACGTTTATGTGTTGCGTTGAGATTGAGACACGCAGTGTTAGTTATTTCACGGCTTTCTTCCATAGTTTGTTCACGAATATTATACCTTCCCAAAAGTTATTGCTTTGTCTCGACAATCAACTATCGTAACCTTGATGTACATACTTGGTTAAAGAGTAATATCTAAACACCATCATCATCATCTTCCTGTGCCTGTCCCTTGTTGCTTGTGGTCGGCGCAACACGTCTTCTTCCATTCTCCCCTGTCAACAGTCACGCCATCATTCACTCCCTTCTGTTTCATATCATTCCTTACACAATCCAATTCATGAACATTTATATATTCAACACTCTTTTAGTCACGTGCGTTTTCTCCCTCCGTATATATATTTAAGCATACTTAGATAAATTAAAATTCTAAATAGACCTCGCACAACACTGCTACTTTATATGCACATATAAAGTGTAATCAAAGTGATCGTTTATTGGATAGAAGTTGTATTCTCACTGCTAAATCACAGCGGAAAGCATTTGTTAGCAGTTCTGGGAAACTACAAATTACTGACGCCAGTATGCAGGGACAAGATAGTATATCTAGCCTCGTCTGTGTTGTAAGTTTTCATCAAGTCAGCAACATCTGCCTTTTCATCACATCTCAACCGGATGCAGCTGAATACTTGTAATTTTCATGGAACGACTGCCTATATCTGACCTCCAGAACCCAGGTACTTTATACCCCTTGGTAAGACTGCTGGTCAGACATTCGTAAATTTAATCAAGTATGCCTGTTAAATGCCCTAATAAACAAGTTATGGCATCTAAGGAGGCAATTTAATAGACAGAGACAAACAGTGTATTAAAATCCTCAAATAAAATAGCGTGAAAAGCTCTCCTCTGGCTCAATAAAACCAAAGTCAGACGCTAACAATGAGCAAGATTAGAAAGTCAAACTTTATATTAAATTTATTAAGAAATGCAATAAACAGCTTAGGGCTGTCTAGTGTTTATTGTAGACCTACACTTCTAGTACGAGTAACTCCCCAACAAAATTAGGAACGCTTCAAGTTCCGCTTCTGTCATTGAGATCAAATCCTCTGTAATCATCATCTGCCTAGCCTTTTCCCAACTAAGTTGGGGTCGGCTTCCAGTCCAACCGGATGCAGCGGAATACCAGTGTTTTACATGGAGCGAATGCCTATATGACCTTAATGATGATTTTGTGATGATATTTGTGTGTGTTTTTATTTTAACAATAAATGAATAAACAACCCAGTTATTGGGTAATACTGGTAAGATTGGTTGTCAGACTTTCGGGCTTCTTACGACCCCTAGCGGAAAAATTTCAAATATCCGCGAATGACAGCCGGGACTAACGGCTTGATGAGCTTTCCGAAGCACGAAGGGTCTCGGTTTGTAAAGGTCACCCATCCGGCTTCGGCAAGCACAGCTTAACCTGATCGAGTCAGCTGTTATTACTTAGCCACGAGCCCAACAAAATCCTCTGCAATACAACATTTAAATACAGCCAATCATTGAAATTAGCTTAACAATCTTTGTCGGTGTTATTTCTAAGTACGCAATCGCAGTTAGCAGTGTCGCAATAGACGCGTTGCTCTTACTAAACTGTATTACTGTTCATTTTTGTTGTGTCTCCCTTCAATGACTATTATTTTCGAGTCCAGTCACGGGGTCATTTCGATACAATTGATTCATCGAGACACTCATAATGTTCTCTCGATTGTTCACCTATTATTTCCGCTGAATACTAACTAGATAGTTTTAAAGATTTATGTGTGGTGTTTTTGTTTTTTTATTAAATGTGCTTCCGGTGGTTTGTGTTTTAAGTGAGACGTGAGAGTGAAGACACTGTGTTATTTATTTTATTGGAAAAGTGAATTGTGTATAGTACCTGTTTAGTATATGGATTTAGTTACTAAGGAGCCCTATGCAGTCTGGTTTATGTTGTTTTTTCAAGTTTCTTCGGTGATCCGTCTGCATGGACTTGTTGCATTCTATTGGGTATGTAGATAGGGCTATTATGTATAACGTAGTTCACTGCTAGCTTTGCGGACGATGCATTATTCGCTTAAAATGGAGGAACTTAAACTAAATTGGAGATCCTGAAAAAGGCCATATTATTAAAGTCAATTTAGTAGAAATACTTATACGTACGGTTGATAAGGAAAAAATGGTTTAAAGATTTTTCCAAACCAAAATAGTCTAGGTGGGATAAAGAAGACTAACCTTTCTAAGAAACTATACTTATCAGATTCTCAGATCCAGTCCGTTATTAAAAATAAGAGGAAAAATATTTTCTAGACACTCCACACCTGTGGAATTAAAAACATTTCAAAGAATCGCCTTGGAAAACAATCCTCGTAAAATATCAGAAATAATACAGCATTCTAGATTTAACATAGGCACAGGATAACGTAAAATGTAAAATAAATATCGAAAAGCATTTGGTTAAAAATGGATTTTATTGTATCTTACACTCAGCAAAGGTAAGTTCCAGAAACACTTACCTCCATTACAAGTTTCTAAAAATAGATGTTTAGTACTTAAATATATATTTCTGCATCCAGCAACTTTTGTTCTTTTATTAAGTATGGTTAGGTACGCCCTAAAGGAAATTGAATGCTCATGAATAGAGTAATTTGCAAATGAATAGATGGGCTCCGTAACTTATTCGTTTTATTTGCATGTTGTTAAGCTGCGCACGCGTCGCTCTGCATAATGAGGAGATGTTCAGTAACACAGTGTATTTTTTTATGCATAAAAACCGGCCAAGAACGTGTCTGGTGTAAAGTTATAGGTTATGAGTATGACATACGACTGTGAGTCAAGTTATGAGATGGGTATTTTATCTAATAGCCACAATGTAGTTAATAGGTAAGGACACTAGTAAGGAAAATGAAAACATGGCGGCTTGTGGTGCCAATGTATGTCACTTGTTATACCTAACCATCTAAAAGCACTATCGTGAAAAACTGCAAACTCAAAACAAGCAAACTCAGAGTTATATTGTCATTGGTTAACAATGTTCTTCTCCTGGTAGAGACGCTGTCAATTTTAAGTAACTGTGCCTTTTAGCCGTTGCATTGGTGTAACTGACCTGTGCGCTGCCATGAACGACGCCATCAAAGTGGTCAAGTTTTGGGCCAGCAAGTTCTGAACTACAGTCGTACTACCGACACGAAGAAGACAATGTTCTTCTCAAGATTTTTATATGAAACTAAAATGTTATAAGTAGATTTGTGTGAGTCGACTCTTCACGTGACCAGAGGGCTGGCCTGTTTCTTGGCCAAAGAATTAGCATCGCGATACAACGTGGCAATGCTGCCAGCCTTTTGGGCACTGTTCCTGTTGACAGCGATGCGGACGAATTTTTTGATGCCCTAAGATTCTTTTTTTTCACTTGTACTTATGTATTATTATTTTAGACTTAATTTGATTCTTTAGTAGATGTTTACCTTTTCATAGTTACATATGTTCAAAATGCGGTTGGTAAGCTTATGCTCAAATACCATAAGGAAAACTCACCTTAAAATAATTTTCGGTCAATCATTATCCGATGTTTTGCAATACTCAGCCCGTTCAGTGATTACGTTTACTTTGACTTATTGACTCCCTACAAATGACGTCACTCATGTCGGCTTTGCGTCAATATAACAAACTGCGAAAATAGCAACAAGGTTTCGGAGATCAGCCGATCCCAGCATAGAAACAACGACCAGAATATATTGACTGATGGCGAAATTCGGAACTAATTATGAAAATGTGTTTTATTTGACGTTTCAAGATCACAATACTAAAAGTCAAGGACTTTTTTGCTTGATGTAATTAATGTAGAACGTCTTTATTTTGGGGCCCTTGGATGCATTTGCAAGTGTATGCCGCGTTTCCATACCCATAATTTTGCTCCTTGCTAGTTAGGTACAGTGGGTTCCTATGGAGCGACTACCGTCTTGTTTCCAGACCTTATTGGCAAATTGGAAATGAGTTCACCACTGCACGATGCTATCAGTGAATTCGACTACACCTACAGGTGCAAGGGGCACCTGTAGATGCCTGATGTATCATGTAGTCAGTTTTTGTGATGGAATACTTTTATTCTTATTCCAAATCTATACGGAAATATGCATGTTATAGTCCATCTGAGATTGTATCAGAAAGAAATACCAACCGTTTCACTTTCTTATCATCCAGCGCAAGGAAGCGAAAAATGTTAATAGTACACGTAACTTTAATTGAAAAATGTTTTGCTTTACATTGTTAGTAGTGTAAAATAAAGGTGTATATATACTAGAGTAGTATGTAGGTGGATTTAGAGATCATGAACGACTTACTGACATCTATTTACAGCGGGTTAGTAGATGATTACATAAACGTGATAGATCATATTGTTTGCAGCATGATTGCCTGTACTTATATACTACTTATGTTTTGTCTTCTTGCAACACCGAGACATTATCAAATTACTGTAATGGTATTAGAGAACTGTTAACTAGAGCGGTCAGGTTAGGACCCTGTTTAGCAATGTATGACAAATCAATTTCGTTTTGTATAGAGGCAAACCAATCATAGACATTAAAAATTCATTAACAGACATTAATGCAGATTGAAACCGAAATAAACGATCGACTTATTCGATAGATTAATTATTTATTTAAATAAAAATACTGGCCTACTGGTAGATTTTTACAGCAAAAGCCTGTTGAGGATTTTACCTACATGGTATAAATAATTGATTTACCGGATACTATATTAAATCTGGCATCTGATAGATTTTTTATTGCAGCGTCGTTAACTAAGCTATTTATTATTAACTAGCTGACCCGACAGACGTTGTCCCGTCCAAATTTAAAAAGCCCATAGAAAAAAAGACGTTCAGTTTTTCCCGAATTTGAACGTATTTCGGGAAACTTTTTAAATTTTTCTTTTCTTTATGACCTGATGTGGACTATTAAGAACACTGGAACATAAAAATTAGCCAAACCGGTCGAGCCGTTCTCAATTGATGCGCGTACCGACGAATTACATTTCATTTTTATTTACATAGATAGATTAACTTATATTCAGCACAGTGAATGTTGCTGAATATACATATATAAGTCCCAAAAAAATTACTTATACGCAGCTATTCGGTCTACAATGTAAAATGGCTAATAATGTTGCTTAACAAACAAGAACACGTCATTTTATATCCTGTTTGCTGCTGACGCAGATATTGCAATATTAATCACTTTTAATATGAATAAAAAATATGCATTCGACACGCACGCACCTCTCTGAGAGAAGGGAGAAATACTTATGTTTTGTTGGACACGCACTGGGCTAAGTGAACGGAGAAGTGTGTTTTGTTGAACAGAACTTAGTAGTAAATCTAGTTTTTCGTCACAAAAACTGCTAGCAGATATCTCGTTGCAATTCTTATTATTACATTTTTGGCTAATGATATTGTATGATCTTTCATGATCAGAAAATTTCTTTAAAGTGGCAAAATGGTGATAACTGAATCTGACCGGTTGAAGTTGCAATACATTTTAATCACAAGTTTATTTTTGGAACCATCCAGGAATCGTCCCAGTTCACAATTTTCTGATCTCAATTCAATTACTTTAATTGACATGAGCTCCAATTTGATTATTAGAGTAGAAATTTAAAATTACAAGATTTTTTCCAAATTGGCGTCACTACTCTTTATCCGGCTTTTGACTGTCCTTCTGCAAGGCAAAGGCCTCCTCTCATGCAAATAAGGAGCGAGGATTAATCACTTCATTTGGTCAATGGGTTTGCGAGATATAGTCCACAATATTTTTCATCGTCAGTGAGCGACGTGTCAGATCTTAAGATTAACGTATTCCTTTGTAGCGGTATCTACAACGCCACATGCGAACAACGCGTCATACTGACGTCACGCAAATCCTGCATCTCGCAAGCAGAGTTTACCGCGCACTTAGCATAGATACAATTTCCCAACATCAATCGTTGGGCAATTGCCCGCCAGACACAACACCCGTCTGGTCGGAGGATCCTCCCTTTTCTATGGAGGTTGAGTGAACTTTACACCCTGTTCCTCATGCCTCCAAACCTTAACTTCCGTGTCAACCCGCCGCTTTCCTACCCAATCTAGCGTAGTAAAACGACCATAAAGACATCAGTAAAAATAAACACAATAAAAAACCAAGCAATGCAAGTCCACAGTTCAGGGTCAAGCGATATTGACCTTAAATGAAACCGTACGTACGTTACCTTAGTACGATAATGAGATTTTAACTCGAGTGCAAGTTAGCAGTGTTTATTGGGTCGCTCTCGATTGCCATGGTCATGATTGATGCCAGCCTTAATGACGGGATGGCCAATGAAGGAGGAATCTTGTTTGAATGTCCATTGAGAGGGGTAATGTGTTTATATTGAAAAATAATATTCAGTTCGTCATTATGGGCTTCGATAGTTAGCGCCTTTATTGGGATTACTTTTAGCCTTATTGGCTTACATTTTTTCGATGATATGAGCATAATTATTGCTCTTTGTATAGTTCGTGTCATACATTAATAAGAATGTGTCAATGCATTATACAGTATGTTACACAAAGAAGATTCTATAATCAATTGTAATAAATTTGTCACTTCTTAAACAGAGGGGCAGTTCTCGTAATTTTAAGATCGTTTTCAGCGATCTCAGTCTCAATCTGTCAAAAATACCTCTAATTTCCCTACATGTTTGACAAGTTTTTGACATTGATTGTCGCCGAGATGAGATTGCGACTAGATTTTAAATGTTTGTAATTATGGGAATTGGCCTTCAGGTGATTATTAATTTAGCAAAACCTCTTCAATAAATCAAGTATTGATATTTATTTAAACAAGCCTACAATTGTCCTCTCACACATTTCACAAGGCATAAGTATATTAGCTGTTACATAAGTGATATTTCCTCACAACGTCTACGACCTCTCGAACTTTAAGTAGCCATTGAAGCATTCAAAGTCTTATTCCTATCAAAATTAGATACATTTTCAATTGAGAGTAAGCCACTTTTAAAAATGTCACGGAGCTCTCTGCGCCGTTTAAAAGTTTGTAAGGTAAACTTCGTGCATTTCAATGTACATTACTGTCATACGCTAAAAATATACGCTTTCGACTAAAGCAATTAGTATCGGCTGTTAAATTGTTTGTCACATGTGTTTCTTACACTGTGTCATGATTTTCGTTCAAATATTTGTGTAGTTTATTAATGTAAGAAAGTGTTACGTAAGAAGGAAGTAAGTACGTTTATGGTTTGAACGTCATGTCTGGTTAATTTTCTGCTGATTTTGTTTTTCTTTTAATTACTTACGGACTGAGAAACAATTATTTTAACATGCATATCATCACGCTCTTAAATCTTAGTGAGTTATTTTGAGCTGTAATTAGTGCTTCACTAAATAAGTGCTACTCATTTTCTAGTTCACATATAAAACAAAATAAAACTTGTATAATTATCATAGGAGTAAACAAGCAGTGCTCATAGAGCACTTGAGTAGTTATAGTGTGCTCGGAAAGCATGGTAAGCCGTTGGTCCCGGCTAGGGTTAGGGAATTCCCGACAATTTCAAAGTCCCAGGACACGAGACCGTGTACAACCAAAGTCCCGGGTATTCCAGGGACTACGAGACTTTAAAGAAAAAACAATTTGTTTTTTTAAGAGTTTTAATTGAGTTAATTTAAAAAAAAGTCAACTTTTTGTAAAAATCAACATTTATTAAACAGAAAATTAAATCTTAATAACTTTTACGTGAATTTCAGTCTTAATAATTGCTTTGTTTATTTTTTTTAATCACACACGTTTCACTTTGAAGCAGTTAAGTAAATCTAATAGTTATAAAACGAACTTAGTTAAAAATCATACTAATTCTTAATAAATTTACTATTACGAGTATCTAGTAATTCTAGTATCTAATCTAACAATTTCGACAATTTGTCGTCTCGAGTCTCGACGCGAAAGTCCCGGGACTCGAGACAACTAAAATTACGAAAAGTCCCGGGGCTTCGAGACACGAGACGTCCCGGGACCCAAACCCTAGTCCCGGCTTCCATTCTCAGATCTTTGCAAATCTTTACTGGTAGTTAGAAGCCCAAAAGTCTGACAATCAGTCTTACGAAGGGGTCTCAGTAACAAGGTTGTGGAGGTCAGACGGGGAGTCGCCCCATTTAATAAACTGGTATTCAGCTGCATCCAGTTAGACTGGAAACCAACCCCAATGTAGTTGGGGAAAGGCTTGGCAGATTGATAAGCAGTTATAGTGAACAGGGTCAGATAGGAAACGCCGACCTCATCTAGTTTTAAAATATGATTGACGTGTAAAAGTGTTTGTACAAACCTACTTACAAAATAAAATCATTTATCATTCAGGGGCAGATGGCTAATGATATTAGTAGAGACAACCACAAGTTGAAAGGTCAAGAACTCAATTAAGAGACAGCAGAAAAATAAATAAAGA
This sequence comes from Apamea anceps, assembly GCA_951799955.1. Classification (NCBI taxonomy): domain Eukaryota; kingdom Metazoa; phylum Arthropoda; class Insecta; order Lepidoptera; family Noctuidae; genus Apamea; species Apamea anceps. The sequence goes on along the minus strand of OX637507.1, from coordinate 15,149,713 downwards.
ACTTTGCTACTACGGATACTCGTAAAGGCTCTCGCAGATAGGCACGACGCGACAATGCGACGCGACTCTAGTAGAACAATTTCTATGAAAACTCCATGGAAATTGTTCTACTAGAATCGCATCGCGCCAGTCTGCTGGAGCCTTAAGTATCTTTATCATACTCTGTTATTTAAAGCCCAGAAGTTCATGCTTTAACCTCACGACTTTCAGAAAGGTGCATCGAGCGTGAGTAGCGTCAGCAAAAGGTTAATGGTGTAATATTATAAATTGTAACTATTGATTCGTTAGGCTATGTAACTAGCTGGTCGGGTTGACCGGTTATTGCCGAGGAAGTGTTGTGAATCTTATAATGCTACTTGCGATTGGGAGTTCATTGACATTTATAATTTGCCAAAGTCTCTAGGAATACTTTACTATAATAATGTTTATCTTTACTACTCCAACAGCAGCCCACACAATTTACCTGACTAGAAATGGCGTACCCTACATTTGTGTTCGCATAACTCGTCAAAATATAGGGAGCAGCTGATTTTTTTTTTTCGCGGTTTCAGGTTTGGTCCCATAGTAAAAGTTGTTCATAATGATGAGTACAATGACCTCTTAAGAGGTTGTTGGTGTTTTACAAATAACCCTGTATAGATCACTAATCAAATCACCCACAAACAAAAGACCTTGAAAAATATTTTGTAAAGAATGAAATTACCAAAGAGCAACAATTAATGCCATGAAAGTTTGTTTACCAAACCGAACAATATACACGAAATGCAAAAGATTAAGAAAAAATTTAGTTTGTGAACGGCAATGTCGATAATTGCGTTAGAGCTAAGTAATTGTGTAACTAATTTAACAGCATCAATGACCGTCGAAATGATCGTTTCCTAATCTCTCGATCTTATCAGCTGATACTTTAATAGATTAATGCGTCACGATTAGTAAAAATATTGCGCATGCGGCACCGTAATAGAAGTCAAACTTCTTAAAAAATAAAGAAAGAGAGATATTTAGTGTAGAAAGTCTATTAAGTACTCAATTCACTCACATGAAACGGGCGAATCGTCACTTTTAAATATTTTTTTTTTTCTATAGGCGACTCCCACGAAGTTAATTTATTTATGGGCGTGTCGACTACTCCAGAAATATGTATTAGGCAATTGGCACATTTTGAATTTTATGCAATAAAGTTAAGAAAAAAGGACAGTAGCGCACGTAAGTGATAAGGGTTAAATATTATAAAACGTGTACTTTGAAATTCGTGCCAATCGACTCATAAGCCTAGAGAACAGAGAGAGTTAGCGTATCTTTCTTCTCTCTCATGTGATGAAATGTTCCTAAACATGACTTGTCCTTGACTTCTTATAAAAGCCGCTCCTAATTCAATCGGAATCAATAGACCCAGCTCCGAGTTTAGCACTAATAGTAGCACATAGCCACAAATAGACACAACATCAACTCTCGTACAGACGCCAGCACATCAAGCTACTACAATCTGTCAAATTTCTTTAACAGATTTTCGACTTTATTGCTAAAGTATTAAGATTCAAGGTTGATTGGGATAATTTGACAGTTTCGGGTAGCTTGACCTGCTGGCTTTTGTACAATTATCGAATCGCCGCCTAAAAAGTTTCATTTCAAAAACACATCGAGCTATACATATAATCAGTATGATAGACACAAAGCGACTGCCATATATCATCCAGTGAATACCCCTCATGCCTTCCGATACGGTCGTTGTGGAGTCGTTTATTGGGAGGCCTATGGTTAGTTCTAGCAATGATGAGAATAGCTATGATAATGATTATAATTGCCATCTGACTTAAGTCCACAATACAATTTATGGGCAATAATTATTCTAAATCAGAAATTATTTCTTCTGTAGTACTCCTAGTACCAGTAGGTATCTGCTGGCTCATTTTCACACCAGTAGCCATCCGCTCTCATCTGTGGTTTTCAAGCCACTGTTAACCCATTACCCGTTTGCTCGAGATAAAGTATACAGAAACACTACATGGCCCACACTCTTCGAGACATGAATATCATACGTCTCGAATATGTCAAGAACGCAGCTCTGGGTTCTATTCCCAGTAAACTAAGCCCTACTGCGTTTGCTGATCTGTAAGCCGTAATAACTTCCGAGTGGTTCCAAGCAAAGAGTACCTAACAAGATTTTAAATAGAATGTCGTTAAAAATAACGAAGGAAATATCTAAGTCAAGTCAAGAGCATAGACACATAGCATGTATCCTGCCTGTTAATAACAACTAACTGTGACGACCAATCCGTCCTCAAGTGTTCTGATTATGGCAATTACCTCTTGACCGTTCATTGCAAGAAGCGGTCATTGTTCTAAGAAATATGAGAATACACTCAGGTTGGTCACCTCTATAGAGATGTCCCATTCGATACATTCTTATCGTAACGATGATGGTACTACGTTACTATGTATATAAAAGCCTTTTAGTAAGAAGAGTATTATATAAATAGATATACAGAAATAGAGTTGGCGAAAATCGACTTGAATGGCGTGCAATAGGAGAGGCCTATGTCCAGCAGTGGAGTGCTATCTAGGCTAATGATGATGATGATACAGAAATAGTTACTATAAGTATATATTATATTAATAGAAAATACTCTAAACAAAAAAACAAAAGTATATGTGTGTGTATTATGTGTGGGGGTGTGTGTGTATGTGTATATTTAATATAGTGTAAGTAGGAAAAGGAAAGTTTGTAGCACACGATACGTGCACTGTATACGGATATCCGTGAAATCTATTACTGAATTAAAACCTTGCGCTGAAGTTAAAAGTTAAAGTACGATAAGTAGGTCTTAACATGACGTCAGTTCTATTTTTGATCAATGGCATATAATCCTTTATCGTCATCATTTTGAGAATGCGTAAAAAATCCCAAAACATTCAAAAACGTATCATGCCAGTGTTCTTAGTACTTATATATATATGTACGAGTATATTACATGTATAGACGAACGCAGTATTCGCGTTGTATGAGACGTCTCTCTAGTAATTCTACCGGGTCCATATTTGTTTGTTTTTAGTGCATAAATTACTGGAACTAGGTCGCATCGTTTGTCCGATTTGGGAGAGTCACCAGCTTGGTGACATACTTGTATTGAAGTAAACATCTATATGAATATACAATATACAAATAATCACAACCGTTCTTAGTTTATATCATCTTTTGTTCTAAATAAAACCTTTTTTTTTTAAAAAGGAGCAATGGTGGCCCAGTTGTAATGGCCACGACTGACGAGTTGTAGGTCGTAGGTTCGAACCTAGACAGGCACTTTACGTTGTGTAAATTATTTCATCACCACTGCTCTCAAAACGGTGAAGGAAAACATCGTGAGGAAATCAGCATGTCCTAGAACCAAAAACATGTGACATTTACGATCCCGCGCTGGGCCCGCGTGGTAGATTATAAGCCCGCTCTCTCAAAGAGAGGAGGCCTGTGTCCAAGCAGTGGGAACGACATAGGCTGATAGCAAAAGTACAGACGCCAGCAGGTCAAGCTACCCGAAACTGTCAAATTTTCCCAATCAACCTTGAACCTTAATGCTTTGGCGATAAAGTTGAAAATCTATTAAAGAAATCTGACACATTGTAGTAGCTTGATGTGCTGGCGTCTGTACATTGATAAAAGATCAAAGGAAAGCATAAATAAGTTTAACCAGATATAAAAGTCAGATGTCTCAACGCAAACATCAAATGATAAACAATTTAGTAAATAATTTACAATTTACTAAATATTCCCGTACGAAGTACAGTTGAAGCAATGAGTCCTTCAATCAAATGCAGGCCAAAGTCAATTGTACAAACTACAATGAAATATATTACTCGGATACCTCATGATGTTACTTGTGTTTTCAGTTAAATGCTACTGTAGTTCTTAGTAGGTAAAACAACGTAACAGTACCTCCCCAACCACCAGAGATTTAACCCATTAGGGCAAATCTTGACGCTGGCCTTCCAGCGTCAAAGCAGACTCCAAAGGCCACGGCACGCTTACAAATCCTAAACGATTTGACTGGATTTTTGTAAGCGTGCTTAATAATATATATATAATATTATGTATTTAAAACTTTTGATATCAATTTTATGACCGTAGGTACGTTAAATAAAAATAGCGATGCGGGTGTCTAAGTATAGAGTCAAACATGTGGCTTCTATATCAAGGCCGAATCTAGTCGGGATTTTTTTTTTCAAATCTTTTGTTGTGTCGATACGGATAAGTCAGATAACATTCTACAATGACACGAGGTCATGATTTTCTTTAAACTGAAGAAGACTAAGAAGAACTTATAGGTAATTCAATAGTTTCTTTACAAAAGAAATTGGGCTAGTACTTGGCTATGAAAACTGTATTTGTTCGCTAACGTAATAATTAGCGATTATGCGCGGTCGGCTCGCCTTGCTCTGATGACACAGTGGCCAATCAACTCGATCGTCTCAGGTGCGTCATACTACAGGGATGACAGAATCTGGCTGAAGAAAAAGAAATATATATATATATAAAAAAACTTTTTTTTTTATATATATATTTTTATGAAATATATATATTTTCGGTGTCATTTCATGCTTTCTTTTTGACCAAAAATGTAATCCGCAAAAGCACGAAAATAAGCGGTATCAATCTTCCGTAAGATTGATGGAATTCTAGCTTTTGCTCGAGGCTTCGCCCGCTTGGAGGTTGGAAATTTTTCCACGAGAACTTATTTAGTGCTGGAATAAAAAGTATCCTATGTAACATAACTATCATAACCTCGGTTATGCCACCTGTGTGCCACATTTCATTCGGATCCGTTCAGCTGATCAGGCGTACAAAGGTAGCAGACAGAGAGATAGAAATTAAATTGTTCAGTCTGTAAATAGGATATCGGAATCACTTTTACAGGTCATATTACAGAAAAAAGCTAGATGAGGTCGGCGTTTCCTGTCTGGCTACTCTGCGAACAAAGGCCGAAACAACCTCAGTGGTCTCAGTCTCTTTTAAAGTTCAGATATAGAATAGAGTTACTTTCGAATTGATACTATTAGTTTGTAGTATGGATGATGATAACTAGAAGCACGAAGCACTTATGAAGCACCATCTGTCTATGTAGGCGCAGACTCTCAAACTATCAATGTTCGATAGTTCCTAATGTCATACAAACGATAGTGACGTGCTCTTTGAACGATTCAATGATGAGTTGATTATCGATGAATTGCTGTCCAAGGCAAAATGATAAATATCACTATAGGCAAAAGCCATGAAATGGATTTTAATTGATTAGACACAGAAGGTTTATTATTTTGTGTGCACAACAGTTGCAACTGTTGATTGTATTAATAGGAGACGCATTACGTCAAAAGTTTTTTTTTTAATTTCAAGTTGTTTCTTACTACACCATTGAGGTTCTAGGCGATATCTAAAATTAAAACTTGTAAAAGTTACCTAAAGATGTGCTTCGAAAAACAAGAATAATTTTCAAAATATCTGTTGAAAATCCAAAATTTTGTGTTTCTTCAAATGGATAAAACTTGTCTTACTAAATGATCAAAATACCTATTGCCACCTAACAGCATTATGTCAAGACTATGATAATAAATAATACACAAAAGTTCATAGACTGACAAGAAGTGACATCCTTAACCAGTGGTATTCACCGGCGCGAACCGGGCGAACAACTTTCGCGACTCGTCCCAATAATGTTGTGGATTCGTGAACTGTTACATCACTATTCACTAACATCGGCCTGTGTATAATATTAGTTCACAAAGACATTACAATATCAAGCTCTTACAATACCAGTTCCCTGAAGAATTGAAAGTGAAAATAACTTTGTGTGTCGCATATCGTTCCGTTAAACTTGTTCTCTTATTGACTAACAATCTTTAAATGTTCTTAGAGTGATGTTGACATTCTAATATTCTTTATATTTGGCACATTAGTTTAGAAATATCTGAGTGATGCATGTGTACGGAATTTATGGAACTATCCTTATAGTAAGTATTATAAATATGATGCTTTGTGATCTTTGTCGTCACCGGCGACTGCCTGCAGCATTGGCTGCTCTTAGTGGTCAAACATATGAGTGACAGGCATCGACGGCTGCAGTTGGCTCTGCCGTCAATGCGTGTTCGCGGCAGCTGTCAACGCGTGTCGGCGGCAGCCGTCAACGCGTCGACAACAAATGTCGCTTGTGCTTTTGAGCACCATATTTAAATTTACGATCGGCACGTTGTCGACGGCTTCATTTGCCTCTGTCGTTGTCACGTGTCGCTCGTGTGTATGCATACTTAACTCTAATATTAAAACGTTTTTTTTCTCAGAAGCAATGAGTGTTGAGGGGCTTCTGACCTTTTGAATTCTGGTTCTCAAATTTTGTGGGTAATGTGTACGCACATTACCCACAAAATTTGAGAACCCGCTGCAAAGAAGGTTATATTTTTGTATTCGCTCACATGGTGGAGCATGTAACCGAATACTTGGAACTAATAAGTATCTTGACAAATAAACAGGCATGCAGGCTAGTGAGAAACAGTTATTTAAGGGTATATACCAACGTAGATCCATTATGTGCATGCATATACAGACGATATCATAATGATGAGCTCTGCTCATTTATTGAATGTCTAAAGAGCAGATCAAACTGATTGCTTTAAGTTTGTTTGTTTCAGTTGGCGATAAAATAAATCTTACATATCCACAAGGCAATAAACATACACGTGCTCGTTATTACAGACCATGCAGTCGCATTTAATCATAGAGTGTTGCATAATTTTATTATGTCTAAATAATCAATGGTGAATAAATAACTGCATACGAGACGACGTTATAATGCCACCTCCCTGCATAGTGACAGATAGTTAATAAATAAAGCCTTTTATTTATCTAAGTTTTTACAGTGTTAATAAATAATTTTAAAGTTTAAATTGTCCTAGTGTTCCCGCTATCAGCGAATGGGACAAAAGCGTAAAACTGACCTTTACCCGTAAAAATCCACCATTCATCGCTTTGAGAACCCCTGAGGTGAAAGCCTCCTCTAGAGAATGCCAGCTTTCTCTGTCTTTCGCCATGTCCATCCAGCGTGATCCAGATAAACACACGACCTCGTACTCCCAGCGAGTGTGGTCTTCCTCGTTTACGTGTGCCAACCGGTCCCATCCAAAAAGTCATCTTTTTGACCCATCTATTGTCATGCAGTCTTGCAACATGGTCTACCCATAACAGACAGTATCTCATCAACTCAGCCTATTGCAGTCCACTGCTGGACATAGGCCTCTCTCAGGCTGTGCCACAACACCCTGTCCAGACAGACAGACAGTATCTACTACTTAATAATAATAAAGAACATATACCAATAGGATGGCCACCTTATTTTATGACGCATAAGTATAACTGGCGAAATATTGTTGAACTTTACACCTCTGCCTAATCCTAAGGGAAAAACAGGCGTGATATTACAATTGTTAAGAATGGAATAGCAGCTAAGAACAAAAACTGAAATAAGTAAATATGGAACGCACATCAAGAAAGTGAACGCAGACAAGATCTAGGTAGATTCAATATTGACTGGACATCATTAGTGCTAAAACTGTGCAGATTAGAGATCAAGAGTAGTTTTGCCTAGACGTGTCAGTCAGAAAAGATTATTAGCTACAATTAGATTGATATTAAATATAATAATTTATACTTAATGCGAACTTGGCTTTTTTCATTAGGCTTGTCCACAAATACCATTAGATACGAGTAAATGGAGGAAGGGAAGTCATTTGGCCTGCAGTAGGACACAAACCATAATCAGGCTATGACCTTCCCACTGCTGGGACACAGGCCTCCTTTCTGTGAGAGGGAATATGCCGCAATCGATCACGCGGGCCCTGTGCGGATTGGTAGATGTCACATGTTGTTGAATTTTTGGTTCTAGGACATGCCGGTCTCCTTATTACGTTTTCCTTCACCATTTTTAAGAGCAGTGGTGATGAAATGAATTACTCACAGTAAAGGGCCTGCCTGTCAAATAATATACTGCATTCAAATAACTTTTCTAGACAAAGTAGTTGTAAAGTTTTCTCATAAAACTTCTATATGCAAAGTCCACTCGAAACCTTACATATATTAATTACCAACGTGGGAAATATTATAAAATGGTTTCCTACGAGTATTTAATTGAAATGCGAATAGTTTCCTTGAATTAACATTATCTTGTTTAGAAGGTAAGGTTGAAAAGTATCCGATTTTAACAGTCTATTTTTTGTTGAAAAAATTCGGAATGAATCTGAACCTTCAAAGGAACCTTGCGGGAATCCATTTACATTTTTTAGTTTTCTGAAGCGAGTGAGTAGAGTACAACCTACCTAATCAGAAATAGTTCGTTTACGATCCAACTTTATGATGTACACTTGCAAAATTTCTATTGCCGTTCAGCAATAAAGTTTTATAATTTTATATGCGAACTCAACGCTTTTGAACCGATTTATATAGGTACCTACGAGTATATATGTGCAATACTTGAGAGTGTGAGGGTGAGAGTGATGAGAATATGGTTCGAGTCACTGGATTTTTGTAAAAACAACATACTATTATGGAAGAAGATTGACTGTAGTAATGTTAGTCAATGGATATACCTCCAATGTGAAAACGACTATCGTCATTTTAATGCCCTTATCCCAATTTATTTGTAGTCAGTGCAACATGTCTTTTTCGTCTATACTTCTCTATTAGTCGTCATCTCGGTAGTCACCCCCTTTCTAGTCATCTTTCACGCAGTCCATCCATATTTTCTTTTGTGGAGACGACCATTCGACAATAAATGAAAACACTGGCTATACTTGCTCAGGAGTATTAAATGTAGAACTGTCAAATAAAGCCTAACATCGATATAAAAAAATGTATTTTTCAAACAAACTAAATAGTAGATAAGTCTTGAACCGACGAAGGGTTCTACCAATCATTGACTAGTTATTGCTACTAAACTGTTGGATATAAATATTTGATAGATATATAGATAGTAATACTCTTTCCCTTGAAGATCCTTCTTTTTTTTCCTTTCTTTTTTGTTCAATTTTTGTATATGTACGAGTATTCTGAGAACGACGTAAGTACATTAGATATACGAACTTTAATTGTCGTCTCCACCTTATTTAAGCAGATTTATTCATCATAGACTTTATACGACGCAACGTTTAGAAAATTGAGAAATTAATCTATCTTTCATTAATAAATGGATTGAGAGGCTAGAGATTATAAATTATTTTAAACTCAACCCGTGATGTAAAATATATTGTTTGCACAGCTTGGTTTAGAACAATGGCGTTAAATTGCATTACATTGCCTTGTTTATTTGTTTGAGTAAATAACTAAGTGATCAAGTATAACAAGTTATTGTTTTACTCGTGTATTTATATTAATAAAATTTCTAAGTCCGTTTGTATCCGTTCATACTTACCTAAGTAATAATAAGTTTTAAAATTAAATTTATCGTAACTTAAATATTATTAATACTCATAGTTTTATTTGATTGAAATTTAATGGCCCACGTAAGTGAAAATAGAATGCTTTATAGTTTGCATCTTCAGGTATTTGTCGCCCATCTGTATGTGTATGAACACTCATATTATTTTGACTAATTTATTATTTTGCTTGAGTTTCAAGTGTTTCTATGGTATTTTTTGTTAGTGCATTGTCTAAATTATAATGTCTTTTGAATATGCACAAATCTGTCGTGCAAAAATATCAACACAAAGAAGTGCTGTAATTTCTGATAACCATGTTTTGGTCAAAGATCGTTTTTGTACGGGAATCGACGAGCCACCATAATAATAGAATCGTATCAAACACACATCTACTAAATTAATTTCATCCAATAAAGATAATAATCGATCCGCACATCAAGAATTCAATTCGGAGGGTGTTTCTGAGGCCGCTACCATTGGCGTCCTGGCTCCTGAGTCAACAAAGTTCCTTCAACCCGACTTAGAGAATACAGGTGTTAGTTAGCTTTACAAATCGATCAATATTTTTCAGCATACTTAATTGCTTATTGACCATTGCACTTTCTAAACGATAATGCTACCATAGATTTCAGGTAGCATTACGCCACTATACATTGCGTCATCAGGTGATCATAGGTGGATATTAGATTTACTGTAAGCTGTAAGCCCCTCCACCTCGCTATTGTTGAATGCATGAGTTTTGTACAGTGAAAAGCAATTAGAGAGATCACCAAGCTAAAGTTAAGGACACAAAGTCAAAAGGTGACGCCAGTAAACGGTATTATACCGGTCTCTTTTTGCTTTCAGACTGCTTTTGTTTGAGAACTGAAAGTTCGTCAATTTATCTCTAGAATTTTATCGTTATTGAAAAAATAAGAGAATTGAAACGAGTATGCTTAGATGGTTGGGTAATTTTGAGAGATAAATGACAGGCGACTAATATGTGTAAGACGAATAAGTGGAAACACCGGGAGGGGAAAGTAAACTGGACTTTAAAATTGTTGTAGGTAAGTACACAACAATTTGGCCAAGTAAGCAATACAACAATTGGGCAATTAGACTTCTCCTAAGGTACCCCCACAATACTAGAATCACTTTACAGTGCATTGCGATAGACTGAGTTAGGTGATACAAAACCGTTTTCTTCTCTTTCTAATACTACTCTTGAAGGTTGATTATTATCATTGAAAACAACGCTTTTCTTCACTCGTGATGTAAATTATAGTCCTGCCAGAAAGTCCTTGATGTTTTCCATCCGTGACTTTCCCATTTTTCAGCAGATATGGTAGTTCATTTAACACTGTAAAATATATGTTTAAATGCTTGTTATAAACAAAGAAAACGTAAACTAACTTGTAAATCCATAAAGCTATCACACAAATCAATAAACTATTGGATTTTAGATCAAGCTGGTAAACACAATCACGTTATGAATCACGGAACTATGTAGGTCAGATCGAAAGTGTTAGATTCGGATTTATTAGAAACATTACATTTGACAGCCGGTGTTCCAGGCAACCTTGCCCCAGGGCCGGCGACAATCGGCATCTCGTAATAGCCGCGCGCTATGCGTGGGCGCACGATCTTTCTCTCCTCACGGATTCGCTCAAAACACTCCACTCACGCGCGGTCGCGGATCGGTTTTCACCGCCCTTTTTTGATTTTATTCTTCACCTGGTTGCTCGCTTTAAGAAACTGTGGTTTCGAAGATTCAAACACCGATTTTTCCCGCCGTAACTTTAGTTGAAAACCGACCTTGATCGTTCAATCGATTATAATCCGTATTTACAACAACCCATGTGCTAATGTGATTGTGTGTCTGTGTGTGCAGTGATGAAGTTCTTCCAGTTTTGTTTAGTGTTGTTATTTAGGTTAGTATTTCAGGTTCAAATATTTGTAGAACTCCGTACCTATGGTAAAGATTTGATCGAGATTTCGCTACGGTGTGAAAATGACTGTTTGTTATATTGTTAAAATATTGCATTAGAAAGTGTTTATCAGATGATTATCCTACAAATTCTACTAATATTATAAACGTGAACGTTTGTATGGCTGGATGGATGTTTGATACTCTTTCACGCAAAAACTACTGATCGGATTGGGATGAAATTTGGCACACAGATGGTTTATAACCAGGATTAACATATAGAATCTTTTTATCCCGATATTCCCACGGAATCGAAACTTATGCGGATGAAACCGCGGGGCGCAGCTAGTTTATAATAATTACATTACAGTGTTTGTGAACTAACAGATTATTATGTCAAAATGTCACCTTACTTTGCCGTGTGTTCAATTTAATTATAACATGAAAATGTTATGAAGTCTGTCAAAAACATCAACCTACCTTTCTAAGAAACAACTTATCTTTAACTTCAATATTTGCACGTTTTATCAACTTACACTAGTTTTGAAGGGAGTCGTGTATACTGTAGATACAAATACCTACTGTTCTCATAAGTCAAATACTTCTAAATGTACAAAAAACAATACCTAAAACTGAGGTACTCAGAGTCCTAACGATACTGAACAATTTGACAAACATTTATAGTGGGTATGTCTGTAATGCTCTGTTATTTATTTATTTTTTTAAATCTGGTCCTCTTATATCTTAAAGAAGACACAGTTAATCCGAGAATAGAATCAGAGATGTTAATTTATACATAATTTTTATATTGTTACGAAGTTTTCGTGACGTAGCGAGTCAAACCCGTCACCGACCTTGCAGGCTAGCCGGCACAAAACCGGTGATATTACATTACTTAACACTAGGGCTATACGATATATTTGTACTAGATTGCAATTTTAGTGCTGTTTAGATAGTAAGTAGGTAGTTATTTATTATTGCAGCATTTATTTGTTTTTAGAGCTTAGCATATTGATGCAATATGGCTGGCAAGTATGAGCAAATTGGTACAGACCCAAAGATTTAAATCGTAGATTCGCCCGACGCGTCAAAAGGTGGTCACATTGCTGTTTCGTTTTGACATCTCTGACGCACACAATGTCACAGAGACTTGACTTGGTTGGAGGCTTTTTCGCGCGACTTATTACGGTATTTCCTATATCCAATTCAACGATATCACTCTTAGCTTAGACCTTCTTGCTGGAAATCGAGAATTAGGTAGTGTAGTGTATCTATTTGCACTGCGGCCAACGAGAGAATGCGTCCCTGACACCTGTCAGTTTCATACAAACAAATAAGTGTTTTGCGAATTTTATTTTTATTAGCTACTCTATAGAATTGTCACACTGACAGCTCTTCAGCTTTATTATTAGTATATGTAGATATGCACCTATAGCTAGAACTGAATCGTTGTTGACTAATGAGTACGTGAAGTTATGGGTTTCTTTTCATAAATTCAAGAAATCCATTACCGATCGCAGTCTATAAAGTAGCCTAACATTACACATTTGTGGGTTTATCTTCTTACTTCTAGGTATGCATAAATTATTGTGATATTTCAACTTTATCCTCAAGTTACTTAAATATTGATTCTTACAGATGTGATTTATTTTTATAAACGGTAACAAGTGTCAATTTTATTAATGTGTAATTTCTGTTATTTTTATTAATATACCCTTGACAAATTTCTCAAGGGAATAATGCATTACTGACCTTAAGTTAATAAAGGTCAGTATGCGTGCGTATTCGATCTAAATTCTTTGGCTTTCCTTAAATTCAACATGGTATTCCGACCAATGTCTGTACAAAAATGTGAAATACTTTAAAAAGGTATAAAATTCCTTGTCATTAATTGAGTACACCTTGTAATTAATTATGGATAAATTACTGCTAATTACTGCAGTGTAATCATAGCCTTTCAATTACATTTTAGTTAAAGATTGTTCCGTTCCGCATTATAGAGATCATGTTAATATAGCAAAAACATAACACTGATTATTGCTTTTGTTTTTTCAATCTTTGACTAATTAGCGGTCCATTTAGATCAAAAATGGTCTGTATATTTTGTTAGTGTTTTCATTTCCTTGCATATTTTATTTCGTGGAGCACTTAAGAATCTCAAAGGAGTGTAGCAATTAGGAGGAAGTTTCCAGCACTGTCAGTGGAACAAGTTGGTGTTTGATTTTGAAATGTTTTTCCCTCTAATGACCGATTCGGTTCCCGAGCCTCTCCTTAATGACGGTTGATGGCCCGACTTATTGACATTTCACTGAAATGTATAGTCAGTTTTAGTGCTGGCTCTCAATATTTACTGAAGCTATTAGGCGTTTATTTTTAATGGGGTGCCTTAAGGTAGCCCGCGAAATTCGAATTCTCTTACGTTTTATTGCAATTTGTAGGTCAGTGTCAGGTTGTATGTTGATAAAAATATGACTTTTATCAGGTTGTAGGCATATTAATCTAAATATAATTCACGACCGTAACAAATATGACTTTGAAATAGTCATTCAATATAGTAATATGAACTTAGAGAGTTGTATGATAATTATATTATTATTATTTGTATGATAATAATTCTATAAATAAAAAATTATTGCGGCTGCGAATTATATTTAGATCAATATACCTACAACCTGATACTGACTGCAAATTGCAAAAAACGTAAGAAAATTTGAATTTCGCGGGCTACCCTGACGCTTTCGCCTTAATTTGTTGTGACGTCAACGTACATTTACACAATCGTGTTGTCTTTTCAAATAGACTGTGACTCAATATTTGAGATGACATTAAAGATAGTCAAATGAGTTTGTCTTGAGGATATGAACAGCAACGAGGGACGAGCAGTGGAGGCCCAGTAGTAACGGCCCTGACTTACAAGTTGTGTTAAGATCGTAGGTTCGAACCCAGACAGGCGCTTTACTTGTGTAAAATAATTTCATGACCAGTGCTCTCAAAACGGTGAGGGAAAACATCGTGAGGAAACCGGCATGTCCTAGAAACTCGAAGACATGTGACATCTACCAACCCACACTGGGTCCGCGTGGCCACGACCCACTTCCTCTGACAGAGAGGAGGCCTGTGTCCCAGCAGTAGGATCATTTAAGGCTGATTATGTCATATAAACAGGCATTGTGAGTTTCTGCTCTAAATTATGCACAGTAAAGGGTTCACCTCCCACCCTTACAGTCCAAATTAGTGTGCTATATTTAGAGCACTTCAAACATTTATAAGTAGAAAGTATACAAGACTGTTTGTCATCTGTTCTTTTACCGTAAATTGCATTCAACAAAAGCTTAGAACGTAGGAAACCCTGCCATTATTTTTACATTTCTTCTGTCTTATTTGAACTGCAGAGAATCACCTAGAACTTACTTGTATTTTATTTATATAGATCTCACCTGTTGCTACTAAAGCAAATACGATTGTAAATATAGGATGACAAATGCATTGTTTTCGTTGAATTTTTGGATGGTAAAATAGAGTTCTTGGAATATAATTTGGAGTTTATCTAAATCAAGGTTCCTTGTGAAATGTGAGATCCTACGAGGTAAAGCGTTTAATTCTAACAAATCAACAATATTCTTTGCGTTATTTACGTTGTCGAACAGATTACTTTTTCAAACATATAAAGCAATGTATTATGAATTTCCTACACGATCCTTCCTATTGTAATAGGTAGTCTGTTATGCAATTGGGGTGCTGGATTCACATCCCTAGTTGAATAAAGTGAGACAGAATTTTCCTTTTGGCAAAATTTCAGTCCTAATTTCGTGGTTGAGATTATGGCCGGAAAATGGTGATAGGCTCGTTCTTTTGATGACAGAAGGAAGTTATTGTGAAAATTCAAGTGGTATGTACCTACTTTTATTTTATTAATATAATGTTTTCTTTCTTTCCAGGAATTTGGGCTCAGCTGTACATTTTTGCTGTAGGTGAGTAAGATGGTTGAAAAGTTCGGAGTATTGGCTTTTCCAAGACATATTTATATGGATACCTAACTTCTTCTGAAAGTCTTTAACAACTGAGGACAGTATCTACAAGTTATGTTGAGAGTGAAGTCGCTAACCTACATTTTTGTACTATGATATTTTTTGATATACTTACCTATTTAATTTATGAAAAACTGCTTCTGCGTTTTGTTATATATGTATTTATTATAATGTAAATAAATGGTAATAATCTGCTATTACAATTTGACTGTCTACAAAGCAGTTATTCAAAGAGTTGCCTTATAAACTAAACACTACCCATCGTAGTGCAAAAGTAAATCTAACTTTATTTCTAGCCTAAACCTTTGAGCCAGTATTTGTATTTCAAACTCTATTTAGGCAAAGTTCTAAATCTTTAATAATCGAACTAAGCTGTCATTTTTGTATAAAGAACTGCATTTCTATAACAGTTAGGTTCTTAATTCAATAACTGGCTCGGTGTTTTGTAATAAGAGGGTAGGAATTAATCAAATAAAACCTATCGCCATTTAACTTGGACAAAAAATTTGACAGAAGTAACAATAATAATTATAATAGTATCTAATTATAAATATACTGTAATTTAAAAAGTTAATATTTTTATCTACACACATGCTACTTTTTATATCTAACCCTTATACGCATGGCTACACATCAAGCTATAATAACCAGTATAAACTGACTTTACACTGTACGAAAAGTCTATACAATGCGAGGTCAGCTAAAACTGGAAATGTATAGATTGATGTGTCGCCGTGTATACAGTATGCCACAATGTCAAAGATCGTCTCTGCCTCACAAAGTTAGTTCGATAGCAATAAATTGATCGTAAGTGATACAGTTAGGGTCATGCCGTGAGAGACCGCGGTGATTGTTCCACAAGGGAGGAGTATCGGCCTCGTTGTGAACTGTCACAGTCGTTCACTTGATCATCTTGGTGTTTTAGAGGTCATGTTTGAGTAAATTGATTACGGATGCTGCTTAACATACAGGGTGGCAGGACATCGACGCACAAACTGTAACCATGAATTTTGACCCCCTAGCATAGAAAAATTTCTTAAAAAAACAATCAGCCTTTTCATAGAAAAGTGCAGTACCTTCCTACGCGGTTAAAATGTATGGAACAAATAATTATTATTTATTATAACCGACGAAAACTTTTAAGAATTAAGTAGGTCTGTACTTAATCCCTGGTAACAGGCTACACGTCGATGTCCCTGCTCCCTGCCACCCTGTATAAGTACCTCAGTGGATATTTACAACAAGTATAACATATTCCGAGTGAGAACTGTATCTAATTCGGAACGTTTTGATAGTTTTATTAGACTTTTTCTAAGCCATTCCTGTTTTTGTACAAAATGTTTTCCAATATTTTCGATTTCAACTCCTCGTATTAGGACGGAGTTCATAATAATTTAAAAGCTCATCTAGGTCTCTGGTCCTAATCTAATTTCTGAAATATACCATTTATTTCTTATGTGACCAAAATCCGAACGCATTCATTTATACACGCATGTTCTAAAGATAATATACTTAAATAATAATAGTCGAGACGTCTTATAATAGGTACTTGTGTATATTATTTTAGTCTTCAATAAGCTCATTACCGTTGTTATTTTAGCCGTTAAACAGCTTACGTCTTTCCGAAACTAAAGCCACGTGATGCCAATAAATTATATTAAAATAGCTTTAGTAGCAAAACACATAATGTATCTGTATATTTTGACATGCGAACTGTTTTCTGAGGGATATTTACAGTTAGCTAACTAATTATACAAATGAACAAACTATTTTAATAGACGACTTGGATATTTTTCTTGTAAGTGGTCTTTAGAGACGTATTTTTTATTTGAGTCATGATTTTGTTCGTAGAAGTGAATTGACGGCTGGTAATGTGAAAGAGATTTACGGGAACATGGCATTTAATCTTCAGTTTACATCAGGCAGGAATAAACGTGGGGGCTCTACCCACAGTCCATGTTCGTTCGCCTACGGCAAAAGTATCAATACTGGGAGCATTCCTGCTACCAGTATTGATACTTTAATGAATAGGAATACCGAGAAAAAATATATATTAAAAATAAAGGAATCCTGAAATAACGTAACAAGCAAATGGCTGTTGTTAGATCATGCGCGAGATCTATGAGAGCCAATTAGTGTCACTAACGACGAAGGAATATTTCAAATATGACATTTATAGAACTTCGCATTAAATGTTCACTGAATTCTAACATTATTCAAAGTACCGAAGAACGAAATGTCACACAAATCTGATGAATAGTAAAACAAGAACAAATGACAATAAAGCAGAACAAATGCCAATACAGAATCATTCAAATGTAGCGATTTAATAACAGCAGATAGGATGTGATTGTGAAATAGACGGTAATATGTACATCTCGGGCCATTGACATAAAATCGGTGGCCACAAATTGCCCACGCATTATGGAAAGTTAACAATTATACGTATGAGTGCGCTATGAAACTACGACTTTCCATGGCTGTATTCAAATGAACGGGTTATGGAACTGTCACAATGTGCAGCGGCCATCTTTGATGCTTTGAAAGCAAATAACGGATTAAATTAACGGATGAAAGCAAATAGCTAAATGCTGTGGAAACAATGTTTTTATGGAGGGCTTGACAGCACAACGTTGTTATGATTTTAATTTGTATTGTATTATTTAAAAATGACAGTATTTTTGTGACTAGGGAGTGTGAACTCAGGGATAAAAGGTGTTTTAGAATCTAACTTAATATAAACTATAGACAATCTCGGATCAATCCTTCAAAAAAACTCAACAATCACTATACGCGAGTCAAAGATTAAGTATATTCATTTGCGTTGATCCTGCGACTCATAAGTGAATAAAATATTACTTTATGTTGTTTACTTTGACATTTGACAGCTGATCAATGGCGGATACCATTTCGATATGTTGATACCATCCCATATTAGTTCAAAGTTTTTTTAAATAAAGTTAGTGGTCAGTGTCGACGTTGCATAATAACATTTAATTTTATGAATACAGCATTATTTAGAGGCACTATAATTCCAAAACATGCTCAATATTTATGATATTGCACTCTAAACAAGATGCATTCTGACATTTTGATAAACTGTGAGCCGTAAACATACAGATATTGAATCTGCATAATGTCATGATTTCACATTGCCCTCTTGCTAATTTTATTGTTTTCTGGACATCTTTCGACATTGATTTGTGACTAAGTGCTGTCTAAACTATACGTATTTGGTCTTTTGAAATACATAGTTAATATTTGCGGAGTAAAACTTATCGCATGTTTCACAATCTAGTAAAACAATATATTTCGTTTATAATAAAACGCTTTTATTCGCGTACGTACTCGTAGTATATTATCGGGTACATTTTCTAGATTGCCTATCATTCCTTTGTTTTCACTTTCTGTCTCGTTAGGCGAGGAACATATAACATGACGAAATGACACTTTATTAGAAATTGCATCAGCAATATAAATATTATTTTTAATTTGACAATTTTATTTAGTCGCGTGTCCTTCAGATATATGTTCGTACAAATGCTTATTATTTATAACCGTCATCATTTGTTTTGAACTTGAATTATTCAATTTCAAGTTCAGGTGAAAGGCTAATTATACATTAATTAGAAACCGACCTCTAAAATATTTATAAACTCACCTTAACATAGTTTACATGCTATTATTTGTATTTAATGGTTTTCATATTAACAATAGCACTCGAAATAATGTATTATTTCTTACTACTTATTATTTTTTATCCTTATACCTAATTACTGAGCAGAGGGGGGCAGTTCTCATAATTTTAAGAACGCTCACAGTCTGATGTCAGTCTCAATCTGTCAAAAATATCTCTAATATCCCAACATTTTTGACTTGATTGTCGCTGAGATGAGATTGCGACTAGATTTTGAACGTTTTTAATTACTAGATTTGGCCTTCTGGTATAGGTTGGTACTTCAGTAATCTCTTACTGACTCGCAAGTTAGAAAAATAAAAACTGCTCTTAAAACGCCAAGTTAAGTACATTGCATTTACAAACATTGTACGAGCATTTTTACATACCGAAGTAAGTACGATATTACCTAAGTTAATTCAATGAGGCGCATACTGACGTAACAATGAACGTACAAAACGAGGATGTAACGCGCGCGCATGTTCCGCTTCCTTAGACGCGCAAGAGCAGCGCACGTGTGAACGTTATTATAACTACTTTAATAAATAAATCAAATCGATATTATTTGTGATATAGCTTTTCATCAGACTTTAATTTGTTTTGAATTCACTTCGGTTAGAGGCGTGAATTATTAGGCCGCGTTTATTTGAGTCGTATTTCTTCGCACCGAACCACATAAAGCGGAAACCGCGCGGTCGCTGCGCGGAATCCGCGTCCACGTTTTCGCAGGCCACGCATTTGTTTCAAAATTGACTCTACTTAATAGGTGACAACATTAAAATTCCTGTCATCTATAGAATCGCCGCTATAAGCCGCTAAGCTGATGTGGGATTGGGCTGGCCACGTCTGCCGTATGTCCAATGAGCTGTGGGCCTAAATAACCACTACGTGGAGCCCTGACCCCGAAGGTTCCCGGAAGGCGTCGCGGCAGACCCCGTAGAAGATGGCGGGACGAGTTGAAGAAAACAAACGACCGCTGGTCTACTTTAGCCCTGGACCGAAAGAGCTGGAAGATATGGGGAGAGGCTTTAGCCCAGCAGTGGGATGATACAGGCTAACAGTAACATAGAACCGCGCGGCGTCCGCGTGAATATAAGTAGTGTTGTTGCATAGTAAGTAGAATTCACATTCGCCATAAATGTATGTATGAATGTACCTTATTTATTCTTTTGGCGAAACTAATTGTATTATGTACGTATGTACAACATACTTGATAAGTGTTGATTTTTAATAGCGAACTGGAATGTTTGTATAATGGAATGTTTCATAAACTGACTGTTTGGTTTTGGCTAGAAATAGATCAATAGACAGACCGCCCTTTCAAAACTTGAGGGTGTCGTTAATATCTGGATTGTATCAAGAGGATACTGGTAATTGTTAATTTGATGCCAAACCCTAGATTGCCACCAGTTTTGCCCTGTTGTTCAGCATACTGAGATCAATATGATATCACGGCTTGTTTCTCCGAAGGGTTGGATAGAGGTACACCTATAAGTATTTAGTAGGTACACCCACATTTTATCAGTTATGTTAAAGTCCCATATCCCATGAAAAAAAACTTGAGAGGTGTCAAGGGACACCCGGATGGAACGAAGTTCCTTTCGATTAATTAGTGAAGGAATTGTAATAAAATTCCCCTTTCGCATCGCGCGATAAGGAACTTCATTCCAAAACTTCGTTCCAATAGAATATAATTTTGCCTGACCTGGGAATGAACCCAGGATCCTCAAGCAAAAGCGCCTGCTATCACTAGACTAATGAGGCAGTCAATCCATTTAAAACACCTGATGATTGTGATACATAGGTTTCCCTGGCGTTATGTCGAATTTTAAAAGCATCAATCTATTTTTCTATAATACATACATATGTTCAGCAGTTGCTTCTTCGTCGTGTCGATGGCACCACAGTGAATTAGCCTCACCACTGAAATGGCGTACTGGAATGATGACATTACAATCCATAATGAAAAGTGCGAAATAGATATATAAATCTGTACGGTTACTGACTTCTCTCGTAAACCTATAGACTAGTATTTTATCGGAACTAATCAAAATTATATTACCGTATTATTTCTTTTCCGTGGACCGTACGAACTGATATCATGGCGCGAGCCGCTCGTAAAATATTGTGTTATTACTTACTGCCTGACTTCATTTTCATCTTATTTTGTTCTAGTTTTTGTATGTTATTTTTGTAAAAAACATCTAAATGCTAATTATAATTGGGCTAATGCGTACCGTGCGTGATTATAGTAAGGTTCAAGGAGGTTTATCGCAAACATAAAATCTTTTTTTAAATTATCCTTTTTTTACTATACTTCACTATTACTTATTGAAATTGATGGATGGAATGGATTTGAATAAAAAAAAAATAAAATCAATTTATTTCAGGTTCTCCCATATTAAAATCAAATCACAAGTTACGAAATACGAGAACGACATACATAAAAATAATTACAATATAAAAATAAATAAAATGTCATCAAATAATAAAGTACAATGTCAAATGAAAATAAGCAACTCAATGAAAATAAAAATTTAAAATTAATCGGAAATTAATAATATAAAATACAAATAAAATAAAAGTTTAGCAAATTTTGGATAAATGGTGGTGGTGATAAATTTGGATGAATGGATGGTAGATTTTACATATCAAGACCCCGGATTACACGTTAAGCCGTTGGTCCGTGCTGTCACTCGTGGATCTTTGACAGTCGTCAAGGGTAGTCAGAAGCCCAAAAGTTTGACGACCAGTCTTACCAAGGATATCAGAGTCACACGAGACCCCTTGGTCCAAGGGGTATCGTGTGACTCTGATATAGTTGGGGAAAAATCTAGACAGATTAACTGACTATGTATAATTTATTTAAACACCTACTTAAATCATAATGCTTGGGGACATGAAAAAACAATGCTTTTTCGAGTTACATGTTATTGTTCGACATCTTGATCTGACGTCAGAACAGGTCACGGAGTATTCTGCCAAATCATACACCCAGAAAACACGCGGTGGCATCCATGGAGACAATCATATTTGAAGAAGATTAGGCTCTGTCACACCGTATGTAACGTTTAAGTATAGCGCGGCGAGGGCAGCGGCGTGTACTCGGCCAGTTTCTCGAACCAAAATTACGGCAAAATTAATGTGACATGTGTGACAAATGAATATCACAAAGTGGCTAATGTTCATCATTTCACCAATCATAGCAATTTACGCGAGCTTGACAATTTGTCACATTAATTTTGCCATAATTTTCGTTCGAAAAACGGGCTATGTATTAGTCTTTTCAGTTTAATGGCGGGGCTCCAATATGTTTCAGGTCAGCTCTCTGCTCCAGTCTGGTTAAATATTTAGCTGCAAAGGTGTGCTTTATTTTTCATACTGCATGCGGCATGATATTTTGTGTGATGGAATAGCGACGCAAAATAATGCTTCGTGTTTTTGTGCAGGCACCTACACCATAAACTAAGTCTATAGGTAGAGAGCTTCAAACGCACAGCATTCAGTGTGGCCCTACCTTTATTTACCGCTTAATCACGAACAAGATGATAAATAAAGTGCTATCTCGTGTTTCTATTTAGACACCACCGTCCGTCCGTATCTCAACAATAAATCGATATCATATTATTCTTGGGTCTAGAATAAAAGCGCAGGTAATCAGTAATGAAAATTGTTTGCAGTTCGGAAACATTAAACATGTTTCATCTTAGTAGGTATCCTTACAGGGTAAGCTTTGAACAGGGATCACTATGGCAGCTATGCCAACAGTTTGAGATAGGAAACTCACCCTCCATAATAGGCCCATAATAATTCTTGAGCATTTTAGAGCTCGCTTTCAAGGTGCTGTCCAATTGGACAAATCACCTGAGTTCCATAGAAATCATAAAAATAATTGAACGTTTAGTTTAACTCAGATACAAGGGGCCAGACAAAAAAAAAAAAACGAGCTTGCTCGGGGTTCCGCCCGCGTGGAAGTCGGAAAATATCCTACGGGAACGTACTACCGGGATTAAAAATACCCTATGAGTTATATCCAGGTTATAAACTGTGTGCTAAATTTCTTCAGAATCCAGTCAGCCGTTTTTGCGCCAAATTGGAACTTACATCCAGACAAACACAAATGGAGAAAAAAATATTCTTTACTATTTTATTATATAGGGTTATTTTTAAAGGTTAATGCTAAACTTCACAGACATTCGAAAAAATAAAGAGAATAGATGTTTTTTTTGGGAGGTCAACGACCGCTGTTAGTATTGAATTACTTTACGTATAAGTTAACAGTAACTATTTTCTTATGTTTTGTTGTGTTTAGATATACCCACCACTTCTGTGAAGTTTTATTTTAAAAAAAAACAAATGTTTTAAACTGATATTTCAAGTGATTGCGAGTACACGCGGTCGCGGAGTTTAGCTAGCCAATTTAAAATAACCCCGTATGTTGTAGATTAACAACATTGGTTACCAATAAAATCATGGAATATAAATTCTTACTAAGTGCCTGCCCACTTTATATTCATGTAATAAAATCTGATCACCTTTACCTACATCATAAAATAGTAACTGATTTAAAAGACATTAAATTAATTATTCTAAATATTACTAGTACTATTAGTTATTCTGTGATATTACCTAGATGTAAAGAGTACGGAGTGAGTGTGTGAGGTGGTGTGTGAGGGGGTGTGTGTGTGGGTGTTAGAGTGTGTAGAGTAGTGTGGGTGTACTACAGGTTACACCTCTGTCTAACCCTTCGGGGTTTACTGGCGTGATGTTATGTTATGTGTAAAGAGTAATACTTACTTACCTATTGAGAATAATAAAATAAAAATAAAAAGACTTTTATTTCATGCATTTAAGACTAAATTAACATTTGTACATGAGTGTGTTTACATTTAAATAATTTAAGAAGAACTTTATACATTCGATTTTTTGTTTGTTTACATTTCATATTAATTAATAGTTTCATAAATTGATTGATAATTGATTAATAGTGCAATAAAATATATTGAATGATAAAATTAAATTCGAATTTAAATTATTGATTGCAATAAATAATATATCAAATGTATAAATTCAATATTAATATTCATTAAATAAATTTAATGATTTTCTATAGATTTAAAATAAAAATCATGCATAGAAGTAGTGCAAAGGCCTCCTGAAGAGAATAATAGATATTAATTTTTAATAACCTGCTTTACCTTCTTTTCTCTGGTTTTAGATAAGTGGCATAATATATGATTAAAACTAGCTTTTGTCCGTGGCTTCGTCCGCTTGGATGTCGGAAATTATCCTACGGGAACGTCTTAATTCTTTTTCATAAATAAAAGTAACTCAAGTTACTATTACTATAACGTGAGATATCTTTCAGTTGAAGGGCCAGTCAAAATCGGTCCAGCCGTTACGGAGATTAGCCGGAACAAATAGACAGAGAGACAAAAAATTTTTTTTTATATAAGTAGGTAGTTACCTACCGTATATACTTTCATATGCATTTAGTAAAAACCTGTTATTTTGACATTACAAACAGACACTTCAATTTTATTAATTTGTATTAATTTTGACATTGCAAACAGACATTTCAGTTTGATTTGTATGCATGTATAGATGTTAGTGGTCACCGCGCTGCGTATAGGCATTGAAATAGGGTACCAGATGCATCATCCCATCCCAGAATTCCCAGGCGCAAAACTGAAATGTCTCATGCAATCTCCCTGGCACCCAGATTTTCTCAAGCTGGACACTTACAGAAGTCTTGCTTAAAATCCGTAAAAGTCCCATGGTGGCCTTTTACGGCATCCACGACTACAGGTGGCCTTTTATGGCCTTTACCAGTATAGGCGCAAAAATACGCCAAGACTGTCCCTATTATTTAGTTTGACCTTCTACTTGTGAATAGAAGGGGCAACTCGTGAATGAACACTATTACGCACGGACAGTCACGGGTACGGAACTACTGGTAGGTTACAGGTGACAAAGAAACCGACGTTTTCACGTTGTTTTACGTAATATTTAGTTGGCGTCTGGGATGTCTTTTGATTGTGTCACATATAAAAGTAATATTTTGTTTTGTAAAGATTATTGTACGTAAATAGTTCTTTCTAATATGTAGGTTAATTAAACTGTTTTTATAGTTAAGAGCTCAACTGTCACTAATGATACACAATTACTTTTTCTATTGTTACCGAACTTAATAAGCTTAACAGATAAGGGAACCTACACTTCCACTGCTGAGCAAAGGCCTCCCCCAAATCCTTTCAGGCATTTTTTCAGACCCTCCTCGATCCTATCCTTGCAGTACGCGACAGGGTCGTCTCGCCACCTCTCAAAAATTAAAATCAAAAGTCATTTATTAAAATTAGGCTGAGAATCAGCACTTTTCGAACGTTAAAATTACATAAGACAGTCCTCCAAAATTCCCGCTCTTCACCACTTCACCTTTCTATGGGAAGAAGAAGTGGCGCAACAAACTCCCCTGTTAAACTCCCCAGTCAATTTAAACTGTTTGACATAAAAATCACTCATATTCTCACAATTATTTGTATCCAATACATTTATTCTCGACAACATAGATAATCATGCCCCATAGCAAATAATATCGCACATAATCTAAACGTCTTCAGGAATTACCAGTCAGATGACACCTGTAGCGTTGCGTGCCAATATTAGGTCACACGTTTACAATGTTCACATTGTCAGTTACGTTACTATCACGGTATCTACCGAGGCTGTAATTTGTTGGGACAGTTGTATTGTCTCTGTTCTCTTGGTTTGATAGGCGTACGTAATAATTTGTGATGTTATATGGGCGTTAAATGTCGTTTGTGATTCTGTTACGGCTGCTGTTTGCGCGTTGAGGGGAAAGAAATGACGATCAGATTAGTGTCGAGTGTATCTTTTGATATGTGAAGAATATGGTAGCAATTATTTTAATGTTCTAAGGTTTTTACGCCACCGTTGAGGCAAAATAAAAGACTGATTCAGCAAACTCATGCAGCAAAAAGACGAGAATTTTGAAGAATATATCGTTTAAACTCTTTGGCTCTACGTTTCTGGTGACCCGCACTTTACACCAAATATTATTCTAATTTTTACTTTTACAACACAAGAAGATTAATAGTTGACACAATATCCTTAGGTATATCTAAATAAGCATGGAATCAGTACAACAAAACGAAATAAATTAAAAAAAGAGCACACAATCTCAGCCGTCTCCACGAAATCATTGCTGTTATTCTATTCTAGGCATTCTTAGCAATTTGCAATGGTTATGCAAGCTACCGGTGACCGTGAAGCGTAAATAAAACAATTATTTAACAAATTACTACATATTATAATAATGCGTAAATACAAGGTGACTCACATTGTGAAAAAATGCTAGTATATTTAGTTACGGAATTAATAACTTTGTTTTGAGAAGAAATAATGTCCCAAAAACTCTTTGTTTTACTAAATAAAAGACTATTTATATTAACATTACATGTGTTGTAATGTTATACGTCCTAGTTTATTATATTAAGGGCTGATTGTTCAATCGACAGATAATTTTTATTCATGTAATAAAATTGACGTCTGACAGATTTTGTATGGAAGAACTGTCAAAAATTCAAAATTACTCCTCGGCTAAAATTATCTGACGTTGGAAAAATCAGCCCTTAATCAAAAAGATCTCAATAGTATCTGCTGATTTGGCTAAAATCAATTTGTTGCACTACATCATGAAAAAAAAACTGAATAATTAAAAAAAACAAATTGTTTCGTAGAGATTAACTTTATTGAAGAGCTAGCTCATGATAAACAACTATTTCCCGCCTCCTCATTCATTCTATTTTTGCGTCAAAAAACATGTGTTTTGCCAATTTCCTCTATAGTTTGGTATTGTAGTTCAACTATTCCGTCAACACGTGAATATTTTACTGTTTATAAATGTTACTCTAGGTCAAGGGCTTTACTATAACAAGTTTTGGCTTCACGCCATACCGCAGCCCATCGTTTGTATGACTATCTCTTTAATTTGTTCGTGTTTTGGGGAGAGTGAAAGGGAGGGTATGATGTTTTGTAGTCTTGTAGCTCATTAACGGTCGTCATTCAAAGTTATTTTGTAATACAACAGATTTGAATGTGTGGACTAGCTGCTAGAGATGTTACTGCGGAGCGAGTACGTTTTATGCATAACATTACTGCAGTTCTGGCTCCTCGCAAACTACAGGCGCGCCTGACATGGCTCCCTATGGGCCGTACCAAGGAATTGGATTACATCTGGCTTTAATAATGTATTTGAAGTTTTCTGGATTCAGTGATAATTCAAGGAATCATGGGACTGTCTTTATTTCACCTTTACTTTGGAATATTTGTTATTTCACTTGGTTTTAAACGCTGAAATCAGGAAAACATATCTCATGAAAAATGTTGTTATAGATATTGACAATTCGAATTTTCTTTTAAGGGATCATATGTCTATTATACGAGATTATGAGATGACCTAGACGCGTAACGCAAGTGTTGGATGGAGGTGGCACTAGAAAAGGATGCCTGTAAAGATTTGGGGAAGGCGTTTGCTCAGCAGTGTGTAGGCAAACTTAAAAAAAAAGTCTATTATGTATGGAATGCCAAACCTTTTTCGGGGTATTCATACCATAACACAGCTATTAATGTGAATCACAAACAGGTGGCTACTAAATATGAAATTATGAAGCAATTACAATGTTTACCAATCTCTATCTTACCTCGGCATATGAGTTAGAATGAATGATTACTGCATGTAACTAATACATGGAGACAAGTTTATGAAACATGAAGTAAGGAAGAGGTCAAATGTCTTGTGTCTCCCAGTAGCGATCGCGGTTAGGATTGCGACATCTAACCCTGCATTTATGAGATGGTCGACCTACGCTAATGTCGGCCACTATTTCACTGTTTTTAATATTTGAGAGACGTTTACTGAGAGCAGAGCTTGCATGAAGGCTGATGAAACTGTCGCGCATGTGCTCTTTGAGTGCACAGGCGTCACCCAGATTAGATCAGAAACCATCGCGACACCCAGATCCTACACAGGTGTTCTCAACAGACCAGGAGACCTAATAAGCTTCTGGAGGGAGGTGGGCTGGTTGGAATAACCACCGACGGCCGCCATGGCCCACGCACAATGGTCCACCTGAAGGACTAAGTGCAGAAACCAAACCCGTAACATAGACAACATAGACACAGAGACGTTTACTGCTGGCTGGACATCATCTTCATCATAATCAGCCTATAATGTTCCCACTGCTAGGACACAGGCCTCCTCTCGGTGAGAGGGAGCTGGCATAGCTGGGAGGGGGCTGGACATTTAAGCCTCTTCAAGTATGCTTTCGTCGTTCCTGCGCTACACACATGCAGCGTATTCCCGCGTTCTTTAGGTACTAGATCGTCCACCATAAAATTTGGTTTTTTGGCATAAAAAAAGGAACTTACATAGAAACTTTCATCCCCAATTTAACCCCTTTCAGATAAGATAATTATTTATTACTCACCACAATTTATAAGTACAGACGCCAGCAGGTCAAGCTACCCGAAACTGTCAAATTTTCCCAATCAACCTTGAACCTTAATGCTTTAGCTATAAAGTTGAAAATCTATTAAAGAAATTTGACAGATTGTAGTAGCTTGATGTGCTGGCGTCTGTACATCAAAATATCAAGAACAACATAATAGATTAAATTATACTGTGGGAGACTGGTGCCTAAGCCAGGCGTAAGGTCTGTATTTCAGGACACCAGGTAGGTCTCACCCCTTCAGAAGCAGTTACATTTAAATCGGATTATGCACCCATTAGGGGATGAATTTTCAAAAATCCTTACGTAGTGCTCACCTTCGTTACAAAAGGAACTCTTGTGCTAAATTTCAGGCCCTAGACTGGTTCCTTCTTCAGCGATTGGTCTGTCTGTCAATGAATAAACAATATTTTTAATAAGTACTCATTATTTAGGTGCATTCAGACCAGTCAGAGTGGGCGTGGGTTTGCAAAGTAACAAGGAATCGACAAACTCGCATTTAACTAGACCTCACTTGAGGTTAGGCTAGACTTCTAGTTATGAAATTGCAATATACTCGATATTGCAATTTCATAACTAGAAGTCTACTTAAATGTTAATTCATTTAAATATTCGCAAGTGTTTATAAGCAGCTATTTTTGTAATTGCTCAGCGAGACACACACAGTTTAAAATAAATTTCGAAGCTGCACCTACCTGCCGGTATTTTGAAACTCATGCGCGGCGCTAAAGATGCCAACCGATGATGCCGTATAAGACGGTAATTTTGGCAAAAAAACGGTATTTCTGCCTTCATAAAGTTGGCTGACAAATCTGCTACTATAACCAGGTCATCGACCTTAGTGATAGTGCCAAATTCTTCATAGGCCGTTTTCAATTTCAATTCATTTTATTTTAGTCAGACAAATAAAATATCCATAGAGTAATACACAATTTCGACGTAACATAAAAATATTAGATAACATAATCAAAATAGGGAATTTAAAATAATAATTTAAAATAACAAAATACTACTTAACTTACTTAAGTAACTTAATTATACAATATAGGTGGTTTTGTTGCTATTCCAAAATTATTTGTTGTCAAGGTCGCGACACTCGCGACGAATACTGAATTCGTAGGTTAGATCACGTTCAAAACACAAACAAAAAGGACGAAACGTGGGAAATAAGAAAATCCTTTTTTCTATTAGGTACCTAATCTGTCTAACCCTTCAGGACTTACAGGCGTGAAGCTATGTTATGTTATAACATACAGAGAAAGATAGAGTAAAGGAGAAAGTGCTAAAGTGCAGAAGAACATATAGTTCTCTAACTGAAGAAAATAAAAGGAACTGCCTAGATCATTCGAAATGTTACGAGAATAAAGGCTCCCGCAGACAGGCGCGACGCGACGGTGCGAAACGTTTCTGGTATAACAATTTCCATACAGTTTTCATTGAAATTTCTCTACTAGAGTCGCACGTCGTCTGTCTGCGGGAGCTCTAACCGCATAAGAGTATTAAATTACTCGTAGGCACGGTAACAGCAGACTATCGCAGTTGATGCTGGATCAATTACCTTGATTCCGGGTATTTACAGCTGATATGACACAGTGAAGTCTCTTTTACTGTGTAGGTGTCATATTTACTGCAGACATGTGGGATAACTATAGGAACACCTCTTCAGTACCGTTCGGGGGATACACGCGTGGTGTTATGTTATTTTATGTGTCAAATTTACTATGTTATAGATTGATAAAATAATAACAATGATTAACGTTACAAAAGATGTATGTATGTAGTTTTGTCTGCCGATGGCCGGTGGAGCAGACGAGTTCTGGAGTGGAGACCGCGTTACGGCAAACGTAGTGTGGAACGCCCTCCAGCTAGATGGACGGACGACCTTAAGAAGGTGGCTGGGACAGACTGGATGTGGAAGGCGGAGGACAGGGTGTTGTGGCGCACCCTGGGAGAGGCTTTTGTCCAGCAGTGGACTGCGATAGGCTGAGTTAATGTAGTTTTGTGCCTTTTACGAGTGAACATGCTGTTCGTTCTTTCAGTTTTTCTCTAGCTACCCACATATCTGCTGAATGTTATTTAGCGCAACGAATTACATCGTTTAATTTTGCGTATCCATAGACAAAATAAATATTTAATGAGACATGAAATAGAAGTTAGGTAGGTACAACCTCATTTGTTGATTCGACTTACGATAGCGCAGTGCCAGTCATCATCATTATTCCGACATCTGTATAATGAATGCACAAACACGTCTACTTCTATCGTCATGATCATTTTGATCAAAGCAATTCCGCGCGCTTATAAACTCACAGGCCTCTAACTCCTTTTTGTAAGGTAACTAGCGACTCGCCCTTGCTTCACACAGTTTTACGACTTGATAGTATATGGAGATCTCTAAGTTTAATATGAATGTATTTATGCGGAATAAATTCTCTAAATGATGGTAAAAACTGTACCAAGAACAACACAGTCACACAGATAAACACAAAAAGTGACTTTGTTTTCTATTATAGCGACCCGCCTCTGCTTCTCACAAGTGGAATGGTGACATGTCAAAACATCGAGATTTCTGTGTTATATTAAAGTTAAATATCAATGCTTTATACACATAAACCTTTCGGAATTAAATGACTAAATGATGGTGAAAACCGCATCAAAATCCATTGAGTAGTTTAGAAGATTTTCAGCGGTCACACAGATATACACGAAAAGCGACTTTGTCTATACTAGAGATATTTACGATAGATACTCGTAGCATACACTTTATTGTGCACATAATAAATTACAGAACTTAGGGGATCATGGGTTGAGTTTCAATTTAAATACATAATGAGTACTTATTCCTCCTTTTTTCTCCTTTGGAATTCTCAGTGATAACCTCCGCCCTGGGGCTGGTGGAGGGTGTGTCATCTCTTACTGACTAGAACTACGGAGCTCCTGAACATTCACTATGAGTACACCTATGAGTAGAAACTTTTTGAAGTCTGACTGTAGGGCAAGGTAATCATTATAGAGAAAGCAGTAGAAGTAATTCATGGTGACAGAACAAAGAAACTGCAGCCTACTAATGGTTCAGGTCAGTGGTGACCTGATTCAAAGTAAATGCAACCTTACTACATAAAACTTTATGATACGTATCGACGAATGGAGCAGCCATTGGTTTATGTTCAGTTAATAGTGATGACCCTTACGAGCATTTCTTTATCACTATTTTTATGAGGAACTCGTATTTTGCAAACAGTAATGTTCGAATATTATGAATATTGAAAAGTTGTGGACAAAGAGGTATATAAAAGTATATGTGGGTGTACTTTAGATACATCTTTGTCTAACCATAGTTCTCATCCGTATTTAGCTCACCGCCCACTTTCAGTTTTTTTTTTTTTTTTTGATATATATAATTGTCTCTGGGTCTTCTACTGCCCCCTTGAAAGGGGGCGTTATCGCCCACATTGAGAACCTATGGTCTACCCCTTCAGGGTACACAGGCGCGATGTTATGTCTTATATCATGTTGTAACATTATATTGCTGAGCTTGAAGTCCTGGTTTCGATTCCCAGGTTGAGTAGTGCTATTGAGTTTTTCCGTCAGGAATTTCTGAGTAGCAGTCCGGAGTCTGGATTGAAGACCGGTTGATGGGACTTAAACATAACTGGAGAAATTTCGATGTACAGACGCCAGCAGGTCAAGCTACCCGAAACTGTCAAATTTTCCCAATCAACCTTGAACCTTAATGCTTTAGCGATAAAGTTGAAAATCTATTAAAAAAAATTGACAGATTGTAGTAGCTTGATGTGCTGGCGTTTGTGCTATAGAGTATACCTCTGCCGGACCCTTCGGGGATTACAGGCGTGGAGCTTCTAACAGAACAATATGTAGCCTATATGATGTACTGGTCTAATCTAACTAGCCTGTATTGTCCCACCATATATTGGGCAAAGGCCGGGCTCTTCCTTTC
Organism: Apamea anceps; assembly: GCA_951799955.1. Lineage (NCBI taxonomy): Eukaryota > Metazoa > Arthropoda > Insecta > Lepidoptera > Noctuidae > Apamea > Apamea anceps. The sequence goes on along the minus strand of OX637507.1, from coordinate 15,117,162 downwards.
CCACACAATTCTGTCTTTTGCGAGTGCCGGTGGGAAGTTGAAAATATGCTATACCTACATAATGTAGCTATACCTAGCATATTTTCAACTTATTATTTTGCCACAATGAAGCACGGTGGATGCAAAATTGCCGTATCTAAACTCACACAATTTACAAGACACGAATTTTAGCAGCGAATATTCTGTTTTATTCTGTCCATTATATTTAGTTTATGTGTATGCACGTACAATATTCTCAAATTAGTGCGAAAAAATCGGCTGTTTGCATGAAACCAAAACTCTTTCAAAGTTTAATAGTTAAATTCAAAGAATTTGTTCCGTACGTGTTTCAATGAGAACAGCCATTCTGTCGAGTCCCGATGTTGTTATACGCACAAAAGTACGTAGTAATGAATGCATTGCTTTATAAAACCGTAGCTAACACTTGTATAGACTGTCCGGGCACGATTCTTGTAGTAATGCTTTTGAAACATTCGAATAGATAAATATAGACATTTATTGTGGCCTCGTTGGTGTGTGGTCGCATGTGTTACAGCTGAGCATGAGGTCCTTGGTTTGATTCGGGTCGGGCAGTGATATTGAGTTTTTCATCGGGAATTTCTAGGTAGTAGACCGGAGTCTGGATTTGGGCCGATTAACGGCAATAGGCCCACTATTACATGGTAATCCTAAACGTGAAAGTTTGTATGGATGGCTGGATGGATGGATGTTTGTTACTCTTTCACGCCAAAACTACTGAACGGATTTGGATGAAATTTGGCACACAGATGGTTTATAACCAGGATTAACATATAGGATACTTTTTATCCCGATATTCCCACGAGATCGAAACTTATGCGGGTGAAACCGCGGGGCGCAGCTAGTTAAACATAACGTGCGAAATGTAGGTGTACTAAAGGTAAACCTCTGCCTAACCCTTCGGGGATTACGAGCTGTTTTGTTATGTTCTGGTACTCTAATGTTTCGATGACATAACTTCTTGATTCCTACCGCAAAAATGGTGTCGTTGTTTGGAATGATGTTACTTGTTTAAAAGTCTCCATATGTCATGGAATTCAGACCACAACTTGTCGATAAAATCTCCTTTAGTATATTCTAATTATTTTTCCAATTAAACCAACGGAAACTCTACCATTTCCTACTTGATTAAATGATACAAATTGCTGAAACTTTCTGGAGTATTGTGAGATGAGCTTACATATTATAGTGTTAGGGAAAAATAAAAAAAACTACTTAGAAAGAAAAAAAAAACAAAAAGATAAAAAATACAAAATAAAAAGGTTAAGTAAACCTTGACCGTACCCTAGCACTTCTGTGTCTATAGCTAATTAACCCGATTCTGCTAATGGCGATTCTCAGTTCAGAATGTTTCAACTTTTGCGCCGAGGATGGTAAACAACGGACAAGCGGCAGAACACGTATGACCTAACAGCTTATACTTTCGTTAGGTTCTTGAAAGTAACAGTCAGTACGTGTAAAGATGAACATAGGTACATATGCTAGCCGGTAAAGCTACCCGAAACTGACAAATTTTCCCAATCAATCTTGAACCTCAATGCTTTAGCGATAAATTTGAAAATCTGTTAAAGAAATTTGACAGATTGTAGTAGCTTGATGTGCTGGCGCCTGTATATTTGCTAATTTGGTTTTTCATGTTTATTTTTTTTTTATTTTACCTAGCCTACTTATGTATGTTTTTGTGTCACTTTTTCGTTTGTAATTTGCACTGTACAATGTCTTGGGATTAAATCCTGTAATGTTATGCATGTAATCTTAAATAAGTAAATTTCTTGTAGATAACTTATAGGTAACTTGTTTTACAACGGCACTCTAATTACGGAACAAATTTTCAATCACAATCTGAATCATTTTGAAGGATATTACTAATCCATTGCTTCTTATGTTCGAAAAATAATCTGCTCAGCAACGTAAATAACGCAATGAATATTGTTGAACTGACAAAATTAAAGCCATTACTACTGTTAGCGTGTTACCCCGCCGGTTTTTGAATTGAGAACCTAAAAAGCGTAAGAAGATTTACATTTCCCGTTCTAAATTTAAAGAATCAGAGGGGCAATTCTGGTAATTTTAAGAACGTTCACAGACTGATCTCAGTCTCAATCTGTCAAAAATTTCTCTAATTTCCCTACATTTTGACAAGGTTTTGACATTTATTTGTCGCCGAGATGAGACTACGACTAGATTTTGGCCTAAATTACGAGAATTGGCCCTCTGAGCTCTAGTGTCTTACGTTACATACTATGTCAAAGTTTTAAGGTATAGTATTATTACCAATCAGTATTGCGTGGTGAAAACTGCAGTCCCTTGAGATCGGTCCTTGTATCGGTCTAAGAGGGATGCCAATGTTCTGGAGTAGTCCTTACGAACAGTGCAAGACTGTTGCAAAGCTGGGTTTACACTGCAGTACTTTGAGACAATACTACAGGTAAACCGTTTTTTGACAGATGGAACTAGTGTTTGCAGCAACACACAATATATTGATTGATACACGTACGGTATTATAATGTTTGTAAGAAGCCATAAATAAGATAATTCAATAAGATAAGGCAGTTTATATATTTATTTTATTACGCATTTTCAAGTTAACTTTCACGTTATCTGGAATATGTACGTTCTAAGGCAGCTGTCAAAAAACGGTTAACGTAATGGACAGGGTATTATCCTATGACATATTAGCTGTCACTTCCTTGCAATTGAAACGGTAAGGACACATTTGAGTTGAATTTAGAAGGTTTAAAAGTGTTGAAAATAAATTAGTTAGATACTGGCGCCGATTCCCTTGTTCACAAACTAAACTAAATTTAAGTTCAATGCATCTTTTTCTTTCTATTTAATTTAGAAAAGGACAGAAGATAAATATTAGTTTAGTCCTGTCAAACTAGTCAGCGCCTAACGTAAATTGACGTATTTTTAGCAGCCATGTTTTTAATCACGTCTAATCTGTCTATGGAGTATCTTAATTTGACAGGAGTAAACTAATATTTTATCTTCTGTCCATTTCTTAATGAAATAGAAAGAAAAAGATGCATAGAACTTAAATTTAGTTTAGTTTGTGAACAAGGGAATCAGGGCCACTGTCTCATAATAAGTATTTCTGACAGTTATTATAATTATGTTCTATACATTTTTTGTTTCTACAAAACCTTAACAATTGTTTCACTTGTATCAATATGATTATGATGTGGTCATAGGTGCCCATATTTGGACGGTAGGTATCTGCAGGTCATTACCCCTTTGGAAAAGCACAGGCCTTGCGACATTGAGTCCAACTTATGTACCAACCATTGTAGATACATGATTTTATTAATAAATACCTAAATAAAAGTTAGCGGAATAGCCAAAACCCACAGAATACAGATGTGGATAAAAAAAACATAACTGGCGAATTGTGTGTGTAGGTACATCTAGAAAGAAAGAAAGAAAGAAAATACATTTATTTAGCACAGACTAAAAGACAGACAATACACCAGATACCAGATATCAGAAAAACCAGAACAAAAAGAAAAGTTCAAATAAAAAGTGTAAAGTCCGATAAAGTAAGAAATTAGCAGGAAAGTGTGCCTTACGGCTGCGCCAAAAAGGCCCATCATCAAAGGCTCATCTCTGCCCAACCCTTCGCGAAATACCGGCGTGATGTCATGTTATATTGCAAAAAATATTTGCAAGTTTGAATGACTGAGACATTAAAACAAGAACAATAAGATTTTAAAAGATTAATATATGTAACCTCTTTTTTTAGCCCAAAGAATCAGCATTGCCAGCCAACGTGGTAATGCTGCCAGCCTTTTGGGCACTTATCCTATTGACTGCGATGCAGACGAATTTTTTGAAGCCCAATGAGCTCCTGCTTTTTTCTTTATTTTTTTTATTATATAATATACATATATTTTAGTGTTAGCTTGTAAAAAAAGTAGTTTCTCTTTTATATAATATATAATCGCTTCTTGTTTATTAAAACATCTGCTTCCTCAGAATCTTTGTTAGTAAACTGAGTAGCCGACTTCCAAGTAACGTAGGCGAGTCCACATATCCCTATTAGTGATTACATGCTATGCTCCTTCCTTTGTAACTCCCGGACATGTGACCCTGCCGCTAATAGGGACTTTAAATTAAATTAGTCTTGTTCAGGGCTAGGAACCGGTACCAAAAGTACGGGTTCTGTAGCGGTTCTTGCCATTTCGGTACCTGGGTACCGGTTCCGACGGGTAATGGTACCAAATTCAAGTACCCGGCGCGTACCACAAAAATATCATATTCATATCTCATATTTGTACGAAGAACCTATTAACTATCCTTTTAACTTACTATTTCTCACTATAACTTATGGTATTTATATTATACACCACAAAAATACATAACAAACTGTTTTGGTACTGGTTTTGGTATCGGTACAGTACCGATACTAATTAGAAATACCGATAGTACAGGTCGTCTGGAACCGGTACAAATAGTACAGATACTACATCTGGTACCGGTATCGCACCAAAGACAATGGTACCTACCGATTCCCAAAAACACTGGTGTTTCAATCCCTGGTCTTGTTTGACTACGCTATAAGGCAAGTATGACGGATTTCGTTTTACTATTCATAACAATTCGTAAGGCATGATTGGCAACTGATAAGAACATTTTTTCCTTCTGTGATTGATATGAACACACTTTACATGTTTACATAGATCTTCGAGAACATTCTACGGAAAATTGGTGACAATACCATCATCTGTATTACAAGGCTAAGGTTTGGTTTTGGGCCATTCAACCAAAATTCTTTGCCGTGACATTGATAAAGATCGTTTCACATGTGCGCATCCGTGAAACTAGTGTACATTTGAATGCGTCGCACGCCCGCTGGTGACTACGCGGCTTATTAACCGTCTGACATACTTGTGGACTGCAAACATCTGAATGTAATTGCGATGCAACGCACGGACTGATGCTAGTCCATCTTTGTTCTAGACCAAGGACATGAGGCGAAGGAATAAAGATAAGGAAGCTAGGTATAGTTTCAGATTGTAATTAGGTAATTGAAAACACATGCGTTAATTGTTTATTGGGTATTTCCTACTAAATCAATATGTCCGTCGCATTTTGGACAGTTTCGGTTTTATTCTTCTGGTGCAACATATGGTTCTAATTTAGGCTTTAGTCAATCCGCTACCACAAATTTGTTTACTCATACAACAGCCTGTATTCGCTAAAGGATAAGGCAGAGATATCGGTATATATATCTATTAGGACTTTTAATTTTAACTCTACGAGCTGTCCGGGTACCAGGAGGAATCAATTAAACCACAGTTTATCACGTATGTTCAATAATTATTCCTAAAAATCATTCTACATATTTTACATCTGTTTCTTTTGGCTTGACAGCCAAATCTGACGCCTAATGTATTCTATTCTTAAACTAAGTTAATATTTGGCTCGTGTTTCTGACGTATTCCACATTGGGCCTCCGCTTAAATGGCCCCTGAGTGAATGGCACCTGAGGTATTCCACATACGGCACCTATCGATATTTTTCGCAGGTGCCATTAGTGGAATAATTTATTATTAAACGTTTTCTTAACTGACTCGCGGAGGTTGCATGTAAGCACTAAATAGGCTATAATCTCTACAATAACGCTAGTTAGGTTTAAGTTCCATGTAACAGAGGCTGATCCTATAATTCTGTTTGTACTAATTCCAGATGGAATCACCCAATAATACTCGGTTAACAATTTCTTAACTTTTTGCATTTAACTAAACTATAAGTTTGCTTCCGGTAGGTACATAATTATGAATTTGTTTATTTTGTAAAGAACTAAAGACACAACATTAAGTATGTTGGACTTACAAGTAACAACATAATATTTTGAAATAACATCTAACTATAAATATTGTCCGGCTAATTATATACAGCTGTTAATTTTAGACTTATCGCTGCACACAATATGTATTTGCATTTAAAAATAGATGTCCTAACCGACACAAACTATTTGACTATTTGTTTCAAATGACTACAATGTTATATCAATCTGCTAAGCCGTTTCCCAACTATGTTAGGGTCGTCTTCCAGTCTAACCAGATGCAGCTGGATGCCCGCCGGTTGAACGCGTCCCAAAGGGTCATGGCCGTCCGGCTGGTCCGAGGATACCGCACGGTCTCCGCTGAGGTGGCGAGCCTCCTTGCCGGATTGCCGCCATGAGATCTAGAGGCCAAAGTCCTTGCCCACATATGGGAGTGGCGAGAGGAGGCAAAACACCGGGGCGTAACTCCGCTGCCGCGAGAAATCACGGTACAGCGGACAGAGCTCTGGCGGGATCTCATAGCGGCATGGAGAGTGCGATTATCGCAACCCAGTGCTGGGCACGCCACAATTGCGGTGATAAGTCCCCTCTTTGAGGAGGAAGAGGCTAGAGAGGTGCCACGGCGCCCTCATCTTCCGCCTGACACAGGTCCTCACCGGACACGGTTGTTTCGGGAGGTTGCTGTTCAGGATAAAGCGGGAGGAAACGCCAGGGTGTCACCATTGTGTGGATCGCCCGGAGGACACGGTGGAGCATACGGTGAAGGTCTGCCCGGCTTGGGTGGAGCACCGCCGTGTCATTGTGGCGGCGATCGGCGGCGGCGACCTCTTACGTCCGCCCTGGTCCACGCCATGTTACGGAGCGAGAGTGCATGGGAGGCCGCTACCTCCTTCTGCGAAGCAGTAAAGCTCGCGAAGGAGGAGGCGGTACGCGTGAGGGAGAGGCAATATCTGCGCCCTCACGCCCCTAGTCGCCGCAGGAGACGCCCTGGACGGGAGTCAACAGCCGACTCCCGGCCACCGTAGGCGCGGGCTTGCGGGCGGCGAGCAATGGGCAGCTCGCCGCCCGGTAAGGGCCGGGTCGACGGCGCGTTGTGTTCCACGCGCGCCTCAAAGAGATGTCAGCACGAACTGACGGGGTCCGTTAGGGCCGATGCCTGCCAGGGCTGCGGGTTGTTCGAAAGAGATACCGTGGCCCCTGGCACAGGCAACTGAAGGAACACGGGGGGGTTTTAGTCAGTAAAAGTCTGACACGCCCCTCCGCTCAGCCCAGAGCGGAAGAGGTCATTTGATGATTTCCCACCCAAAAAAAAAAAATGCAGCTGGGTACCAGTATTTTATATGGAGCGACTGCCTATCTGAACTCCAAACCCAGTTACTGCATGGGTAATACGGCACCTCTTGGTAAGATTGGCTGTCAGACTTTCGGACTTGTGACGACTCGTAACGTCTATCAAAGATCCAGGAATGGCAGTCGAAACCAACAGCTTAACGTGCTTTTCCAGACACAGAGGGGTCTTGGTGTGTGAAGATGGTGACCCATCCAAGGACCAACCGCGGCAAGCGTAGCTTAACCTGATCGATCGACCCGTGTTATTACTTAGCCACAAATAAAGTTACATGGGTGGTGATACATAATCAGCCTTTAATTTTCCCACTGCTGGAACACAGGCCTCCTCTCGGAGAGAGGGAGTGGGCCATAATCCACCACCCAGTGCGGGATGGTAAAAATCACAGTCATGTCTTCGAATTTTTGGTTCTAGGACGAGTCTGTTTCCTCATGATGTTTTCCTTCAGCGTTTTGAGAGCAGTGGTGATGAAATAATTTACACAAAATAAAGCGCCTGCCGGGGTTCGAAACTATGACCTACAACTCGTAAGTCGTAGAGTGGTGATAAATACCTAACAAATCTATTGGCTGTACGTTGTACTTGTAGCTACTATCTAGGGTCAAACGGGGTCACCAATTGACTCTTTCAAATTGCGATCTAATAGGAACCGTCTCGGTCAAACCTCTTTGATTTATAGGCAAGTAAACATTTTGATTACGTTGTTGCTCCATATAATATTAAAAAAAAATATACGTGTCGAATTGAGAACCTCCTCCGTTTTTTTTCGTCGGTTGAAAATAATAATACCAGCCTATTATTGTCTCGCTGCAGGCCAAAGACCTCTTTACATATAGACAAGCCACGAGCATTGATCACCACGCTTGCTTGGTTGGCCATTTCAGACTTATTCAGTAGCAATGCCATTTTCATATTTTAAATTTTATTAGAGACCTTCTCCGGCGCGCACACAACAACTTACCAATCTAGTTTCATCATAATCGGTCGAGCCATTTTTGACTTATTGCAAGACGAAGACACGGCAATTAATTTTCATTATAACATGTGTCTGTTCCTGAATTACCTACATTAAGCTGAAAAAAAAAATTGTTTTGCCTAATTATGTATATTTTAGTGCTTTTTGATAAGTCCTGGTTTTCCCACGATGTGTTTTCCTTTATCAATGTTAGTAATGTACAGTCAACAAAAGAGATAAGTATGCAGGGTCGTCGGATATAGTTGAAGTTTAGTAAGAAACCGATGGATTTTTTCTAATGAAATTTAGTTTAATAAATGAAGTGTTTGTTTTCTATTAATTAAATAAAATTTTATCCGAAAACATCAATCCGTGTCTTACTAAACTTCAACTATATCCGATGACCCTGCATACTTATCTCTTTTAATATTAACTCAGAAAGTACTTACATATTATGAATAGAAAACGTCACATTGATACTTACCTCGATTAAAATTGAATTAATTGTGTCTATGGATTAGAATATGATGCTATGAATCATGAACTAAAGAATTACACCACGTAATTCATTAGATTCTTACACAAACTCTTAGCTTATTAATTAAAACAACACAACTCACCTTAATTGTCTCTTATTAATCTCAATTCACAACCCGACACTAATATAGCTCGACATGAAAAGTAATTTCACCAATCGGAGAAAAACGTAATCAAATTACCTTTGGTTGTGTTAAAAATTAACACGGCTCGTTGTTGGCAATCACGACTTAATTCATTAGGAGCTAGTCATCGCAAAGAGGTTTAATTAACTCGCTGAACTATTGGATGTGGTTAGTTAGACACATTATAATCTACCTGCACGTGGGATTGCTGTTTATCGCCCAAGGAGTACGTAAACTAGAACTGGATCCGAAACTTCGAAGTATCTTTAAAATGTAATAGCCCCCTATTATAGATTATAGAATAGAATACTCTTTATTGTACACCATACAAATTACAGAACATAAATATATAAAATTTTACAAAGGGTGACACAATGGGCGTTCTTATCGCTACGATACAACCTTTGGATGGATTAAAATTAAGGAGAGACAAATATAGTAGGTAGTCTGTGGTGTACTATTTACATTATACAAATAATATATACATAAAGTATATTTTACTGATCTAAATAAATATATACTATTCTAATGGACTTGGAGTAGTGGTGGCCCAGGGGTAACGGCAGCGACTTGCGAGTTGTAAGTCGTAGGTTCGAACCCAGACAGGAGATTTACTTTGTGTGAATTATTTCATCACCGCCGCTCTCAAAACGGGGAAGGAAAACATCGAGAGGAAACGGTATGTCCTAGAAGCCAACACTCCTAGACATGTGACATCTACCAACCTGCACTGGGCCCGCGTGTACACCTCCATCTAACCCGAGAGCCTAGAGGAATGCAGGCGTAGATTTATCACCCACATTATGATTTTGGTAAAGATGTAAAACCCTGTAAATGAATGCACCGTTAGGAAACAGATTATGAAGCGAACTACGAACGCCCTGTCAAGAGCGAAGCGAAGACGAATAGTAAAAATTATTAGCCTCTTCTGCTCTATAACTAATTAATGAAGTGTGAGATCCTGACAACTGTGGGATGCAAGTAAAATAAGCTTCAAGGCTATTTATAGAAACAACAGCTAAGCTATACCTAATATTGCCATTGGTAAACGATCCGTTAGCTTGACGATAGGAACTTGGCGAGACAAGACGTTTAAGTGGACGTTTAGTGTGTTACCCTAATCGCAAACAACAAGGTTCGGTGAGGGTCCCATGTGATAAGGACGCCCCTAACGCTAGTCATTTGGCAAATGGACACTATTCCAATCGCTGTATTGCGAACCCTATGCATAAGTTTAACTTACAAGTAAATCAATTAAACAGATCCAGAGCGATGATTTTAAAGCGAAATATGTTCGAAACGAAGACGAAGGTATGCAATGGAATTCCATGAAACAATAAAGTTTCCTAAGGTCTGTGCGTTAAACCCATCTTCGTAAAACCATGAATACAATTAGCATAAACATTGTTTCGAATATTTTGAAAGTTGACATTGTCAATAAGAGAGATGTCAAAATAATACGAAGGTTTGTGCTCCGCTAACAAATTCGGCTTTGATGTAACAATCACTTTTGTCACAGTAACTGAATGCTCGAGTTCGGTGTACAACTGTACACCATTGTGTAATCGTCCAGCCAATGTCATCCATTCATATTGCCCCTCTGATCTTGTTCTAGTTTAGTTATGCCCAAATCGACACAAATAGGAACGCGTCAGGATATACCTATTATGAATTGATTCGGCAGTTATGTTTTTGTTGAGAAATAATGGAGGTTAGAACAAGTTTACATTTCGCTACAAACATCCGGATATTATAATCAATATCTGGATCTCTATTAGCATGGCAATAACAATTATGTTCGTGCAATGAGCGAAGGGACATAGTCAGGTTTAGGTTAGGAACAATGTCTTCCTTAAAAAAATACATATGTGTTAATGTTTATTATATGTTTAATGTTCTGTAAAAATCTCATCGTGAAAAGTTAGGTGAATTGAGCTTAGAGTGAGCTGTCAATAGTGTCAACCCCTAGCATTATTTGGAATGACAGCTCACTCTACGCTCACTTTACCTATGTTTTCACGGTGAGATGGTTACAGACTCGCACTGCAGTTCTCCTCGAAGGTAGAGGTGGACCTATAATACTCTCACATTTCACCAGTTATGTTTAAATCCCATGTAAAAGGGGGCGTACCTATGGCCATCAACCAGGCACAAATCCCGACTCCGGGGTGCTGCCGAGAAATCCCAGATGGGTAAAACTCAATAACACTTTGTACGCCCTAGGAATCGAACTCAGGACGTGCTCAGCAGTAGCGCTTGCTACCACTAGATCAACGAGGCAGACCAAAAATAAATGAATAATATTAAATCGAATTTATACAAGAACAAGTAGTTAATTTAAACATAAATTCCAAGATTATCGATAAGAACCACAATTTGCATCGGTCGTCAGCTGCCAATAAATTGCAATCCATTCATTATATTAGCTGTTTGAAGCCATATAAGAAGTCAAGCGCGAACCTAGCATAAAAGAAAAACACCTAAAGAAAATCTTTAAAAAAGTGCGCTTGGACTTTTAAAACAGTCACTCAAAAAGTGGGAATGAGGTGGCGCTGAAAGAACCTCATTTCCGCCAGCGAGTTTCTCAATACATTTCATTTAAATACTTTTTCTTAGACTAAACGGTGAGAGGTTTTAATTTCGCACGTCGCGTCGCTATCTCATGCGAGGAGGGACAAGGAAACGCTCTCTGCTCGGCTATTCAGATGCTAACCTGCTTCGGGTTTCATTGCGAAGCACTGGAGTGCTACTGTTTTTTAAAGCTAAGCCAACTTTATTAGTAGTAAATTGCATCGTTTTCTTGGAGACGATAACCAGTGTTCACTTTCGTCGTGTATTTTGATTTATGGTTTCAGTTTAAAGTCTGGAGATATGTGTAATCAGGACTATCGAATACTTTTCAAGGTTCAGACGATACTTATTGATTTTGATTTATTGTAAGTGTGTTATAAAGGACACATACTCCTACCTACCTCGTATCTTACAAATTGAAAACCTTTTGGCGCTGTAATACATGTAGGTAGACTGCCTCGTTGCCTCGAATCCAGGACCTTCGATTCCGGGGTCGGGCAAAGTGTTATTAAGTTCTTCCATCAGGAATTTCTCAGTTGCACGCCGGAGTCTAGATTTGTAGCCGATTGATGGCAATAGGCTCCGCCCCCTACCTATGGAACTTCCGCCCACTAAGTACATGGAACCATAATATAAATAAAAAGAACTGGTTTAATGTACCTACTATAGGCAGACCTCTACCTAACCCTTCGAGAATATAAGCGTGATGTTATGAAAATGTAGGTAGTGTTTAATAATATTTTTGGGCTTTACATTTGTGCCACCTGTGCAACAAGTACCCTCTATTAAACAAGTTATAAAATAAAAATAAATAAAATCTATTTATTTCAGGTTCTCCCATATTAAAATCACAAGTTACGAAACACGAGAACGAGATAAATACAAATCACAATATAAAAATAAATATAATGCCATCAAATCATAAAATACAATGTCAAATAAAAATAAGCAACTCAATGTCAAATAAAAATAAAAATCGCTGTCACTCCCATTCCGTTCTAAGTTATCAAGCGATCGGCGAACTTGTGCAAAGTCTATTGACATTTCAAGCTGGTTAACAATTTGATTAGTGGTAGCGATTAATAAAACTTTAGCGCATTGCGTATTAGAAATGAAGCAAATGCATTTTGTAAGCACTTGTGCTGATTATTGCACTTAAAATCGTGATTAATTGATGTAATTTATGTAACTCTAATGAAAGTGTTATGCACCTTCTTATTTATTTCGTTTTGTGATTTTTCGCTTCAAAATTTGATCAACTTTGATTTAGTTGTTGTTAGCGCTATGGCATATTATTTTGTAATTACTTTTTGAATGCGTTGAGCCATAAATAATTTTAATGAAGGCTTTTCTGCCATCAAAGATTATTAAGTACAAGTTTTTCAAATGCTTGGGTATTGATATAATAAGGATACTAGCGATAAGCAGTTCACATGCTTTTTCATACATTTTGTATGGGTTCGTCGCATATGCGTAGTCTGTGGCGGCCAGTACAGCAGTACCCAACATCGTAGTAAGAGACGACAGCCACCGGACCGGTGCGGTGGTTGTGGCCGGTGGCTCGTATGCGCTTACCCTTATTCCCTTGGACTTTTGGATCACTAAGCGGATTTCCGCATTAATTACCATTGCTGACATCCTTAATCTAATCATCATTACCTATCATCTGCCTGCCTTTTCCCAACTATGTTGGGATCGGCTGCCAGTCTAATCGGATGCAGCTGAGTACCAATATTTTACATGGAGCGACTGCCTGTCTGACCTCCAAAACTCAGTTACTGGGTAAGTAATACAAAACCCCTTGGTAAGACTCAGATTTTCGGGCTTCTGACTACCCGTAACGACTGTCAAAGAACTACGAATAACAACCGGGACCGAGGCACGGAGGGGTCTCGGTAGGTATGTAAAGATGGTTACCTGTCCACAGACCAACCGCGGCAAGCGTAGCTTAACCTGATTGATCGACCTGTGCGGCTGTTATCATTTAGCCACGAGCCCCTCGACATCATTAATCTAATAATAGACAAAAAATCACCCGTCTCATATCTTACATAATTAGGATCGATGTGCATATTTTACAAGTAACTTTTATGCATATAAAATACCACCGTAAATGTCAGTTATTAACATAGTCGCCGAGTGTGACATCGAATAAAATATTTGTTTTATGAAACTTAAGCAACCTAGGCTGTAATAATATATACAGGATGAAATTGAATAGGTACGCTAAATTAAAACATTTAATTCAACGTGTTATGTATAAAGAAAATTTAGTGCAAGTGATGCACACACGTTTTTTTTTTTTCTATTGATAATGGGCTCACTCTTGACCTCAATCCACCCCAGAAGCAGGGATGAGATCTGCGGTGGAACGAGCTTGCCCAGAAGAAGCCACACGTGTGCGTAGGGCGCGCCCTTTTTTTAACGCGTTGCCAACTTGCTTCATATTGTGAACTCTGCGATGAATGGATCTCTCTCGCTTATCAGGGGCACGCTAGAATTGATACTTTACTTAAGTGTTTTGATAATTTTGAAACAAAGTATTTTTTTCTGGAACGACGATAAATCGTGTCTATTTGAAGGCAATAACTTAGTTTCCACTACCTAAGACGATATTTACACGATTTTTTTCAACAATTTAGATTTGGGAAATGACAATTTATAATGATTGTATAGCAGTTACTGCACCTCCTATTTCGATTTGGCGCAAGTTTTCAATTTCATCCTGTATATACCTTTGTGTGGAACAGAATTAATCATTATAATATGTGATTTACTTAATTTTATTTCTGGTAGCCACACTTAATTTGACTTTTTAATTTGAATTTTGTTTTGACTGGTATTTGTGCATCCGGCTTGCCTTGATGCACAAATCAAGGCAAGGATCTAATATCAAGGCTGGTGATAAAATCACATTCACCACAAATTCTACCGGTAAATTATTATTAAACGAGTAGTGACAACAAAAAAAAAAAAAACATCAAAATAGGCTATTTTCCTAAAAAAATCTAATTAGTCCGTCAGTTAGACTGTCAAAAAATATTGAACTCGTATTTTTTCTTTTGTTAAAAATACGAGTTCAATATTTTTTGATAATCTCACTGACGGACTAATTAGCGTGACGTCACTTGCTTGCGACACTTTTGCAAGCAAGTGACGTCACGACCCCCCCCCCCAGTCCCAAATTTTGACGCGCTTTATCTGTCATTTTTTATTTGATTGACCAAAGAAAAAATACGTGTCCATTATTTTTCGATAATCTAACTGACGGACTAAATATAATTATAATTTTTTTTCCCACGCAAGTACCCTATTAAGAACCTCTTCCATTTTTTGAAGTCGGTTAAAAAACACATTGGTATTGATTTTGATAAGGTATGAATGTTGCACTACATTTTATTAGGTACCCTGTTTAAAGAGATCAATTATCTATTTCATTTTAATTTGCCTACACTGTCCCACTGGCAAAGGCGCCCCCAAATCCTTTCAGGTATCCTTTTCTAGAGCCACCTCGATCAAAACCTTGCAGTACGCATCAAGGTCCTCTCGTCACCTCTTCCTGATAGAAAAAACCCATAGATTTAATATAAATCTATGGAGAGCATAATAACACTTGTGTCACTAGTCGCAACAATAACACTAGTGGTCACAAGCGCTACTGCTAAACATGAGGTCATGGGTTCGATTCCAAGTTCGACAATGTGTTGTTAGGTTTTTCCAGTGCCAATTTCTTGAACAGAAAATACAAAGTTATTTTTTACAAAGTTTTTAATTGGGCAAGAAACAGTTACTTACTTAAAACTAATTTAAAACAACAAATCCCACTATTCAACTGATTAAACATCAATTTAGTTATTATCACAGTATTTTGTAAAATAGGGTTAATTTGTCCAATTTGACGAACGATTAAGTCGTCGAAGGAATAGTTTATACTTACTTTTAATTACTCCTGATGGCGGTTTGATAAATTAGCGCAAGGCTGACATATTTAATTAAATTCTCATTGTTATAAGTACGGACATTCAATTACGTTTTTTTCATATCATCTTATCATCTGGACGGATTGATTGCATTGAACAAATACTTGGTCTTATATAATTACTATAATATAGTATTACGTGCCTATACGGACATTCGATTAGGTTTTTATAGCATCGGAAATACCCAGCATTGTTGAATGGAATCGCTTCTATAATTATTAGCGGATCGGATCAGATGCGGAAAGCAATCATAAAATATAATTATAATTTTTAATAAGTTGATTAGTCCATGAAGTTTCTTGTCCGTTCTTCTCCATAGGTACAGTCGCCAGCACATCAAGCTACTACAATCTGTCAAATTTCTTTAATAGATTTTCAACTTTATCTCTAAAGCATTAAGTTTCAACGTTGATTGGGAAAATTTGACAGTTTCGGGTAGCTTGACCTGCTGGCGTCTGTACCTACTACGCTTTGGAATAAGCACCTAGCTTCATTTTTCTGACTGACCAACACCTTGACAATTCAAAAGTGCCTGTATTTAGTTTAATTGAAATAAATACTTTGTGTTTGAGTTTGAATTATAATATGATATACTTAATATAATTTATTTATATAGAAAGAAATCATGTGAGTACCAACCTAAGTGCTTATTTTAACATGTGTGGGGTAGATCATCTTATCCTAGGTTTCAGCAAATGTTATCGAGGCTCATCAGTAGGTAAATTAGCAATCATTTCTTGAGTTGAGATGCTGATTGTGATGGCTTGATCTCAAGATCAAGCCATTCTTTATAAACAAGGAACTTCACGGACTGTATCAATCTCAAGGTTGATACAGTCCGTGAAGTTCATTGTTTATAAAGAAAGAAAAAAAGAAAAATGCGTTTATTGGCATTACAGCAAAATACATACTCCTTAAAACTATAAAATCAGAAAATAAATCAAATTGATACACTTCCTCATTTTGCCGTTTTATAGCCATTTCATGCAGCTGTCAAAGAATGAGAGTTGTTACGTGAATATATGGACAATATTAGTTGGTAGTCAATTTGATAAATAATTAATTTCTCTGATTATACTTTGTGACAAAGCAGATTTATTCATTAGATAGAGTTTTAGGAATCGTGGTTGAGAAAAGATATCGGTTTTCTTGCGATTTGTAAAACTGCAATAAATACGATAATCATATATTTATACCTAATTTTCGGTGGCAAAAATCGTCACGTATTCGACAATTATATTTATTGCTGTGAAATCAGAACGTGATGAATGCTATGGTTTATCGAAACAAAACGATTTAAATCTTTATTGGAATCCCTAAAAAGATAAGAATACTAAAGATTAGTCGGTAGTTTGCTACTGGGTAATTACAATCGATAAAGCACAGTACCAATTTATCGTCGAGATTATTTCGATATTTTTGGCAATCCTTATCCAATCTTTATCCTTATTAACCGTTTTGTCATTTGTTTTGTCCTTGGGTAAACTGGAAGTCTTTAAACAGATTCCGGATCCAGGGTCGCCGTAGCAAGGAAAACCTGTTCAGGTGGACATTCATACTCGACTCCGCCTTGGAGTGTAAATGTGGTGCTGTTCCACAAACGATGGGACATTTAATGCGTGTTCTGCGTGTCCTGACAGCTGCACGTTGCAGGAACTGATGGACGCTGGTGACGGCGTCAAACAAGTAGCCGAATTCTGGACCGAGTCCATTTAGATTGCTTTCGACATGCTCAGAAGAAGAATAAAAATGTTTTGTCATGATAATATTCTAACCGTCTTAAAATAATAACTATAATATGTAACAAGGAGGAAAAATAATCAAAGGGCATCAAAAAATTGATCATTATCGCTGTCAAAAGGGAAAAGTGCCCAAAAGGCTGACAGCATTGCCACGTTGTATGGCAATGCTGATTCATTGGCTAAAAAATAGGCCAGCCCCTGGGCACGTTAAAAGTCGAGTCATTATACCTATATAAATACCTCTTCCATGTACGTAGGCAGACGCTATGGTGCTACGCGCTATAAGTTCCCATTTTTATGCATGTGCTACATTAATTTCGAAATAATTTCGTAGAAGAGCGCCGATTGTTGCTACGCAGGTTTTTGTGCGGACTATACATACTGCACCTTGATGAAGTTGTCCGAATATTTTGTAAACTGAATTCATCTTATAACAAGGGAGTGGTTCGGAATAAATTGCTGAACACCTGCGTTTATTTACAAATCAAGTTAAACGACCTTAACCCACCTTTTACTGCTGATCGATTAATTTGTTTTATCTTGCAGTTTATACTGGTATTCACACCTACGAACGTACTTGATTACAAAATATTTTTATTGATATTTCAGCATGTTTCTATTTGTGGTAATAAAAACTTTAGAATTTTAGTTTTACACTTTTTTTTTTTTTAATATGGAGTAGATAATATTGAGCAGTGGTGAGCCAGTGGTACCAGCCGCGTTGTAGGCTGGAACCTAGCCAGGCTTTACTTTGTGCAAATCATTTCGTCACAACTGCTCTAAAAATAGTGAAGGAAACCAGAACCTGTTTGTCGTAGAACAAAAAATTCGAAGAAATGTGAGATCTACCAACCCCACTGGATCCACGTAGTAGATTACGGCCACCTTCCTCTCTCTGAAAGAGAACGCCTGTGTCCCAGCAGTGGGAAAATAATAGGGTGATTATGCTTATATTATGCTAATACACTCGCGAGCAATGAAAAAGTTCCAGTGACATAGCACCAAATTACTCCTAAACGGGAAAGGCTAGCTTAATGACGCCGTCTGCAATATTGAAGTACATTTAACAGCGCATCAGAATATTACTAACTAAAAACGTAAATATTGTGTTCAAATTTTAAATTGTCTGTCTTAGGAGATATTAAGGTGTTTGTGGGCATTTTGTGGGTGGAACTTTTTCATTGCTCGGCAGTGTATTATTTTCTTGATTTTATCTTCAACGAGCCAGTACATAATAGGTGGGTAGTTGACAATTAACCCTGCAGGTAAAGCGTTGCTTTAACAATCTTGGTAGTATTATAATTTTGATTAATTACTTTGACATAAATTGGGTCTTGTCAATGGCATAAATTAAATTGTATACCTACAGTGCGGTGTCCTATTAGACAGAAGACCTCGAGAAACGTGAACAAAAACGATTACGTTAACTTCTCAACGAAGTCTCCGACTAGAACATACGGCAATAACCTTCTTCTTAACATGGCGATTACAAAAATCCATATGCATACTTCCATTCTATCTATACTAATATTGTAAAATTTGTTTGTTTGTATGTAGGGGGTAGTCGCTCGACCTACCTGTGAAGGCTATTAAACATCACGCTATGACTCTTAGAAGCCGAGTAAGAAGGAAAAAAGTCAGAAAGAACGCTAAGCGATAACCATGGATATAGGAAAGAATATGTACATATATGGCGATACCGAAGTGATAGCGCGGGTGGGTCGGGGAGCAAGGAATTTCATGCGGAGGAAGACGCCGGCAGAAGCTGGTATATATGTGCAGGTTTTTCATAAAATTAGATTTTTGATCAAAAACCTAGGTTTTTGATGAAAAACCGGAAGATGACACATTTTAAACTCAATTTCATCATAAACCTGTAACTATCCAGATTTTTTATCAAAAACCTGAACTAGTTTGGGTTTATGATAAAGTTCTTGTCATAATCAATTAATATAGATACGTGAAATTGAAACATTTCATTTCATAATAAGATGTAAAATTTTGCTAATAAATAAATGTTTTCTTTCTACTAAGTTGCAAATGATGATTGTTTTATTTATTTCATTTAAATTGATTTATTTATCATAAAACAAAGCAAACCCGTGATTTTGACAAGATCTTTATCATAAACCCAAACTAGTTCAGGTTTTTTATAAAAAATCTGGATCGTTACAGGTTTATGATGAAATTGAGTTTAAAATGTGTCATCTTCCGGTTTTTCATCAAAAACCTAATTTTATAAAAAACCTGCGACATATATATATAAATATATATATATTATAAATTCGAAAGTAACTCTACCTGTATGTTACCTTATCACACCAAAACAATAAAACGGAATTCGATAAAAGGCAAGGACATAGATGGCATCCTGAGGAAGGACATAGGCTACTTTTTGTCCAGAGGGGCAATTCTCGTAATATTAAGAACGTTCACAGTCTGATCTCAGTCTCAATCTGTCAAAAATACCTCTAATTTCCCTACATTCTTGCCAAGTTTTTGACATTTGTTTGTCGCCGAGATGAGACTGCGACTAGATTTTTAAGACTTAGACGTTTTAAATTACGAGAATTGCCCCTCAGGTAGCACGTTCCCGTGGGGTAATTTCCGGCATCCACGCGGGCGAAGCCTGCGGCTAGTAATTGAATAGGTAAATATGTTTCGCCAAAAAACAACAACGTGAATGTCATTTACCTACTGACACCATCATTAGGTGAGGACCTAATGACGGTATCAGTAGAACCTGCACCCTAATTGCGTAACACACAATCAATCGGAATCGGTTTCATTTTGACAGTTCAACAACATTCATTGCGTTATTTACGTGTTGAGCAGACAAATTTTTCGAACTTATAAAGCAATGGATTAGCAATTTGCTTCAAAATGATTCAGATTACGATTGATTGTGTGTTACGCAATTGGGGTGCTGATGACGTGCGCATATGACACGGCATGCGGCAGAAATAAACGATGCAAATTCACAAGCTAATCATATTAGATCCCATGTTTTCATCAAATAATCATTAACTCAGCTTATTACCTCGCTCTCAACTGTACATCAACAATCGTGTTCAACCAATCACAATCAACTGTGAGGGAGCTAAAAACCACGGACCGTTGTTCTCGCGCAGGAAACAATTTGTCATTTAGTTAGCGGTCACATTGCGTCGACTAATGCAGAAGATCGATTCTAAGAATGCGTAGTATACGTGACGGTTCCTAGAAAACCCCAGGCTGTTATTTTATTTTTTATCAAATTGACATTAGAAACAACTGAGGGTGGGGGTGGTGGGTTTAGTCTAGAGTAATCATATGGTTACTTAGGGATGGAAAGATTTATAAATTCACTAGTTTTTGCCCCTTGCTTTGCCCGCATAGATGTCAGAAATTATCATTAGGTATCAGACATGGAGACAGACAGACCGACAAACAGACAGAGTTACTTTCGCATTTATGATATAAGTATCACAGTACTCATGCTGTCCTTTGATGCTGCTTGAGCAAGAATGACCCACCGCTGATCTAGGCCGTTCCAATTGAAGTAAAATCAAATAATATATAATTTGTACTTACGTCTTTCATTGGCAGAATGTTAGGAAATGAACACCTTCTCTTAATTATTAATTTGTCACTACAAAAGCACGTACGGTATGTCGAGGGCTGCAAGTCTCCTATCCGTCTCCTTAGAATCATGATTCTGTTCATCATCATCATCATCATCATCATTGGCAGCCCTGTTCCACCCACTGCTGGGTGTTTTTACCGATCGGTGGGCGTCCCCCATGCTGCAAAGGTGGGTGCGGCTTCATGTCATAATTTAATTTTGCTGTCAATACTAACATTAGTTTTTTAAGTACATTGTTACTAACAAATTATGGGCTTGGTCTGAATTAAATGTTTACTAGTAGATATTATTTATAGACCTCCTCCATTTTGTGCTATGCTTTCCTGGTTTGTGCGAGTCTCAGCCAGATCTTCCCTGTAATCTTATGTAGGTCATTCACCCACCTGGCTAATGGATTACGATTACGATGTTACAATTTTGTTACAATTGGTCTAATATTTTCATATTCCGGTCGATCCAGAAATGCACGTTTTCCGCAGTAGGCCTTCTCTTGTTTCCTACATTGTGTCATGGCAGCGTAAGCGAAGGAATGCTAACTACCGACAGCTGATGTCCGTAATACAGGTTTGCAGCAAATAGCTTTATTTGCTGCATAGTGCATGCAGACAGCGTCATCCAGTTAAATTGATTAACAAAATCAATTTAACTGGATGACGCTGTCAGAAATGTGACTATAATAAATTGGATTGTTATGAATCTATTTATAACTTAATTGAATAAATATTTGAATATTGCATGAGAACTTTCAGGATGGGAAATCATCAAATGACTCCTCCCGCTCTGGGTGGAGCAAAAGGGAGTGTCAAAATGAAAAAAAAAAATGAAAGCCATTGCTACTGTTAGTCTGTTACGCAATTACCCCGCTTGCATGAGAACTGCGGGGTAATTGCGTAACAGACTAACAGTAGCAATGGCTTTCATTTTGACAGTCCAACAACATTCATTGCCTTATTTACGTTGTTGTGCAGACAAATTTTTCAAACATTTGAAGCAATGGATTAGCAATATCGTTCAAAATTATTCAGATTGAGATTTATAGTGTGTACACAAATAGGGCGCTGGTTCTCATCATCATTCATTTGATCAATGGCTTTATGATTCCACAAACAATGGGACAGTTAATATCGTGTCCATCGTGTCCTGTTGTCTGCACGTTACAGGAACTAATGGATACTACTGAAGGTCCCAAACTTGTAGCCAAATTCGGGGCTGACTCTATCTAGATTGCCATCGACGCGCTAAGAGGAATGGCTTTATGGGCTTACGATTGTTGTCTACTACACGTGATTTATGTCATTTCCGAACTGTCAGGTATTCGCATTACAATCGATACTTAAGGCTGGCTACATGTGCTTTTCGATGTTTATGTATATCGATGTGCAAAGAGCGGTCACACATCCAACTGTTTTCGATCATACATACAAATAAGCAAAGATGCACCGACTTCAAATTAATTGGGACTAGGGCAGGATTAGCCCTTGGTGGTCTAGTGGTCGCAAGCTACTGCTACTGCTGATCATGAAACTCTGGGTTTGATTCCTAGGTCGGGCAAAGTGCTACTGGGTATTTCGATCCGGGATTTCTCAGTAGCAGACTGGAGTCTGGCTGATGGCAATAGGCTCGCCCCCTATTACATAGGAATGAAACATAACTGGCGAAATGTGGGTGCATATGCTAAGGTACACCTCTGCCTGTCCCTTCAGGGAATTACAGGCGCAATGATATGTTTATATTATCTATGAAAACAATAACTCAGTTGGTCATCGACAAAATTAGGCTGTCTACGTTAGTGTCATGTCTACGTGTGTGATTTATGTCCGTAACAACACTCAATGTATTGGGAATTCTAGAGAGAGCCTTTGTTTATTCATAGGTAGGGTAATTATAGGCGATCGGGAAACTGGGTTACTTTATTCAGTAGCCGGTAATGTTAATGCTATTTCCCCAATATGTGATTTTAAATCTGAAGATTGTCTGGGCCGATTTGTATTTTTGATCTTGTATTTTTGTCGAATAGGAAGTGTTGTATTGTTGATTAATATATAATAATCGTGAGAAAAGATTTTTTCACCGATTAATAGATTATAGGTAGATACCTAATAATAATCGATCAAGTATATGTCAGAAAATGTAAACACATCGACGAAATGCTTGGTTTTTTTTTATATTTTTATTTTATTAAAATAGGCAACAAAATAATAAACATAACTAGGACAATAAATAAATATATTTTCTCAAAGTACAGACGCCAGCACATAAAGCTACTACTTCAAATTTCTTTAATAGATTTTCAACTTTATCGCTAAAGCATTAGGTTCAATGTAGATTGGGAAAATTTCACAGTTTCGGGTAGCTTGATATGGTGGCGTCTGTACAACAAAAACTTATCTAAGATCTACAATTTGTTAAGACGTTTGATGACAATGACACTTAAGTACTGGTGTAGGGACTTTATACCTTCCTCTTATCTAGATACTAATAGACTCTACCGGACTTTTGCTGCCGAAGAAAGTACATTAAGCTGTTCGTCGTGCGCCTGATCTCTCTCCGGTCGTGTCGGATTGCCGTCAAATCGGAATATAAGAGTGAGGGAAGAGTGAGTGCACCTGTGCATTTTGTCTGGAGGACTATTCTTAAGTACAGACGCCAGCACATCAAGCCACTACAATCTGTCAAATTTCTTTAATAGATTTTCAACTTTATCGCTAAAGGTTCAAGGTTGATTGAGAAAATTTGACAGTTTCGGGTAGGTTGACATGCTGGCATCTGTACTTACTATCAAAAATGTAAGTATATGATGGTATTGATTATTTGGTATAATGGTATGTTATGGATTTATTATTATTAAGTACCTAAGTACCTAGTTAGTTAATAACAGTTTATTGTAGAATATCTACCCAGTTTCCCAGCTACGAAGTTTTCTTTGAATTCACATCCTGTTTAATGTGAACCCGGGTTAGTATGTCGTATGTTCTCGTTATATAATCTCATTGAATACTTATTATTAGTGTTGATAGTATCACACAAAAAACTTTTATAGGTGTATCCTAAGCACGCGAAGTTTTTTAATTATACTGCTACTTATAATAAACTGATGTGGGAAAATGAAGAAAAACGTGAATGAAGACAGCTGTTTCAATGAGCTGATTAAAGATATAGGTCTTGCGGAGTAGGTACGATCGAGGATCGATAATGTTATGCAATTTTGAGTTAAATTCCTTTCCCGTAGGCGCATATCACTTTTGCGAACTGTTATTTTCAATCAAAATATTGACAACTAGCCGCACCTCGTGTTTTCACCCGCATAAATCTCGATCATGTGAGAATATTAGGGTAAAAAACGTTTCCAAATTTCATCCTAATCCGTTCAGCCATTTAGCGTGAAAGCGTAATAAACAAACGTACAAAAATATCTAATCTTTTCTCTTTATAATGTTGGTTTAGATTCATAATGGTAGTTTAGTAATTTATATGGTGTACATAATAAATAGTATTCTATTATATTCTTAGATAGTTGACGTAGTCGAAAAATAATAATGTGCAAGTAAAAATTACCCTTTTTTCCTTGACTGTACTTGACCTACCTGTGCATACATAAATTGTCTGGTAATTGCTAAATTACTTATATTGATCGTTCTTGTAATTGTGAGTAGTTATGGACTACCGATGGCCTTTGTATTCAAGAGCGCAATCAATCAATGGATCGTCCACATTACTCGGAACCTCCACTTGTTACATGCGACGTCATTTCCGAGTGACGCATGTTTACCATGCCCGTTCCCTATCACCTATTTATTAAGCAAGGCATACCAACGACACTTACAAGGATAGTAAAATAACAGGTAATATCTGGAACTTGAATATAACTGGTGAAATGTGGGTATGTTATACACCTCTGACTACTGCTTCTGAGAATACATGATTTCCGTATCCGGGTATATAATGCATGTTTTCCAAATAACTCAATAATATCTATGATGTTCGACTGTTTCATAAAAAAACTAAACTGATAATTGTTAACCAAGCCTACACTGTGCTCCCATACCTATTAACACTGTAATTTGAAAACAATGTAAAAGCCGATTATTTTTAAGAGAGTAACTTTGGGTTCCTTGCCGGCTCTTCTCCATAGGAAATGATCAATTGGAACCGTGTACCAAGCTTCTAACGTTTCATAAGTACCCATTTAGATTTTTGTGAAATCCTACTAATATTATAAACGCGAAAGTTACCCCGCGGTTTCACCCGCAAAAGTTCCGATCCCGTGGGAATATCAGGATAAAAAGTATCCTATGTATCCATCCTGGTTATAAACTATCTGTGTACCAAATTTCATCCAAATCCGTTCTGTAGTTTTAGCGTGATAGAGTAACAAACATCCATCCATCCATCCATACAATCTACTATAAGGCGTGGTACACACTTGTTCGGGTCGGTACATTCGGTTCGGCAGTATTTGTGAACAACAAAGCCGACTCGAAGCAATTGCTACATAAATACATTAAATTTTGCTGTCCGGTTGTGCTGATTAATGCCGAGCCGAACACGCGTGAAGTATCTTACGGAAGAGGACCCTAAAAATGCTTCATAATTATAGAGCAAGATGGGAACTGCTTACCTTAGTTTTCACTTTCCTGCAAAGTTTATTAAGTAAGTACATAATCCACATACTTAGTACATATGTAGTTTTCACAAACATATCCGTGGATATAATTGTGACACGCACGCCATGAAAAACTGTCCCATTTCTCACCGAGGCTTTTCCCTGTTATTGTTTACCGTTGATAAGTACATACATATGTACATAATACTATGTGGTTGTGTTGCTAATGTAGATAGAAATGTGTATTGTGCTTGCTCACTAACGTGTAACTGGTCATTTCTACGTTTCTTTTCTTTTAAGGATGGTAGAGTTAGGTTTTGATTTTAATCTTTAGTAACTATAAATTTTCATGATCATAGTAAAAGGCTGGTTTTAAGCTACATCTATTCTAGCTATGGTTGATTCTGAAACCTCGTCGTGAAAACTTAGGTGAAGTGAACTTGAAGTGAGCTGTCAATAGTGTAGGTGGAATGACAGCTCATTTCACCTATATTTTCACGGTGAGATTTTTAAACAATAGACCCGTTGATCGAGTTAGGAGTTCACCATTCTTGGATAAAAACTGGGTTGGCTAATAGTTTTCATGAATTATACAATCTATCAGGCCATTTCTCTCTAGCAGGTTCATTCTTTCTGACGTTGCATAGTTAAGTTTTAAAATATTCTGATTTTGTTTTAAATAAAACTTACTCTTGACCCCTTGAGTGAAATTTTGACCTTCACTTACGAAAGACGACCTTAAAAAATACACGTTTTGCGTAATAACAATAAGCTGTCAAAAACTATGCAAAAACCTTGAAATAAATAAAAACAATAAAATCACGAGCTTCTTTCTGATTTTAATTTCAGATCAGATAGTAAAACAAACCTGCCCTTCAAGATACAATCAATTTCACGATTCCAGAAATCCAATCAAACTGCATTTCTGTGAAAAATTGCCTATCGTACCGATTATTATATCCGTTTGTACATGTACGTCAATCAAACCACAATTGAATAATTGTACCACGATTAGGGACATCAATTTATATTCAATTACACTGAAGATCATTTATTACATTAGCAAATTGTGCTCGTAAATGTCAATTGCTTTGTGAGTTTTAGTTTTTGTAGTAGGATATTTACTTAGACGTGTAAATATCAGTTTATTTGGCATGTAAGTGTCAGTTTTAAAGTCATTTAATATTAATGCTTCATAATTATGCGTCGCATCGCCTCAAAGGAATGTTTTAGTCGTAAAGCAATTTATTAGCTGTTATTTTAGTATCTCATAAAACACATTTTCTTACTTGTAGACTTCTTTGATAAGAGTCAGTGAAATAAATATTTTTAAAACCATGTAATAGAAATATATTTTAATAGCCTGTATTCCCCGAGGGGTTCGGCAGAGGTGAGCCTATAGCACACCAACATTTGGCCAGTTATGTTTTAGTTCCACATGGGGAGGCGAATGCCATCAACCGGGCACAACTCCAGGCTCCTGGCTACTACTGAGAAATTCCAGAAGAAAGCCCCAATAACACTTTGTCCTGCCCAGGAATCGAACTTACGGCCTCATGCTCAACAGCAGCGCTTGCAACCACTAGACCAACGAAGCATTAGGAAAATTAAAAATCATTCATTCAGAAACCTGAACTTGATTTTGTGACTTCATCACTTTGCTATACCGAAACCCGTTTATTTCTTCAAACCTCAATTCAAAAGCACACCATATATCATAATAACCGGAACAAAACGAATAGTTATCGTCATTAAACCGACAGTGCTGGTCAGTAATGGCAACTATTACATTGTCGTGCGGAATCACGGACATTGCACGCCACTTCTTTGGCGGTTAAACGCCATCAGACTACGTAAACATTATGCAGTAGGCAGCGACAATATTGGCGACCATATTTACTAAAATGGTTCATTACTATTAAAACTGCCTCGTTGGTCTCGTGGTTGCAAGCGCGACTGCTAGCGTGGGGTCCTGGGTTCGACTTCCAGGTCGGACAAAGTGTGAATTGGTTTTTCCATTAAGAATTTCTTAGTTACAGTCCTGAGTTTGGAAGGTGGCGGTTTAATACCCCCATGCCTCGAAAAGCACGTAAAGCCGTTGGTCCTGCGCCTGATCTCTCCCCGGTCGTGTCGGATTGCCGTCCCATCGGACTATGAGAGTAAAATAACAGAGAGTGCATCTGTGTTTACACACACACTTGTGGACTATTATTTCCTGCGTACCTGGCTAATCGCTGTTGAGATTGGCCACAGTGACCAAAATCGGTCGGGAGGCTATTATATTATTATTATTAAAACAAACTTATTTAAAAAAATGTAAGGGGCCGTTGGGAGAGATGTCCAGAAAGAAAGGGTTAAAAATTTGGTCGGAATTAAAACTGTAATAAAAATATTACTAGATAACACTCGTCAGACATTACCAGCAACGCAGACTCATTGAAAGCAAAAACATTGAGCGCACTAAAAACCAACATTTTTAAAACAAAACATCTTTTTATTATGAATCACATAAAACAGCCACAGATCTCTAAAACGCAACCGTTGACTAATGGAAACTGCGATCACGATGCCGATGTTATCAACCGTAGGTAGTTTGCTATTGTTTATCCCGCGAATGCCTAAGGTGATCATTGCGTGTTCCAAATAGTTATATTTTATGTTCGTATCCACGCTCCTGCCTCCACATTGTTCAGTATTCCACGAGAATTTCTGTTTTTCTTTTTATTTTATATTACTCTACTTATTATCTACATATCCTGGTAAACATTTGATAGCTTGTTAGATGAATCTACGAGTTGTTTGTGTTTTGTTTTAATTATGAGTAAGCGTTATGGTATTTGCTTCTCTTGTGTATATGTGTCGTAATGTTTTTATTATCAGATCATAGTTTTAAAGCCCTTTCATAATGCGATTATTTACTTGGTAGAAGAATGTTGTTTACGAGGATTTTAATTTTACAGTAATCGCGAATTCGTAAGAGTTGTAGAGCTGAGTTTTGCCATGGATAATCCTACTTAATATTATAAGCGCGAAAGTTTGTGAGGATGAATGGATGTTTGTTACTCTTTCACGCAAAATCTACTTGACGGATTTGGATGAAATTTGGCACACAGTTTATAACCAGGATTGGATACTTACTTTTTATCCCGATATTCCCACGGGATCAACCACGGGGCGCTGCTAGTAATTAATAAACCAATAAGGCCCCTGTGATTATTCGGTAGCAGACATTTGGTTTTATAGTATGGGAACACTTACAGGTCCACTGTAGTTTTAAAAAGAGAGCCTACACATAAACATATGTTGTAATGAACTATTAAGATTGAGCACGGCTTGACGACCCTTCTAATACAACATCATAATCCCACACAATTTGCGACTAATTTACCCGTCTGTTGTAACTTGTAACCGAGTTATCGAGGACAATGGTGGACCATAATGCACGGGTGTACGGCCACCCATCCGCGTAATAGTGACGTTCTACCACCGTCTCGTAATCGCTCACATCGCGGTTGTGCAAATCGCTTCCCATGAGCTTTCGAATTAGCTAAAGGAGGGGTGCAGACTTTGCGATTGCGATTTTATTATTGTGTGGCGTCATGTTTGTGATCTAGTTAGGAGTAAGCACCTGTAACTATGATACTAAATATGAATGTCGATAAGATCTGAATGTGCTTTATAGCCAATTAGATCCATCTGATGCAGTTTCTTTGAAACACAACCTGTACCTACAACTGTCAGAGGTTTCAGAGACATTAATGTCATCTGTGACATTAATGTCAATAATTGGGTTTAGTACACGAATACTTAGTATACGTTTTAAATAAGGATTGAACAAAAAGGCTCAATATGTCTCGCAGGCGTTAACAGCTGTTCAACAGGGTAATTTTATGCTACATTTCATGAATGAAGAAAAATTTGATCGATCGTTCAATTAACGTGTTATCTTTAATGACGTTCAGATAGCTGGTCGACAAATAACACGATTAAAATATTTATGAGGTAAATTTGTTTTTTTTTTTAATTTATAATATTGCTTGTTTTTTTACGATTAAATAAAATCGCTGCATGTGTCCAATGCCTAACCCTCTCAAGCGCATAGTGATGTGCAAATTAAGTGGTGCAAAGATTTTTATAGGGATCGCATCAAAGAGGTGTAAAACAGTCTTTTGTTTCTTGTAAGTATAATGAACGACTGATTATAAATTATGGTTTATGAGTTTTTTAATGACCTACACAAAATTTTACAGTTCAATGATTATTCACATAATTTTTTTCAGAAATTACACAATTATCTAGTAGTTGGCCATGCGGCTTACAGTACCTACATCTCCATTTTTTGTAAAATTGGAACAACAGTTTTTTTTTTACACAAAACTGGATTAGACTTAATGAAAACGGTTATTGACCAATAAAACTACCTTTACGACATAGATGTTATAAAACCATTAAACAATCAACTCCATAAATAATCTACTTCAATCCATCTGCCTAGCCTTTTTCTAACTAAGTTTGAGTCGGCTTTTAGTCTTACTTGATTTTACATGGACTACCTATCTGATCTCCAGAAACCAGTTACTGGGTAACACGATACCTAGTAAGACTGGTTGTCAGACTTTTGGGCTTTACACTACCCGTAACGACTGTCAAAGATCTATAAATGACAACCAAGGACCAACGCTTAACGTGCTTTCCGAGGCACTCTCGAAATGTAATGGATGGTCACCCATCCTCAAACCGACCGCAGCAAGAGACGCTTAACCATCGATCGACCCGTGCGGCTGTTATTATTTCGCCACGAGGTCCTACACATAATCTGCTTACGAAGTGTGAGTTTAATGTCAATACGTTAATTAAGTTTAAGTTGTGAACTTATGTAAATGAAGCCAGCGTACACCTCCATACACAACTTGGATAATTGGAGCCTTTTTGTTCGCTGCATGTCTCGAGTGAGGTGCTCAACGCTTGACGTACTGTGTTACTGACGAACAATTCCACTTGTTTTTTAATTAGCTACGCACTAGTTTTCAGTTTAGTCACCATTATTGCATGGAAGAAAGGAATTCAGGAGATTTATTGTTGTTTGTTCATGGGTTTGGTAATTAGAGATCCTGATAATTCTGGCACAGCGTCTACCTACTGTAATGGTGGAGACAATAAATGTTATTCTAATCAGAAGGCCAATTCTCGTAATTTAAAACGTTCAAAATCTAGTCGCAGTCTCATCTCGGCGACAAACAAATGTCAAAACCTTGTCAAAATGTTGGGAAATAAGAGGTATTTTTGACAGATTGAGACTGAGAACGTTCTTAAAATTACGAGAATCGCCCCTCTGATTTGTGGTGTAAGAGGGAAATGAATACCGTTCTGAATCTTTTTAGATTTGTAGAACTTCAGCCCGTGACTTCGTCCGCGTGAAATTTCTTGTTCCCCGACCTACCCCATCGCATCGCATCGCCTGCCCGCGCTATTACTTCGTTTTTGTTAAGCTTTTTTTCTGACTTTTTTGTTTTTTTTTAAGAGTTCTAACGAGATGATAAGTAGTCTTCCTCAAGAATTGGACTGTCAAATGCAATTTTTTATTCAAATCCTACTGGTAGTTCTAGAGATTAGCGCATTGAAACAAACAAACTCTTCAGCTTTATTATTAGCAGGTGTAGATTTTGCTTTATTAAGGCGCCAAAAAGATACTCAGTTAAAAGACTAGAGACGAAGCGAACAAAATATGTTTTCAAGATTTTCACAAAAACACATTTACGGCCGATGAAGATAAAAAACATTTTGAAAGAAACGTGGGGTTCTGATAGGTAGATTAACTCGTTACCTCTTTCGCTTTTAAGAATAAATCGATCATTATATTATCTGCAGACTCATGATCCGATATATCTAGGTGTTGTTACAGCATTGAGCTTCGATTGTTATGTAATGAAAATGATATCAGAAGGCCAATTCTCGTAATTTAAAACGTTCAAAATCTAGTCGCAGTCTCATCTCAGCGACAAACAAATGTCAAAAACTTGTCAAAATGTATCCCTACATTTTGACAAGTTTTTGACATTTGTTTGTACAGACAATTAGAAGTATTTTTTGACAGATTGAGACTGAGATCAGACTGTGAACGTTCTTAAAATTACGAGAATTGCCCCTCTGACGTGTTGGTATTACTACTATACTGGTGGGCTGAACCATTGATAGAATGCAGGAGCTATTTCTAACATAGGTAGGTTGAATCATAAAAGAACCACGTTAGTCTGAAAGTTAAGGGTTTGGGTAGGCACTTGTAAGAAAAAAATTAAATTTAAAATTTAAAAAACCCCCGACTACGTGAAACCCTATAAAAAGAAAAAAATAACCTTGAAATTATGACCCTACGTAAGTACGTATGAAATTTTTTGATTAAATGTTGTCCCGTCGGGGGACCGCTCTAATTATTAGCCTAACGTTCTGTTAAAGTTTAAAATAGTAGAGAAGAAAAGAAATAATAAGGAGTCCCTACCAAATAGGGACTCCTTATTATTTCTTTTCTTTTATTTTCTTGCGTTTTAAGATTCAGGTAATTTGGTATTTAATCAGATTTTTTGTAATTCGCCATTTTGTGCTGGTGGCCATCTTGGATTTGGAATTTGTCATAGTGTATAGTATTCTACTAGTCAAGCCCTTTCATTTGATACCCATATTGAGGGAGTTGTGGAAAAATATGCAATCCGCCATTTTGTAGCGGCGGCCATCTTGGACCGATTTTCATCAAACATAGCTAAGAACACTCCCGACACATTCACCTTTCAAACAAAAAAAACAAAATTAATATCGGTTCATTCGTTCGGGAGCTACGATGCCACAGACAGACATACACACACACACACACACACACACACACACACACACACAGACACGTCAAACTTATAACACCCCGTCGTTTTTGCGTCGGGGGTTAAAAACTGACTTTAAGAAATCTTCCAATACCCTTCTGATAGATATCACGCACCACCAAACGTGGTTGTAATTGCTAATTTATTCTTGTCTAAAAAGAGGCCTTTCATTATTAACCTGCACCCTGATTGCCTAACATACTTAATATTAATCAAAATCTGTATAATTTTAAGGATATTGTTGATCCATTGCTTCCTATGTTCGAAAAAATTGTTATCTCAACCATTATTAAACTGTCGAAATTAAAGCCATCGCTACTGTTAATGTGTTATGCAAATACCCCGCGGGTCGGTTTAGTAGTACATAGCTTCACTGAGATTAAATTTTATACATATTGCACTTTCAGATACACTTAACAGTCACAACTCGTTGTGTTGTAAGTAGATAGGACTATAACAGGAAAAGAACAAAAGAGAAAATCCACTAAAAAAGTTATGCCCATTACATACAAGTTCTATTAATTCCCCTCTTGTAAAACAACATTTTCTATTAGAAATGAATTATTTCCAATCTAATCGTTTGACACGAGATTCGACACAGGTTTTAACTTCTTCTTAATCGACGATAAAAATCGTCGCACGAGCAAAGAATCAAATCGAATGTGTTATATTTCAAGCGAGAATAAATTG
Source organism: Apamea anceps (assembly GCA_951799955.1). Lineage (NCBI taxonomy): Eukaryota > Metazoa > Arthropoda > Insecta > Lepidoptera > Noctuidae > Apamea > Apamea anceps. The sequence goes on along the minus strand of OX637507.1, from coordinate 15,084,311 downwards.
CCCGTGAATATTTCTTTTAAGCCTTATGGCCTTGTTATAAGACGATTTTTTGTACAAAGCTTGGACATAATGTGAGAATGCTATGAACATTATGTTGCTATTGTATCTTGTACAAATAAATAGAGCAATGATATGAATCGAATAAAATCAATCAGTTGGAACTTGTGTAGAGTTATTTCTGTAAGTAGACAGCACGTCAGTGGTAAAACTTTGACCTTGAGCTGGCCTAGCATACTACGGAGTTTCAATAGAATAAGCTTATGTATACTAGTTTTGTTGCCACTTACGTGCAGCAAAACCAACTAACGTTATAAATAAGATTTTTTTAGATATCGACTCATTCAAATGTGTATAATAAGGAGTTCAATTGCCAGGAGCAAAGTTCTCAATGATAAAAAATTACGTTCAAGACTTGTATTAAGGTAAAATGCATTTACTACAGTATTGTACAGATTATAGCCTGTTTGGTACTTAAATGCAACCTTTATGAATATTTTGATAAGTTATTTATTTATTGGTGCACAATTTATTAACTTTAGCATACTGTTGACATTACAATTCAGCCGCCAGTAACAGTCACAATACCCCCCGTAGTAGTTGATACTGTATGACAATAACCCTGCAGTATTACAGTAGTTCATGGCATAATTGGGAGACAAAAATTGATTTATATTTAGAAGGTGGAAACAACAGTATAAGTCAGATTAGCTGACAATATACCACCGTTTATAGAAATAATTATAACATTTATTCGACACACTTTCGTTTAATTTATTCATCCCGGTACAGTGAGCACGTAGAGAGCTCACAATACCTACCAATCCCTTCAGAAGAACATAACCGTGGACTATTTATTTGCTAAAGAGTAAAGTTGTACGTTTACATACATATCCATGTTCGTATTTACGTTAAATCTGGCGTATATTAATATTTACATGCAGTTTCAAAAGCTAAGTAGGTCAGGTAAGTAAAGTCTTGTGTAATTTTCAGGAGTAAGTAATTATTTCATGTTTTACTTTAGTGAAACAGCGATGCAATTCTGTAAAAGGTCATTATAGATCGTGAGATCTATAATGACTTTTTACAGAATTGCATCGCTAAAACTGCAAAGTTAAAACTGTATTTTTACTGCGTATGCAGTAGTGATACTGTATACGCAGTAAAAATACAGTTTTAACTTTGCCCGTGCAATTACAGAAGTGAGTTCGATAGGAATTTTTGCAGAATATTCTGCCAGGTGTGTTCCGGTACATCCATCCGGTTTTCAAAACTACCCGTAGGTACTGACCTATCTACGGTTGAATTTCAATATTGAACATCTGATCCGCTACCTCAATCCAAAGTTAGAATAATGTAGACTTAGTACTAAATGCCAATATCAATGAATATTATCCATTAGGTAATCACGATTTCAGTGTTGGTCCCGTAGTAAAAGTTGTTCATAATGATGAGTACAATGACCCCTTTTAAGGATTAAAACGATCAAAATTTAACGGTGTATTCAATTTATAATAAGTATATTTTATTTAAATTTTGTCCAACGTGATGCTGCCAGCCTTTTGGGCGCTTATCCATTGACAGTGATGCGGACGAAATTTTTGATGCCCAATGAGCTCCTACCTTTTTCTATATTTTTTCGTATTATATAATTTAGTGTTAGCTTGTAAAAATAGTAATTAATCAGTGTATGTAGCCTTTTCCCAACTATGTTGGGGTCGGCTTCCAGTCTAAACGGATGCAGCTGACTACCAGTATTTTACATGTAGCGACTGCGCCTATCTGACCTCCAATATCCATTAATATGCGTAATCACTGAAATCGTACGCTTCATTCGAGTGAATGTTAAATAAATAGTAAAAATCTAAAATATTTTAAATGAGAAAGTCTCTGTCTGTTTGTTATCTTCTCACGCCATAACGGCTGAACGGAATTGCATGTAATTTGGCATTCTGGTAGACCATGACCTGGGTTAGGGCATAGGATACTTTTTATCCCAGTAATACGTTCCCGTGGAATAATTTCCGACTTCCACGCGGGCGAAGCTGTGGGCACAAACTAGTAAAACTATATTTTCGTGAGGAATTTGGCAGGTGACGGCACCAAAGTTACTGTTGATTGTTTCGTCCACGTATGTACTCGTAACTCGAATACGTAGTTAAGTACTCCAACAACTTTATCGAGTTTTGTTAAAAATACACACTATACAATATTTCCTAAATATCTCCACATCTGTTGCCGCTCGACGAAACTTTCAAATTGTGCTGAAACATAGATTTTATTTTTAAATTTCAGTTTCAGTAATGGTATAAAAAGAATATTGCTAGATGTTCAACTTGAAGTTGATGCTGTAAAATAGTAAGTACTTCGTGCATTCTGTATGAAATTAGTAGTGATGGTGAGTTTGCATTTTTATAGCCGATGTTGTAAACTACACATTTATTTAGTACGCACATGTTTTTTTTATCATATTTTTATATATTTTTTTGCCATTTATAAGGAACGTGCCCAATTTAATATAACTTTATTGATACTTTATCAACTTGGTATGTTTAAAAAAATAATAGGAATTTTATCGTTCTATTTTTGAGGAAAAAAAAGATAATTATCCATTTAATATTTAATTGAAATGAATTAACTACTGGCTTTCAATAACAAAATATCTAATTATAAAATACCAGGTAGGTACAGTTCGGTATTGATTAATGAATAATCGTGATTATCAAATTCAAAGATACCAATGATTATCAGGTTGATTGATATACTTAATGATAAATCTAGTCGGATTTGATTTCGAATATTTGATAAATAATATTATCGAACGTCGTCGATTTTTCAAGTTCTTCAAAAGGACAGATATTGTCAACAATTTTTAGTAATCGCTGTCAAAGATTTTTAATTATGTACGTACTGGTGATAACCTTAACATTTTTATTTTTGTGATGCTATCACGAACATAAGATGTAGAATACTAAGAGCTTGAACAAGTCAATCTAACTATGAAATCTATGATTAAATCTTTCTTTTTTTCTTCGTTCTTTCTTTTCAAATCGTTTGATTTTATGATTTATTTATTAACTAAAAAAACAAGTCAATAACCTCTGGACAAATATGTTTATAGTAATTTATGGCCACATATTTAATTTCTATAAAGCAAGAACCTTTTACGGCATAGACTGAATAACATGGTGTTTTTTTTTATGAAAAAAAAAAACAACAAAAGATTCTTTCAAAAGTTTGACAATTAAGATGGATGCGCAGAAAATACACTTATAAAGTTCTAAAATATTAGTTAATTACTTAACAAATATCTATTCTACAAACAAAGCAGTAGGTATAAGCAAATAATACCTAATTATAAAAGCACACAATAGTTCTCAAAAATGTTCTAATTAAACAAGCATAGTTAATGAGTGTCACCATCGTGACTTGTGTAACAAAGTCATTGCAGGTCATCAGTAAACACATTACCGCCACTGACTATTACAATGTAAACAATTATATTGTAAACAACAAGTAATTTTAAACTGACGTCTAATATTACTCTATAGCATAATCAGCCTATAACTTCCCACTGCTGGGACACAGGCCCCCTCTCTGTGAGAGGGAATGTGCCGTAATCCACCACGCGGGCCCACTGCGGGTTGGGAAATGTCACATGTCTTCGAATTTTTTGTCCTAGGACATGGCCGGCTTTCTCACGATGTTTTCCTTCAACGTTTTTGAGAGCAAAGGTGATGAAATAAATTACACAAAGTAAAGCGCCTATCTGGGTTCGAACCCGCGACCTACAACTCGTAGGTAAGTCGGGCCCGAACAAAGACATGCAGTAATATTATAATCTCCTTTATTTCATTTAAATACTTACAAATTACATTTTTAAATATTTTTATAAACAATAGGATAAAAAAAACATTTAAAAATATAAAAAAATAGTAGCCCACCGGTATCAGGAACAGGATCCAAGCTACCGGCGGCGGTCAGGGCTCCAGAGAGAGGAACTTCCTGACAATGCGAGCCGTATCCAGAAGTACCGCTTTCTGAATCAAGCCCTTGATCCAGCTGCCCAACGAGAGCCTCCTCAGGTGTTGGTCGAGGCTCTTGGCTATTAAGCCATTGGCTGTCACGACTATCGGCACAATGATTGCTGAGTCCACGTGCCACATGCCAATAATATTATAATAATTATTATAATATTACTGCATGTCTTTGAGTATTACTCTAACAAGCTGGATTCGTTAACGCGGTGTATGCGTTGGAACTAGAAAGAAAAAAGAAAGACAGATATTACATTTATTTCCACTAAACATGACAAAAAAATAACACAAACACGTGGACTGTACTTTGTTTACCCGAAGCTACGAGGCATTTGCGCAGGGCTACAAGGCGTCTACGCAACGCTACGAGGGAACTACGCGACTTTACGAGGCGTCTATGCGGCGTTACGACGACGTCTTTATGTAGCTTCTACGAAGCGTTTACGCTATGACAAACGCAAATAGTTACACTCTTATTATTAAGCCATTGATTATGATTTTCTGTACGTGTTACTCCGGGTCAATGAAATCGTAGTAAATTCAACAATTTGTTTGTCGACCGCTCCTCATACAAGCTTGAAAATGATCGTCGAGTGTAATTCAACACCCGTATTGTCATAATAATTAGACGTTGCCCGATGTCGCGTGTCTCCGTCCAAAAATATTATAGCTTGAGCGTTACTTTGTTACAATACAAATATTTCAAATAAGTGATGAACGTACTGCACTGTAACTTCGCATCCAACTAGGTATACAATGTGGAGACGATTATCCTACTTCCTATTAATATTATAAAAGCGTTTGTGAGGATGGTTGGATGGATGTTTATTACTCTTTCACGTAAAAACTACTGCACGGATTTAAATGGCAAACATATAGTTTATAACCAGGTTTAACACATAGGATACTTATTATCCCGATATTCCCCCGAAATCGAGCGTAGCTAGTACGACAGTAATTTAAGCTTCGTTTATCTAATAACAAAAATTCAATAAAATATATCTCATAGTTTTGTCACTATAGCTAATCAAAGATCAGCAGAAGTCATATTTGGCCCATCACTTTTATTTATTTTAAAAAAAATATTTAATTTATGAAAAAAAAAAAATAAGTTAAGATACTCGTACATTTGATATTTTGAAAATTATTTAGAACTTTTGTTTGTGAAAGAATTTATGCCATAAAGACGAGATTAGCAACGGATAGTAACCCAACTATATTTAAATGCGTAGCTAGACACATTAATTTGTTTGTTCTATTAATAACACCTTGGTCCTTCCTTATCACAGGATATAAGGTATTAAGAAACTGGATTTTAACTGATAAAAGTCTTTCCTCATTGTTATAAAATTGGACTAGCCGACAAGAATACGAATTAAAAAATTATATTATGATTATTCTGTTATCAGCGTTGCTTACTCCGAAGAATGTTATTTCAACTAGATATGAATTGTAAAGGTTCCCCCAGACAGGCGCGACGCGATGGTGCGACGCGAATCTGGTACAACAATTTCCATGAATTTTCACAAAAATTGTTCTACTAGAGTCGCGTTGCGCCTGTCTGGGGGAGTCATAACGGAAATAGCGGCTACTTCTACATTAGATTAGCTTCTCGCCAAGAAAACGATTATATTCTATTAGGTACAGTAGGCCGTACGTCAGTGGTAACTCCGTACTACGCTAGGCCAGCTCAAGGTCAAACTTTTACCACATACGTGCGACCTACTTTACTCCGTATCTACGATGAGAAAAAACGTAAGTGAGATGAGAATTTAGAAAAAAAGAGCTATAAGATAAGAAGTAAAGGCAAAGTAAAACAAACCAATAATCGAAGACTCTGGTTATGTCCATTTCTATTTGAAACAACGACACTACAATGATGACCACTAATTACAATCAAATATGTGTCGTTAGTCACATAACGGGAACTAATCGTCACTTAATGAATAACTGCTAAACTGTTGTACATACTTACCTGGTAAAATTAAACCGTCTCAAAAATAATGACTAAAGTTGTTTACTTGTTTCGAGTCATAGTTCAGTAGAACCGGTGACGCACAAATTGGGCTTAAAACAACGAACTATATATTTTTTTATTGGTCATCATCAGTCTGCATCCAGCATCCATTTACACATTTACATCATAGGATGTGCTATCAGTTTATGTACATCCTATGATGTAAATGTGTAAATGGATTGAGATAGGAAGAATGAAAGAAAAGAAAGAAAAATTGTTTATTCTGCATAAATAAGATGCACGTAATGAAATAAAGACTCGTATTTACTTTGTATTTTTAATACCCAATATTTTTTTCGCTATGACTCCCTCTATACACCGTTAAATTTTGATCGTTTTAATCCTTTAAAGGGGTCATTGTACTCATCGTTATGAACAACTTTTACTACGACAAATCCTGAAATTGTGAAAAAAAAATCAGTTGATCCATAGATTTATGTTCGCATAACTCGACATAATGTATAGTTCAACTGATTTTTTTTTTTCACGATTTCAGGGGTAGTCCCGTAGTAAAAGTTGTTCATAATGATGACTACAATTTAAGGATTAAATCGATCAATATTTAACGGTGTAAAGAAAGCTTCCTTGGAAAAAACCATGGCAATGATAAGACCGCTATAGTCACCTTTTAATTAACCTGAGTGTAAATATGGTGCTGTTCCACAGACGATGGGACACTTAATATAGTGTCCTGCGTGTCCTGTCAGCTGCACGTTACAGAAACTGATGAACGCTGACGATGGCGCGAAACAAGTAGCCGAATTCTGGGCCGAGTCCATTTAGAAGTCATCGACCGCTAAGAAGAATGAACCTTTGTTACTCTTATTCTCGCACTATGACATCACTTAGATGTTACTTCCAAAACTGCCCGTATCAAAAATCAGGGTCAGTTTTCTATCCGGACAGTAGTGTCCACTGTCCAGTGCTCCAGTATTCAACACAGGCACACGATAGATAACCTCTCCGTGATCTTAAACTCTCACAGATTCAATATGTTAGTCAGACGTGAGGAGGACTTTCTTGGAATACCGAATAACTTTCTCGGATTGTGTAGTACGTATGTACAGCTTATGTTAAACGGTTTATATTTGTTAGTATGACCGTTTAATTTACGTAGGCAATACTCTCACTTTACTGTTGAGGAAAGCGAATGCATTTTGAACTTGGCTTGCCTTGGTTTCGAATTATAACGAATTATAACCCTCAATGAAACCGAGAGTCATTGGACCATATCTAGGAACCTTTTGGTTGCGGAGATCTTGAAGGTCAACGTTCCAACTTATTTTGACTTTTTTTTACCAAAACGAGTTTTAAATAATGTTATGACTTAACTTTAAGTGGTCCCACGGTCCCTGTACCGTTGCATGCCCGCATAAGCACAATGCTATGCGCGCGTTACATTGCGCATTACCGTAAACAACGAATTTTCACACCAAAAATAAAAGTAGTTTCCCAGCAATTATTTTTGCAGAAAGTAAGTTAGTTTAATGTACAGAATGCGTAGATGACGGTTTCGAGATGGGTATTTTTACACCCTGTATGAAGCATCTGAAATAATCCAAATCTATTGTAGTGAATTCAAAAAAACTTACCTATGAAACTCCTGGGCAATGATTATTCTACTATATAGTGCCTCCAGAAAGGGCACTGATGCCTTTTACAGGAGGTCCCAGGGTCGGATTATTGAGCTGATGACCAACAAAAAAAGCAACTGCGTGTTTTTGTTGTTAGAAGTCCGAGGCATAGGTGTACCTACATATTATAGTACACCCACATTTCGCGAGTTATGTTTAGTTGTTTACAGAGTAGTACGGAGTAGTGTAACAGAATATCCACGTGGATAATTTTGTCATTAATCCATAACTTTCATGTATGTTATTAAGAGGGTACCTGGCCGCCTGTCTCCTAGAGTAGCGCTTTCCCGCAGTTCAACGACAGCGCGTGTAGAAACGCATTATTTTATAATGATTTTCCTTTGATCTATGATCAGTTTAGAAATTTTGTTACAGACTTCGGATCAACACCTTCTGAATACTAATTTAATAGGTAAAAGCGCGAGCGTACGTCAATCTAGTGATGAATAAAATGTTTCATTTTAATGGTTATTGCTGATGAGCAATACTCGGTAAATCGATACTCACATCGCTATTTTTTCTATTAATATTGCTGACAAACATAGGCTTGTAAATCAAGTTGCTGTGACAAACGAGGCTCTAAGATTCATTATGCAGTTTCAGTGAAATACTTGTGGCATAAAATCGGACTTACATTTTAGGGCTAAAAGTTTAAAAATAAAACATTTATTTAATTGTTGAGCGCCTCGGCGTGTGGTCTGTCCAGGTTGCTAGGCATCTGTGAGCGTTACGCGCTGGATCACGGTTTGCTATATAACGCAAAGAAAAGTGAATGCATGGTCTTTCAGGCTAGGGGTTGGAGCTGCCCGGACTCTGTTCCACCTATTACGTTGAACGGTGTACAGTTAAAAAGAGTTTAACAGTTTAAATATCTCGGGCATATCGTGACCTCTAACCTGAGGGACGATGCGGACATCGATAGGGAGCGGAGGGTGTTGTCTGTGAGGGCCAATATGATCGCCCGCAGGTTTGTTCGTTGCTCGGGGGCCGTCAAAGTAACTCTTTTCAGAGCGTTTTGTACGTCCCTGTACACAGCCAGCCTGTGGGGGTCATATACCCAGAAGCAGTACAACGCTCACCGTGTTCAGTATAATAATGCGTTCAGGGTGTTGTTGGGGCTGCCCCGGCACTGAAGCACGTCGGGGATGTTCGCCGAAGCCCGTGTCGACTGTTTCTACACGGCGATGCGAAAGCGGTGCACATCTCTGGAGCGCAGGCTCCGGATCACCTCCAACACCATCCTGAGCGTATTTGCGAACAGGTTTGATTGTCAGTACATTAACCATTGTTATATGATTAATGTAATGACAAACAAACAAATGACTCAGAGGCAGGCGTATTATTAATAATTTTTATTTTATTTTATGATGCTAATTTAATTTTATAACTTTAATTTTATTTATATTATTTAATAATTATTTTTATATTATATATTTAATGTGATTATACTTTTTAGTTTGATTTATTCTCTCCGTCTAATTTGATTTGTGTTGATTTTATTTTATTTGAATTTTATCTGATTTTGTTGATTTTAATACGTGTTCTATTAATGGGTGTTCTTTATCTGAAATAAATGAATGTATTATTATTATTAAGTATAGTCGTACGTGATGTAAATGTTCTACTCCAAAAAATCTAGATAGAGCAAGCACATTCGCAAGCACGTCTTTAAAAATTCTTAAAATCTATGGGCATGTCATAACTTTTGAACTTGATAAAGGCCCTCTAAATATCCATCAGGCGTCAGTCAAAGTATGTAGGTACAGTAGGCACTATAATATAGACCTTACAAAGTATAGGTAAAGAGTGCAATAAATACATAAAAAATATCGATAAAACCGAATAGTTGTAAAGTGATTGTTATCAAATCATCAGCGAGTTAGAATTGTGATTTATACTAGCCATATAACATTTAAACACCTACCTAAGTATATTATGTATTTAAATACGTCATGTTTGGCAAATATTCTTGTAGATAAACTTTAGTTTTTATACTATTTGAATAAGGAAAACTAAGTACTTGAAAAAACATATTTTTTACTATTATCATGTTTATTAATCTTTTTATCAAAATCATCATCATCTCTGCCTGACGCTTGTCTGACGTAACTACATTATACTCGTAATAAGGAATTTCTAACCTTATACATTACTCGAGTAAACTACAAGCATGCAGGCATTGATATTTGTTCCTTGCGCAGAGGCGTCATGTTTCTAAAATGTTCTATTTTGCATGCGTTCCACATGACGCCGCAAACTCACAAGTTTTGTAATCATAGCCTATCTGCCGACATGTATTGAGCAATCCTCTATTATTTAGACATGTATTATTATAAGGCTTTTCTTCTATACGCGATATATTGGCTTTACGAATTACGTATTGATAACGTTTGTACTTTGTACCCACGACGACATATCAAGCCGTCTGTACGCTTCCAGTATAATCTGACTTCACATTGTACGAAAAGCCTGTACAATTCGAGATCAGCTAAAACTGGAAATGTATAGCTTGATATGTCATCGTGTGTACAGTCGACAGTGGTGACACTTGACCTTGAGTTGGCCTAGCGTAGTAAGGAGTTTCAATAGAATAAGAGTCCAGCTTATACTGGTTTTTTCCACAGACGTGCCGCTGCAGCCTACTGTACGTACGTCAGTCTGGTAAAGGTCAAATAGAGATGTTTACAAATGCCTGTTCGAGAAAAAAATGTAGGTGCTATTGTTGTATACTTATACAATTTTCTAGAACATACGGTTTGGTTCCGGGAGTACCAATGGCTCGATCAGTGGTACAGGCGAAGGGAAAAGCAGGTTGTGGAAAGCGGTAACGAGCGCGAAAACTGATTAGAATATATTTTGTACCAGTGTTCTGTTTTTCTTATCGACAAATCTTAAGTAATATAAGAGGCATTAGTAGAAAAAGAAATGAGAATAGTCACGACGTTGATATTTTATTATTTATCTCGTTACAAGAGATGGTTTCCGATGTAGGTCACACCGTTGAGCTACCTGCCTATCGTTTCTTCAGGTTATCTAAATGTTGTTGTAAAAATATTATAATTCTCCGCACAAACAACCTGCAGAAGAGAAAAGTTTTTCTAAGTTTAAGTAACTTTTATGGTACCATATTATCTATTTCCGTGAATATTATTTTTCCTATTTTAAGGGTTGTTGCCCGAGAACGGAGCTGTTCGACATCACTTATCAAATTAATAAAATTATCAGAAAGCAAACGATTTTGTTATTTAAAAAAGAATTAGTTGTTTCCCCTATTTCCTTCGTCCACGTGCACGCCCCTAATGTGTTGTTATTATTTGCAGCGTAAGCGGGTGGGCGCGCGCGCGGTGGCGGCGCAGGCGGCGCGACTGTAAGCGGTCGCCGACGCCCGAGGAACATGCGCACAGTCCCATCGCGCCGCGCAGCAAGACCGCGCGCATTATGCTCAACATGAAGCTAAAGGAGCGACTGGCGCTCACCGTCAGCGCCTTCCTCGTACTCTTCACGCTCATGCTCGTCGTAGACCTACAAATGGACTACGGCATCACCGGCCACAGAGTACCCCTACACGGACGTGTCGCCATAGCAGACACTGAAGATAAAGGCCGGTCAGCCTACATAGAGTTTCGGAAGCGGTTCCTACAGAAAAGGTTGGTGTTGTGATTTAGTGGCATTTCAGAGAATTGTTTTGCTTTTATGTGTGTTATGTGACAACATCTGAATGGAAGAATTTTTTGCATTGCGTGATCTACGAACCGGTATGTATAGTGTTCACTTTGTAACTAGGTATTCTGTCATTGACTTTATTTTATGAATGAAAATATCGTTTTATATAATTTATTTTAAGGGTAAAGTATACATTCATATCTTATTCTCCAGATATAAATTGTGACAGTTAGGTAGTTTCCACACAGACTTCTCAATCAAAATTTATCTTATCGAGTACAACAATGACCCTTTGATTGCGTCGAAAGATGACTTGAGCGCGGTGCATATTAAAATTATTTCTTTATAAACGAGTTTTTAATGACTCCAGAATACTTTCATGATCGTTAGGCAGACAAAAAATTGAACCATGTGCAGTTATTAAGACATGACTTAATTTTATTGTTGCTAGTAGATACGTAGCTTGGTATACAAACTATAGCCTTCACTATGTATGTATATTCTATGTACAGTTAACTTTGACTTCTGCATTTACGTTCTGTGGTTAATTTAAGAGCATTCTATTAGTAATTTATGCGTATTGTTATCTTACGTTATCGTCGTGTTTACTGGTTTGACAGCGTCTTTATAGATAACACAGTCTGCTCCGGACAGTACCTATCATAACACAACTTATTTAAAAAAATAATCCTTGAAACTAGTAGATCAATATTGTGCGCGTAATAAAACCCGTTGACACGTGATATTAAAGTGATTTATAATCATTACATTAAAGATTACATTTTGCGAGTCAGCGTTATCGATGTAAAATTCGTAAAAGAGTTAGATGGCGTACTATTGGATGATATTGAGTGACCATGTATGTACCTATATTGAATTATGTAGACATCATCAGTAATTATTCAAAATAGCAAAATAGACAACCAGTCTTACCAAGTGGTATCGTGTTACCCAGTAACAGGGTTGTGGAGGTCAGATAGGCAGTTCATTTAAAATACTGGTATTCAGCTGTATCTGCTTAGACTGGAAGCTGACCCCAACATACATAATTGATAAAAGTCTAGGTAGATTGACCAGTAATTATTCAAAATAAATCCTCTTAAACAAAAAAACGCGATTACCTACTTATGTCACATTTAACTATTTGTGAGGAAGTGTGATAAGTTTCTACTTTTCAAAGTTTTTTCAGCCAAAGTACTAAATGCTTGTACAACGAACTATTTTTATGCATAAAGTATTAAATACATAATCTAATCTAACTGCCTGTATTCACCCACTGCACGAGAAACGCCCGCCTCTCCCTTTTCCATACATTTAAACACAAAAACAAAACTAAAACAAAACACTACGGGTCCCGGTCCCTCAAAAATTAAGGTGCGTATGCACCTTAATTTTTAAGGGACCGGGTTATACGGATTTAAGTCTGTTCTGTAAATAGATCTTGCTTACCTCCAACACCAAAGATACGCGAACAACCACTACAGTGTACTGGTTGTTCGCGCAGAACTCTCCACTACAGCATTGGGAGTTCTGACCGCAAAACAATACAATTAAAACTATTGTCAATATTTATTGTGAATGATTGTTTTCCTGGAATCGATAAAGTCTAATTGAATGTAGCGGTTGAAGATATTGTGATTTTGCATAGTAATATTTTATTGGTTAGTAAAAGAAAGAAAGAAAATACATTTATTTGCGGCAAACATGACGCATAAAAAGAACACAAAAAAAATAACAAGTTGGGGGAAAACATGCGTCACATCCACGCAAAACGACCAACGCTCAGTATAATGCTAGTATAGCTACCCTTCAGGAAACGTACGTAACTACGTATACACTGTTATCCGCAAAGCCCGGGCACGTATTGAAGGTTTCGCACCGAAAAGAATAAGGTACAGACAGAGATATACACAGCTATAAATTAGTCACAAAAAAAGGAAAGTGATTTGTAGTTAAGTCCTCACGGATTATCATTTCTAAGAAAATTATTCCATAACTTATATAATAATTATTTTACACTCACAATCAGGAAGAAACCTTTATCATTCAATAGTAACAGTGAGTAAAATAACAATAAATAATAAAATATTAATCATCTTAATTTAATTGCCAATCTGTAAATGTTTTTACTGGAGATTAAAATAATTGTTTCTGATCTCCCTTTCGTCTGTAGCTGTAAATCTTTTCTTTCATAATTATTATTTACAAGCGACGCACGGTTTTTACGGGGGAAAAAATTAACCAGTGCGGAAACTGTAACCTTGAATTATATTACACTAGCTGTCGCCCGCGACTTCCGCGATCGAAGATGAAAAGTAGCCGATATCCTGACCCAGGTCATGGTCTATCTGTGTGCCAAATTTCATCCAAATCCGTTTAGCCGTTTTAGCGTGAAAGCGAAACAAACTAACTTTCACATTTATAATAATAGTTAGGATAGTATATGATTCTATATCCCCTAACGCAGTAACTTGACTAAGTTTATAAAAAAATTCAGCTGTTTCATAGAAAAGTGCAATAACTACACAGTCAAAATGTATGGAGCACATTTTTTTTTTTAAACCTACAGTTGCGCACTGCGAATATTATCCTGTATGTAAGTTTAATATTAATATATTATTCACATAAACCTGGATTAAATTCTTTAAGCAATGATGTAAACTACTTCTATTATAAATCCGTTGCATAGTTTAAAAGAACAACGCCGTCACGCCGACACACGAAAAGTGACTTTAATTTTTAATAATATGTAGGTCTTTGCAAACTACTTCGTCGAATGATGAATATATCATTTTTATTCACGAACAATCTGCCTCAATATGTTGAACTCAAACGAGGTGACAATCACTTAAATACAATTGAACTCTATTAGATCCTCGAATTCGTTCTGTGTAATACAGATTACAAAAACAATATTATTTAGAGCATAATGATAATCGCTGACTCGCTCGGTATAATAATCGGAACTTGTGGCTAAATAATAACAGCCGCACGTGTAGATCCAAGGTTAAGCTACGCTTGCCGCCGTCGGTTCGTGGATGGATGACCATCCATTATATGTCGTGACCACACCGTGCCTCGGAAAGCACGTTAACCCATTGGTCCCGGTAGTCATTCGTAGATCTTTGACAGTCGTCACGGGTAGTCAGAAGCCCAAATGACTGACTGTCTTGTCTTACTAAGAGGTATCGTATTACCCAGTAACTGGGTTGTGGAGTACAGTCACGAGCAAATGTATGTATACACTCGGCTTTATTTAAAGGCGGTTTACTCCTTTATTTTTTAATGGAATTTTATGTTGTTACGCACATAGCTTTTTCGAACTCATAGGTTTATGTAATGTGTCGTATTTCAACGTTGCATTCGTTATTTCACGAAAAAATCGCAATTGAAAGTTGCCAAGTGTTGACATATTGGTGCTCGTGACTGTTCACTAAGGCAGTCAGTCCATGTAAAATACTGGTATTTAGCTGCATCTGGTTAGACCGGAACCCCATCCCAAAGGCTAGGCACATTGACCGATTGATATTACTGACTCGTATGAGGCACCCAATAGCTCAAGTTGGGGGAAAGATAGTAAGTAGAACAGGATATTAGGCTATCCTACATTCCTATCCTACAATTATACAATATTATTTAGAGCATGACGATAATCATTGGCTCGTATGATGCATATCATCCACCTGACTTGCTTTCCGTACGTCCGTTTCGGGTAACCACTGAAAATCAGCGCTGTACTACGGGAGACCCACAGCACAGCACTGATTTGCAGTGATTCATCATGCTAGGTGGAAGCCGTCTTGTCATGGTCATGATGTGCAGCTGTCGACTATTTATGTTTTGTGCTCGTTATTATAGATCTATTTTGTTTTTATTTTTCTTTATTATTCAAGTTAATTATATTTTAGCAAATAAAGCAATTTTTATTTCTTTCATCACTGTCTTAAGTTCGAGGAATAATAATATTATAAGATATGACAGTAGAATATGATAGTGGGATATGATAGTAGAAGGTGTGTGTGAATGTGTGTCTAGTGTAATTAAAAAATAAATTGGAAAAGATGACCTAAACACGTTTCGTTTTTATAAAATAAGCGATAATAGACCGTAATGCGTAGCCAATTGTGATGTTTTAATTTGTTTTGCGAACTTTTTATGTCATAATAGCTATATTCTTACATTTATGTAGGTATATGTTTTTTATGTAGTGACAGAAAAGTTGAAAGGAATTTATGCCAGTGACAGAAAAGTTGAAAGGAAATCGTTTGGCTTGGTATGGGCATGTGATGAGAAGGGACGAAACCCATGTGACTAAAAGAGTGATGAATATACATGTTGATGGATGGAGAGGGAGAGGAAGGCCGAAGAAAATATGGATGGATTGTGTGAGGAATGATATGAAAGAGAAGGGAGTGAATGATAGCTTGACGGTTGACAGGAGAATGGAAGAAGAAAACGTGTTACGCCGACCACAAGTAACATGAGATAAGGTAAGGAAGATGATGACGATGTTTTTTTATGTAATCGGGCAAAGTGTTATTGGGTTTTTCATCTGGAATTTTCGGAAACAGCGTGGAGACTGGACTTGTGCCCGGTTGATGGCAATGGGCTCGCGCCCTATTACATGGACCATGAACATAACTGGCGAAAGGTGGGTGTACTAAAGGCATACCTCTGCCTGCACTTCGGGGAATACCGGCGTGATGTTATATTATGTATTTATAAAGTCTGTCATAATTGCGAACTTGGGTGACCTTTATTATAACTTTGTGTACAATTAAGTATTTGTAAATACATCTGTTTGCCCTCGTTATCGGGAATTTACATTACATCACAGAAATACGAATCGATTTAATAGATAATAGTTACAGAACAAATATTAAATTTGAAAATATTTGTTTCTAAGCTTTATCGTGCTTTTAGGATCAATAAAATTGTAAAATTAAAAAAAACGCTTTTGATAACTAAATACACAAGTAGGTACTTTGATACTCAAGTTGATGACATTGTACGGGTAAGGTACATTTAAATGATAAAGCTGATGGATTTCCACTCGTGTATTCAAGTACAAACATCTAAAACTATGTTATGTTGAAGGCAATTCTCGTAATTTTCAGAACGTTCACAGTCTGAGAGGCAATTCTCGTAATTTTAAGAACGTTCACAGTCTGATCTCAGTCTCAATCTGTCAAAAAATACTCCTAATTTCCCTACATTTTGACAAGTTTTTGACATTTGTTTGTCGCCGAGATGAGACTGCGACTAGATTTTGAACGCTTTAAATTATGAGAATTGGCCTTCTGATCTCAGTCTCAATCTGTCAAAAATACCTCTAATTTCTCTACATAGTTGACATTGATTGTCGCTGAGATGAGATTGCGACTAGATTTTGAACGTGTTTAATTAGGGGAATTGACCTTCCGATCGACTTGCGGCGACAGAATATTTTTGATACTAGCCCAAACTAATGCTAAGTATGCGACGACTGATCGCTAAAACGAATAGCAGTTGTTATGTATGGGTGTGCTCGTATAGCCATAATAAATAATATAAAAAAATCAGTGACATTATCTATATCAAACGAGTTCAATAACATAATTTTTCCTACAATTATCTTAATACAAACAACTCTGGAACTTCAGTAAATAATTTACCTTATCAGCACATTTTGGATGCAAAGATAACATTTAGTAATTTGGGCATTATCATTGGGCTCTTATCTCTATAATCGATATGGTTATCAAAAACTCTTACTGAACACAATGTACCTTGGTGTTTTTTCCTAACATTTTTGGTGGCATAAAACGAAAATGCGGAGCCAACGATACCGACTTCCGAAATTAAAATTTTACTTTGTAGTTTTTTTTTTTTGGAAATTGGTTATTTTTTTTTTTTTTTTGTAATAATGTTTTTAATTCCTATCATTTTACGCAGATGCCTCGAACTAAAACATTGTATTTAACTTTCGGAGTGTGGGTATACTGTACCTACACAGTATTCACCCCTACCTACACCATCACGGAATAACGGTATAATGTTAATTTTTACACATGATGGTATCAAGCTCTGATAATTAAATTATCATGATCATATCACCGACAAAAAACGTCCTCTGCTGAAAAAAAATACTCCATGTTTTTCTAAAAAAAAAGGTTCTAGCCTATTTGCATCCAACCGGTCCCCTCGGTCGCCCCTACTAGGTCGTTTGGCTGTCTAGTAGGCACCCATGCTTCTACCCATAAGCTAGGTATATCAAAACCAAGTAAGTGACAAATTTAAAAAAAAAAACGTCTTTTAACATAATTTTCACTTTCCAGTCCCATCAAATTGTAAAAAAAGTCGATACCAAAACTGAAAATCGATAAAAAGTAAGTCACTTTGACCATTTCTAAACCTAGCAAGTATTCGAAACTGTCTAAGTTTTTGAATGGTTCATTATCTTGTTAATGTAACGTAACAAGAAAATAAAAACAACCTGGTAAGTAAGCAGCGTACTCCTAAAACAATTGTTTGAACCACTTACTGGGTTTGGATATGGAGCAGCCGCGTAGCAGCGTGCTACTTTATTATAGTCCGTACCTAGGCCTTGCACGCACTATGGGTCGATTTTGTAGGACAACGACACTGCTAAAATAACAACACTGTTGTCTTTGACTAACTCGCAAACAGAGATAGACACTGAATAAATCATGTTGTCACACGATGCGCATGCGATTGGCTGCTTAGCTACGTGTAGAGATTTTAATTCCAAAAATTGAATATTTTTATGACCTCCGAATACTACTAACTATAATAACTATCCGAAGTCTGGGTATTTTGCATGTGATATTTTTGAATTGATACAGGAAAAAAATCCTCATGCTAGATGCAGCGATCAGCATCATTTACGGCTTAAAATACTCTGGGATGTGGTCTAACCTGTTTCGTGGTTCAGTCAACTTTATATAACGCCTGTTCACTATTTTTTAGTTTTACTAATAAAGAAGAATAAAACTACAATTTAAACATAGCTGTACTCCATCAAAATAAAATATAACAGTTTGTATGACAGTTTAAATAATTCTAGACATAATCTTTTGTCGTCGTGTCGAGTGTTCGCCTAGCTTGAAATATAATTAATTCCGTACGAGCCTTAAGAGTACATTGAAGGACATGTTACAGTAATGGCTTAGCTTACTAAATAGTTAACATATGGCATTAATAATGGCGATGAGCTGACGATAAGTTGCCACATTAATGTCGGCTTGGAGGGATATGTCCTACTGCATAGCAAAAACCTCTTCTCATAAACAGAAGAAAAGTGCGTAAACTACGTCGCTTGCTGTGTACCAAATTAAGATACTCGATAGACAAGTTTAGACGCGATTAAAAAATTGGCTTCTATAAATACGCCAGGTGCTGACTAATTTGACGGGACTAAACTAATATTTATCTTCTGTCCTTTTCTTAATGAAATATAAAGAAAAAGATGCGCTGACCTTAAATTTAGTTTAGTTTGTGAACAAGGGAATCGGCGCCACTACAAAGTTTTGATAATTTCTGTAATATTAGAGTAGCAACTCCCACTTCAGACCTTATCATGTCTAGTGGTTCTAGATTAGTATATCGGTCAAATCTAAGAGGCTTGACCAAGATACCCGTTGTTAGTACTATGAGTTTTATATGGGGTTAAAAATAACTATTAACTTCTGTTATATTATTATTTCGTTTATTTATCTTTTTACTTATCTAATTACATTTTAATTTCATTTTTTGTTTAAATATAATAAAAAAGTATAAAAAAAAATTAAAAATATAAAAAAATGGTGATCCGCCGATGTCGGGTCCAAGACACCGGTGGTTAGAGCTCCAGAGACAGGAACCTCCTCACAACGCGAGCTGTATCGAGGAGTACTGTTTTGAATCAGGCCCTTGCTCCAACCGCCTAACAAGAAGCCTCGATAGATGTTGATCGAGGCTTTCGGCCATCAGGCCATTGGCTGATACGACACTATTATATTTATTATTACTAACTTCTGCCCGTGGTTAAGCCCGCGTTGATGTCGGAAATTATCCCACGGGAAGGTGTTACCGGGACAAAAAGTAACCTATGTCATTCCCCAGGATGCCATTTATCTCCTAGCCAATTTTTATCGAAATCCGTTTAGTGGTTTAGGCGTGAAAAGATAACACTATACATACCGAATTTATAATATTAGTATGGAAAAATACCTAGGCAATATAATAGGCAATTAGTGTGCAATATTTAAACCAGCAAATCTAGCAAAAAATGACAAAGCTTGCTGCAATTGAAACCAACACTTACACAATATTAACACAGTTTCAAACTGTTTTCTACGTCAGCCAAAGGGTCTATAGAAATTAATTAAAATATATTTACCTTCCTGTCAATGCAGTTTAATTGTTATATTCATCAAGCAAAGAGCGACTATTATTATAACTTGGCAGCTTTTGTAGTTGAAACAATTATGCACTAATAAAGTCAGCTGCGGCTGCGCAAATAATGACATATGGTTCTGGTACGCTGTGCATTTGATCAATGGTAGGTTCGTTTTACAGACACGTCAAAGGTTTCATACTATTGAACCTACGTTTCATGGATTGGAATGCTTACGTCATTTTGATTGTGAATAGCGGAGTAAGATAACAAAAATCTTAATTTCATGGTTTGCTTTTTTTACTAGTCAAACGCTTAATTAATAGCAATTATATTTATGGCTCAGTCTCCATCCGACCATCTACCTATAATTTTATTTCTATCAATAAATAAAAATTTCATTAATATCCACTAAGTTTTTATAAACTTGTGCCTTGTAGATACAGTCTCAATATTAATAGATAAGGTAAGGTACTTAATTATTATTTTATTAGGTATCTTATAATTTTGTTTTTTTTATGTTTTAATCCTACCTAATATCTGTTACTGCAATAAATAAATAAGTTATATCTAATACTTATTATAATTTATCTTAAGCGCGATTAACGTAATTATATAATTAGGTGATTAAAATATTATTTATTTTTATAATTTTGTCAAGGATGGTCAAAGGTATGGATGAAACCTATAATAATTTAATAATCATAGAAACCTCAACAGTTCCTAGTAGTACTTAATTAGTAATGAATAACACAAACTACTGATGGTATTAATTACTTACTAATGATGAGCGAAATAGCTGCCTACATGTTACTTATAGCGTGGAACTAACTCGAAAGCTTATTATTTCGTAGAACCGATCTAAATACCGTAAGATTAACATGACATTAGTATCGTATAGTATTAAGCTCCACTTAGGCACCTCTCCCGGTTATTGTGTTTATCCACCAGAAAATATCCACCCCAAGGTGGATACGCGGAAACTGAAAAATGTCCGAAAGGATTCTCAGACATGCATGCGTTTTGCTTAGGCTGTATACTTAGCCTATAAATTCCGTTTATCCAACTAGGCCTAGGGTGGATTCTCGGACATGCCTTTTCGTTAGCGTTTCCGCGCATCCACCTTAGGGTGGATTTTTTTGGGTGGATAAACGGAATAGCCCGCCTGTCCCAACACCGACGAGAAACGACTAGCTATCGACTGTTTTCTGTTCTCTTAAGAAATGTACAAAAGTTCTCGTGATACATATATTAATAGTCGATCGCTGACTGATCATACCACGGCGAGAACTCTGTCAAACAAACAACTCATTTACAGTGGAATTGTATCGACAAATGACGAGCATCGTCTAAGCACTGTTTAGACGGTGCAACTTTTATTGTTGCTTCAATTTATAATATCCCCCAGGTAGTAGCATCACACCGTGTAAATCAGGCTATAGTTTCAACCGAATCGTTCGTAGGTTAAAAATAAAAGGCTCCACTGACCTAACAGTAGGCCGAGGCGTCCGTCTGAGCGTTTATGTCTTCGGTTGCCGAAACGAGGTTAAGACATGATGTGGTTAAGCCTGACAACAAGATTGGTAGTGGTTAGTACTACTGACAGTGGCGCCGATTCCCTTGTTCATAAACTAAACTAAATTTAAGTACAATGCATCTTTTTCTTTCTATTTCATTAAGCAAAGGACAGAAGATATATATTAGTTGAGTTCTGTCAAATTAGTCAGCGCCTGACTTATTAGCGTATTTTTAGTAGCCACGCTTTTAATCACGTCTAATTTGTCTATGGAGTATTTTAATTTGACAGGACTAAAGTAATATTTATCTTTTGTTCTTTTCTTAATGAAATAGAAAGAAAAAGATGCACTGAACTTAAATTTAGTTTAGTTTATGAACAAGGGAATAGGCGCCATAGTCGTTCACGCCACTCACTAAAAATTGTACCAAAATAAGTACGTACCTATATCTAATAATCAAAATCATCATCTGCCTAGCCTTTTCCCAACTATGTTGGGGTCGGCTTCCAGTCTAACCGGATGCAGCTGAATACTAGTATTGTACATGGAGTGAGTGCCTGTCTGACCTCCACAACCCAGTTACTGGTTAATACGATACCCCTTGGTAAGACTGGTTATCAGACTTTCGGGCGACTGACGACCCGTAACGACTGTCAAAGATTCACGAATGACAGCCGGGACCAACGGCTTCATGTGCTTTCCGAGGCACGAAGGGGTATGTAAAGATGGTCAGCCATCCACGGACCAATCGCGGCGAGCGTAGCTTAACCTGATCGATCGACCCATGCGGCTAGTATTACTTAGCCACAAGCCCCTCAAAAAAAAAAAAACTAATAATTTAAATCATATCGATTTTCGTGTGTGACCACGTTGTTCTTCTAAACTACGCAACGGATGTTGATGCGGTTGTCACGATCATTTAGAATGTACATGCATACATTGATATCAAACTTACATAAAATAAAGAAATCTCCATGTTTTTTCAAGTCATAAAACCGTGCGAAGCAGGGGCGGGTCGCTAGTAATAATTAATAAAATAGTAGTTGAAAAACCGTTTTCCACGTTTGTAACAGTTACCCTGTAATATCTCTTACGGTAGTAGAAGGAACAGTAGGGTTTCAGTCGGCAGGAGTTCGACATAACCCTCCGTTCTTACCCAGACGGAGTAAGTATCCATAAGGACCTTCACACGGAAAAAAAGGCTAGATACTTAATTGTAAGATCTAATGAGACACCAATACCTTAGAAATATTATTTTATTCATAGTAGGTAGGTAGGTATAACTAGGGTAACCACAAAACTTTTGTGGTTTCTAAAACAAAGAGCGTGGGTTGAGAATTTGGGTTCACACATTGGCACTCAGTGGCAGTGGCATTCAGTTTCCGTAACCAGTAATTTGCTCCAGCCAAATTTGGAGGACCTAAGGTCAAGATAGTTAACAGAAAATGCACTATTTTAATTCTTATAAGTAAGGTAAAAATTCGTGATCTTTGAATGACTTAAAACCATTACTAAGTCACTGCAATATAACTCTTATCTTATTTGAATAAGGTATAAATTTGAATGATTGCCGTTAGTTGGATCAAACTCTCGGTGAACATTCTAATTAATACCTTACTATACCGAGATAAGAGTTACATTGCAATAATTTACTAATGGTTTTACGTCGATCGTGAATATTTTACATTAGTATGTTATTTTATCAGATTCCAATTTCTCATTTGGAATTCATTCAACTAAGCGTGGTGATTAGAGCAAATCTTATTTGCCTTTTGGATAGTTCTATTCAACCGACATATAGGCTACTAGCAGTGCCCCGCGGTTTCACCAGCAAAAGTATCGATCCGTTAGAAATATCGAGATAAAAAGTATTCTATGTGTTATTCTGATGTGTAAGCTATATTACTGTAAAGTTTCATCAAAATCTGCTCTATAGTTTTTTCGTGAAAGAGTAACAAACATCCATGCATCCACACAAACTTTCGCGTTTATAATATTATGTTGGATTGTGAAATAATTTGCAGTAATATTCAAATTATAGAAATCAGTGACACAAACAATAAATATCAACCTTCAAGGCGAGTTCATTCAATATGTCACAATAAATGGAGAAGTGTGAAAAAATTTATAAAACATGGACAGCTTGTTTGTTTTATTAGTACCTTTAGCAGCTAAGATGTAAAAGAAAAACATTGGCACACACAAGCTTACACATGGAACAAATAAGTTTTAATATTTGTCTTTCATATAAGTATATTATATCATTAACATATGTTTAAGCTCTTTCACACTCCTTTGAATCAATATTGAGGGCCTTTTAAAAAAGAAATTGGCATTTCATCACCACAGGAAAACATCGTGGGGAAACTGGCATAGTTCTCTTGCTTTTATACCAATTTATATGGGGTTGGCGCAACATAAGTACCTACTCCTTCGTTTGCGTTCATCCCTTTTAAACATACGTCTTATTGGTGCTGTCAACTGTCAATGTCGTGTCAAAAGTTTATGTCAAATGAAAAAAGTCATTGTATTCTCTGTCTCTTTCTGCCGAAAACCATCTTGCCAGGTACAACCCGATGCAAACTTTATAGCGGCTCTGAACACGAGGCGAGTACATGTTCTATAAAAAAATCATGTCGCCGCGGGGGCGAGGAGTGGGGTTCTGTACAACGAGTAGCCCACTTCAGAACCGCCATGAAGTTTGACGCTTACTGTATGTGTGGTGATAAAAAGCTCCCATTAAATCTTTTTCTGTCTATGCGATATCTGCCTATTATTTACCCATAATCCATCAAAATATAAAACTAGAGTACTAGGGTATTTATTTAGGTCGTTGGCCTATTTTTTGGCCAGAGAATCAGTATTGCCATACAACGTGGCAATGTTGCCAGCCTCTTGGGCACGTTTCCTATTGACAGCTACGCGGACGAATCGTTTGATGCCCTTTGATTATTTCCCCTCCTTTTATATACTTATACATATTATTATTTTAAGTCTTTTAGCTTTCTAAATTATGTAAATATTTCATAGGTAACCTAACAAATGACATGGTCGTTGGTATTTAACTTAAGTTTTGTGTTAAATACCAACGTCGGCACATTACCACAACATTACGTTAGTTACTTATTTCGCATACAGACAGCACGAGACAATGTGTAAGCTTGAGGTTTGTAAAAAAGTCATACAATAGCAAATATCACGATTATATTGTCTTATTAAAGTAGAAACAAAAACTGTTGAATTATTCGGTAATTTGAGTTGCTCAAGTATCTTGTGCTGCTATTTTTAGTTTATGAAATTACTCTATTATATGCGTGCTATTTATAACTTTGTTTAGATATGATTAAGTAATTAAGGGACTCAAGGGACCGTATAACTTATCTGTGGGGCAATTCTCGTAATTTTAAGAACGTTCACAGTCAGAAGGCCAATTCTCGTAAATTAAAACGTTCAAAATCTAGTCGCAGTCTCCTCTCGGCGACAAACAAATGTCAAAAACTTGTCAAAATGTAGGGAAATTAGAAGTATTTTTTGACAGATTGGGACTGTGATCAGACTGTGAACGTTCTTAAAATTACGAGAATTGCCCCTCTGATCTGTCTCAATCTGTCAAAAATACCTCTAATTTCCCTACATTTTTGACAAGTTTTTACCATTGATTGTTGCTGAGATGAGATTGCGACTAGATTTTGAACGTTTTTAATTACGGGAATTAGTCTTCTGTCTTTTTTCGTATCGGCAAGAACTACCTTTATGAGCTTATACTGTCGTTTTCAACATTAGTATACTCGTATGTATGTAAAAAGTTTAATGTATGATTACTAATGTACCTATACTTAATATATAATTAGTAATAATAAATAACCTGTGTGCGAGTGACCACCTTCCTGTCTGACAACTAAAAATACTTGTCAGACAGGAAGTTCGTCGCATTGTTTATAATAACTTGTACCGGCTGAGTTATTTGACCGTGTGGCCAAAATAGGGTATAAAAGGTGAACGGAGTAGAAGCCTATAGCACAGACATCTCTTTTTTTCAAAACTATTGCTTATTTGAAGTAAAATTTCGTATAAAAACTAAAAAAAAAATCGACAAATAATAAATAAAATCTACTTATAGGCTATTTTTTTTTTTACTGAAGCCATAAAGGATTCAAAGGATAGAGTGAAAAAAAGAGTATTTTTAAATTGTGAAAAAATAACTATGCTCTAACATCATAGGCTTCTTCCCGGTCACCTTGGGTGTGATATGAAGATTCGAATGATGTTATTGCGACACACGCTATTTCGAAAAACTTTACCGAGTGGTACGCCCTTTCGAAAACACATTTGGTCGAAAACCGTTATATCATTAACTTTTAACTTTTTGGGATCACCACCACGTTCTAGTGAATCTAGAAAAAACAAATGTAAAAGATTAAATCACCACAAATATTAATTACGGGGCACGAAACTATCCGCAAGAACATTTGCTGGCGACGATCCAAAATAAATTATCGATCTCGTTATTATCACACAACACTAATAAACAGATATGTATGAAAGACAGTTATGATATTATCTCTAATGTTTTCATGGAAATATCTGAATAATGTGAATAAATACAATTTGACATGAGCAAGTAGTAAGTAAATGTTTAGTTTTAGTGTATAATACTTAGGCACAAGTTTGTATAACTTATCTGTGGGGCAATTCTCGTAATTTTAAGAACGTTCACAGTCAGAAGGCCAATTCTCGTAAATTAAAACGTTCAAAACCTAGTCGCAGTCTCATCTTGACGACAAACAAATGTCAAAAACTTGTCAAAATGTAGGGAAATTAGAAGTATTTTTTGACAGATTGAGACTGAGATCAGACTGTGAACGGTCTCAAAATTACGAGAATTGCCCCTCTGATCAATAAAGAAATCGTTGAATGATTGAGCTATTTCATTAGGGTCAGTTAATATTTACACTACGATTTTGTACTATTTATTATTTGCCAGGATGTTTTAGATTTATTTTTGGAATTTTTAATTAAAAAGTTGTTCTGTGCTTTCTGGGTCAGTTTGATAATTTCTTTAAATTTTTTTGAGCACTCTTTAAATGTCATTTTATTTTCACTAGTAGGATTAAGTCTTTGTTTCCAGAGTATTTGGCGTTGTGAAAAGTAAGAAGTTGAGTAAAATATATATGTCTGAGTAGCGCAGCAGGTTTGGTGGCCATTTTAAAGATCTTTGTGGTTTTTACCAATTGGTACATTCAAAAACTCTATGGCAATAAAACACATGTAATATCTATGCTCTGCGGTTTTGTGACTCATGCTTGTGTGAATGAGTTCGTGGTTTTGTCCAATATTAATATCTACCTAGTTTTCTAACTAATTGTAATAGTTTTTACAATATTTAACAGAACGAACTATTCACACTAGGTACTAAATTAAATAACATGTCCTAGAACCAAAAATTTGAACACATCCACCAACCCACACTGGGCCCGCGTGGTGGATTACGGCCCACTCCCTCTCACAGAGTGGAGGCTGGTGTCCCAGCAGTGGGAACATTATAGGCTGATTATGACTAAATTAAATGACTAACTATACAAATAAATACAAAAACAAAAGGACACTTAGGCTTCGAAGAACTGGTCCGCATCGCTGTCATTCGGAAACGTGCCCAGAAGACTGGCAGCATTGCATTGTTTAATGTCAGTTCTAATTCTTTGACCAAGAATAACCCAGCCCTCTGATCACGTGAAGTGTCGACCAGTTGTGAAAAAGACGCGCACTCGGGCCCCATGACCCGAGCGTTTGTAATAAATTGTAATATGTAGTTAATATGCGAAAACTGTGTTGTGTCCAGCATAATAATAGGCTGCAGAGTTTATCCTGTGACAGTAGGAAAATGAAGAATGCCCACAACCTGTCTGATAAACATAACGATTATGGGAAAGTCCCATGACCGCTCATGGTGGAACTTTTACGTACCCGCTAAATAATATGTTATGATTTCAACAATTTTAACTGGTGTTTGGGGAAACATTTCGAGTTTTTCTATAAGGAAATATGCAGGTTTACCCATATACGGTTATCGTAAACACATAATATTATTATGTCTACCCATACAGTCACGAGCATAAGTATGTATACACTTGGCTTTATTCAAAAGCGATTTACTCCTTTATTTTTGAATGTAGTTTTATGTTGCTACGAACATAGTATTTTCGAATCCATAGGTTTTTATAATGTATCGTATTTCATTGTTGTTTTCGTTAATTCGCGCAAAAATCGCTATTGAAAGTTTCCAAGTGTTGACATATTAGTGCTCGTGATTGTACATCAACGGTATCATACAGCAAGACCTTGTGACCCAATAATATGACTAAACGCTCTACATTTATATCTATCCCTATCTATATGTCTTCTGGGGCTCCGGGCTTATCTTAATTATTATGAGTTTAAAAAATACTTGATTAATCTTTTTGAGCTCATTACGACTTGTTACATTTTAAACCACAAGTATAATCAGCCTTCAACGAGGGGAGGAAATAGGTCATAATCCACCATACGAGCTCAATACGGGTTCGTGGATTTTTAACCCACAACTACTGTTTCTTTGGGTAAGGAAAGAAAGAAAGCACAGCATTTATTTGAATACAGTTCGTAAAACACAAAATACAAATATGTACATAACATAACGGTATTCTTGGCTCTTTCCGTGGGCAATCAGATTCTATTTTAAGTTATACCCACCCAATCCAAATCCACAGCCAATTAGAAACCACATCGATATTGAAAAAATCGCCAATTAAGTACACGCTAGGTACTCGTTTATTGATTATAGTTTCAACTCAATTGTCGAACAACGAGTTCGTCATGATTACATCTGTAAACAATTCCCCACGCAATCGCAAATACTTGAAGTTAACGTTATTGAGTGATTTAGACCGGACTCGAACCTCAATACTTTCAATAGACCGAAACAATACACCCAACAATAACCTAAATATTAGAGTGTGTGATTATTTTCAACAAGTTTCGGTATTTATTTCTTTGTTTTGAAGGCACTTTGTAAGTAGAGCACTTCACACTTACTTAGTAGAATTGGGTTCAATATAATAATGCTTAAATAAATAAATATGCAACTAAAGCATGTTATTTAAAAGCCTGTATTCATATAAAGTTGTCAGTTCTTCTTTAACATTTTGATATCTAACCAGTGTAGCGCCGTAGAGCCTCCAATTACCGCTACACTGAGTGAACGGATGTGCATTTGTTTGCTCTAGATTTTTTTGTAAATAATGTAAGTGCTCGGAATCCTTAATGTAGTAGGAATAAAACCACAATAGAAAATAAATAGTTCGTAGCCGTTTCGTTGTAAACATCGTAGCGGTCTACGGGGAGGCCCGTTTCTCGTAGCGCTACGAGGAAGTGCTACGGCTGGTTAATAACTTAATTGACGACCGGTGTTGATCTTCCTAATTTGATGATATCATACCTCATTTTTTGTTATTAGGTAGATAATTAGATAAGAAAGATAATAAAAAAAGAAGATAGTGCTGTCCATTGACCTTCAAGATTGTCAGTTGTCGATGTGTTTGTTGTTTGGTTATTGTTGTGGTTGGTTGTTGTTGTTAAAATTAAATCCAATTGAATTTATCTTAAGCAGTATTTCGCAAGTCCGAACTCCATGTTTTTTACGCTCAGCAAAGGGATTGTGTCCAGGATGACTGGGATTATGACCAGTTAGTGTAAAAGGATGACTTAGGTATATAAAAATTATAATCACGCTTCAGCTGCTGTCAGCCCGTCAATGCCCGGTGGGTATGCCAACCAGTGAGGAATATATGGCGTTCGATGTGCCTGACGCTAGTAGGTCATTCAAAACGTGACGGATTGCACACTGTCGCCAGTCAAAATAATATGCTTCGTATGTCTTAACTATGTTTGGGGAATGGGGTTGGTATAAAAGAATGCGGTAACACAGGGTTATGAACAAAGTTATAATTTACGCAATTACAATTAATAATTGTCTCATAATTTTATGTTTATAAAAAAAAAAAACTTTTTGTTGTACTACCCTACAAGGGTCCGTAAATGTACCTTAGCTTTAAGGTATTGTAAGATCTTTTCACATAATATTATGGAATGTAAATAAAGATATGAATAAGAATATAGAAAAAAAAACTGGCCGAACACGAAGGGTTACCACCATTCAATATTTAACACCAAATTTGATTTTTTAAACACGTTTCTTGTATAAAAATAAAATAAAGTTAAACATTAAAAGCAGTCTGCTTTTAATGTTTAACTTTATTTTATTTGTTATTATACCGGCAATTGAAATACACATTCGGTTCATAAGATACAGCCCGCTGACAGACAGATGGACGGACGGACAACGGAGGCTTACTAATAGGGTTCCATTAGCACCCTTTGAAAAGAACCCTTAAAAAGAAACTGAATATCTTGACTAGCTATTCTGATTAGGTAATGTGAGATTTTTGTTTTTAAAACCTACATGGCGTAGTGCCAATTAGTCTAAGTATCATATCTCCAACGCTCAGTTTATTTAAGAAAACCTGCATTTCTAAAAACTATACCATACAATGTCATAAAAACAATGTACATAATATCTGTAGATTTTATGAATCACTAAATCATAATAATAAGATGAATCACCTCAGAAATGAGTCTCAGAATTTGTTCAAACAACGAACAGTTACAATAGGAGTCATTATATTGCTTAATTAATAGGCAAGCTTAAATTATTAATACCTTTCAATTATTTACATTTTCGAATATAATTGATAATTCTGACAATAAGCTGATATCAGAATACGAATCATTATTTCAAAGAGCACTCGTTGTTGTATAAGTTTCAATCTAATTGTATTTCGTTAAAAGCCTTTATTAAGTCCAAGTAATAACTAAGTACTTAGTAATATAGATGGAATCACTTGAAAAATGTTTGTAATATTATTTTCTGCTGGTCTTAATAAATGTAGTAATATTTTTGGTCCTTTAAATTCTTAGGACTTTAAGTAAGCTTTGTCTAAGTAATTATTTTTATTGCTATACTATAGAGTTCTTATTAATATTACTTTATTTTTCTTTTCAATTATTTGATTATCAGCTAGCTTATTTCTAGAATCTTCTTTGACCTACTCCATTATATAATGTACCGACCCTTTTAGAAAATCACAAAAAAAGGACACCCCGACGCAAAAACGACGGGGTGTTGTAAGTTTGACGTGTCTCTCTCTGTGTGTGTGTATGTCTGTCTGTGGCATCGTAGCTCCCGAACGGATAAACCGATTTTAATTTTGATTTTTTTGTTTGAAAGGTGAATTTGTCGGGAGTGTTCTTAGCTATGTTTGATGAAAATCGGTCCAAGATGGCCGCCGCCATAAAATGGCGGATTACACATTTTTTCACAACTCCCTCAATATGGGTATCAAATGAAATGGCTTGACTAGTAGAATACTATACACTATGATAAATTTCAAATCCAAGATCGCCGCCACCACAAAATGGCGAATTCCAAAAAATCTGATTAAACACCAAATTACTTGAATCTTAAAACACAAGAAAATATAAGAAATGAAATAATAAGGAGTCCCTACAAAAAGCATGAAAAGAAAAAGAATTAAAAACCCCCGACATAAAATAATAATAAAAATAGTATGAATGTAAAAAGACTAAAACAACTAAAAAAAAAAAAACCTATAGAAAAAATAGCCACAAATAGAACAAAAAAAGAAGTAAATAAACGTGAAACCCTATATAAATAAAAAATAACCTTGAAATTATGATCCTACGTATGAAATTTTTTGATTAAATGTTGTCCCGTCGGAGGACCGCTACTACAGAACGTTAGGCTAATAATTAGAGCGGTCCTCCGACGGGACAACATATAATCAAAAAATTTCATACGTACTTACGTAGGATCATTTATTATGGGTAATACTATACCCCTTGGTAAGACTGGTTGTCGGACTTTCGGAATGTTTGTGCATGTATCGTCATGATTTTCTCAAAATATTTACTTTATCTGATATTTTCTTTATTTGTATTCCTACATTGTTTCATTTGCGGTTAAAATAAATAAGAAAGACTAAGCTTTCACGCTAGATAAATGAAGCTGTGACCAACAGCACTTGTACTAAGCGGTACAGTATTCATATTATGCACCTTCCAGTAAATTGCTGGACTGTGACCTCGCATTTGTGGTAACAGGAGTTGCTGAATCACTTTTTCCTCCAACTAATTCCCACGCTGATGTACCTACTCGTAGAACTTAAAGTTAGCAACTGGAAGAGATTGTCTACATGAAGCCGTTTACGCGCAGGTTCATGTGAAAGGAATGTCCGACACATTCCGCGTATTATCTTGATAATTCAACTGGCGAATCTCACATTCGCGCGGACGTGAAGTCAAGATTCTAACATTCAAGAATCTGAAGAACGTGGCGTTAAGATTTTTCTCAAGTTTAATTGGAGAGATATCATAACAATGTAACCAACTCTGTATAAAATATCTATATTCAAGCTGAACATGTGTTTTCAATTACCGAACTTGACTCTGACACCAGTAGACCAAGTGTCATCGTGTGACTATTTTGTTTGTAGCAGACATTAAAATTAAAATTTCAATGTAACTCAATAACCCTTTCTTCCACCAGCAATGGCAGCAACGGGTCTCGAGAATACGAGCAGTCAGCTCCGAGCGAGACGAGCGGAGGGGGGGTGGATACCGAGCCGCGGACCCCCGCTCCCCCCACGGACCGCTACGAAGACCTGCAGATGATCCTATTCGCGCAGGTTCAGGGCAAAGCCGAAGAACACACAGTAATCATTCCCCCACATCGGGATCTTAACGTCCTGAGGCCAGAGAACCCTACCATTGGAGAGATGGAGGACTTAGAACCTAGGTAAGGGCTTGGAATATTTTAGTTTAATTTAAGAAGTCAAAAGTTGACGTATTTACGGCCCGGTGTCAAGTTTTGGCCTTAATATTTATATAAAAATATGTAAGTTGTGAGAGGTCAAGGTCATGATCCTTTCAACAATTAATATGAATTGGTCAGACGTTACCTACAAACACACTAACGGTACGTATGCTGAAAAAAAGACTTTGGTATTATAATGTCCATAAAATGACCATGGAAAGTCTAAAGTAGAGTAAACCCCTTGTAAATCCAATTTATTATTCTGAGCATGTCAATATTATATACTGTCTCAAAGTGTTCCCAAAAAAAAGCAATCAACATAATATTTAAATCGTTTAGAAAATTGCGCAGAATGTAAATACCAAAGTAAAAGGAATGTTCAGTGGGTTAAGAAATATTAATTAAAACGTTCTGCGAAAAACGACGCGAAAAGGACATTACAAGGAAAATTCTCTAAAGTTGCCGACAGCTGACATCCACAAGTACGATTTATGTAGCACGCCGCGAGTCGCCAAATTAAATTGTTAGTTACTTCGTTATTACCGCAATTAAACTTTGATAACTCGAACATTGCTGGAACAACTGTTTACATATTTCCTCGCGGCTGCGGTTCCGACTGTGCCCCAGCTACACTGTAATGTTATATGTAACACGTGACTGCACATTCTAAAGGCGACAGCTTTTCATCCACCACGAATGCCCCCGCAGAGCACTGAAGTATGCATCAAAATCAAACAGGTAGGTCGCGGCCGGCCTCCGCTGCTTCAGGTAATTTCACAAAAGCAAATATTAGGCCAAATCTCATAGGGCACCGTGAAAGCAATGAAAAGAATATCACATTCCGTCCGCGTGTAGGTACACTATCAACAGGATTTCGTTTGATACAAGACTATAAAAAAGGATCATATCATACTTCCAGCGCAGAATGATTCTATAATACGAAACAGACAAGCGACCTTTCTTTATCTTGCGAGGCAAATTTCACAAGACCTACAAGGAATCTTATTTAAAATCCAGTTACGGGGTCCCGCCGAGATAGGCGCGGGTCTTTGACAATAAAACTAAATGGAATGAATGCATGATGGCTTCCTTAAAACGCCGCTCGTGATATGACGGGACCTGTTATGACCGAATTCATGTATCATGTAGAAAGGGTTGCGTTGATACATGGAAAATTTGGCACAATTTTTACAAAATTGGCATCATCTACGTAAATATGAGAGGATATGAACATTCATTGTTTAACACGAGAACGTTTTCTTTTGTTATGAATTCTTTATATTTTTCGGTCGTCTTGCGCATAATAAGCTCAGATAAAATGTGGAAATAAATAGGGCTTCGTGTTCATTTAGAATCGTGAACGTCCACTTATCGCGAACCAGAACAATCGAGTTTTTTGAATTCCCACTCGACGCCGGCACAATTCACACCGAAGGAGAGTCAATAAATTTTAGAATAGCTGCCGGCTTGATTTCTAAATGCAGGTTATCGGAGCATGCCACAAATCGAAAACGTTACACGTACGCTCCTTAGTATTCAGTTCCGTGCTGCGTCGTGTCGCCCGGAGTCTCACACCTCCCGCTAGTAGGCAAATCACGTCCACTTATGTGTTCCACGCAGCCAAAACCAACACGCCGCCGCCGCGCCGCACCGCCGTCGGAAAATCTTCCATGTAAATCTTGACGTTAACGACCAGGTTTACGGGCGTGTGCGAAAAATTTAAAGTAACTTCATCGATGACGTACTACGCATCGCTTTTGTCTCTCTTGTTTATGTTCAATTAAACAATATTTACGTAGAAAATTGGGTCAGTGTTTATCTAATCGATAATACTATAGTAGCTCCAATTATTAGGTTGTTGTTAGCCATACGTATGCGACTACTATAATGATTGCATTTGGATCAGTCGTTTGTTCTCCAATTATACCCAAACAAAAGGCAGAATGCCGCATAATAGATAATTAATGGAAATTAATGTCGTATAATAATACCAATCAATTTCTATTGCAGTATAAACGCTTCTAATTTGGAAAGGTTCCAACTGAAGATAGCTCAACACGAATTGTATGAGGATGCGGAACCGCTAGTGGAAGACCTTCTCAAAGATATGGCCACTTCCACCATCCTACATGTAGGTAAGTTTACCTTTCAAATTAATTCTATAAACCTCTTAGATTAAAATAATCGAAGCAAAATAGATTGTACTAGATTTCAAGCTTACTGATTTTGAGGGCACAGTCAATTTTGTATTCGAAATTAAGTTCGTAATTATTCGTCTTATTTACATTATTCAACATTCGACATGACTGAAATCGATTCAACTATTGAGTGAGCCCTGATCTCAATTTAAGTATGTATCGCCATAAAATATTCAGTGCACCGTTGATCGGACTTAGAAAAGCAATTACGTTTAGACAGACAACCTTTACGCCACCCTCACTCCACGACTGGACATTCGATGCCTACAGTTTTAATGTATTACATGCGGTTGTTAAGGTCCATTTTTGAATATCAAGATATATTTTTTCATAATATTTAGAAAAGTTTACAACAGTTTTACATTACCTACCTACAATTGTTTTTAAAGTATAAAAAAAAATATATTTTACACAATAGAGTATGGAGACCAATCTCAGCCTTGAAATAGTATGAAAAATAACTAAGATGATATTAGCATGATACATAAAATCTGAAGCAGGTAGGTATCTATGTATATTAAATGAGGGTGGGTCTGCAATCAGTTGCGGGGTTTGCGGTCCGTCGGACAATAGTGCCACAACAATCTCGCCCTTTACTTCGAATTGGACTTAAATATTTAAACCACTTAAATGGATTTCATTGTTGATCCGACTTTATGGTACCTATATACTAGAACATTTATTTTTAGTGACACCAGTGCTCGATAACCGCGATAGGCGACATTCTAATATCATCTAAATTGCTAGTTTGAAGGCTGAATTCAAATTTGGTTAGGTACTGATTACTTGGTACCTACTACGAACTTAGAATCTAACAATAAATTATTTTTCGACAGAGCAAAAAGAGGGAGGCACGCAGTTGAAACTTATTATTGACTACCCTAATGGCGTCCAGTCTCTCTTCAAGCCGATGAGGTAAGTCCCACATTGAGCGTCCATAATTTATAGTTTTGCCTTGAGTGTCCGTTCATCATCCGTCATGTCTTTCACAGAGACGTAAGTTTTATTTTGTTTGGTAAACAAGTCGGGTTGGGAGTAGTTTGAAGTGTCCGCGCACGCTCCTGAAGGAGTTGCCACAACTTTCCTGTCACCTTGTTGGGTGTGCTCGTTCTATTCACAAAACTCCGAGAATGTTCTTTCGTGCGATCGGCTTAGCGGCTTGCCCACACTGTTCTCAAATACAAGTGCTATTGAAGTAGTGAGTTCGCCAAGTTCTGTTACTTGCGTACCATTGTTAAAGTTGATTGTGTTTTCTATTCAGTACCTCGCACTTGCTTATATATTTACGAAAGCTTTTAGACCTAACTGTTGCAGTGAACTTATGGAAAGACTACTTTGCAACCTCTATGGCTATATTTCAAAGAGTTTATGTACATAGACACTGTATTGCATATTCAATATTCTGTAATGCTATCTGATACAATTTTTGACGTGACAAGGAATACAAAGAGCATTCCCCAAAAATGTACTCGCGGGAATTTCACGAAACTCCCGACAGGCCTGTATATCGAGTATCAGACGTCTTAGCACTTCGCTTTTATTTTAAAAATATGGATTCCATATAAAATAAAGATAATAATACTGAAGGCGTCAAAAGTAAGGCGTATATTCGTCAGCAAGTTATGTATGCACATAGTTTTACATCTGTTACAACATTATTCTTGAAACCAGAATTAAATTTCAGAGGCGTTAAAAAAACAAAACGATATAAATTATTCTCGCCTTGAAATACTTGAACATAGGCAGACAGTTAACTGTTCTAGCAGACTGGATAACTTTTCTCAGAAAATTATAGACTCGAGGGGTTACCCCGGCGACATATCAAGAGGCCCTCGTGGATCTTTCACGATCCACAAGGGCGCGATAAATAACGCGACAGTCGGTGGTAACCCTTCCCTATACGAGTACCTATTAGTTTTATCACCTTGACTGCCACTTCTGTACAAGTAATATATTGTATCGGGATCCTAGATCCACTAGCTGGAGTAAAAAGTATTCAAAATTAGTGGGAGCCATTTAATGTCGAAAAGGTAAAGAGGACACGGAATCTAAACCATTTGTTAGTAGCCTTTTTAAATTGTACTATCTCACTTACGAGTCGCACTGAGGACTATAAATCGGAAGACACTCGGTGCAGTATATTCCCGGGATTGCTCCTATCTAACCAGATTCACGATTTAAGAGCCACTTTAATCGTTTTGTTTCCGAGAAATTGATTAAGCACCCACATTCGACTCATTAGACACTAAAAGAAATTGTCCCTCCATTTGTTAATGCGAATGAGTAATTTTTCCATTTTAAGTACGTAATTTAACATTTTTCGACGTTATAAATTTATTTTAAAGGACAGGGGTCCCTTATCTCCGGGAGTCGATATTTGATATTTCTCTTTAATGGATTTATATTACTCGGTTTCAATTTACGTCATGAATAAGTACCTGCCAAGAATTTTTGGTGATATTATGTTAAAATTTCGCTTTGATGTTTTATGCTTTTTAAGAATTAAGATCGATTACAATATAAATTTTCGGGTCATGACATTAATTAAAAAGTAAAATAAGTAGGTAGGTACTTATATTTTTACCTTAGCCTCAATGCTTTTTACCCATTGTAAGAACAATGGGATTCATGATGGCGTTATAATAATTTATCATATTAAGAAGATAAAAAGCTCTTCAATGTCGTTAGTCTGGTTATTCGTATCTAGATTATGCTGCAAATTGATTAATGCAGATAGTCATCAATGGCCGCTAAAGTAGGGAGCCGGGCCAGCTTCGTGCTTTATCTATTTAAATCCTCTTATTCCGTGCTCTATAATATCTCGACACGAGCATAACATTAAAGATAAATCGGCTGTTTTGTACTACAAATAACATCTCCCTCCTTTGATACTTTTACGACTGAATTTGCATTTACTTTTATTTGTTTTTGTTCACAGATTTGCTAGAGATGTGCAGACCTTACCGAATCATTTCTATTTTTCTGATTACGAGCGGCACTACGCCGAAATAGCCGCGTTTCACCTGGACAGGTGGGTCCGACTTGTCATACATTATTAATATAGGAACAACAAACATACAACAACGCTTTGGTTGACTCATCCGCAAGAGTCATTCTTGTGGAATTCAACATTATCAAGCGTGGGGTTAGATATATACGCAATATTTTGACTTAAAAATGTTGGTACCTATCTAAATGAATTTTCTGACTTTTGATGTCGTTTGTTACAAAAACAACTTTCTTAAAACGGAGAGAAATCTTAGAAGCAGACTTTTATTGTTTTATAGTTCGAATTTTTAAGTCAAGAGCTGACCCAATCTTCTATAGGAAACTAACATCCCTATTTGCTCGCCACAATGTACACGAATAGAGGTGACGCTAATCTAAATCATGTGTTATCCAGGATACTCGGTTTCCGTCGCGCGATGCCGGTCGTGGGCCGCGTGCTCAACATGACGACAGAGATCTACGATGTGACTGAAGGTGACATCCTCAAGACATTCTTCGTTTCGCCGGCTAATAATTTCTGTTTCCACGGAAAGTGTTCGTACTACTGCGACACTGGTCATGCGATTTGTGGTAACCCTGACATGCTTGAAGGTAGCTTCGCCGCGTTCTTGCCCTCCTCCGATATCGCTGAACGAAAGGTTAGTATTTTAATTTGAAAATTGCATTTTGTAGTTACAAGAAACTAATTAGAAGGTTCTCTTTGCATCGTAATGTTATTCGGAAATATCGTGTCTATCGTTTTTATGGTTTTCAATTAATTTCTTGCGACACGATTAGCCAGGTAGGTACATGTTATGTAGAGATTATCAAATTGAGCGTGGTTGTTGGTAACAAATTATCACGTAGGTACATTATTGCGTCGGCGTCAGCGATGTAATGCATCACACATAATGCACGGCTCCTTGCTATAACCGCGTGCATTTTACACGGGCGATCAAATCTGTGTTTACTTTCTGTACAACTACGGACTGGGTGAATATTTCAACGTAAACGATTGACGTGTGCGGTTTCTCATTAACAGACTTTTCACTGAATTGGATAAGCGAGGTTCCTTGAAATTCTATCAGTGATATCAGAAATCCAACCAGCATCGAAAGTTTTATGCTTAATCATAATCGTTTATTTGCTAAGAAAGTAGGTACAGGTAACAAAAGAGATAAGTGTGCATAGTCGTCGGATATAGTTAACGTTTAGTAAGAAACTGATGGATGTTTTCGAATGAAATTTAATTTGATAAATGAACTGTTTGTTTTCTATTAATAAAATACAATTTTATCCGAAAACATCAATCCGTTTCTTACTAAACTTCAACTATATCCGACAACCCTGCATACTTATCTCTTTTGTTGACTGTACATAAAATAAAGGTTTTTACAGAACTTTGTGATCCCTATACATCAGAATACATATCCAGAAAGTGTAAAAACGGATAAGTATTTTTGTACTCTTTTTCTATTTTGGTCACAACGTAATCTCGTGTAAACTTTACATTTTAGTGGGACGATACACTCGGAGGTTCGCCCATAGCACATAAAGGAAGGGTTTATAGCCATATCATAATTATAATTTAAAATAATAGTTCCGCGGCATTTCGGTCTAATCTCTGCTTAGCTATTTAAAACTTTATAAGGAATTTAATAATAATTAGCCATTGCACAGAGAACGGTGACATGTGTCAAGCGGACATATTATAACGAGTCGGTAACCTTGATAAGTATTTAACTATACTTCAATAGCCATAAGGTATTTCAACTTTAACTTCCTAGCTTCTTTCTTAAGGTCTTGAATACTACCAACTTATAATTTGCCAACTACGCTAAAACTAAGGTAGGTACCTATATACATTAAAATAAAATCATGCAAAAAAATTAAATTAAAAAGAGTTCAACATCCTACTTACGAGTATATTATATAAACGCGAAAGTTTGTGAGAATGGATGGATGTTTGTTACTCTTTCACACAAAAACTACTGAACGAATTTGGATTATATTTTACAGTAATATAGCTTATACATCAGAATAACACATAGAATACTTTTTATCCCGATATTCCCACGGGATTGATTCCCGCGGGGCGCAGCTAGTACAAACATAAGATTACAAACTTCGATCGCTCAGTACGTGAACAATACAGCAATGGTTCAGGTACAGATAATAAAACCTCTGCGCGAGACCTTAGGGTAAAATCCTAAAGGGGGGGGGGAGGTTTAGGGCCTAAAGGGTGATCGTCTTCTTTTCTCGTGTCGGCACTAACTGTAGAAGAATGTTTGATAGGGTCGTGGGGCTTTTGGGACCGGCACCTTAATTGCGTAACACACGATCAATCGTAATCTGAATCATTTTGAAGCAAATTGCTAATCCATTGCTTCATAAGTTCGAAAAATTTGTCTGCTCAACACGTAAATAACGCAATGAATGTTGTTTAACTGTCAAAATGAAACCGATTCCGATTGATTGTGTGTTACGCAATTAGGGTGCTGGACCGCGGTCCCGAATGCCACCTAGCGGTAAACCGTTTAGCCAATCAGTTTAGGTTGGTAGTCACTAGTCAGCTCTTTTATTACACCTACCTAAGGTGATCTCATCGCGTACTTTTTAACCCTCGACGTAAGCAGAGGGGTGTTGGTAGACGCCTATGTCGTCGGTTTTTTTAACGTAATGTAATTATTTCATCGTTTTTGCATCCATTTATGCGTTGTCTTCAGGTCTGGCGGCATCCATGGAGAAGGTCCTACCACAAGCGAAGAAAAGCGCAGTGGGAACTCCAATCAGATTATTGCGATACGGTAAGTTTTACAGCAGTGCGATTCTGTAACCATCTCACCTTGAATAATCAGGTGAAGTGAGCGTAGAGTGAGCTGTCATTCCAACTAATGCTAGGGATTAACACTATTGATAGCTCACTCTAAGCTCACTTCACCTAACTTTTCACGGTGATATTTTTAC
This sequence comes from Apamea anceps, assembly GCA_951799955.1. NCBI lineage: Eukaryota > Metazoa > Arthropoda > Insecta > Lepidoptera > Noctuidae > Apamea > Apamea anceps. Next base: position 15,043,989 of record OX637507.1, on the reverse strand, counting down.
AAAAGCGATCGGCAGAATTTACATAATACATGATTGCGCTTTTAATTTTATTCGTAGATATCGGAACTTTTAGGATTAATGATAAAATGTTAACTTATGGAAGATATCAACGTCCACCATTACCTAAATGGAACACTCCCTCATACATTCAATTTGTTAAGTAGAATCATGTTTGAGGGGTTGTGCCCCTGCTTCCGGTCGCCACTTTTGTTTGTAAGAAGAATTACTATCAACGTTTGCCACTTTTCAGAAACATATACATATGTTTTCTCCAAATAAAAGCAATAATTTTAACCGGACATCATCCGGGTTGGAAAGGTGTTATCCACATTAACTTACACTATTTAGATGGTTTTAATTGATGACGTATCTTTTGGGGATAACCTGCTGTATGTTTATAGTATATCTATTACGATACGTGTGACTTAAGTAGTCCGTTTTTGCACTGCGTGAAATTAATATGAATAGTTGAATAATAAATAAATAAAAATAAATAAATTGAAAAACACATGACTCGTATACTATTATATACTACTCGTGTGACCTAAACCCGTACTTAAGTCACGCTTTTCTGTGTAAAAATGGTCTACTTAAGTCACAGAAAAGCTTGGCTTAAGTGCGGGTTTAGATCATACAGTGCTATAAAATATCTTTTATTCTCGTTTTCTTCTAGATTCGCACAACCCCTCCATATGACTCCGGTCGTCGACTACTCGACTTGATGGACATGTCGATCTTCGACTTCCTCTCCGGGAACATGGACAGACATCACTATGAAACCTTCAAGTTCGTATGGTTCATGCTCATTACTCATATATCTGTATTGTTTCTACATGATAAATTATCCTTAAGATTGAAAGCGGCGATTCTCTTGTCAATCGTGGCCATTATCAAAAGAAATCTAGTTCTAAAATTAAATCTCGGTCATTCATCGTGAGGAAACAAATCTTTCAAACGACTTTCATGATAATTCAGTTCTGAAAGAAACGTGGAGTGTATTTTGTAGCGAAATAAAAATCCAGATCTTCACTTGTACACGTTTAATTTAGTGGAAATAAAAAATATTGTAAACAAAACCCTAGTTAGAACACAGCACGATTAAAAAGATTAAGTAAAACTCTGATGCGACGTCTCTGGTGTTAGAGCCCTATAAATTCCACTGTTAAGTACGCGTCGGTCACGATCTGTTTGCAAACGTTCCTATAACTTCCGCAATTAAAAAAATATTTGCTAATCCTAAAATGGGTAACACGCACCAGGTCAATCTGTTATCCGGTAGCGAGACAACAATTTATAAGAAAGTTTTAAATTAAATAAGACAATATACTACGAGAAATTTAAAAAAAACTACTAAATATATGTAAATCCGGTCCTAGACTCCAGATTGGCAGTTGGAAGGCTCGCTGGCTGGCTGGTACTTGAAACCACCAGCGTGGGGTTCGAATTCCAACAAAAGCTTGCAGCCGTCTGGTCCCAGGCTAGCGGTGGGGGCGAATTCCAGATTTGCCCAGTCTTCGGATAAATCAAGTCCTGAAAGATGAAACCAGACTCGCAAGTTTTAGATGCTGTAATTTTGTGCTTTCTGTACTTTGATCCAGTCGCACAACGAACGAACTCGGTTGTTCAAATCTTTATATCGTGGCAAATAAATATATGGTCAAACGGAAAAATATTAACAAGGACTTCCGTCCTGTGACCAAATCCTGGCTAGAACACAGCACGATTAAAAAGATTAAGTAAAACTCTGAGGCGACGTCCCTGGTGTTAGAGCCCTATAAATTCCACTGTTATTTTTATTTCGCTACAATTTGCAATGTCCAAGGTTACAGTTGGCTATGGTATTTGTAACTGAAAGTCACATGGTATTCTTGTGATCTCTCAATCTTATTGATTATGCGACAGTATACATTGCATATAAATCTGCATTATTAAGGGCCCAGCCGGAAAATTGAACGAGAAGGCCGTTTCCTTAAATCATTGGAGCTCAATTCCGTTCATACTGGAAATAAAACAACTATTTATAGTTAAGATATGCGCTGTCATTGTAATGCAGAATTTCAAGTTTTGTAAGGACATAGCCAAATTAAGGTTGTTTTAACGAGTGTTGTTAATACAGAATGTTCGGGAACGAGACGTTCACACTGCATCTGGATCAAGGGCGTGCGTTCGGCAAGGCGTTCCACGATGAACTGAGCATCTTGGCACCGCTGCTGCAGTGTTGCGTCGTGAGGCATACCACCCTCTCTACTTTATTGAAGTAAGTTACAAAATACAATTTCTAAGGAGTAAAATGTGTGGGTTAGGTTAATGGCTAGGCAGATGATGAGTACATCATCTGCTTAGCCTATTCCCAACTATGTTGGGGTCGGCTTCCAGTCTAACCGGATGCAGCTGAATACCAGTATTTTACATGGAGCGACTGCCTATCTGACCTCCACAACCCAGTTACTGGGTAATACGATACCCCTTGGTAAGACTGCTTGTCAGAGACTTTCTGGCTTCTGACTACCCGTAACGACTGTCAAAGATCCACGAATGACAGCCGGGACCAACGGCTTAACGTGCTTTCCGAGGCACGGAGGGGTCTCGGTATGTAAAGATGGTCACCCATCCACAGACCAACCGCGGCAACCGTAGCTTAACCTGACCGATCGACCTGTGCGGCTGTTATTATTTAGCCACGGGCCCCCTATAATATATTTTTGTTTTCATGTATAGACTTCCATATTACGAGTAATATCCAACTCTAAAGGATTTTCCTCTTTGATTTGAACAGATTCCACAACGGTGTGTCACTATCAAAAGTCCTCCGTAATTCTTTGAAAAAAGACCCGGTGGACCCGGTACTGTGGGAGCCGCACCTCGCCGCCCTCGACCGGCGCATCGTCATCGTCCTCGACGCCATCAGAAAGTGCGTCGACAAGATCGACACGCCCCTACAGAACGAGGTGAACGATTTCGTATGACCGCCCACACTACATATTATATGCTACGGGACTCATAGAAAAGGTCTCATGAGTTGAAGTGTCTATGTGATATATGATTGTACGGACTACAAAAGGGATGGTGCAATCAGTGAAAATGACTTGCTAGTCGAACTCTCTCATAATCCGTGACTTAAGACAAACTTAGATGTAAGAAAAGTTGTAATCAATGCAAAACGTATCGTTATCATCCTTGTCTTTGGTTCTGTCTACAAGACTTGTATTAGACGTAAGATTTTAGTGCCAAAGATTGTCCAAATGAACTTTTGAGATATACAGAATATATTTTAGAACCATTCCACTGGATTTTGATAAGCCATTGTATGCCAAATATGTAGAGGAATTGTAAATTCATTTTGCTTACCACATCGGCGTTGAACGGTTTTGTTGTTTAAAAATTAACAGTATTGAAGAATTAGTGTACGTAGATATTATATTTTATTTGTTCTTTCTGTATATTTTGAATAATAATAATTATGAGTATTTCCGAGCTCACACGAGACTTATCTAGAAGGGTGTGCAATGTTACTGTGTGTACCTACATAATATTAGTAAAATGCAGTTTATTTGTAAGTTCAGTTGTATTATCATCTGCTACACTATTACTTTTTGTTGTGAATTCTGTTACCATAGCTGAAGGCTCAAGAAGAGACATATCATAAATAAGCTCCGTGTGATAAACACAGACATCGTCTGATTCTATTTTGTTAAGTTTTATTCGAGGCTATAAATCAATGCAATCGTACATGCTTTTCTATTTGTATTACTATAAATTTCTTACTAACATATTTCTCGTAGCTGATCTCATGTTTCATAATACTGAATGGTTATCATTTCATTTAGCTATAAAATAACACTACGTACTAACTATTTGCAGTGGCGAAAATATGAAATCCTACGTAGCTTACTGAGTTGCTTTTACTTTGATTAAGTAGTCTATTAGTTAATTTGAATCCGATAGTTACGATATTACTGGCAGTTAAGATGAGACCTATATTTATTTTAATCGTGGTTTTAGTGTAAATTAGTGTTTAATATGGGGTGTGACTGTTACATATACCGAGGTTCAAGGAGTCGACTTGCCAAAGACGTACCTAAAAATTTATGTAAAAATGTGTTGTATCTATAGCAAAATGTGATGCTTGAATGTATGTTTCTGTTGATTGTTTATAAATTAAAAGGTTAAAAGATTCAAACTTTTGTGTTTCATTTAAAATTAATGTACAGGCGCCAGCACATCAAGCTACTACAATCTGTCAAATTTCTTTAATATATTTTCAACTTTATCTCTAAAGCATTAGGTTCAAGGTTGATTGGGAAAATTTTACAGTTTAGGGTAGCTTGATGTGCTGGCGTCTGTACTTACAACTGAGGATATTACAATGCAAATACCTGATAGGTTATTTTTCAATCGCCAGATAACTTTTATCTGAACAATAGAAATGGCCGTGTGACATAATTTCTATACAAAAACTGTCAAAGTTTCATATTTCCACCTCATATAAAACTTATCTGGCGATTGAAAAATCTGCCTTGAAAAGAAACAGTGTTAAGAAAGAATCAACAAGCAAAAGTATTCTTAAACATAGTCACAAAAGAAACGGAGCATCCTAACCTCAGACCGACAAAACAAAACCAAATTATAAACATGTAAAATATAAAAGAAAATGTCGGGTCAGCTTGCCCGTCGCCTTCTCATAAAGATCACATAAAACTGGAAACACAGATATGTCCGTCCCCCATAAAAACTGGAATATGAATAGTACGGATATTTGATACAACGTTTTACGACTTTATGGCAGTTTTTTGTTTATTAAATATCTGCGTCGAGTATCTTTAAATGTGGATCTCTTCATCATTGTATCGTCATACATGATGAGGTTTGTGTCTCTTTTGTTTTTAAATGTTGAAGTATGGTCATACACAAAATTATTATTAGCTGTCGATCTTTTCCGTAGAAAAGATCATTGTAAATGCTGAGATGAAGTGAGCTGTCAATAATGTCAATCCCTAACTTCAACCGGCCGGCGGTGTTTTGCTGAACTGATTCAGCAAAATCTAACCGTGTAAAAACTTAGGTGAAGTGAGCTGTCATTTCACATCATGCTACGGATTAACACCTCAGTTCACCTTAGTTTCACGGTGAGATTGTTACAGCAGGTCGTATGACAGTTCACTTCAAGCTCTCATCACCTAAGTTGCCACGGTGAGATTTTTATAGAATAGACCGACAGGTCGTTATAAATCCTGTGCTGAATTTGGGTCTCCCGTATAGTCGTGCAATAAGAAGAAACATAGATAGAAGTTTAGATAGGTTTCAACTGTAATTTAGATATTGAACTGAAAGTAATAGGTAGGGGTAGTAATAGATAAGGATAAACTAGGTATGTGAAGTTTTTGGCCAGCAAAATTTAATTCACTGTCGTGCCATCGACACGGCGCAGATGAAGAACTACATGCTAATAGTTCGAGATGAAGCTTCTCGAAAAAGGCTTATATCCGGTTATGTATTCGGTCGGTAATGGCTGGTCATAAGTTTGATTTTGGCGGGCACATATGAAACATTGGAATAACTCACATTACTTTATAGTTGTAACAGAAATGCAACATAACTCTGTCAAAATGCACAGCAATCTAAAAATATGTGTTTATCGGATTTAAAATATTGACATCTATACTTATAATAAATCTGTAGAAGTGAAAATTCTGTACATTGAAAATATCAAAAAAATAAATGGCAGGGGGTGTTACTAGACCGACACCGAACCCAAAAATGTGATTAAAAAATTTTTTGTCTGTCTGTCTGTCTGTCTGTCTGTCTGTTTGTTCAGGCATCACGCAAAAACTACCGGTTCGATTACGTTGAAACTTGGTATAATTATTCTTTAATATCCTGGGCACCACACTGGGTACTTTTTATCCCGGAAAAGTACATACAATAAAAAACAAACTTAATTTTGCGGTCCGATCCCTAGACCCGATTACTGCACCAACCGCAAATAATAAGTTTGTCGTAGGTTAAGTCACCCGCAATGGAGTTCATTTTTATTCCTTTTAGTTTTTAGAGTTATTTAGGTTTATTTTTATGTAAGTTGTAGGTATAGATTTTAATTTTAAAGTATAGGTAGTATATTTGATAGTGTACGTAGTGACCGTAGGTTATTTTATAATACTGTTAGGTAGGATTAGTCATTCGTATAGATATTAGTTTTTAGGGATTTTGCTTATTTATTGAGTTTAGATTAGTTATCATCAGAAATAGGTTTATTTAGGTAGGTAGGTATTTAATTTTCTGTTATTGAGTTTTTTTTTTTAAATTAGGTAGGTACTTAGGTAAAGATATCATATAGGTACCCTCTTAATCACCACTAATGAGACACAATTAGTTTTCTATTGTAATTAGCCACAAAGGGCCTGCGAGATAGATGGCATTCTGGGGAAGCACATAGGTACATTTTATCCTGTTAGCACGTTCCCGTGGGATAATTTCCGACATCCACGCGGGCGAAGCCGCGGGCAGAAGCTATCTATACTTATAATAAATCTGTAGAAGTGAAAATTCTGTACATTGAAAATATCAAAAAAATAAATGGCAGGGGGTGTTACTAGACCGACACCGAACCCAAAAATGTGATTAAAAAAATTTTTGTCTGTCTGTCTGTCGGTCTGTCTGTCTGTCTGTCTGTCTGTCTGTCTGTTTGTTCAGGCATCACGCAAAAACTACCGTTTCGATTACGTTGAAACTTGGTATAATAATTCTTTAATATCCTGGGCACCACACTGGGTACTTTTTATCCCGGAAAAGTACATACAATAAAAAACAAACTTAATTTTGCGGTCCGATCCCTAGACCCGATTACGGCACCAACCGCAAATAATAAGTTTGTCGTAGGTTAAGTCACCCGCAATGGAGTTCATTTTTATTCCTTTTAGTTTTTAGAGTTATTTAGGTTTATTTTTATGTAAGTTGTAGGTATAGATTTTAATTTTAAAGTATAGGTAGTATATTTGATAGTGTACGTAGTGACCGTAGGTTATTTTATAATACTGTTAGGTAGGATTAGTCATTCGTATAGATATTAGTTTTTAGGGATTTTGCTTATTTATTGAGTTTAGATTAGTTATCATCAGAAATAGGTTTATTTAGGTAGGTAGGTATTTAATTTTCTGTTATTGAGTTTTTTTTTAAAATTAGGTATGTACTTAGGTAAAGATATCATATAGGTACCCTCTTAATCACCACTAATGAGACACAATTAGTTTTCTATTGTAATTAGCCACAAAGGGCCTGCGAGATAGATGGCATTCTGGGGAAGCACATAGGTACATTTTATCCTGTTAGCACGTTCCCGTGGGATAATTTCCGACATCCACGCGGGCGAAGCCGCGGGCAGAAGCTAGTCGTAAATAAAAAAGTATCGAAATTGCTAATATGTGACACGTTTGGACTCAAACTAAAACCGCATTTTGAATTGATTTTTCAGAACGTTAAAAATTCAGATTCACCTATGTATGTGCCTTCATAAACTGTTATACTTACTTCCGTCGGAGTTTACACGTTTCTGATGCACATTATTTCATAACACTCACACCGTTTCAGTACGTATTTTTGACAGAATATGTATACCTAAGAGATACAGAAGTATGATAAAAACGGTAATCATAATAGGTTTATTTATTTGTGAAATTATAGAGAACTATAAATTCACAAATAAATAAAACAATGGCAATTATTTTAAATTATTATATGGCGGTTTTTAACATCATCTGCCTAGTCTTTTCCGAACTATCTTGGGGTCGCTGGATGCAGCTGAATACCCGTATTTTGCATGTAGCGACTACCAATGTGACCACCGCAACCCAGATACTGGGTAATACGATAGCGTAACGACTGTCAAAGATCCACGAATGATAACCGGAACCAACTTAACGTGCATCCATCCACGGGCCTACCGCGGCAAGAATCGACCCGTACGGCTGTTATTGTTTCTGAACAATTCCTAATAAACCTTAATTCATAATGCATAATTATATTATCTAGATACTGAACAATTACTTAGTAAATCTCTGTTAGAACAAGGAAGTTTTAATTAAGGCTTTTCTTTGTCGGCTTGTTGTAATAAACCCTTTCAGTGAGAAATAAATCTGATTTTCTAATTAAGAACAAACATTATCGTCTCGACAAATTTCTTTACGCGAAACAGCTTTATTAAAGGAATATTTTCATAATTGAAAGGCGTCATCAACGGGGGCAGGAAATTATCGTGAAATTCGACGACAGTTGTCGACACACTTTGCCTACAATTTGAAATGTCCCTTTGACTTCTAATAGTCAGGACCTGGACCGCTCTACAACGAACCGAGGTATTTTTAATAATTAATATTCATTTACATAATGAGCTTTCAAATTACTCGAGAACAGTGAATTAAAATTGTGTTGAAAGCATTGTTGAACATTTCATATAATTAATTTTGAATTGTTCCGTTGCTCTCAATCCCGACATCTCTGTTAAGAAGTTAATGGCTAGAACTCCGGACGTTTGTTTTTTCTTAATTAAAATAAGCGTAGACGCAGCTGCAAATAATTGAATCGCATTTTGTGATATAACTTGAAGAAAAGTGGGGTTAGAATCCTGTTTTAATTTTTGAACATCATGACTTTTTTAGCCTTCATTCATAATTTAATATTGGTTTACTCACAAAACAGTTAAAATTGAAATGGCCGACGATCATCAGCCCCAAATGATAAGATCTATACTAATAATAAACCTGAAGAGTTTGTTTGTTTGAACGCACTAGTCTTTGAAACAACCAGTCAAATTTGAAAAATTATTGCATTTAATAGCCGAATTCTTGAGGAAGGCTATTTAACATCACGCTAAGACCCTGAGGAGCCGAGCAAAAAGACAAAAGGTCAGAATGATCGCTAAGTCAAAACGAAGTGACACTGCGGGCAGGTGATGAGATGCGACAACTGGGTGTGAAGTATCTACAAGAAATTGTACCTACGCGGACGAAGTCGCAGGCAGACGCTAGTATAAAATAAATTCTTGGCGATGTATAAATCTTTTTTAGACAGACTGTACCTGTTTTAAGTTATAAGTGAGGACTCAACATGAATTTCCTTTGCCAAAACAAACAAGCATTGACATGAAGTACAACGTAGTCTTCCGACAAACAACTTGTAGACTAATTTGATTAACACTGAACATTTAATTCACAATAACATTGAACTACCCACACGAAGTTCAGTTGTTTGCAGTATGTTCGGGCTATCTGTAACATGGACTCGGGCGATACCCGGTAGTTACTCTGTGTTACTAGTAGGGAATGCAAACCGGTTTCACCGAAAACCGAAAACCCGGTTTTTCGGAATATTTGAAATTATTAAAAAAACCGGTTTTTTATTTCACGTTTCCGGTTTTTCGAGTTTTTTATTGTTTTCAAATGGCAACACCCAACACCACGTGTCAGTCAAAACTATGAATTTGGTGTCAGCCATTTTGTTTTACCAACCGTTGCCAACGGTTGCTAGTGAAAAGATTCAAGATTCAAAATTTTTTATTTGTGAAAAAAGACGTTGTTTATTGTAGCATTAGTAATTTGGTAACATTTAACTGTTTTCAATAGTTGAGTGAAGGTGTTTAGTGAATTTGTCGTGCAATTCAGTTATTTTTGTAAGTATTTGACATTTATAGTATGTACTTAGGTTAGGTACAAATTGCTATTTTTAAATGTTAAGATATTCACACAGTGTGCCACACAATGCTTTATATTATAATTGTGAAAGTTTGATTGTTAGCATGTTTTTTATTTTTTCACACAGAAACAGCTAGAATCTAGATAGATTTGGATGAAATTTGGAATAGAGATAGCTAGGCTATAAGGCTACCTACATAGCCTACTTTTAATCCCGAAAAAATGATGTTCCACTTATTCTACGCTGCCGAAGTCTCGGGCAGAAGGTAAGGTAGTAGTTAATTTATAAAACAACGTTTTTGTAATGATAGGCATAGGCCGTCTGCCCATCGCCTACGAAACTGATTTGCCTTTGTTTCCTTACCTAACTTTTACAGTATGCCCAGGAAGTGCCTGGATCAGCCTGGAACATTATATTTTCCTTCCTCTCCCAGTCCAGTATAATTCTTGTTAATTTCATAATTAAACAGATCAAGTTATTGTTCTTGCTTGTCGCTTTCAGATTACTATGGATGACTTTGTAGAAAACATCAGAAAAACTGAGGATAAAAACAGCGTGTGGGGTCATTTTTTTAAATCGAAATCAAAATCGGAAGCAAAATACAAGTATTGCAATAAAATACTTTTGTGGTCTGGAGGTTCAACTTCATCTTTTTAATACTGTTGATTAATATTGTACCTACTAGGGTGAAGCACAAAAAGCAAATAAACCTTTTACTTAAACAAATTTCTGCATTTTCATTGAAATTTTGAATACTTATGTATTTATTTTTAATAGATACGTTTTTATTTAATTATTGAAAATATGCAAGATGTAGGCGGCCTGAATTTCACAAGTAGTTTAAAAAAAGTTAGACCTAGAAAAAAAAACCGGGTTCACCGAAAACCGGTTTTTTTAATACGAAACCCGAAAAAAAAACCGGGTTTTTATTTTGGCCGGTTTTGCATTCCCTAGTTACTAGTCTGTAACCTGTCGAACTGTTCAACTGAGGAGAGAGCTTGCATCTGATGTTCTTAGTTTATATCACACGTACCTATTAGTAGTTAGTACTTAACCATCATCTTAACATACTGGACCGGATTATTTCGCGGAAGGCTTTCATGAAAGTTTTGAGCATGAATATAAGTGTTTTAAGAGTAGAGAATGTTATAAGAGCTAGAAAACAGACACAATACTAAGTGTGCCTACACTCGTGCGACACGCGTTGATGACAGACACTGCAGCTGTCGACGCGCGTCGGAGGCAGTCGTCTACGGGTGTTGGCGGCAGCCGTCCACGCGTCGGCGACTGCCGTCGGCAACATGCCGCTCGTGTACGGTGCTCAAAGACACGAGCAACACGTTGTCCACGCGTCTCGCCGGATGCAGTTGCCTCTGTCGCCTACGTGTATCGCTCGAGTGTAGATGACTGCCAATAGATGTATTAGATAAGAAATGTTGCACCAATCACACATATTATTAGGATAGAGGCAGGACAATGAAGCAATGTTTTCTTTTCATTTTATTACCTACCTACAGTCGTCTTAAGCTTTCAATGATGTTATAAATCGCGGCTCGGGACAACTTAACTATTCTGTAGATTCCAAAAGTTCAGAGACTTGACCATACACAGTGTAAGAAAGGCTTTTGAATAAAAGTCCAATTAGTTCCACCAAACCAACAAAGACAGATTTATACAACAACAGATAGGTATTATCACACGCAGCAGCATCGCTTTTATTACAGCTGTGAGGCTTGTCCATACAACATGGCCCACGTTACTAAATCGACTGATTTATGCGTGTCCGAAGCTTCGACGTTAGGCACCCACTGCGCTTTTGTTTCTCCACGATTTATCGCGAATGCCCGCACAGGAGTCGCCGGCACAACAATTCACTTGGACAACAACAACATCGTGTGCATTGACGTCACCGAGCACTATGAGCACCTATTGTTGGCGTTGTGTTCCTAGCTATTACAAATGAGCCATGAGCTGGAATTGACATGTACAGCAGTTTGTCATTGGTACGGGATAAAGAGGATTTGTTATTTTTTAATGAATGCTTTCATTGTTGTTGAGGACAAAGCATGAGGATCGTGCATAGAACAAAGTTGCGGACATTTAATAAATATCAACATCGTCTGCCTTTTCCTAACTGTGCTGGGGTCGGCTTCCAGTCTAACCGTGTGCAGCAGCTTTACAGGAAGCGACTCCTTATTTGACCTCCAGAACCCAGTTACTAGGTTATAATACGATACCCTTAGTAAGACCGGTTGTCAGACTTTCGAGCTTCTGACGACTGCCAAAGATCCACGAATGACAGCCAGGACCAACTTTTTGACGTGCTTCCCGGGGCACGGAGGAGTTTTGATATGTACAGATGGTCACCCATCCATGCACCAACCGCGGATGGTTTAGGTAATATTATTATATAGCTGTTTAGAGTTATTTTTGACAGAATGAGTTCAGACTGTAAGCGTTCTTAAAATGACAAGAATAGCCCATTTTTTTTTTTAAATTCAGGATGGGAAATCATCAAATGACTCCTCCCGCTCTGGGTGGAGCAGAAGGGAGTGTCAGACTCTTACTGACTAAAACCCACCCGTGTTCCTTCCTTAGCCCTTTATGTTCCAGGGCAGCGGTAACCCTTTCGGACAATCCCGCTACCCAAGAATTGCCCCTCAGGTCTGGCGGCACCTATCTATTTTAAATTACGTTTTTCCTTCACTAGATCTAGACCCTAACACTAACCTTTTAACTCGACATGATAATGGCATGCGGGCCCTCAGGTGATACCCAAGTCGTGCGAGCCTGTTGCGACTTGGTTCAGTTACGCTTATCAAGTAAAGGGAATCGACAATAAATTGCAGTAAAAAAGGTAAATCAAGGTGACTTTTTCAATTCATATGTACTTACAGACGCCACAGCACGTCAAGCTACTACAATCTGTCAAATATCTATAATAGATTTTTAACTTTATCGCTAAAGCATTAAGTTCAAGGTCGATTAGGATTTGACAGTTTCGGGTAGCTTCATATGCTGGCGTCTTTACCTATGTACTTTCTGGGTTTATCTTGGACATTACTGACATCGCTGAAGAGAAACATCGTCAGGAAACCTGAGTAGCAATAGGTTTCATTTTGACAGTTCAACAACATCCATTGCGTTATTTACGTTGTTGAACAGACACATTTTTCGAACATATGAAGCAATGGATTAACAATATCCTTAGAAATGATTCAGATCGTGGTTGATAATGTGTTACGCAATTAGGGTGCTGGACTTATATAGTTAACTAGATTCTGCTCTCGACTTCGTCCGCGTGAAATTTTTTGTACCCCGGACTCACCCCGTTGTTGCTTGCATCATATCGCCTGCCCGTGGTTTTTTAAATGATAAATGATTTTACTTTGTAAGTAGGTTTGTACAAACACTTTTACACGTCAATCATATTTTAAAGCTAGATGAGGTCGGCGTTTCCTATCTGACTAGTCTGAGAAGAAAGGCCGAAACAAACTCAGAAGTCACAGTCTCTTTTAAAGTCCAGACATAATCTTGGTCAGATCATATGAAGACCAAGTAGGTCGATGTCTGAGATGGTCTTTTGAGGCAAGAACTACACAGATTGAGAGGACCTGTCCAGTCAGTGCACGCATATGTCAGAAATCGTGCAGCTCAACTCTTTTACTTAGGCTCTTTCCGACTTGTTTTGTTTCTTCGGCTATTTAGGGCCGCAGCGTGATGGTAAGTTACTGTTACTGTGAGCCTGCATCATCCCACTGCTGGGCAAAGGCCTCTCCCCATGAATTCCAGCTCTTTCGATCCAGGGCTAAAGTAGACCACTGGTGGATGATAAGTATACCTGACGTAAGAAAAAATTTTTTTTTCTAATCCGTCTTGTAGTTCCAAAGATTAGCGGATTCAAACAAACAAACTCTTCAGCTTTATTATTAGTAGTATAGAGATATAAGCCTAAAATCGCGAACATGGTGTATAATACAGTATATAGACTGGTATTATACACCATGTTCCGAACGATATACATAAACTTCGACCTGGAGGCCATAATTCTCGTAATTTAAAACTTTCAAAATCTAGTCACAGTCTCATCTCGGCGACAAACAAATGTTAAAAACTGGTCAAAATGTAGAAAAAATAGAAATATTTTTTTACAGATTGAGACTGAGATCAGAAGGCCAATTCCAATTTCAATTCCAATCATCTCGGCGACAAAGAAATGTCAAAAACTTGTCAAAATGTAGAGAAATTAGAGGTAATTTTGACAGATTGAGACTGAGATCAAACTGTGAACGTTCTTAAAATTACGAGAATTGCCCATCAGACTGTGAACGTTCTTAAAATTACGAGATTGCCCCTCAAATGTTCAGACCAAATAAGAATTTATCGTTATGGATATCACCCGATATGCATGCCTCTTTATCCGAAGTATTTGATAGATTAATCATCTTAATTGCACTAAACGGCAAAATAGGCCAAATATTGCATAGCTCAATTTTTCATCAAAAGAAATTACAAATATCTTTGTAACGAAGCCTTTTTAAGTACTACTTCCTGTGTTAGATTTGATTTGTAAAAGCTATAGAAGCGTTTGCCAAAGTTTATAGATAGCGTGAAGAACACGATGTATAATCCTTCCAAATGGAAAGTTTAAACTAATGTTTACCTATCGCTGTCACCACTCCAAAGTGCTATACACGAATTAGGAACTCATAGTGGGTACCAATCCGATTGGTTGGCTTGTCTGAAATCTGTAGAGTATTGAACTTTACTATTGCAGTTCAATAGTAAAATGGAAAACTCTTTAGAATCGGCATTTGTGCTTGAAGCAATCTCTCAGGTAGAGTTCCTTTTCCGTGCTTGAAAATAGGAACAAAAGACCCCATTGACTGACTTCCTTATTTAATAAACGACTTGTGATTTTACAACTAAACCGTTTTATTGCATTCTGGTTTTATTGAATGGAAAATGGCAGTAAAACTCGACTGTTTATGCTTTTATACGTAGTATTTGAGTTATGATTGAAAGCTTTTACTGTGTTGTGACCAAAGAAGCGAGATAAAGGGAGCATTGGACCATCGGTGGCGGGCGCCGTGACGCAAGATCACCAGAGGATGATTTATCAGGAGCATAGGTCAGCCACTACTGAAATTAACTTGCTACCTTTGCAACGGAAATTCAGTTACGGTGCGGTATTTTTAAGCCAGAATCAAAACAACCACAACCAAAAGAAAAACCAGACAGACAGTAAGAATCGGGAAACCGATTTTAGCACGGATAACGAACGGTAAACTATTCCGGTCTATAACTTCTTACCCCGCGTCCTAACCAAAGCGACCGATCGCGCGAATACGTGATCGTCGCGTTCAATGACAGTAATTGGTTCGGAAAACCGAAATGCTCCCTCTGTCGGTGCGACCAAGCGTTAAGGCTCCCTGAACAAAATGAACGCGACGGTTGCGTGTTCGCTTTGGTTAAGACGCAGCTTTCGCTTCGCATGACTTACGACCTTCTCAAAACAAACAGTCTGCCGTAGTTATCCAATAATGTAGGTATCCAATAATGACGCGAACACATTCCTTTAAAATATCTGTCAGTAGCGTTTAGGTATGCCTAGATTGCTCCACAATCGGAACCGAAATGCCGTTGGCTTTTTTCTATGCCATAAATAATAATTGGTCGCTTCGATTTGTTGATTTATGGTTATTAAAGATATGTAGCTGTGATAACACGCACGGTTTCAAAATTCATTTACATGGAAATGTAGACCCCTGATCGATATTATGGGAATTGTTATTGCAAACCTCAAATTGTTTGTATATGGTTATAGGTGTTTTTATTGTAGTTCTGATTCGGAAGTCGTATGAATGCTATACATAAGTACCTACGCATCATTTATTTGTATTTACTCTCCTCCTCTGTTCTCTACGTACTTTCCAGAATTTCTTAAATGCCTACAACATAATTACCTAATGGACATTAAGTTTCAATTTACAATTTTTGGTACCTTGATATTCCGTAACGACATACCCACCCTGAAAAATTAACCAAAAAACCATAAAAAAATCGATTTGTTCAATACCATTATTCATAAAAAATTATGAGCTATAAAGGTAATGATGTATCATTGGGCACAAAAATCGGTTGGAGACAAAAGTTTCCCGGTCCGGTAGCACCGGCCGGCAATTTATGGTTATCGGGCCCGTTGCAGATAGTCGGCAAACGGATGAGTGTCGGACCAAACGGGCGCATGCATTATTCTTTGAGCATATTCCAAATTAGAGCACGTATTTGTCAAACTAGCGTTTTATGATTAAAATATATATGACAAATGGGCTCGGACTAACGTACGCTCAAGGATTATCGTTGTGAATGTCCATTTTAATTAGTTAGATCGAAAGAGTGGAACTTTTTTGGTATGCTTTGTAAGGCTTGACTAGCTTCGGCTTTTATATGATCGGACTGCAGGCTAACATGACGTTTGTAAAGATGAAATGATTATGTTGCTTTTATTAGGTTAGCATTTCTTGACAACCCACTAAAACAATACTTCCCATTAGCCGTAGGTCGGAAGTTAGACAGGCGCTTCACTTAATATAAATTGGTTCATCACCACTGCTCTCAAAACGGTAAAGGACAACATTGTGAGTAAACCGGCATGTCCTAGAACCAAAAATTCGAATAAATGTAACGTGATTACGGCCCACTCCCTCTCACAGCGAAGAGGCCTGTGTGCTAGCAGTGAGAACATTATTGGCTGATTATGTTACACTTCCCATCAGTAACAACGGCAACAGATTCCGCGAAGAATCTTGGAAACTACGCACAAAAGAATTTTATGTTCAGGACATTTTTCAAAAAATATTCCACTCTTCAAAAGTTGACGCGTTTGAATAAAAATATCAAATATATGGACAAATTATGTATATCCAGAACATCGTATCTATAACCAAATAAATACATAGATACAGAATTCTCGAGATGAAGATAATATATGCCGTCGCATATAAATCGGTAACAATATGGATATACATTTACATAGATTTTCTTGGTCAAAATGTAAACTTGATATTTTCTGCTTTGCAGTCACACTAAAATGAGAATGGTAATATGAATGAAAACAACGAACTAAGTGTGCTACGTCAACGAATGTATCTCAAAACATAAATGTATGAAGATTGTTAGTGACAAACGTTGATAGTTGATATAGTATTGGGCTATTTGGATATGTTATTCTGGAATATTGTTGGAGCCTGGAAAAATATTGAAATACTCCAATAATATAGTTATGTGCAGTAATAATGCACAAACAGTGCTCATAGGTTATTGAACCATAACCACGAATAATATGACAAGAATGAGAAAAAAACCCAAGACGCAGATTGTCAAACGTAGTGCAAAAATTAAACTGAAAAAAAGTAAATCACGCTTTATAATATTTTTTTTTAGTTTATGACTTTGTGTCCTCTAGAGGGCGCCATATATTTAATGTGACGTCACCACATAACGAGCGGACGATCAAGACGGTTCTAACGATACTTCATTTGTCAAATTACGATAAGTAGGTAGTTTGGAAGATAAGAGAGAACAGATGAACATACCGGTCAAACCTTCCGTTTTGCTTCGCCGTCGTCGGGTAGTAATATGATATTTCGTCTTCATAAGACTGGAAGCTAAGAGGTTGCGGAAGCGCTTAATATATATTTCAGTCCAATTAGTTCTGCAGACAGTGGCTCAGATCTACAGGTTGATACCAAAACCATTAGAATTCTGGTAATGTTAAATAATTTAAAAAGTATCTTTATTTAGACCGAAATATTTTTTTTTATTTAGCACAAACAAAACGCACATTACAAATAAAAAAAAGACATAGAAATACATGTCGTGAATAAGTTTTTAAAATCTTGAAATAAAACCTTACTGTAGAATTTGATCAAAACTGATATATTGCTCAAGATCATGTCAGCGACCTATGCCTTTTTTTTTCAACTCTTTGATGAACATAAGAAATATACTTTCGTCTACCATACAGTCTACTTTTAATATTACTCCCACACTTATCCCCACTGCTTCACATGTGGTTTAGGCTAGTGCCATCAATTCTTCCCGGCTAGGCCGAGAAAACCCTGTCTGTCTCGTACGTATAGGGTCTTAGTATTATGCTGAACGATGGCCGTTTTGCGTGGATGTGACGCATGTTTTTTTCCAAGTTGTTTTTTTTTTGTGTCTCGTTTTCTTTTTATACGTCATGTTTGCCGCAAATAAACGGATTTTCTTTCTTTCAAAAATAAATATAAACAAAATAATAATCATATTTATTGTTCCAAAAACAGTGTGACAGATTATTTATCCACCAGTTATTGATAAGCAAAAACTATGTAATACAATACAGTACTTACTTAACTTTAGTGGAAAAGATCAAATATATTCTGTACCGTTACGACGCATATTGACTAATTCGCATTATTACTAGTCAAAAAAACTGTATCACAAGAGATAGGGCCTTCCGTTTAAAATGAGCCAGCATATTGACAATGTATGATTGGTGGAAAAAGCTAAATATATAAAACACAATGATTGTGTAGTAGTAAAACTCCCGAAAACACTTTACTCGACTTGGAAATGAAGTAAGTACAGATTCTCAAGTTCTGTAGCGATACTTGTCATTACTCAGTGAGGTAATTAGCGTAACACACTAACAGTAGGAATGGCTTTTATTGTGACAGTTCAACAACATTCATTGCCTTATTTATTGCGTTGTTGAGCAGACAAATCTTTCAAACATGAAGCAATGGATTAGCAATATCCTTCAAATTGATTCAGATTGTGTTTGATAATGTCTTACGCAATTAGGGTCCTGGTTTTCCTGTATCGTTTGTTAAATATGAGCATGGAAATATGAATGTCATACAATAATATTATCGTCTCCACCCCGTACTCAGAAATATGTATATTAAATCCAAATTCACAAGTACTTGCAGAAGGCAGTAGTTCTCAGCCGAAGATATTCATGATGCAATTAAATTATGCACGGTACTGAGGGCAAGTTCGGATTGGTTTGATCAAATGTGGGCTACCTATGTTTGCATTTCATTGGCAAATGGAATCGGTACTTGCCCGCACTGTTTGCCAATTTCCACCTCGGTTTCTGATATAATTTCGATAATTATTTTAGGCTATATACGGCTGGCTTCCTTATGCTAGAATTATTAATACTTCGAGTACTTAACTGTTTCCTAAATGCAATCAAATTTATTCGGAATGGCCGAGACTATTTTCGTTGGAGAGCTTTTAGCTATTGTGTACCTAGTGAATATTGAGTGCCTTAATGTTTGTTATGTTGAACTGGGAAGGAATGTAAGTTATTAAAAAAGGGAATCAAAATTATGTTTTAATATTAAGATTGGAGAATAGCAGTATTTAGGCTACTTACCTACTTTGCGAGCGGGGCAACTATTGTAAAAGTACGCAGTACGCTGGTGAAATTGTCGGTGGCATAGTGTCTACAGTTACAGATTAGATTTGTTCTAACTTTAGGACCAATGATAAGAAGCAAAATCATCATTCTTCCCCACAGTCCAACCAACCCCTGGGCAGTGATATGAAAAATGTCCAGTTTTGGAATGAGCTTCTTGAAAAGTATATAACTAGTCAATCTATATTATAATTAAAATTGGTATATAATACGATTCATATCACTTGAGTATTAATCATCCAAGAAACGTCCACCTCGTTCATTACCCTATCTTTAAAAGCAGGGTGAAGGTTCAAATAAAATACTTATTATGAATTAATTATATAGTTGTCAGAATATAGCCGAAATAGAAACAGGTTCATTTGCTGGAGGCCCGCTCGCCGGCTGT